>CM061240.1:41968351-43218351 GCA_030848705.1 Heracleum sosnowskyi
GTAACTGTTGATTGTTAAGTGCTAAGTGTTAGTGTCACATATTGGGTCGTTATATGAGCGACTAATTGGCTATGTGCTAGATGTTATAAATCGAGTCATCGGATATGCTGAAAGTATAAGTGCCAACTACGTGGTGTTGGCTTAAATGTGGATAAATTTAATTTACTTTCCTTAAATGTTGAGGTGCCGCATGTCTAGGCGGGTAAATTTTCCTTATGTGCTAGGTGCTGCATGTCTGGGCGGGTAAATTTTCCTTATGTGCTATGTGCCGCATGTCTGGGCGGATACTTTTCTTTATGTGCTATGTGCCGCATGTCAGGGTGGGTAAATTTTCTTATGTGGTTGCTGCAAGTTGAGGCAGCTTTATATTTTGTAAAAACAGGTTTAAATTGTTTTGATTGATATTGAGGGGCTGTGCCCATAGTCCGATAAACGAATACCTCATGCCGAAATTTTCTGAAAATCCCCTGTATTTGAATCTATTCAACTTATTTAATTTCAATGAGCTAAAGGCATGCTATGAGTGTTAAGAGGTTATGTAAGTACGTGTTAATTGATTATATCGAGGATTAGTGATTAATTTCGAGGATTAATTATTGTCTCAAGGGTTAAATTGTGTTTTGAGGATTATCTGTTAATTTAGTGTTGACAAGAGGATGTCAGTAAAAGTATTATGGTTGAAAGTGTTAAATGGAGTTTGATTAAGGAATTGTGGTTTTATAATGTGTTTAGCACTGGTAGATGTCCACTGTATAAAGGGGACACTTCCATTTCATTTTCTTTACTAAATGTGTTATGTGCAGTAAGTGGTATTAGAATAGTTAACTAGAGGGAGGACACCTATAGTTTGACTTCATGAAATTTAATGGTAATTTGGAGATGTATCTACTCAAAATACGAGGTAGGACTGACACGTACTCGTAACCATTTCAGTACCTTTAGGGCGTAATCAAGTTGGAGCGACGTGCACCAAAAAGGGAAGATCGGGACGTCGTATGAAGAAAGGTAAATTACCTACATGGAAATTGCTTGGACGAAGTGCGAAGGAATTATTCGCGGTTTTCTGTTTCTGCTAAGGACCAGAGGCAAGTTTATTTATGCATACTCTATTGTTCAGGGTATATATTTTGAAAGATATGAAATGTGCTGGTTAAGTTTTGATCCATGATTTCAAGTTTCCAGCCTAAGCTTTATTCCCAAGATCAGTATATTCTTTGTCGAGATAGTAAATTCTGCTTATGCAAATCATCAAAACCCCACGACTTATAATAGTGTTGTTGGGCTGAGATGTTCTTATAATACTATACCTTTATATATATGGTATATACAAAAATCTTTCGTACTGAGAAAATAGATTGTATGTGATGAGGTATGTAAATATGAATAGTAATGATAAAGGCTATGGAGGTAGAGCAAGTATTATGTTTTCGAACTTAGCCCGCGAGTCGGGATTATTTTATATAATGAATATTGATGAAAACCCGGAAGAGTACCGGAGACGAAGTATTTGAATGATGATTAAAAATACTCCAAATATTGTACTTTGGATATTTTGAGGTTTAAGAGATGTTAATAAATATCTATTGAATATTTATTTGATTAAATGAATATTATTTGAATATTCATTTAAAGAGGATTAGTGATGGTTTTATATTTGTTTTATGAACACTGTCAAAAAAACCCGGACCAAGCTTTTAAAAAGAATTTCGCAATAATTAACCTAAAGGCAACATCACCAATAAACCAGTGTTTATTTAATTAGTAAATACTTCTAGAAGAAGTTACTGACTAAATAAGCCTTATTTGTCTAATTAAATTTTATTTAATTAGATGAATATCATTTTCAAAATGATTTCTTAAAATTGCTTTGTTCCGGAGAAATAGCTAAGATATTCCAATAGATATAAATTGGATATTTGCAGTTAAAAATATCTTGGAGGATATTGAGGTATGTTATTTGAATGTCCATTTAGTTCAATGAATATTAATTATAATATTCATTTGAAAATGATTTATTACTTGTTTATTTCTTATTGACCGAGAGTCAGTATTTTGAGACATAGAGATAGTCGTGGGAACCCGGAGGGATTCCTGTGACAGAGTACTATTTATTTTGAGAGATGTTTTAATAAACATTGTTTTATATTCCAGAAAGTATTAATTTCTTGGGAATGATTCGAGGTTATTATTTGAGTATTATCTCATTCGAGAAATATTATTTGAATATTTTCTCATTCGAGCAATATTTTGAGAGTTGATCTCATTCGAGGATTATTATTTGAATATTCTTTTAAAAAGAGATTATTAGATGTTTATTAGTTAATAAATATTAGTTGAGTATTTATTAAATACTCTAGATGGTTCAAAGGTTATGTAATACTATTTAAGGTATTCGAGGACTTTCATAGTCATTCAGAATATTTTCTGATTTCCAGAAAATTTATTTAAAAGCATCAGTTCCCAAATGTTCTTCATGATTTGAATCAATTCCTTTAACTGAGCAAATATTCGTTGACTCATCAAAAATTGGGAACTCAGTTCAGAAAGTGTATAAATGAAATCTGTTGACCAAGGTCAACCCACATGTCAAAGTTACTTCCTCAAATATTCTTGGAAGTAGAGTTATGTAAATGTTATCAGACCTATCAACATGCTCCGGCTTGGGGAACTGGATTAAGTTCCATTCCACTAATGGATAGGATTCTTCAAGGGACTGGAGGAAGAGGGGACTTCGGTCCAATCACGCGTAGAAGACTACATTCACGTGTAGCCACTACAGCGGAAACAGGGACTACGGTCCATATAAAGGCCCATATGCGGTCAGGGTATAGCCCAATTCGGGAATGTCCTTCTACTAGTAGAGAAGCAGAGGCATGATACATGGCTGCGCGGTGGTGACGCGGTCGGCAGTGGTGGTGGCTGTGGTGATGTGGTACCGAGGAAGGCAGCAGAGAGAGAGGGATGGCAGGAGAGAGAGAGAGAGGTTGGGGATTGTGATTTTATGACAGGTTGGGGATTGTAATTTGTGACAACATGACGTGAAATATGCATGTTGAAATTTTTGAAAAATTCTTATTTAGTGTAAAGCAACACTGCCCTCACCAGTCCATCAGAGTATCAAAGCTTGGCAGACTGCAAAAGTAAGCTTGGCAGACTGCAAAAGTAATTACCATTATACGGAGTATTTATTATTTTGAATCTGTGTCCCAGTACTTTTTAGGTTTATGGTTAAAAGGTCAGTAGCTTGTAGCTCTCTGGCAGACCCCCTCGCCTAGCAATTAAGTAGCATCCGAGAGGAGATGTTACGATTTTTTAAGTCAACCAAACCAACAATGGGCTGGGCCGGACTTAGCCCAATTACTTCGACCCTCCTGGTAAAATTGAGACCAAATAGTTGTATCCTCATATTGCTTGGTGTATGGACTCTACTCTATTGCAGCCAGCTTATTTTTGTTTGAAATGTTCGCCATTTTAAATTTTTAATCAATCAAATGTGGCCCTAGTACTACGAAGGTCGAGAATAATAAGGAAGGTACTAGGTGGGTGCGTTGAGGTCAAGTTGTACATGTAATCAAGTGGCCACCCCCCAATTTTCATGTGGTACCACATGAAAATTGGGGGGTGGCCACTTGATTACATGTACAACAAGGGAGAATTGATTTCTGACCTGGCTTTTTTTGTACGTGGTTTGTACGTGGTTTGTTTTTAATTAATGATAGAGAATAGGGTTAGCATCTATCAAGGGAGAATTGATTTCTGACCTGGTTTTTTTTTTTTCAAGTGATTTTACATTTATGCCCGTAATTGAGGTTAGTTTACACAGTGAGAAGGACATAAAAGGAATAATGTGGCAAAAAATATTCAGGATTTATGATTTACATAGATAATCTCTTCTAAAAAGACAAGTTTTATCTCCATCTCTAGTTACCAAGCAGATTGAGATACTTATATATTTGAACTTGAATATGAGGATGTACTTGATTTTAAAGTAATTATGTGCTACGCTGTTTCCTTTTTTTCTTTTTTAATATTACGCCCATATCCTACAGACTTCTAGATATTCAAAGATTTACAAGAACCTCCAGCTATCTAATTCCTGCTAGTCACAGAGTTCAGACAGCGCCTAAATTTCCAAGAGTATGTTAACAACTCATGATTCTACTTTCTTCATTGTGCTTTGAATTATGTGAGACAATAATATAATTTGGTACATGGAGGATTAAAACTTCTCATTCCATAAAATATAAATGCTCCTTAAACTACTACAGTATAAAATATAAAACACTCTAATAATTACTCAACAACTTAAGATCTGGGTTCTACATCTACTCTTGAAAGTTGAAAGTAATCACCCGAGGCACCTTTAGCAAACAAATTTCTTTGTTTGGCGTACTTTAAAGTTCTAAAACTATGTTTGTCTAGACAGGATTACAATTTGGTGCTTATAATTACTGCATGTAAACTTATTGTATAGGAATGTGAACAGTATGTTCTATAGTGTTAATTACTAACTTTAAATTAATGAAGCTTCTACCAACAGTTTCACTATGTATCAGTCCTTAGAGTGTCTATGATTAGTAACTATTTGTTTTGCATAAGATTGTGTGCGAATTCTTTAGTGTTTATGTTCTTTAGTGTTTTGCATAAGATTGTCTTTTTGCTAGATTAATGACAGTCATCTACTACCAACCAGATGTACTATTCTTTTATATTGAAAATAGAACTAGTACCACCAGTTAACAATACTCAGACTTCATTACTGGATCAACATTGTTGATTTAGATCCTGACATTATCATAATCTTCTGTATTACTCATCTGATGTACTAGGCCAGTTCATGCCTCTGGTTGGAAGAGATTGGTCACAGACAGGGGCTGCACATCTCTTTTCAGCTATTAAGGTTGGCCGTGTTACTTTATTTATTTAAGTATATTGCAACTTTTTTTGCGAAGCAACTAAGTTCAATTTCATCAATTGTAGATATACTACTTTATAAAAGCATGATTGCAACTAAGTTTTAGATCGGAACTCTGTCCAGTCATGTGATACGACCATAATTGTCTAGAGTGAATTAAGTTTATTTTAGTTTACAGTAATTTTTTAAGGTGATTTAAATCGATGATTTTACTGTATGCTTGTCATGGCAAGGTGCAAACACATTTAGGTAAATTTATTGTATTTCTTGGATAGTGTTAGAAATTTCTATATGATTGAGAAGTTAAGGCTTATAAGCACAACAAAGGATGACATTACTCAAAGTTTATATTTAAGTTAAAATAAACCAGACCAGACCAACATATGTTTGTTATTCTGCTTAAAGAAGAGAAGGTAAGATGATCATGGTGTACGAAATTTTCAAAAGCATAGAGTCTTCAATAGTTTTGGTAAGGTTAACCAGAGAATAAAAACCTGGAGATTTGGGACTGGATTCGCGTGGGTTTAGTCCCTTTATCATCACATGTTATTGCCTATAAACTTGAAGTATAAACTTGAAGACAAAACTGTGTCATTACCTTACCTTTAACAAGGCTCAAATAATAAAAACAGTAGTCCTTATGTCATACCTAAAGGCTGATTAGTCCCACATATGAGTTTCTTTTTATTCCTTTTTTGGTAAGTTGATTACAAAATAGAATGTAATATATCTGATAAAAGAATCTATAAAATCATTTATAATTCGTGTCAAGAATCTGTCACAAATAATTCATTTATATTTTAAGACACTTTTGCGAGAGAAGTGAGAAATGGCCTTTATGAGTTAATTTCACATGAAGGCGAAGTGCTTGTTTGACAATTCAAAGGATGAAAATTGCAATTCACTTCAATTCCACATGAAACTTCAAATAGAATTCACAATATAACATTATATGAACAAACGGATATTTCCTAGGTTAAATGTCGCAGGCCTGTTAATTTACCTGCCTTTATTCTAATTATGAACCCTTTTTACTTCAAATATGTTCAAGTTAGATGCCATGCCAATAAATAATAAGTATATGTAGTTTGAACTTTATTCACCTGAATGTAACAATCAATTGGACAGACCATATGCTTACCAAGTTTTTCGTTTACCTTTGACCTTTGAATTATGTACTTCTGTTTTCCTGGTTTTTCCTGATGTGAATAGCTTCAGATAAGTTCATATTCTTATACCTTGTAACTACAGTGAATAATTAAGTTATTTTTTCTTGTTTAAATAAAGTACCGTTATAATTAAGTCTGTACCGTTATCGACTAAAACGGCGTAGTATTGAGCAAGGGAAGAGAGTATCCTTTTGGGATCACGTGCCTGCCCATTCTGTTATGTCTTAACCTGTCATATTGTGACAAGTGGCAAGGTTGAGGGAGAAAAATGTAAAAACCTTGTTGGTAGTGATTGGGCAAGGATAAGAACGAACTTGTAATTTCTTTCAGAGTTTATGGAATGAAATGAAGTTTTCTTTTGCTTAGTTAATTTTCCTGTCAATATTTTTATTTAATTGTTCTTCAATAATTGCTAAGACGATTACATACCTTGACAAGAGAAGGAAACTTGGGCATTTATTACTTGGATCGTATTTACACTTCCTTTTCTTTTTTGCCTGTTCAGGAAAACGGTTATCAATTGCTTTTTCTAAGTGCAAGAGCACTTTCTCCCTCCTCCGTCCCTCGGGACCAACAAGGGGTAGTACATGAATATTCACCTGTTGTCCATCGACTACGCCTTTCGGCCGAGGATCCCACCAGAGCGCCTTCTACTTGTAATAGGCCATGAACTAGATCAGAATCATTCTCAACGAGTCCATAAGAAGTTATCCCATTTTTTTCATCGGGTCCGGGTAGAGACCAAAGATTGCTTGCCAGACAATTTCTATTTAATCTTAAGCAGGTACTTTAATATTGTCTTACATTTTCTCTTGCATGACAAAAAAGTCTTGGTGTTAAAAGTTCGTATTGGCATGTACCTAGAGTCCATTGCATTCCTCGTCTATTTGTTTATCAGTTTCCTCATACACAAGTTCTATGCAGGATGGAAAGGGATTACCAGATGGGCCTGTTGTTACTCTCTTCCAACCCTTCATTGTTAAAATTATTCGCCCATTCTATTCCTCTACTTCTATATACAAGCTTCTTAATCTTCTTGATCTCATCTTCTTCACTGCCTGTGATCCGTCCTCTACTAATCCTTCACAAGTTCCATCCTATTCATTTGTATGAAAAAAAGGTGTGGACTGTGGAGTCTACTACAACGTAATAGTTAAAGTTGAAATTCAACTTTTTTTGAATTTAACTTGAGTGGGTATGAAGGAAGGAAAAGGCACTGCTAGATATATGAACAAACAAACAAAGAAATTCAGACCGCAAGTACTTTTGGCAAGAATGTACGAGAGTTACTTTTTAAGTTTTTATTACCAAACATGCCAATTATAGCCCGTATATCCCATCCCTAAAATAGGGATTCGGGAGGGGGTTATGTACACAAACCTTACCTAGTAGAGGTCGTTTCTGTAGAGACTCCCGGATTGAACATCAAAACATCTCGATTTGAACGCAATGCTTTGTCGATTTCTTTTACCTAAGCAAGAACATTATAATTTTGATTGCTGTTCCTTTCTGAATAACTACTGTTAGGAAGTGGAAGAAACCCAGTTTCTGACTCGCACGGCTTAAATTTTTTGTAACCCTAAAAGAACTTGCATTTGTTGCCCGAACAATATTAGAAATTTCATCATCTAAACAAGAGAAATAAGTGAAAAATATAAAAATAATTCGTGGTCATATGTTTTCATGTTAACGGTTGTGGATTCGTACACATTCCTTGCAAGAAGAATTCAGTAAATATATTTGTTGTATTTCTGAACAAATGACTTGGTGACACAGGGACACAATTCAACTAAAAACGAAAAGAGCCTGTATTTATGCCACAAGCCTACTAGTATTTCATGTATGCATTGAATAAACAAGTCTTTTGTCCTCAGTCATATGTTATTGTTCCAATTGAATTGAGATAGACTATACTCATCTCTGTATTGTCCAACTGTCATTTTTTATGCAGTTAAAAGAAGAGCTCCTCATGAATTCAAAACTGCTTGCTTGGAGGTAGTTCCATGTTACTCCCATATATGCAAAACTGTTGCTGATTTTAGAAGAGATCAAGTGATTAGATGTGATGACACAAGCTATTGGAAATGAGCATGTAAAATCTATTATCCTCATTGTGAGGACCTATTATGCTACTTGGACTAACTCGATTTCTTAAGTAGAGTACGCACCAATTAGTTATTGAGTTATGCCAACAGTGTACATGTGAAATGCAAGGTGGGTAGTGTGTGCCAAAATAATGAAATACTATGATGTATAAGGCTTATTTAACATTGCTTCACAGAAATTTATTATCGTAATAATTCACTTGATTACGCGGAAGTGTTCAACTATTTGCTTGCTTGCACAAACAACCAGAGACATACCTATATAGACATCTTCATATGGAATGTGATTTTTTCCTGTAACACATATTCTATATGCAATCTGGAAATCTATCGCATTGGAGAAACTCTTTAAATGTTAAAAATAGGAATATCTTTAGATGGAGCACACTACAAAACTAGTGGTGCATGTGCGTGCCTCTGGCACTTTTAAGACTAAATTACTGAATACATTTGAGACTGATGTGGTTCTCTAAATTTGCAGGATATAAGGGCATGCTTTCCATCTGACAGAAAACCATTTTATGCTGGTTTTGGAATCAGAGACACTGATGAGTTTAGATACCTTAAAGTAAGAATTCCAATAGGAAAAAGCTTCATAATTAATCCCAAGGTACTTGTAACATATAAAAAGTATATAAATAAATTTTAAGGTGCAACTTTACTATCAAATACTGTACTTACTATTTATCCTGAATTCATTAGGGTGAGGTAACCGGGTTGAGTATACGGTAATTCGGTAAAATTGTTGTGAATCGATGTGATAACCAATCATATACTTCCCTACATGATCTTGTAAATGGCATGTTTCCTCTCACACTCTCGTCCGAACAGGTTTGTGACTCTAGACTTTCATGTTTCCCTATCGTTATTTTTTTGGAAATTTAATTTCATAGGAATATGTGTAACTTCACTTAAGACACATCGGCTGGACACTGTTTTGTAATCTAGGATACTGGCACAATATAGTCTCAGTTAAGAGTAGGTTAGTAGTGTAGTATGCTGTAGAGTGTATCAGGTTCTTATATTACATCATAGTGTACATATCAGGTTCTTATATTGATTTGTGAAGGTTTCTACATATCAGGTTCTTATATTATGTCACTTGGATGTACCAGTACTTTAGTCTAATCTTAGTATAGTACCGTCAAGTCTATTTGGTTTGTTTGTCACTTGACTGCCTCATGTTCTACTTAGCAAGTTCTTCTTCGGGCTTGCAGGAAGATTTTAACTCGTGGAACTTTTGGAAATTGCCACCTCTTATTGATTTGTGAAGGTGTCTACATATTGTTCTTAAACTTTTATGGCCCCCATGAACTATCAATATTCATGGCACAAAATTCATCTTTTTCAAAAGATGACCCAACTGAGACTGAGAACCAACTAAATGAAAGAACAGAGGCAAATATGAAGAAAGCTCAATTCTGGAAACAATTTACTACTCATGTGCAAGATTTAAAAAACAAACAACTTTGACCCCAAAATTTTAATCAAAACATAACATAACATAATCAATCGCTACAGACTCAATTCCTTTATCTCGATCAGCAAACATAACATAATTCAATAGAAACACCCAATTCATCAAAAACAAAATTAAAACACAACCCAGTTTACTATCTTCAAATCCAAGCAAAACACAATTCATCAAATTCAAATTAAACAAATCCCTGTTTCACATAACACGATTCCAAATTCAGAAAATCAAGCATAAGAGAAGAGTCAGACAATAAACATACCCAAATGAACAAGATGGGGGCGTCCTAATTATAGTAAAGCTTGAGACCCATTCCATCATGAATCTCATAATCACGAAGAGTGATATGATGCTAGCTACATACGAGCTACATTGGGGTGGTGTGAAAAAGAAACTTTCCTTCCGGAACTTGTGCCGCGGAGGGGTGATTGATGAGGTTACCGGACATATCAAACATAATACCGATTTCGTCTAGTATTGGATGGCCCTGGTAAAGCTTAAATATCAAATGCACATCCACTCCAAGAGCTTTCTTCAACACCATTTGGAAGTCCTTGATGCTGTGATACTCTCCAACATTAAAACCAGCCTCTTGGAGAATTTTCCTAATATCAAGCTCCTTTCCATCGAAAAATGGAAGGGCTAAATCGTACACTGTCCGAAAATAGTCCGGTATCGCGAAGCCCAGGTGGTAGTTGACATGCTTAGCACATTGAGAACCCCAGAATTCAGTGGCAGGGCGGGTAGGATGGAACCAAATAGTCTCAAGATCACTAACCTCCCGACCCCCAAGTTGTTTGAAGATGTCCTGCGAAAATTGTGAATTAGAGATATAAACAAACGAGCATCCCTAAAAACTATAAAAAAAAAAAATTACCTTATTCCATACAAAGATCTGCATTTATTTTTAATAATAATTATATTCTATTTATATATGTTTAAAATTCAAATCACACATTAATAACATATTAAAATATAATATTATATTAACAACTTCAAAATTTAATAAATATTTAAATTTTAAATTGTATCAAATTAATAAATATATATGGAGAAACCGTGTTTTACGGGATTAAAACTAGCATTAATTAATGATAACTAGAGTTGAAAATGAGTTTAATAATTAATAATCCCGGTTTTAAAACAAAACAAGCTAATAACAACCATATATTTACACAAATAAACTACATATATGCTTTCAAAAGGGTTCATCTCAAGATTTGTGATATTTTTTCATAATAATAATTAATAATTAGAGTTTAAAATAAGATTAATAAATAATAATTAGGGTTTTGAAATAAGCTAATAACTAACTTTTCAAACAAAAATATAAATACAAGTATACAAGATTCACAAGTGCGGATGATTTCAAAAAAGAAAAAAACATTTAACAACACTTACTATCATGTGGGTGTACTGTAGTCGGGAGCATTATTGGGCCGAGTTGCTTGTAGTTCAGGATCAAAGCATCCATTGGAGGCCCGGAAGATGGAAGGGGAGGGACTGGGAGGGAAGCAGTGATAGCTTTGTATGACAAAGCTTGTGGGCAGCGGCGGTAAATGACTAACAATTCAACAATTGAAAATAGAGTAGTTATTAAACAGCTGTTATATAACACGTACTAAACACTAAATTAGTCAAATTAAACATTCATCAAAACTAATACATAATATATGAACTAGTAAGAAAAGAGATTTTAAAGAGGAGTCATAGAATAAAATAGACTTAATTACACTTTGTTGGTCTCAATTATTATTTTTTCCCACAAAAATAGCCTAATTATAAATATTGCCATTATATGCATCAATTTGTTTTTAACACATGATTGCATTCCGTTAATATTTACAAACGGACGTTTTTTTTTTTTGAAAAGCAGGAAAGACATATTAATAAAAGGGCCAAGCCCAGCCATTACAACTAACCAGATTAACCAGCTTAAACAGTAAGCCCACTAAACCCACTAGCACAAGACCCCCAAAAAGAAAGACTACATCTTTCACTAGCCCAAATAACTAATTTCTTAACATACCCTGAGGTTATACTTGTCCTTTCGAACAGAGTCCAGTAAATTGAATCTTCCCCGTCTTCGAATTGAACCCGGCGAATGAACATATACTGATAAACAACCCGGAACCATAACTGTACTTCTCCATCACTCCCTCTCCTCTCTTCTCAATATTACTCACCCTAATTAAACCCAACAATTGCAGACATACCTCATTCTATATAGTGCTCCGTAATAGAATCCTTTTCATACAGACCCCGTCACTCTGTATCTATAGACAAATTAACTCTCTAGACAATTTACCCTCACTGATCTCTTTCTTTGATCCGAGCATGACTCTTGAGTTGGGCCTCGTGTTGAACTGCCTAATATTATCATTATTAATGTTGATTTTTTGCTTAAAATAAGATTTTTCTTTGCTTCCTTTTATCTCCCATAATAAAGTTTTCTTACTTAGATTGTATTAATTGGCAATAAAAATATTTATCTTTTGTAGTCGAAATACCACTATATCAGTTTTTCCACCTGTTTGTTTCAGCTTTCACAGAGGTCTATTGTTGTTCCCACTATTCTCGGAGTTCCTCAAAATTTGCTTCTCATCCATGGATTGTCTTTTTTCGAAAAAAAATAGTGATTTTATGTAGTGTGATTTGATGAGTTAACTAAGTGCATTGTGATATAGTTTGGCTAGGGACCAAGGCCATTTGGTCATTTTTGTTCACAGTTCGTGGGAATAGAAAATGTATACGAAAACGACAACGAAGGTTCCTATAGTTGGTGTTAAGCAAGAGTGTTAGTAGAACCAAGTGAACATGTAACATCTGAAGTAACAAGAACATGAAAATCATAGAGGTCTAAAGATTCATCTATATAGTGCTCCGTAATAGAATCCTTTTTATACAGACCCCGTCACTCGATCTGTATCTATAGACTAACAAATTAATTCTCTAGACAATTTACCCTCACTGATCTCTTTCTTTGATCTGAGCATGACTCTTGAGTTGGGCCTCGTGTTGAACTGCCTAATATTATCATTATTAATGTTGATTTTTTGCTTAAAATAAGATTTTTCTTTGCTTACTTTTATCTCCCAGACTAAAGTTTTATTACGTAGATTGTATTAATTGGCAATAAAAATATATATCTTTTGAGTAGTGGAAATGCCACTATATCAGTTTTTCCACCTGTTTGTTTCAGCTTTCACAGAGGTCCATGGTTGTTCCCACTATTCTGGGAGTTCCTCAAAATTTGCTTCCCATCCATGGATTGTCTTTTTTCGAAAAAAAAATATTGATTTTATGTAGTGTGATTTGATGAGTTAACTAAGTGCATTGTGATATAGTTTGGCTTGGGACCAAGGTCATTTGGTCATTTTTGTTCACAGTTCGTGGGAATAAAAAATGTATACAAAAACGACAACGAAGGTTCCTATAGTTGGTGTTAAGCAAGAGTGTTAGTAGAACCAAGTGAACATGTAACATCTGAAGTAACAAGAACACGAAAATCGTAGAGGTCTAAAGATTCAACTATACATACTAAACACCTTAAATGAAAAACATAGAGGTTAAGATGAAAAAGAAAATAACATGTACCTACCAGCTTGGATGTCCTTGGCGCCCATGATTGAAGTTGTGTGATGGAGATGGCTGATCGTCGCCTTGGCACACCTATTAAATATACAAAATGTGTTAAAACACAGCATATAGAAAGGGAGGGAAGAGAGAGAGGGGAATGGAGGGAGGGAGAGAGAGAGAGGACGGAGGGAGGGGGAGAGAAGAAGAAGGGGAGAGGGAGAGAGATCGAGAAGAGGATGGAGGGACGGGGAGAGAGAGGGACGCAATAACGATGCGACTGACCAGCTTGTCAGGATGAACAATTAGCCTCCAAGCTTGTTTACCCAATAACGCAATATTAAAATCACGGAGGTCTTTAAAACCCATGCCACCCTTAAACTTGGATGCAGTTAAACGACTCCAACACATCCAGTGGATGCCTTTGTCCTTTGAACTATCAGATTTCCACCAGAATTTAGACATGGCCATTTCCAAATCTTTACAAACTTCAGCTGGGAGGAGAAACACACTCATAGCGTAATTGGGTAAGGTCTGAGCTGTAGATTTAATTAAAATTTCCTTACCTCCTTTCGAAAGACATTTCTTATCCCAACCTTGCAAACGATCCTGCAAACGATCTTTGATATAACCAAACACAACTGATTTCTTTCTTGACATCATATTAGGAAGACCTAGATAATGAGTATTTTCTTCTGCTTCCTTGATTTTTAAAATCTGAAAAATGTCCTGCTTCAAATAAAAGCATGTGTTTCGACTATAAAAGACCGATGACTTTTCCACATTGATTTGTTGCCCAGAAGCTCTTTCGAAAATATTAAGCATTTGCAGAATATGATTGGCACTGTCTTCACTAGCTTTGCAAAATATATAACAATCGTCCGCAAAGAACATATGAGAGATAGAAGGGGCACTGCGAGCAACTTTTATGCCTTGAATAAGATTCCGATTCTCGTAATCATGAATAATGGAAGTAAATCCCTCTATGCAAATTAGAAACAGGTACGAGGATAGGGGGTCACCCTAACGTAGCCCACGAGAAGGAATAATGCTTCCAAAATTTCTTCCTGCATGATTAATTTGGTAATTTACAGATGATATGCAAGCCATAAACAACTGAATTACCTTGTTCGAAAAGCCCATTTTGTTTAACACCGCCTCCAAAAAATTCCATTCCACTCGATCATAAGCCTTGCTCATGTCGAGTTTAAGGGCCATCCAAGCTTGCTTGCCAGTTGTTTTTCGTTTCATAAAGTGCATTACTTCGTATGCCACCATGACATTATCTGTGATTAAACGACCTGGGATGAAGGCGCTCTGTTCATCTGAGATAATTCCATCAATCATAGATTTCAAACGGTTGGCTAAGACCTTCGAAATGATTTTATAAACGACGTTACACAAAGATATAGGTCTCAGCTCAGTCATCAACGAGGGACTCTTCTTCTTGGGAATTAAAACAATGTTCGTGCTCTGTAGCTCCTGATCGACATGCCCAGTAGCAAAAAATTGTCTGACTATGTTCATAATATCTCCACCAACAATTTGCCAGTGCTTTTGATAGAAGCCCAGACTCATCCCATCTGGGCCCGGAGATTTATCTGGGAACATGTGAAACAATGCAGCCTTTACTTCCGCTTCAGAAATGTCTCCCAACAGTAGATTATTCTGATTCTCTGTGATTTTAGTTTGAACACAGTCAATAACATACCTCCACTCCGTAGTAGAAGCTGTGAATAGGTTCGCAAAATAATCAATCATGACATCTTGAAGACCCGAATCCCAATCAACCATTTGACCTTCATTATTCTTCAGGCATCTGATTCTATTGACACTTCTTCGATTTTTTGCAGCTGCATGAAAGAACTTTGAATTCTGGTCACCTGCCTTTAACCAGTGTTGTATAGTTGAATCTTTAGACCTCTACGATTTTCGTGTTCTTGTTACTTCAGATGTTACATGTTCACTTGGTTCTATTAACACTCTTGCTTAACACCAACTATAGGAACCTTCGTTGTCGTTTTTGTATACATTTTTTATTCCCACGAACTGTGAACAAAAATGACCAAATGACCTTGGTCCCAAGCCAAACTATATCACAATGCACTTAGTTAACTCATCAAATCACACTACATAAAATCAATATTTGTTTTTCGAAAAAAGACAATCCATGGATGGGAAGCAAATTTTGAGGAACTCCCAGAATAATGGGAACAACCATGGACCTCTGTGAAAGCTGAAACAAACAGGTGGAAAAACTGATATAGTGGCATTTCCACTACTCAAAAGATATATATTTTTATTGCCAATTAATACAATCTACGTAATAAAACTTTAGTTTGGGAGAGAAAAGGAAGCAAAGAAAAATCTTATTTTAAGCAAAAAATCAACATTAATAATGATAATATTAGGCAGTTCAACATGAGGCCCAACTCAAGAGTCATGCTCAAATCAAAGAAAGAGATCAGTGAGGGTAAATTGTCTAGAGAGTTAATTTGTTAGTCTATAGATACAGATCGAGTGACGGGGTCTGTATAAAAAGGATTCTATTACGGAGCACTATATAGATGAATCTTTAGACCTCTATGATTTTCATGTTCTTGTTACTTCAGATGTTACATGTTCACTTGGTTCTACCAACACTCTTGCTTAACACCAACTATAGGAACCTTCGTTGTCGTTTTCGTATACATTTTCTATTCCCACGAACTGTGAACAAAAATGACCAAATGGCCTTGGTCCCTAGCCAAACTATATCACAATGCACTTAGTTAACTCATCAAATCACACTACATAAAATCATTATTTTTTTTCGAAAAAAGACAATCCATGGATGGGAAGCAAATTTTGAGGAACTCCGAGAATAGTGGGAACAACAATAGACCTCTGTGAAAGCTGAAACAAACAGGTGGAAAAACTGATATAGTGGTATTTCGACTACAAAAGATAAATATTTTTATTGCCAATTAATACAATCTACGTAATAAAACTTTAGTTTGGGAGATAAAAGGAAGCAAAGAAAAATCTTATTTTAAGCAAAAAATCAACATTAATAATGATAATATTAGGCAGTTCAACACGAGGCCCAACTCAAGAGTCATGCTCGGATCAAAGAAAGAGATCAGTGAGGGTAAATTGTCTAGAGAGTTAATTTGTCTATAGATACAGAGTGACGGGGTCTGTATGAAAAGGATTCTATTACGGAGCACTATATAGAATGAGGTACGTCTGCAATTGCTGGGTTTAATTAGGGTGAGTAATATTGAGAAGAGAGGAGAGGGAGTGATGGAGAAGTACATTTATGGTTCTGGGTTGTTTATCAGTATATGTTCATTTGCCGGGTTAAATTCGAAGGCGGGGAAGATTCAAGTTACTGGACTCTGTTCGAAAGGACAAGTATAACCTCAGGGTATGTTAAAAAATTAGTTATTTGGGCTAGTGAAAGATGTAGTCTTTCTTTTTGGGGGTCTTGTGCTAGTGGGTTTAGTGGGCTTACTGTTTAAGCTGGTTAATCTGGTTGGTTGTAATGGCTGGGCTTGGCCCTTTTATTAATATGTCTTTCCTGCTTTTCAAAAAAAAAAAAACGTCCGTTTGTAAATATTAACGGAATGCAATCATGTGTTAAAAACAAATTGATGCATATAATGGCAATATTTATAATTAGGCTATTTTTGTGGGAAAAAATAATAATTGAGACCAACAAAGTGTAATTAAGTTTATTTTATTCTATGACTCCTCTTTAAAATCTCTTTTCTTACTAGTTCATATATTATGTATTAGTTTTGATGAATGTTTAATTTGACTAATTTAGTGTTTAGTACGTGTTATATAACAGCTGTTTAATAACTACTCTATTTTCAATTGTTGAATTGTTAGCCATTACCGCCGCTGCCCACAAGCTTTGTCATACAAAGCTATCACTGCTTCCCTCCCAGTCCCTCCCCTTCCATCTTCCGGGCCTCCAAAGGATGCTTTGATCCTGAACTACAAGCAACTCGGCCCAATAATGCTCCCGACTACAGTACACCCACATGATAGTGTTGTTAAATGTTTTTTTCTTTTTTGAAATCATCCGCACTTGTGAATCTTGTATACTTGTATTTATATTTTTGTTTGAAAAGTTAGTTATTAGCTTATTTCAAAACCCTAATTATTATTTATTAATCTTATTTTAAACTCTAATTATTAATTATTATTATGAAAAAATATCACAAATCTTGAGATGAACCCTTTTGAAAGCATATATGTAGTTTATTTGTGTAAATATATGGTTGTTATTAGCTTGTTTTGTTTTAAAACCGGGATTATTAATTATTAAACTCATTTTCAACTCTAGTTATCATTAATTAATGCTAGTTTTAATCCCGTAAAACACGGTTTCTCCATATATATTTATTAATTTGATACAATTTAAAATTTAAATATTTATTAAATTTTGAAGTTGTTAATATAATATAATATTTTAATATGTTATTAATGTGTGATTTGAATTTTAAACATATATAAATAGAATATAATTATTATTAAAAATAAATGCAGATCTTTGTATGGAATAAGATTGGCCACTTATCAACAAGAAGGCCCATTACCAATTCAATCTAAAAGAACTTTAAGAGCACCCACAAGAGGGGTACTAAAAGTACATGGATTATGGGCTGCTTGTACTTTGCTTTTTTATGGGGCTCACTTTCGCAACTACGTCCCTTCAACCATGTATCCAGAGAAACGAGACTTCAAGCAAGCAGCCACACAATCTGAACAGGTAATTTTTTTTTTTATAGTTTTTAGGGATGCTCGTTTGTTTATATCTCTAATTCACAATTTTCGCAGGACATCTTCAAACAACTTGGGGGTCGGGAGGTTAGTGATCTTGAGACTATTTGGTTCCATCCTACCCGCCCTGCCACTGAATTCTGGGGTTCTCAATGTGCTAAGCATGTCAACTACCACCTGGGCTTCGCGATACCGGACTATTTTCAGACAGTGTACGATTTAGCCCTTCCATTTTTCGATGGAAAGGAGCTTGATATTAGGAAAATTCTCCAAGAGGCTGGTTTTAATGTTGGAGAGTATCACAGCATCAAGGACTTCCAAATGGTGTTGAAGAAAGCTCTTGGAGTGGATGTGCATTTGATATTTAAGCTTTACCAGGGCCATCCAATACTAGACGAAATCGGTATTATGTTTGATATGTCCGGTAACCTCATCAATCACCCCTCCGCGGCACAAGTTCCGGAAGGAAAGTTTTTTTTTCACACCACCCCAATGTAGCTCGTATGTAGCTGGCATCATATCACTCTTCGTGATTATGAGATTCATGATGGAATGGGTCTCGAGCTTTACTATAATTAGGACGCCCCATCTTGTTCATTTGGGTATGTTTATTGTCTGACTCTTCTCTTATGCTTGATTTTCTGAATTTGGAATCGTGTTATGTGAAACGGGGATTTGTTTAATTTGAATTTGATGAATTGTGTTTTGCTTGGATTTGAAGATAGTAAACTGGGTTGTGTATACGTATATGTATATGTTTTCAGACTTGAGAAATACTGGAAGGGAACCTTATAATGGTTCGGTATATGCATGATGAAAAGAAATGGTCATAGCAGTATATTGAACTGCGTATTTTGAAAGCCTTCTAAAAGATTAGCAAAACCGTAGTGTATACTATTTTGCTAAGGCACGAGGATTAGTATTGTTATTTTGAGAAGCTTTCTAAAAGATTAGCAAAATTATATCGTAATGTTATTTTGCTAAGGTATGAAGAGTACTATGGTTATTATGAACTTATTTGTTCATTTGATGTTATTTTTAAACGTCATACTTCCCCTATTGAAGTTTAATGATTATAGATGTCAAGAATGATTTTAAGTATCAGTGGATTGCTGAAACCCCATGCGTATGATGGGAGATATTTTAAGCTTTAGTAATAACTTTCTGAGCAATTCTTTCGCTCATACTTGCTTGTTTTTATATTTTAACCTTTCAGAAAAAGGTAGACAGATGAGGCATAAATGCATAGCTCGGAAGAAGCAGGCAATGTGCCCTTGTGAAGATGATGTGGTCCAGAGAGACTATGACCGGAGTAAGTTATGTACATATATTGATGTGTAATATTTATTACCTTGTACATAGTAGTACTAGTTACTGGTGTACTTCTCAACGAAGTTATACTAGTAGTATAAGATTTGCAAGACAATGTGATGTAATTGAATGGATGTAATGAAGTGAGTACCAACAGGACTTTAGTTCTTGTTTCTAGCCCTATAGCCTAAAAGATTCTTGTTAGTTGGGGTTGCAGATGTTGTAATTCAGTTATTAAATGATTACAGACGATTTGATGTTGTTAAGCAGGTGATGTGATATGGAGGATTTCCGCGTGACGACCAAATCCCTGACCCCGGATTTGGGGATGTTACAGAAATGGTATCAGAGATGAGGTTATAGTAAACTAGAAACGAGAGTGAGTAGGAGAGTGTATAGTTATGTGAGAACGTCAGAACTCATGTAGAGTTCATGTTGGGCTACTGGACGTAGTGCCAATGAGTAAGTTAAGATTGAAATGCTATGTTGAAGAATATGATGATATAGACCTCGCTTCTTGTGGTGATGGAGGTCTGCTAAAGAGTCCTCAGAGACAAGTACTGGTTCACGGGGACATAGATCGCCCGAGACAAGAAATTAAAGTGATTTTAGGGGAACAGTGATGTACTCCCCGAATTATAAGAAATTTCAATATGATATTGAAGGATGGAAAGCTGACATCCGGTATTATGGCAGTGATGTGCTAAGATTGTACTCATACTATTAAAATTCCGAAAGGGAAACAAAACAAGAACGCTATGAAAGATTATGAGCCGAAGTTACGGGTATTTAAATCCTCTCGAGCTTAAGAGAGTTTGAGGTAATACTATGAATGGATTGGTGAACAGACACCGATTATTTCGATTGATGACAGAGATAAAATGGTGAAGTTGAGATTGGTCGGTAAAGACATGATGTACCTTTAGACCCAAGACGGACTAAGAAAGTCTAAGGATGACTTAAATAAGAAGGCTGTTATGCTAAAAGTGTTAAGCTTATGTGGCACACAAAATTGATACGAGAAAAAGGAATGTTTTGTGTAAAGACGGTTATAATAGTAACTGGATTAAACGTGTATTTTCTAACGATGTTCCGGAGTACCGCCTATCCAAAATGCGAAATTAGTCATTGCCAGGGGCGGCACCGGTATCGAAGTCTTCTTAAGGACTGGAACGCCCGTCAAGATGATTATGCCAAGTAGAATAGAATGCTTGCTTGAGATGCTTGCGCCGAGTTGAATAAAACTCCTTGCGATTGTAATTGTCGATGGTTAAATCTTTAGCGACTATAAAGAGTCGACGATGACGTCAGTTATCGAGCACCTTAGGGTGTGCGTGGAGAAGGAAAATTTTAGAATCGAATGACTATCCATCAGAGGAGCCGACATAAAAGGCATCCGTGGAGACCTTGGCAAAACCCTCCCCACTTGCAAATTATTTGATTATCTCCCCAATCTATAATTTATTTTACATCTTTCCAAGGGAGAACTTTGATAAAGGATATAGTTCCTCTTTCGAATATATTGAGATACTTGTGTATACCCGTATTGGGTTTCAATCGTGCCAGAGGCTATCATGATACCTATTTGCAGGTTCTGAAGCCTGTCGAATGATGTTATTTGAATTTCCACTTTTCTTCAATAGTGGATAATCCTATTGTGAGATAGCACCGCTTGCTTTTATGTACCAGAATCCTTCTGGTTATTCTTTTCTTTGGAAGTCGCACCTTGGAATATGATCAATTTTAATTCAAGGTGTCCATTTGAGAAATTGTCAAAAGATAATAATTATTAATTCGATTTCGCATTGCTTGCATATTTTCTGCTCCCACTGAGATGAACAACCCTACACTGATAGGGGCCACAAGGACTATCTGTCTCTGTGATAGAAGTCTGATGGGACGCCATCACTTGTGTGTTGTGAAATACAAGAAGGCTAATTACCTTTAGTAATGTCTTAAATGAGACACACAACGATAAGTTCTTTTGATCATATTGATCTCTTGGTAAATTCTCTTATCTCAAATAAGAATTACTTCAAAACTCATAACCTTATGGTCACCAGTGTGTGACATTTGTCTTGATATGGCGGCTATTTTTTTAAAGCTCCATGATTCTAGTTATTTCTAATGAATTTCAAGGGGATGCCAACCAGGTCGGATAAGTCGAAATTCGCTGATAGAAATTAGATTCGTAACAGAATCGCCTAGTACAAGAGCGAATCCCAAGACGAATAGAATATCAGTGGCATATTAATGGTATTAGTGCACTCTCTCTCAAGGATGTTATGTTAATGGAATCAGTGAATTCTCTCTCAAAGACATGATGTTAATGAAAAGTTGGTCAAGCTATATTTGAAAGGAATAACGATGTGTTGTGAAACTCCAGTGATAACGGTGTCGGATAGAAACTCCCTAGTTGAATGGAGATTATGGCGAAGTTGTTTACGAATGGACACTATCTCTGGTCTTGCAGAATAAGTGTTGATGAAGAAAGAGTTAAGGAATCCCAGTAGTGGCCTTAGCTGATTCCGTGGACGGAATCTTTTTAAGGAGGGTAGATTGTAATAACCCGGATTTTCAAGGAATGATTTTCTTATTATTTTCAATAATAATAATGATTTTCATAAATGAGGAGGATTTTTTTTTTTTTTTTTAGTATTCATTATTCCAGTTCAAGGAATTTCAAAAATGGATTATTTACTTATTTTTCGATTCAGTGGAATCGGGTCAGTTTTAAAATTTTTATCGATCGAGTAGATATCTCGAGTCGATAGTTTATTTGGGCAAAGGTTTAAATTTTTGAAGTGTGGAATTATTCAGTAAAATTTTGATTTAAATTACTGAATAATTTGGAGGTTTTAAAATCCTTGAAAAAAAAAGGATTATTTTAATTATTTTAGGATTTACAGAAATTACTCGATTAATATATAATAATCGAGAATTCGAGATTTTATTAAAACAATAATATTTGTGGTATTTTATGGAGCCCCGTAATTATTATTTTAAGAGTTGCATTTACAAATTATTAATAATTTGTAAAATGCATATCAATTCAGAAAAATTAGATTTAATTCTAATTCTTTTTCCGAAAATCTTTAAAAATATTCTAGTATTTAATTATGCTAGAAATTTTATTTTTACAAATTACAATTTTTAATTCAAAATATTATTTAGAGTATGTAGTGTTAATTGTATTGCTTTTAAATAGTGTTGGGCCAAAGCCCATTAGGTTAACACACAGCTCCTCTTTACATACATACGTATTCACACAAAAACGCTCAGCCGCACAACACAGTAGTCGAGAGAAAACAGTCGGGGAAGAGAAAAGAAAAGAGGGAAGAAGAGAAATGAGGTTGGGGGTTTCAATTGATAACTCAATTGCTTGATATACATACATATATATATATATATGAGCGTGTGTATCTTGTGTGGGTATGTATGTACGCGGCTGTGGGAGGAAGAAGGGAGGAGGAGGCGCGACCGGGGGGGGGGGCTGCGCGGTGGTGACGCGGTCGGCAGTGGTGGTGGCTGTGGTGATGTGGTACCGAGGAAGGCAGCAGAGAGAGAGAGAGAGAGATTGTTTTGCGGGTCGAATCGGAGCGAACCAAACGAAAGGGTATAATTTCTTTCGTGTTTTAAATTATTTAATTTTCGTATTTAATTCGTTGTAAATTCGATTAATTATTTAATTGTTGTAATTAGATTTAATTACAATTATATAATTGTAATTTAATTTAAATTGCGAGAGTATTGTTGGAAATTAGATTAGAGTTAAATTGCGAGGTTAAGTATTAATTTCCGAAATTTAATTCGGAAAGTATATTGGTAATTATAATTGTGGAGGTTAATTGTGAGTCCGATAATAATATATTCAGGATTAGTAATGCTACTTGCTAATTGTTAAGTTAATAATTGTGAGTTGGTAGTATGTTGGGATTAAGTGCGAGTCCGATTAAGTTTTCGGGTTCCGTGATTGTAACTGTTGATTGTTAAGTGCTAAGTGTTAGTGTCACATATTGGGTCGTTATATGAGCGACTAATTGGCTATGTGCTAGATGTTATAAATCGAGTCATCGGATATGCTGAAAGTATAAGTGCCAACTACGTGGTGTTGGCTTAAATGTGGATAAATTTAATTTACTTTCCTTAAATGTTGAGGTGCCGCATGTCTGGGCGGGTAAATTTTCCTTATGTGCTAGGTGCCGCATGTCTGGGCGGGTAAATTTTCCTTATGTGCTATGTGCCGCATGTCTGGGCGGATACTTTTCTTTATGTGCTATGTGCCGCATGTCAGGGCGGGTAAATTTTCTTATGTGGTTGCTGCAAGTTGAGGCAGCTGTATATTTTGTAAAAACAGGTTTAAATTGTTTTGATTGATATTGAGGGGCTGTGCCCATAGTCCGATAAACGAATATCTCATGCCGAAATTTTCTGAAAATCCCCTGTATTTGAATCTATTCAACTTATTTAATTTCAATGAGCTAAAGGCATGCTATGAGTGTTAAGGGGTTATGTAAGTATGTGTTAATTGATTATATCGAGGATTAGTGATTAATTTCGAGGATTAATTATTGTCTCAAGGGTTAAATTGTGTTTTGAGGATTATCTGTTAATTTAGTGTTGACAAGAGGATGTCAGTAAAAGTATTATGGTTGAAAGTGTTAAATGGAGTTTGATTAAGGAATTGTGGTGTTATAATGTGTTTAGCACTGGTAGATGTCCACTGTATAAAGGGGACACTTCCATTTCATTTTCTTTACTAAATGTGTTATGTGCAGTAAGTGGTATTAGAATAGTTAACTAGAGGGAGGACACCTATAGTTTGACTTCATGAAATTTAATGGTAATTTGGAGATGTATCTACTCGAAATACGAGGTAGGACTGACACGTACTCGTAACCATTTCAGTACCTTTAGGGCGTAATCAAGTTGGAGCGACGTGCACCAAAAAGGGAAGATCGGGACGTCGTATGAAGAAAGGTAAATTACCTACATGGAAATTGCTTGGACGAAGTGCGAAGGAATTATTCGCGGTTTTCTGTTTCTGCTAAGGACCAGAGGCAAGTTTATTTATGCATACTCTATTGTTCAGGGTATATATTTTGAAAGATATGAAATGTGCTGGTTAAGTTTTGATCCATGATTTCAAGTTTCCAGCCTAAGCTTTATTCCCAAGATCAGTATATTCTTTGTCGAGATAGTAAATTCTGCTTATGCAAATGATCAAAACCCCACGACTTATAATACTGTTGTTGGGCTGAGATGTTCTTATAATACTATACCTTTATATATATGGTATATACAAAAATCTTTCGTACTGAGAAAATAGATTGTATGTGATGAGGTATGTAAATATGAATAGTAATGATAAAGGCTATGGAGGTAGAGCAAGTATTATGTTTTCGAACTTAGCCCGCGAGTCGGGATTATTTTATATAATGAATATTGATGAAAACCCGGAAGAGTACCGGAGACGAAGTATTTGAATGATGATTAAAAATACTCCAAATATTATACTTTGGATATTTTGAGGTTTAAGAGATGTTAATAAATATCTATTGAATATTTATTTGATTAAATGAATATTATTTGAATATTCATTTAAAGAGGATTAGTGATGGTTTTATATTTGTTTTATGAACACTGTCAAAAAAACCCGGACCAAGCTTTTAAAAAGAATTTCGCAATAATTAACCTAAAGGCAACATCACCAATAAATCAGTGTTTATTTAATTAGTAAATACTTCTAGAAGTTACTGACTAAATAAGCCTTATTTGTCTAATTAAATTTTATTTAATTAGATGAATATCATTTTCAAAATGATTTCTTAAAATTGCTTTGTTTCGGAGAAATAGCTAAGATATTCCAATAGATATAAATTGGATATTTGCAGTTAAAAATATCTTGGAGGATATTGAGGTATGTTATTTGAATGTCCATTTAGTTCAATGAATATTAATTATAATATTCATTTGAAAATGATTTATTACTTGTTTATTTCTTATTGACCGAGAGTCGGTATTTTGAGACATAGAGATAGTCGTGGGAACCCGGAGGGATTCCTGTGACAGAGTACTATTTATTTTGAGAGATGTTTTAATAAACATTGTTTTATATTCCAGAAAGTATTAATTTCTTGGGAATGATTCGAGGTTATTATTTGAGTATTATCTCATTCGAGAAATATTATTTGAATATTTTCTCATTCGAGCAATATTTTGAGAGTTGATCTCATTCGAGGATTATTATTTGAATATTCTTTTAAAAAGAGATTATTAGATGTTTATTAGTTAATAAATATTATTTGAGTATTTATTAAATACTCTAGATGGTTCAAAGGTTATGTAATACTATTTAAGGTATTCGAGGACTTTCATAGTCATTCAGAATATTTTCTGATTTCCAGAAAATTTATTTAAAAGCATCAGTTCCCAAATGTTCTTCATGATTTGAATCAATTCCTTTAACTGAGAGCAAATATTCTTTGACTCATCAAAAATTGGGAACTCAGTTCAGAAAGTGTATAAATGAAATCTGTTGACCAAGGTCAACCCACATGTCAAAGTTACTTCCTCAAATATTCTTGGAAGTAGAGTTATGTAAATGTTATCAGACCTATCAACATGCTCCGGCTTGGGGAACTGGATTAAGTTCCATTCCACTGATGGATAGGATTCTTCAAGGGACTGGAGGAAGAGGGGACTTCGGTCCAATCACGCGTAGAAGACTACATTCACGTGTAGCCACTACAGCGGAAACAGGGACTACGGTCCATATAAAGGCCCATATGCGGTCAGGGTATAGCCCAATTCGGGAATGTCCTTCTACTAGTAGAGAAGCAGAGGCATGATACATGGCTGCGCGGTGGTGACGCGGTCGGCAGTGGTGGTGGCTGTGGTGATGTGGTACCGAGGAAGGCAGCAGAGAGAGGGATGGCAGGAGAGAGAGAGAGAGAGGTTGGGGATTGTGATTTTATGACAGGTTGGGGATTGTAATTTGTGACAACATGACATGAAATATGCATGTTGAAATTTTTGAAACATTCTTATTTAGTGTAAAGCAACATTGCCCTCACCAGTCCATCAGAGTATCAAAGCTTGGCAGACTGCAAAAGTAAGCTTGGCAGACTGCAAAAGTAATTACCATTATACAGAGTATTTATTATTTTGAATCTATGTCCCAGTACTTTTTAGGTTTATGGTTAGAAGGTCAGTAGCTTGTAGCTCTCTGGCAGACCCCCTCGCCTAGCAATTAAGTAGCATCCGAGAGGAGATGTTACGATTTTTTAAGTCAACCAAACCAACAATGGGCTGGGCCGGACTTAGCCCAATTACTTCGACCCTCCTGGTAAAATTGAGACCAAATAGTTGTATCCTCATATTGCTTGGTGTATGGACTCTACTCTATTACAGCCAGCTTATTTTTGTTTGAAATGTTCGCCATTTTAAATTTTTAATCAATCAAATGTGGCCCTAGTACTACGAAGGTCGAGAATAATAAGGAAGGTACTAGGTGGGTGCGTTGAGGTCAAGTTGTTGTACATGTAATCAAGTGGCCACCCCCCAATTTTCATGTGGTACCACATGAAAATTGGGGGGTGGCCACTTGATTACATGTACAACAAGGGAGAATTGATTTCTGACCTGGCTTTTTTTGTACGTGGTTTGTTTTTAATTAATGATAGAGAATAGGGTTAGCATCTATCAAGGGAGAATTGATTTCTGACCTGGCTTTTTTTTTTTCAAGTGATTTTACATTTATGCCCATAATTGAGGTTAGTTTACAAAGTGAGAAGGACATAAAAGGAATAATGTGGCAAAAAATATTCAGGATTTATGATTTACATAGATAATCTCTTCTAAAAAGACAAGTTTTATCTCCATCTCTAGTTACCAAGCAGATTGAGATACTTATATATTTGAACTTGAATATGAGGATGTACTTGATTTTAAAGTAATTATGTGCTACGCTGTTTCCTTTTTTTCTTTTTTAATATTACGCCCATATCCTACAGACTTCTAGATATTCAAAGATTTACAAGAACCTCCAGCTATCTAATTCCTGCTAGTCACAGAGTTCAGACAGCGCCTAAATTTCCAAGAGTATGTTAACAACTCATGATTCTACTTTCTTCATTGTGCTTTGAATTATGTGAGACAATAATATAATTTGGTACATGGAGGATTAAAACTTCTCATTCCATAAAATATAAATGCTCCTTAAACTACTACAGTATAAAATATAAAACACTCTAATAATTACTCAACAACTTAAGATCTGGGTTCTACATCTACTCTTGAAAGTTGAAAGTAATCACCCGAGGCACCTTTAGCAAACAAATTTCTTTGTTTGGCTTACTTTAAAGTTCTAAAACTATGTTTGTCTAGACAGGATTACAATTTGGTGCTTATAATTACTGCATGTAAACTTATTGTACAGGAATGTGAACAGTATGTTCTATAGTGTTAATTACTAACTTTAAATTAATGAAGCTTCTACCAACACTTTCACTATCTATCAGTCCTTAGAGTGTCTATGATTAGTAACTATTTGTTTTGCATAAGATTGTGTGCGAATTCTTTAGTGTTTATGTTCTTTAGTGTTTTGCATAAGATTGTCTTTTTGCTAGATTAATGACAGTCATCTACTACCAACCAGATGTACTATTCTTTTATATTGAAAATAGAACTAGTACCACCAGTTAACAATACTCAGACTTCATTACTGGATCAACATTGTTGATTTAGATCCTGACATTATCATAATCTTCTGTATTACTCATCTGATGTACTAGGCCAGTTCATGCCTCTGGTTGGAAGAGATTGGTCACAGACAGGGGCTGCACATCTCTTTTCAGCTATTAAGGTTGGCCGTGTTACTTTATTTATTTAAGTATATTGCAACTTTTTTTGCGAAGCAACTAAGTTCAATTTCATCAATTGTAGATATACTACTTTATAAAAGCATGATTGCAACTAAGTTTTAGATCGGAACTCTGTCCAGTCATGTGATACGACCATAATTGTCTAGAGTGAATTAAGTTTATTTTAGTTTACAGTAATTTTTTAAGGTGATTTAAATCGATGATTTTACTGTATGCTTGTCATGGCAAGGTGCAAACACATTTAGGTAAATTTATTGTATTTCTTGGATAGTGTTAGAAATTTCTATATGATTGAGAAGTTAAGGCTTATAAGCACAACAAAGGATGACATTACTCAAAGTTTATATTTAAGTTAAAATAAACCAGACCAGACCAACATATGTTTGTTATTCTGCTTAAAGAAGAGAAGGTAAGATGATCATGGTGTACGAAATTTTCAAAAGCATAGAGTCTTCAATAGATTTGGTAAGGTTAACCAGAGAATAAAAACCTGGAGATTTGGGACTGGATTCGCGTGGGTTTAGTCCCTTTATCATCACATGTTATTGCCTATAAACTTGAAGACAAAACTGTGTCATTACCTTACCTTTAACAAGGCTCAAATAATAAAAACAGTAGTCCTTATGTCATACCTAAAGGCTGATTAGTCCCACATATGAGTTTCTTTTTATTCCTTTTTTGGTAAGTTGATTACAAAATAGAATGTAATATATCTGATAAAAGAATCTATAAAATCATTTATAATTCGTGTCAAGAATCTGTCACAAATAATTCATTTATATTTTAAGACACTTTTGCGAGAGAAGTGAGAAATGGCCTTTATGAGTTAATTTCACATGAAGGCGAAGTGCTTGTTTGACAATTCAAAGGATGAAAATTGCAATTCACTTCAATTCCACATGAAACTTCAAATAGAATTCACAATATAACATTATATGAACAAACGGATATTTCCTAGGTTAAATGTCGCAGGCCTGTTAATTTACCTGCCTTTATTCTAATTATGAACCCTTTTTACTTCAAATATGTTCAAGTTAGATGCCATGCCAATAAATAATAAGTATATGTAGTTTGAACTTTATTCACCTGAATGTAACAATCAATTGGACGAACCATATGCTTACCAAGTTTTTCGTTTACCTTTGACCTTTGAATTATGTACTTCTGTTTTCCTGGTTTTCCTGATGTGAATAGCTTCAGATAAGTTCATATTCTTATACCTTGTAACTACAGTGAATAATTAAGTTATTTTTTCTTGTTTAAATAAAGTACCGTTATAATTAAGTCTGTACCGTTATCGACTAAAACGGCGTAGTATTGAGCAAGGGAAGAGAGTATCCTTTTGGGATCACGTGCCTGCCCATTCTGTTATGTCTTAACCTGTCATATTGTGACAAGTGGCAAGGTTGAGGGAGAAAAATGTAAAAACCTTGTTGGTAGTGATTGGGCAAGGATAAGAACGAGCTTGTAATTTCTTTCAGAGTTTATGGAATGAAATGAAGTTTTCTTTTGCTTAGTTAATTTTCCTGTCAATATTTTTATTTAATTGTTCTTCAATAATTGCTAAGACGATTACATACCTTGACAAGAGAAGGAAACTTGGGCATTTATTACTTGGATCGTATTTACACTTCCTTTTCTTTTTTGCCTGTTCAGGAAAACGGTTATCAATTGCTTTTTCTAAGTGCAAGAGCACTTTCTCCCTCCTCCGTCCCTCGGGACCAACAAGGGGTAGTACAGGAATATTCACCTGTTGTCCATCGACTACGCCTTTCGGCCGAGGATCCCACCAGAGCGCCTTCTACTTGTAATAGGCCATGAACTAGATCAGAATCATTCTCAACGAGTCCATAAGAAGTTATCCCATTTTTTTCATCGGGTCCGGGTAGAGACCAAAGATTGCTTGCCAGACAATTTCTATTTAATCTTAAGCAGGTACTTTAATATTGTCTTACATTTTCTCTTGCATGACAAAAAAGTCTTGGTGTTAAAAGTTCGTATTGGCATGTACCTAGAGTCCATTGCATTCCTCGTCTATTTGTTTATCAGTTTCCTCATACACAAGTTCTATGCAGGATGGAAAGGGATTACCAGATGGGCCTGTTGTTACTCTCTTCCAACCCTTCATTGTTAAAATTATTCGCCCATTCTATTCCTCTACTTCTATATACAAGCTTCTTAATCTTCTTGATCTCATCTTCTTCACTGCCTGTGATCCGTCCTCTACTAATCCTTCACAAGTTCCATCCTATTCATTTGTATGAAAAAAAGGTGTGGATTGTGGAGTCTACTACAACGTAATAGTTAAAGTTGAAATTCAACTTTTTTTGAATTTAACTTGAGTGGGTATGAAGGAAGGAAAAGGCACTGCTAGATATATGAACAAACAAACAAAGAAATTCAGACCGCAAGTACTTTTGGCAAGAATGTACGAGAGTTACTTTTTAAGTTTTTATTACCAAACATGCCAATTATAGCCCGTATATCCCATCCCTAAAATAGGGATTCGGGAGGGGGTTATGTACACAAACCTTACCTAGTAGAGGTCGTTTCTGTAGAGACTCCCGGATTGAACATCAAAACATCTCGATTTGAACGCAATGCTTTGTCGATTTCTTTTACCTAAGCAAGAACATTATAATTTTGATTGTTGTTCCTTTCTGAATAACTACTGTTAGGAAGTGGAAGAAACCCAGTTTCTGACTCGCACGACTTAAATTTTTTGTAACCCTAAAAGAACTTGCATTTGTTGCCCGAACAATATTAGAAATTTCATCATCTAAACAAGAGAAATAAGTGAAAAATATAAAAATAATTCGTGGTCATATGTTTTCATGTTAACGGTTGTGGATTCGTACACATTCCTTGCAAGAAGAATTCAGTAAATATATTTGTTGTATTTCTGAACAAATGACTTGGTGACACAGGGACACAATTCAACTAAAAACGAAAAGAGCCTGTATTTATGCCACAAGCCTACTAGTATTTCATGTATGCATTGAATAAACAAGTCTTTTGTCCTCAGTCATATGTTATTGTTCCAATTGAATTGAGATAGACTATACTCATCTCTGTATTGTCCAACTGTCATTTTTTATGCAGTTAAAAGAAGAGCTCCTCATGAATTCAAAACTGCTTGCTTGGAGGTAGTTCCATGTTACTCCCATATATGCAAAACCGTTGCTGATTTTAGAAGAGATCAAGTGATTAGATGTGATGACACAAGCTATTGGAAATGAGCATGTAAAATCTATTATCCTCATTGTGAGGACCTATTATGCTACTTGGACTAACTCGATTTCTTAAGTAGAGTACGCACCAATTAGTTATTGAGTTATGCCAACAGTGTACATGTGAAATGCAAGGTGGGTAGTGTGTGCCAAAATAATGAAATACTATGATGCATAAGGCTTATTTAACATTGCTTGACAGAAATTTATTATCGTAATAATTCACTTGATTACGCGGAAGTGTTCAACTATTTGCTTGCTTGCACAAACAACCAGAGACATACCTATATAGACATCTTCATATGGAATGTGATTTTTTCCTATAACACATATTCTATATGCAATCTGGAAATCTATCGCATTGGAGAAACTCTTTAAATGTTAAAAATAGGAATATCTTTAGATGGATCACACTACAAAACTGGTGGTGCATGTGCGTGCCTCTGGCACTTTTAAGACTAAATTACTGAATACATTTGAGACTGATGTGGTTCTCTAAATTTGCAGGATATAAGGGCATGCTTTCCATCTGACAGAAAACCATTTTATGCTGGTTTTGGAATCAGAGACACTGATGAGTTTAGATACCTTAAAGTAAGAATTCCAATAGGAAAAAGCTTCATAATTAATCCCAAGGTACTCGTAACATATAAAAAGTATATAAATAAATTTTAAGGTGCAACTTTACTATCAAATACTGTACTTACTATTTATCCTGAATTCATTAGGGTGAGGTAACCGGGTTGAGTATACGGTAATTCGGTAAAATTGTTGTGAATCGATGTGATAACCAATCATATACTTCCCTACATGATCTTGTAAATGGCATGTTTCCTCTCACACTCTCGTCCGAACAGGTTTGTGACTCTAGACTTTCATGTTTCCCTATCGTTATTTTTTTGGAAATTTAATTTCATAGGAATATGTGTAACTTCACTTAAGACACATCGGCTGGACACTGTTTTGTAATCTAGGATACTGGCACAATATAGTCTCAGTTAAGAGTAGGTTAGTAGTGTAGTATGCTGTAGAGTGTATCAGGTTCTTATATTACATCATAGTGTACATATCAGGTTCTTATATTGATTTGTGAAGGTTTCTACATATCAGGTTCTTATATTATGTCACTTGGATGTACCAGTACTTTAGTCTAATCTTAGTATAGTACCGTCAAGTCTATTTGGTTTGTTTGTCACTTGACTGCCTCATGTTCTACTTAGCAAGTTCTTCTTCGGGCTTGCAGGAAGATTTTAACTCGTGGAACTTTTGGAAATTGCCACCTCTTATTGATTTGTGAAGGTGTCTACATATTGTTCTTAAACTTTTATGGCCCCCATGAACTATCAATATTCATGGCACAAAATTCATCTTTTTCAAAAGATGACCCAACTGAGACTGAGAACCAACTAAATGAAAGAACAGAGGCAAATATGAAGAAAGCTCAATTCTGGAAACAATTTACTACTCATGTGCAAGATTTAAAAAACAAACAACTTTGACCCCAAAATTTTAATCAAAACATAACATAACATAATCAATCGCTACAGACTCAATTCCTTTATCTCGATCAGCAAACATAACATAATTCAATAGAAACACCCAATTCATCAAAAACAAAATTAAAACACAACCCAGTTTACTATCTTCAAATCCAAGCAAAACACAATTCATCAAATTCAAATTAAACAAATCCCCGTTTCACATAACACGATTCCAAATTCAGAAAATCAAGCATAAGAGAAGAGTCAGACAATAAACATACCCAAATGAACAAGATGGGGGCGTCCTAATTATAGTAAAGCTCGAGACCCATTCCATCATGAATCTCATAATCACGAAGAGTGATATGATGCTAGCTACATACGAGCTACATTGGGGTGGTGTGAAAAAGAAACTTTCCTTCCGGAACTTGTGCCGCGGAGGGGTGATTGATGAGGTTACCGGACATATCAAACATAATACCGATTTCGTCTAGTATTGGATGGCCCTGGTAAAGCTTAAATATCAAATGCACATCCACTCCAAGAGCTTTCTTCAACACCATTTGGAAGTCCTTGATGTTGTGATACTCTCCAACATTAAAACCAGCCTCTTGGAGAATTTTCCTAATATCAAGCTCCTTTCCATCGAAAAATGGAAGGGCTAAATCGTACACTGTCCGAAAATAATCCGGTATCGCGAAGCCCAGGTGGTATTTGACATGCTTAGCACATTGAGAACCCCAGAATTCAGTGGCAGGGCGGGTAGGATGGAACCAAATAGTCTCAAGATCACTAACCTCCCGACCCCCAAGTTGTTTGAAGATGTCCTGCGAAAATTGTGAATTAGAGATATAAACAAACGAGCATCCCTAAAAACTATAAAAAAAAAAAAAAAATTACCTGTTCAGATTGTGTGGCTGCTTGCTTGAAGTCTCGTTTCTCTGGATACATGGTTGAAGGGACGTAGTTGCGAAAGTGAGCCCCATAAAAAAGCAAAGTACAAGCAGCCCATAATCCATGTACTTTTAGTACCCCTCTTGTGGGTGCTCTTAAAGTTCTTTTAGATTGAATTGGTAATGGGCCTTCTTGTTGATAAGTGGCCAATCTTATTCCATACAAAGATCTGCATTTATTTTTAATAATAATTATATTCTATTTATATATGTTTAAAATTCAAATCACACATTAATAACATATTAAAATATAATATTATATTAACAACTTCAAAATTTAATAAATATTTAAATTTTAAATTGTATCAAATTAATAAATATATATGGAGAAACCGTGTTTTACGGGATTAAAACTAGCATTAATTAATGATAACTAGAGTTGAAAATGAGTTTAATAATTAATAATCCCGGTTTTAAAACAAAACAAGCTAATAACAACCATATATTTACACAAATAAACTACATATATGCTTTCAAAAGGGTTCATCTCAAGATTTGTGATATTTTTTCATAATAATAATTAATAATTAGAGTTTAAAATAAGATTAATAAATAATAATTAGGGTTTTGAAATAAGCTAATAACTAACTTTTCAAACAAAAATATAAATACAAGTATACAAGATTCACAAGTGCGGATGATTTCAAAAAAGAAAAAAACATTTAACAACACTTACTATCATGTGGGTGTACTGTAGTCGGGAGCATTATTGGGCCAAGTTGCTTGTAGTTCAGGATCAAAGCATCCTTTGGAGGCCCGGAAGATGGAAGGGGAGGGGCTGGGAGGGAAACAGTGATAGCTTTGTATGACAAAGCTTGTGGGCAGCGGCGGTAAATGGCTAACAATTCAACAATTGAAAATAGAGTAGTTATTAAACAGCTGTTATATAACACGTACTAAACACTAAATTAGTCAAATTAAACATTCATCAAAACTAATACATAATATATGAACTAGTAAGAAAAGAGATTTTAAAGAGGAGTCATAGAATAAAATAGACTTAATTACACTTTTTTGGTCTCAATTATTATTTTTTCCCACAAAAATAGCCTAATTATAAATATTGCCATTATATGCATCAATTTGTTTTTAACACATGATTGCATTCCGTTAATATTTACAAACAGACGTTTTTTTTTTGAAAAGCAGGAAAGACATATTAATAAAAGGGCCAAGCCCAGCCATTAAAACTAACCAGATTAACCAGCTTAAACAGTAAGCCCACTAAACCCACTAGCACAAGACCCCCAAAAAGAAAGACTACATCTTTCACTAGCCCAAATAACTAATTTCTTAACATACCCTGAGGTTATACTTGTCCTTTTGAACAGAGTCCAGTAACTTGAATCTTCCCCGCCTTCGAATTGAACCCGACAAATGAACATATACTGATAAACAACCCAGAACCATAACTGTACTTCTCCATCACTCCCTCTCCTCTCTTCTCAATATTACTCACCCTAATTAAACCCAGCAATTGCAGACGTACCTCATTCTATATAGTGCTCCGTAATAGAATCCTTTTCATACAGACCCCGTCACTCTGTATCTATAGACAAATTAACTCTCTAGACAATTTACCCTCACTGATCTCTTTCTTTGATCCGAGCATGACTCTTGAGTTGGGCCTCGTGTTGAACTGCCTAATATTATCATTATTAATGTTGATTTTTTGCTTAAAATAAGATTTTTCTTTGCTTCCTTTTATCTCCCATAATAAAGTTTTCTTACTTAGATTGTATTAATTGGCAATAAAAATATTTATCTTTTGTAGTCGAAATACCACTATATCAGTTTTTCCACCTGTTTGTTTCAGCTTTCACAGAGGTCTATTGTTGTTCCCACTATTCTCGGAGTTCCTCAAAATTTGCTTGGTGTATGGACTCTACTCTATTACAGCCAGCTTATTTTTGTTTGAAATGTTCGCCATTTTAAATTTTTAATCAATCAAATGTGGCCCTAGTACTACGAAGGTCGAGAATAATAAGGAAGGTACTAGGTGGGTGCGTTGAGGTCAAGTTGTTGTACATGTAATCAAGTGGCCACCCCCCAATTTTCATGTGGTACCACATGAAAATTGGGGGGTGGCCACTTGATTACATGTACAACAAGGGAGAATTGATTTCTGACCTGGCTTTTTTTGTACGTGGTTTGTTTTTAATTAATGATAGAGAATAGGGTTAGCATCTATCAAGGGAGAATTGATTTCTGACCTGGCTTTTTTTTTTTCAAGTGATTTTACATTTATGCCCATAATTGAGGTTAGTTTACAAAGTGAGAAGGACATAAAAGGAATAATGTGGCAAAAAATATTCAGGATTTATGATTTACATAGATAATCTCTTCTAAAAAGACAAGTTTTATCTCCATCTCTAGTTACCAAGCAGATTGAGATACTTATATATTTGAACTTGAATATGAGGATGTACTTGATTTTAAAGTAATTATGTGCTACGCTGTTTCCTTTTTTTCTTTTTTAATATTACGCCCATATCCTACAGACTTCTAGATATTCAAAGATTTACAAGAACCTCCAGCTATCTAATTCCTGCTAGTCACAGAGTTCAGACAGCGCCTAAATTTCCAAGAGTATGTTAACAACTCATGATTCTACTTTCTTCATTGTGCTTTGAATTATGTGAGACAATAATATAATTTGGTACATGGAGGATTAAAACTTCTCATTCCATAAAATATAAATGCTCCTTAAACTACTACAGTATAAAATATAAAACACTCTAATAATTACTCAACAACTTAAGATCTGGGTTCTACATCTACTCTTGAAAGTTGAAAGTAATCACCCGAGGCACCTTTAGCAAACAAATTTCTTTGTTTGGCTTACTTTAAAGTTCTAAAACTATGTTTGTCTAGACAGGATTACAATTTGGTGCTTATAATTACTGCATGTAAACTTATTGTACAGGAATGTGAACAGTATGTTCTATAGTGTTAATTACTAACTTTAAATTAATGAAGCTTCTACCAACACTTTCACTATCTATCAGTCCTTAGAGTGTCTATGATTAGTAACTATTTGTTTTGCATAAGATTGTGTGCGAATTCTTTAGTGTTTATGTTCTTTAGTGTTTTGCATAAGATTGTCTTTTTGCTAGATTAATGACAGTCATCTACTACCAACCAGATGTACTATTCTTTTATATTGAAAATAGAACTAGTACCACCAGTTAACAATACTCAGACTTCATTACTGGATCAACATTGTTGATTTAGATCCTGACATTATCATAATCTTCTGTATTACTCATCTGATGTACTAGGCCAGTTCATGCCTCTGGTTGGAAGAGATTGGTCACAGACAGGGGCTGCACATCTCTTTTCAGCTATTAAGGTTGGCCGTGTTACTTTATTTATTTAAGTATATTGCAACTTTTTTTGCGAAGCAACTAAGTTCAATTTCATCAATTGTAGATATACTACTTTATAAAAGCATGATTGCAACTAAGTTTTAGATCGGAACTCTGTCCAGTCATGTGATACGACCATAATTGTCTAGAGTGAATTAAGTTTATTTTAGTTTACAGTAATTTTTTAAGGTGATTTAAATCGATGATTTTACTGTATGCTTGTCATGGCAAGGTGCAAACACATTTAGGTAAATTTATTGTATTTCTTGGATAGTGTTAGAAATTTCTATATGATTGAGAAGTTAAGGCTTATAAGCACAACAAAGGATGACATTACTCAAAGTTTATATTTAAGTTAAAATAAACCAGACCAGACCAACATATGTTTGTTATTCTGCTTAAAGAAGAGAAGGTAAGATGATCATGGTGTACGAAATTTTCAAAAGCATAGAGTCTTCAATAGATTTGGTAAGGTTAACCAGAGAATAAAAACCTGGAGATTTGGGACTGGATTCGCGTGGGTTTAGTCCCTTTATCATCACATGTTATTGCCTATAAACTTGAAGACAAAACTGTGTCATTACCTTACCTTTAACAAGGCTCAAATAATAAAAACAGTAGTCCTTATGTCATACCTAAAGGCTGATTAGTCCCACATATGAGTTTCTTTTTATTCCTTTTTTGGTAAGTTGATTACAAAATAGAATGTAATATATCTGATAAAAGAATCTATAAAATCATTTATAATTCGTGTCAAGAATCTGTCACAAATAATTCATTTATATTTTAAGACACTTTTGCGAGAGAAGTGAGAAATGGCCTTTATGAGTTAATTTCACATGAAGGCGAAGTGCTTGTTTGACAATTCAAAGGATGAAAATTGCAATTCACTTCAATTCCACATGAAACTTCAAATAGAATTCACAATATAACATTATATGAACAAACGGATATTTCCTAGGTTAAATGTCGCAGGCCTGTTAATTTACCTGCCTTTATTCTAATTATGAACCCTTTTTACTTCAAATATGTTCAAGTTAGATGCCATGCCAATAAATAATAAGTATATGTAGTTTGAACTTTATTCACCTGAATGTAACAATCAATTGGACGAACCATATGCTTACCAAGTTTTTCGTTTACCTTTGACCTTTGAATTATGTACTTCTGTTTTCCTGGTTTTCCTGATGTGAATAGCTTCAGATAAGTTCATATTCTTATACCTTGTAACTACAGTGAATAATTAAGTTATTTTTTCTTGTTTAAATAAAGTACCGTTATAATTAAGTCTGTACCGTTATCGACTAAAACGGCGTAGTATTGAGCAAGGGAAGAGAGTATCCTTTTGGGATCACGTGCCTGCCCATTCTGTTATGTCTTAACCTGTCATATTGTGACAAGTGGCAAGGTTGAGGGAGAAAAATGTAAAAACCTTGTTGGTAGTGATTGGGCAAGGATAAGAACGAGCTTGTAATTTCTTTCAGAGTTTATGGAATGAAATGAAGTTTTCTTTTGCTTAGTTAATTTTCCTGTCAATATTTTTATTTAATTGTTCTTCAATAATTGCTAAGACGATTACATACCTTGACAAGAGAAGGAAACTTGGGCATTTATTACTTGGATCGTATTTACACTTCCTTTTCTTTTTTGCCTGTTCAGGAAAACGGTTATCAATTGCTTTTTCTAAGTGCAAGAGCACTTTCTCCCTCCTCCGTCCCTCGGGACCAACAAGGGGTAGTACAGGAATATTCACCTGTTGTCCATCGACTACGCCTTTCGGCCGAGGATCCCACCAGAGCGCCTTCTACTTGTAATAGGCCATGAACTAGATCAGAATCATTCTCAACGAGTCCATAAGAAGTTATCCCATTTTTTTCATCGGGTCCGGGTAGAGACCAAAGATTGCTTGCCAGACAATTTCTATTTAATCTTAAGCAGGTACTTTAATATTGTCTTACATTTTCTCTTGCATGACAAAAAAGTCTTGGTGTTAAAAGTTCGTATTGGCATGTACCTAGAGTCCATTGCATTCCTCGTCTATTTGTTTATCAGTTTCCTCATACACAAGTTCTATGCAGGATGGAAAGGGATTACCAGATGGGCCTGTTGTTACTCTCTTCCAACCCTTCATTGTTAAAATTATTCGCCCATTCTATTCCTCTACTTCTATATACAAGCTTCTTAATCTTCTTGATCTCATCTTCTTCACTGCCTGTGATCCGTCCTCTACTAATCCTTCACAAGTTCCATCCTATTCATTTGTATGAAAAAAAGGTGTGGATTGTGGAGTCTACTACAACGTAATAGTTAAAGTTGAAATTCAACTTTTTTTGAATTTAACTTGAGTGGGTATGAAGGAAGGAAAAGGCACTGCTAGATATATGAACAAACAAACAAAGAAATTCAGACCGCAAGTACTTTTGGCAAGAATGTACGAGAGTTACTTTTTAAGTTTTTATTACCAAACATGCCAATTATAGCCCGTATATCCCATCCCTAAAATAGGGATTCGGGAGGGGGTTATGTACACAAACCTTACCTAGTAGAGGTCGTTTCTGTAGAGACTCCCGGATTGAACATCAAAACATCTCGATTTGAACGCAATGCTTTGTCGATTTCTTTTACCTAAGCAAGAACATTATAATTTTGATTGTTGTTCCTTTCTGAATAACTACTGTTAGGAAGTGGAAGAAACCCAGTTTCTGACTCGCACGACTTAAATTTTTTGTAACCCTAAAAGAACTTGCATTTGTTGCCCGAACAATATTAGAAATTTCATCATCTAAACAAGAGAAATAAGTGAAAAATATAAAAATAATTCGTGGTCATATGTTTTCATGTTAACGGTTGTGGATTCGTACACATTCCTTGCAAGAAGAATTCAGTAAATATATTTGTTGTATTTCTGAACAAATGACTTGGTGACACAGGGACACAATTCAACTAAAAACGAAAAGAGCCTGTATTTATGCCACAAGCCTACTAGTATTTCATGTATGCATTGAATAAACAAGTCTTTTGTCCTCAGTCATATGTTATTGTTCCAATTGAATTGAGATAGACTATACTCATCTCTGTATTGTCCAACTGTCATTTTTTATGCAGTTAAAAGAAGAGCTCCTCATGAATTCAAAACTGCTTGCTTGGAGGTAGTTCCATGTTACTCCCATATATGCAAAACTGTTGCTGATTTTAGAAGAGATCAAGTGATTAGATGTGATGACACAAGCTATTGGAAATGAGCATGTAAAATCTATTATCCTCATTGTGAGGACCTATTATGCTACTTGGACTAACTCGATTTCTTAAGTAGAGTACGCACCAATTAGTTATTGAGTTATGCCAACAGTGTACATGTGAAATGCAAGGTGGGTAGTGTGTGCCAAAATAATGAAATACTATGATGCATAAGGCTTATTTAACATTGCTTGACAGAAATTTATTATCGTAATAATTCACTTGATTACGCGGAAGTGTTCAACTATTTGCTTGCTTGCACAAACAACCAGAGACATACCTATATAGACATCTTCATATGGAATGTGATTTTTTCCTATAACACATATTCTATATGCAATCTGGAAATCTATCGCATTGGAGAAACTCTTTAAATGTTAAAAATAGGAATATCTTTAGATGGATCACACTACAAAACTGGTGGTGCATGTGCGTGCCTCTGGCACTTTTAAGACTAAATTACTGAATACATTTGAGACTGATGTGGTTCTCTAAATTTGCAGGATATAAGGGCATGCTTTCCATCTGACAGAAAACCATTTTATGCTGGTTTTGGAATCAGAGACACTGATGAGTTTAGATACCTTAAAGTAAGAATTCCAATAGGAAAAAGCTTCATAATTAATCCCAAGGTACTCGTAACATATAAAAAGTATATAAATAAATTTTAAGGTGCAACTTTACTATCAAATACTGTACTTACTATTTATCCTGAATTCATTAGGGTGAGGTAACCGGGTTGAGTATACGGTAATTCGGTAAAATTGTTGTGAATCGATGTGATAACCAATCATATACTTCCCTACATGATCTTGTAAATGGCATGTTTCCCTATCGTTATTTTTTTGGAAATTTAATTTCATAGGAATATGTGTAACTTCACTTAAGACACATCGGCTGGACACTGTTTTGTAATCTAGGATACTGGCACAATATAGTCTCAGTTAAGAGTAGGTTAGTAGTGTAGTATGCTGTAGAGTGTATCAGGTTCTTATATTACATCATAGTGTACATATCAGGTTCTTATATTGATTTGTGAAGGTTTCTACATATCAGGTTCTTATATTATGTCACTTGGATGTACCAGTACTTTAGTCTAATCTTAGTATAGTACCGTCAAGTCTATTTGGTTTGTTTGTCACTTGACTGCCTCATGTTCTACTTAGCAAGTTCTTCTTCGGGCTTGCAGGAAGATTTTAACTCGTGGAACTTTTGGAAATTGCCACCTCTTATTGATTTGTGAAGGTGTCTACATATTGTTCTTAAACTTTTATGGCCCCCATGAACTATCAATATTCATGGCACAAAATTCATCTTTTTCAAAAGATGACCCAACTGAGACTGAGAACCAACTAAATGAAAGAACAGAGGCAAATATGAAGAAAGCTCAATTCTGGAAACAATTTACTACTCATGTGCAAGATTTAAAAAACAAACAACTTTGACCCCAAAATTTTAATCAAAACATAACATAACATAATCAATCGCTACAGACTCAATTCCTTTATCTCGATCAGGAAACATAACATAATTCAATAGAAACACCCAATTCATCAAAAACAAAATTAAAACACAACCCAGTTTACTATCTTCAAATCCAAGCAAAACACAATTCATCAAATTCAAATTAAACAAATCCCCGTTTCACATAACACGATTCCAAATTCAGAAAATCAAGCATAAGAGAAGAGTCAGACAATAAACATACCCAAATGAACAAGATGGGGGCGTCCTAATTATAGTAAAGCTCGAGACCCATTCCATCATGAATCTCATAATCACGAAGAGTGATATGATGCTAGCTACATACGAGCTACATTGGGGTGGTGTGAAAAAGAAACTTTCCTTCCGGAACTTGTGCCGCGGAGGGGTGATTGATGAGGTTACCGGACATATCAAACATAATACCGATTTCGTCTAGTATTGGATGGCCCTGGTAAAGCTTAAATATCAAATGCACATCCACTCCAAGAGCTTTCTTCAACACCATTTGGAAGTCCTTGATGTTGTGATACTCTCCAACATTAAAACCAGCCTCTTGGAGAATTTTCCTAATATCAAGCTCCTTTCCATCGAAAAATGGAAGGGCTAAATCGTACACTGTCCGAAAATAATCCGGTATCGCGAAGCCCAGGTGGTATTTGACATGCTTAGCACATTGAGAACCCCAGAATTCAGTGGCAGGGCGGGTAGGATGGAACCAAATAGTCTCAAGATCACTAACCTCCCGACCCCCAAGTTGTTTGAAGATGTCCTGCGAAAATTGTGAATTAGAGATATAAACAAACGAGCATCCCTAAAAACTATAAAAAAAAAAAAAAAATTACCTGTTCAGATTGTGTGGCTGCTTGCTTGAAGTCTCGTTTCTCTGGATACATGGTTGAAGGGACGTAGTTGCGAAAGTGAGCCCCATAAAAAAGCAAAGTACAAGCAGCCCATAATCCATGTACTTTTAGTACCCCTCTTGTGGGTGCTCTTAAAGTTCTTTTAGATTGAATTGGTAATGGGCCTTCTTGTTGATAAGTGGCCAATCTTATTCCATACAAAGATCTGCATTTATTTTTAATAATAATTATATTCTATTTATATATGTTTAAAATTCAAATCACACATTAATAACATATTAAAATATAATATTATATTAACAACTTCAAAATTTAATAAATATTTAAATTTTAAATTGTATCAAATTAATAAATATATATGGAGAAACCGTGTTTTACGGGATTAAAACTAGCATTAATTAATGATAACTAGAGTTGAAAATGAGTTTAATAATTAATAATCCCGGTTTTAAAACAAAACAAGCTAATAACAACCATATATTTACACAAATAAACTACATATATGCTTTCAAAAGGGTTCATCTCAAGATTTGTGATATTTTTTCATAATAATAATTAATAATTAGAGTTTAAAATAAGATTAATAAATAATAATTAGGGTTTTGAAATAAGCTAATAACTAACTTTTCAAACAAAAATATAAATACAAGTATACAAGATTCACAAGTGCGGATGATTTCAAAAAAGAAAAAAACATTTAACAACACTTACTATCATGTGGGTGTACTGTAGTCGGGAGCATTATTGGGCCAAGTTGCTTGTAGTTCAGGATCAAAGCATCCTTTGGAGGCCCGGAAGATGGAAGGGGAGGGGCTGGGAGGGAAACAGTGATAGCTTTGTATGACAAAGCTTGTGGGCAGCGGCGGTAAATGGCTAACAATTCAACAATTGAAAATAGAGTAGTTATTAAACAGCTGTTATATAACACGTACTAAACACTAAATTAGTCAAATTAAACATTCATCAAAACTAATACATAATATATGAACTAGTAAGAAAAGAGATTTTAAAGAGGAGTCATAGAATAAAATAGACTTAATTACACTTTTTTGGTCTCAATTATTATTTTTTCCCACAAAAATAGCCTAATTATAAATATTGCCATTATATGCATCAATTTGTTTTTAACACATGATTGCATTCCGTTAATATTTACAAACAGACGTTTTTTTTTGAAAAGCAGGAAAGACATATTAATAAAAGGGCCAAGCCCAGCCATTACAACTAACCAGATTAACCAGCTTAAACAGTAAGCCCACTAAACCCACTAGCACAAGACCCCCAAAAAGAAAGACTACATCTTTCACTAGCCCAAATAACTAATTTCTTAACATACCCTGAGGTTATACTTGTCCTTTTGAACAGAGTCCAGTAACTTGAATCTTCCCCGCCTTCGAATTGAACCCGACAAATGAACATATACTGATAAACAACCCAGAACCATAACTGTACTTCTCCATCACTCCCTCTCCTCTCTTCTCAATATTACTCACCCTAATTAAACCCAGCAATTGCAGACGTACCTCATTCTATATAGTGCTCCGTAATAGAATCCTTTTCATACAGACCCCGTCACTCTGTATCTATAGACAAATTAACTCTCTAGACAATTTACCCTCACTGATCTCTTTCTTTGATCCGAGCATGACTCTTGAGTTGGGCCTCGTGTTGAACTGCCTAATATTATCATTATTAATGTTGATTTTTTGCTTAAAATAAGATTTTTCTTTGCTTCCTTTTATCTCCCATAATAAAGTTTTCTTACCTAGATTGTATTAATTGGCAATAAAAATATTTATCTTTTGTAGTCGAAATACCACTATATCAGTTTTTCCACCTGTTTGTTTCAGCTTTCACAGAGGTCTATTGTTGTTCCCACTATTCTCGGAGTTCCTCAAAATTTGCTTCCCATCCATGGATTGTCTTTTTTCGAAAAAAAATAGTGATTTTATGTAGTGTGATTTGATGAGTTAACTAAGTGCATTGTGATATAGTTTGGCTAGGGACCAAGGCCATTTGGTCATTTTTGTTCACAGTTCGTGGGAATAGAAAATGTATACGAAAACGACAACGAAGGTTCCTATAGTTGGTGTTAAGCAAGAGTGTTAGTAGAACCAAGTGAACATGTAACATCTGAAGTAACAAGAACATGAAAATCATAGAGGTCTAAAGATTCATCTATATAGTGCTCCGTAATAGAATCCTTTTTATACAGACCCCGTCACTCGATCTGTATCTATAGACTAACAAATTAACTCTCTAGACAATTTACCCTCACTGATCTCTTTCTTTGATCTGAGCATGACTCTTGAGTTGGGCCTCGTGTTGAACTGCCTAATATTATCATTATTAATGTTGATTTTTTGTTTAAAATAAGATTTTTCTTTGCTTCCTTTTATCTCCCAAACTAAAGTTTTATTACGTAGATTGTATTAATTGGCAATAAAAGTATTTATCTTTTGAGTAGTGGAAATACCACTATATCAGTTTTTCCACCTGTTTGTTTCAGCTTTCACAGAGGTCCATGGTTGTTCCCACTATTCTGGGAGTTCCTCAAAATTTGCTTCCCATCCATGGATTGTCTTTTTTCGAAAAAAAAATATTGATTTTATGTAGTGTGATTTGATGAGTTAACTAAGTGCATTGTGATATAGTTTGGCTTGGGACCAAGGTCATTTGGTCATTTTTGTTCACAGTTCGTGGGAATAAAAAATGTATACAAAAATGACAACGAAGGTTCCTATAGTTGGTGTTAAGCAAGAGTGTTAGTAGAACCAAGTGAACATGTAACATCTGAAATAACAAGAACACGAAAATCGTAGAGGTCTAAAGATTCAACTATACATACTAAACACCTTAAATGAAAAACATAGAGGTTAAGATGAAAAAGAAAATAACATGTACCTACCAGCGTTGGATGTCCTTGGCGCCCATGATTGAAGTTGTGTGATGGAGATGGCTGATCGTCGCCTTGGCACACCTATTAAATATACAAAATGTGTTAAAACACAGCATATAGAAAGGGAGGGAAGAGAGAGAGGGGAATGGAGGGAGGGAGAGAGAGAGAGGACGGAGGGAGGGGGAGAGAAGAAGAAGGGGAGAGGGAGAGAGATCGAGAAGAGGATGGAGGGACGGGGAGAGAGAGGGACGCAAGAAGAAGAGAAGAAGAAGAGGAGAAGAAGAAGAGAAGAAGAAGAAGGTGCCCCTGGCGGGGCCCTTAGAATAGATGAAATATAATATATTTTGTGTTGGTTTGTAGTTCTCATTTTAAGAGTGGTTTGTATTTGAGCAAAAGCCTATATATATATATATATATATATATATGCAACAAACCACACAAGTAGTAGTGTTGGAGGACACACCTTTAAAAAAATTGTCATAATTTATTTTTAATTATTGTATATAATTTCATTAGAAAAGAAAATAAAGATTTAGGATAATTGCCCTAAAATAGCCCAATTTAGAAGATAATTATTGTAATAAAATACAAATAATTATATACTCCTTAAAACCGAATTTTAATTTGTTGCAAAATCTCAACCCCTCTTCTTCTTCTCTTCTTCTTGCGTCTCTCTCTCTCCCCGTCCCTCCATCCTCTTCTCGATCTCTCTCCCTCTCCCCTTCTTCTTCTCTCCCCCTCCCTCCGTCCTCTCTCTCTCTCCCTCCCTCCATTCCCCTCTCTCTCTTCCCTCCCTTTCTATATGCTGTGTTTTAACACATTTTGTATATTTAATAGGTGTGCCAAGGCGACGATCAGCCATCTCCATCACACAACTTCAATCATGGGCGCCAAGGACATCCAACGCTGGTAGGTACATGTTATTTTCTTTTTCATCTTAACCTCTATGTTTTTCATTTAAGGTGTTTAGTATGTATAGTTGAATCTTTAGACCTCTACGATTTTCGTGTTCTTGTTATTTCAGATGTTACATGTTCACTTGGTTCTACTAACACTCTTGCTTAACACCAACTATAGGAACCTTCGTTGTCATTTTTGTATACATTTTTTATTCCCACGAACTGTGAACAAAAATGACCAAATGACCTTGGTCCCAAGCCAAACTATATCACAATGCACTTAGTTAACTCATCAAATCACACTACATAAAATCAATATTTTTTTTTTCGAAAAAAGATAATCCATGGATGGGAAGCAAATTTTGAGGAACTCCCAGAATAGTGGTAACAACCATGGACCTCTGTGAAAGCTGAAACAAACAGGTGGAAAAACTGATATAGTGGTATTTCCACTACTCAAAAGATATATATTTTTATTGCCAATTAATACAATCTACGTAATAAAACTTTAGTTTGGGAGATAAAAGGAAGCAAAGAAAAATCTTATTTTAAGCAAAAAATCAACATTAATAATGATAATATTAGGCAGTTCAACACGAGGCCCAACTCAAGAGTCATGCTCAGATCAAAGAAAGAGACTAGTGAGGGTAAATTGTCTAGAGAGTTAATTTGTTAGTCTATAGATACAGATCGAGTGACGGGGTCTGTATAAAAAGGATTATATTACGGAGCACTATATAGATGAATCTTTAGACCTCTATGATTTTCATGTTCTTGTTACTTCAGATGTTACATGTTCACTTGGTTCTACTAACACTCTTGCTTAACACCAACTATAGGAACCTTCGTTGTCGTTTTCGTATACATTTTCTATTCCCACGAACTGTGAACAAAAATGACCAAATGGCCTTGGTCCCTAGCCAAACTATATCACAATGCACTTAGTTAACTCATCAAATCACACTACATAAAATCACTATTTTTTTTCGAAAAAAGACAATCCATGGATGGGAAGCAAATTTTGAGGAACTCCGAGAATAGTGGGAACAACAATAGACCTCTGTGAAAGCTGAAACAAACAGGTGGAAAAACTGATATAGTGGTATTTCGACTACAAAAGATAAATATTTTTATTGCCAATTAATACAATCTAAGTAAGAAAACTTTATTATGGGAGATAAAAGGAAGCAAAGAAAAATCTTATTTTAAGCAAAAAATCAACATTAATAATGATAATATTAGGCAGTTCAACACGAGGCCCAACTCAAGAGTCATGCTCGGATCAAAGAAAGAGATCAGTGAGGGTAAATTGTCTAGAGAGTTAATTTGTCTATAGATACAGAGTGACGGGGTCTGTATGAAAAGGATTCTATTACGGAGCACTATATAGAATGAGGTACGTCTGCAATTGCTGGGTTTAATTAGGGTGAGTAATATTGAGAAGAGAGGAGAGGGAGTGATGGAGAAGTACAGTTATGGTTCTGGGTTGTTTATCAGTATATGTTCATTTGTCGGGTTCAATTCGAAGGCGGGGAAGATTCAAGTTACTGGACTCTGTTCGAAAGGACAAGTATAACCTCAGGGTATGTTAAGAAATTAGTTATTTGGGCTAGTGAAAGATGTCTTTCTTTTTGGGGGTCTTGTGCTAATGGGTTTAGTGGGCTTACTGTTTAAGCTGGTTAATCTGATTGGTTGTAATGGCTGGGCTTGGCCCTTTTATTAATATGTCTTTCCTGCTTTTCAAAAAAAAAAAAAATGTCCGTTTGTAAATATTAACGGAATGCAATCATGTGTTAAAAACAAATTGATGCATATAATGGCAATATTTATAATTAGGCTATTTTTGTGGGAAAAAATAATAATTGAGACCAACAAAGTGTAATTAAGTCTATTTTATTCTATGACTTCTCTTTAAAATCTCTTTTCTTACTAGTTCATATATTATGTATTAGTTTTGATGAATGTTTAATTTGACTAATTTAGTGTTTAGTACGTGTTATATAACAGCTGTTTAATAACTACTCTATTTTCAATTGTTGAATTGTTAGCCATTTACCGCCGCTGCCCACAAGCTTTGTCATACAAAGCTATCACTGCTTCCCTCCCAGTCCCTCCCCTTCCATCTTCCGGGCCTCCAAAGGATGCTTTGATCCTGAACTACAAGCAACTCGGCCCAATAATGCTCCCGACTACAGTACACCCACATGATAGTAAGTGTTGTTAAATGTTTTTTTCTTTTTTGAAATCATCCGCACTTGTGAATCTTGTATACTTGTATTTATATTTTTGTTTGAAAAGTTAGTTATTAGCTTATTTCAAAACCCTAATTATTATTTATTAATCTTATTTTAAACTCTAATTATTAATTATTATTATGAAAAAATATCACAAATCTTGAGATGAACCCTTTTGAAAGCATATATGTAGTTTATTTGTGTAAATATATGGTTGTTATTAGCTTGTTTTGTTTTAAAACCGGGATTATTAATTATTAAACTCATTTTCAACTCTAGTTATCATTAATTAATGCTAGTTTTAATCCCGTAAAACACGGTTTCTTCATATATATTTATTAATTTGATACAATTTAAAATTTAAATATTTATTAAATTTTGAAGTTGTTAATATAATATTATATTTTAATATGTTATTAATGTGTGATTTGAATTTTAAACATATATAAATAGAATATAATTATTATTAAAAATAAATGCAGTTCTTTGTATGGAATAAGATTGGCCACTTATCAACAAGAAGGCCCATTACCAATTCAATCTAAAAGAACTTTAAGAGCACCCACAAGAGGGGTACTAAAAGTACATGGATTATGGGCTGCTTGTACTTTGCTTTTTTATGGGGCTCACTTTCGCAACTACGTCCCTTCAACCATGTATCCAGAGAAACGAGACTTCAAGCAAGCAGCCACACAATCTGAACAGGTAATTTTTTTTTTTTTTATAGTTTTTAGGGATGCTCGTTTGTTTATATCTCTAATTCACAATTTTCGCAGGACATCTTCAAACAACTTGGGGGTCGGGAGGTTAGTGATCTTGAGACTATTTGGTTCCATCCTACCCGCCCTGCCACTGAATTCTGGGGTTCTCAATGTGCTAAGCATGTCAACTACCACCTGGGCTTCGCGATACCGGACTATTTTCGGACGGTGTACGATTTAGCCCTTCCATTTTTCGATGGAAAGGAGCTTGATATTAGGAAAATTCTCCAAGAGGCTGGTTTTAATGTTGGAGAGTATCACAGCATCAAGGACTTCTAAATGGTGTTGAAGAAAGCTCTTGGAGTGGATGTGCATTTGATATTTAAGCTTTACCAGGGCCATCCAATACTAGACGAAATCGGTATTATGTTTGATATGTCCGGTAACCTCATCAATCACCCCTCCGCGGCACAAGTTCCGGAAGGAAAGTTTCTTTTTCACACCACCCCAATGTAGCTCGTATGTAGCTGGCATCATATCACTCTTCGTGATTATGAGATTCATGATGGAATGGGTCTCGAGCTTTACTATAATTAGGACGCCCCCATCTTGTTCATTTGGGTATGTTTATTGTCTGACTCTTCTCTTATGCTTGATTTTCTGAATTTGGAATCGTGTTATGTTATGTGAAACGGGGATTTGTTTAATTTGAATTTGATGAATTGTGTTTTGCTTGGATTTGAAGATAGTAAACTGGGTTGTGTTTTAATTTTGTTTTTGATGAATTGGGTGTTTCTATTGAATTATGTTATGTTTGCTGATCGAGATAAAGGAATTGAGTCTGTAGCGATTGATTATGTTATGTTATGTTTTGATTAAAATTTTGGGGTCAAAGTTGTTTGTTTTTTAAATCTTGCACATGAGTAGTAAATTGTTTCCAGAATTGAGCTTTCTTCATATTTGCCTCTGTTCTTTCATTTAGTTGGTTCTCAGTCTCAGTTGGGTCATCTTTTGAAAAAGATGAATTTTGTGCCATGAATATTGATAGTTCATGGGGGCCATAAAAGTTTAAGAACAATATGTAGACACCTTCACAAATCAATAAGAGGTGGCAATTTCCAAAAGTTCCACGAGTTAAAATCTTCCTGCAAGCCCGAAGAAGAACTTGCTAAGTAGAACATGAGGCAGTCAAGTGACAAACAAACCAAATAGACTTGACGGTACTATACTAAGATTAGACTAAAGTACTGGTACATCCAAGTGACATAATATAAGAACCTGATATGTAGAAACCTTCACAAATCAATATAAGAACCTGATACGTACACTATGATGTAATATAAGAACCTGATACACTCTACAGCATACTACACTACTAACCTACTCTTAACTGAGACTATATTGTGCCAGTATCCTAGATTACAAAACAGTGTCCAGCCGATGTGTCTTAAGTGAAGTTACACATATTCCTATGAAATTAAATTTCCAAAAAAATAACGATAGGGAAACATGAAAGTCTAGAGTCACAAACCTGTTCGGACGAGAGTGTGAGAGGAAACATGCCATTTACAAGATCATGTAGGGAAGTATATGATTGGTTATCACATCGATTCACAACAATTTTACCGAATTACCGTATACTCAACCCGGTTACCTCACCCTAATGAATTCAGGATAAATAGTAAGTACAGTATTTGATAGTAAAGTTGCACCTTAAAATTTATTTATATACTTTTTATATGTTACGAGTACCTTGGGATTAATTATGAAGCTTTTTCCTATTGGAATTCTTACTTTAAGGTATCTAAACTCATCAGTGTCTCTGATTCCAAAACCAGCATAAAATGGTTTTCTGTCAGATGGAAAGCATGCCCTTATATCCTGCAAATTTAGAGAACCACATCAGTCTCAAATGTATTCAGTAATTTAGTCTTAAAAGTGCCAGAGGCACGCACATGCACCACCAGTTTTGTAGTGTGCTCCATCTAAAGATATTCCTATTTTTAACATTTAAAGAGTTTCTCCAATGCGATAGATTTCCAGATTGCATATAGAATATGTGTTACAGGAAAAAATCACATTCCATATGAAGATGTCTATATAGGTATGTCTCTGGTTGTTTGTGCAAGCAAGCAAATAGTTGAACACTTCCGCGTAATCAAGTGAATTATTACGATAATAAATTTCTGTCAAGCAATGTTAAATAAGCCTTATGCATCATAGTATTTCATTATTTTGGCACACACTACCCACCTTGCATTTCACATGTACACTGTTGGCATAACTCAATAACTAATTGGTGCGTACTCTACTTAAGAAATCGAGTTAGTCCAAGTAGCATAATAGGTCCTCACAATGAGGATAATAGATTTTACATGCTCATTTCCAATAGCTTGTGTCATCACATCTAATCACTTGATCTCTTCTAAAATCAGCAACAGTTTTGCATATATGGGAGTAACATGGAACTACCTCCAAGCAAGCAGTTTTGAATTCATGAGGAGCTCTTCTTTTAACTGCATAAAAAATGACAGTTGGACAATACAGAGATGAGTATAGTCTATCTCAATTCAATTGGAACAATAACATATGACTGAGGACAAAAGACTTGTTTATTCAATGCATACATGAAATACTAGTAGGCTTGTGGCATAAATACAGGCTCTTTTCGTTTTTAGTTGAATTGTGTCCCTGTGTCACCAAGTCATTTGTTCAGAAATACAACAAATATATTTACTGAATTCTTCTTGCAAGGAATGTGTACGAATCCACAACCGTTAACATGAAAACATATGACCACGAATTATTTTTATATTTTTCACTTATTTCTCTTGTTTAGATGATGAAATTTCTAATATTGTTCGGGCAACAAATGCAAGTTCTTTTAGGGTTACAAAAAATTTAAGCCGTGCGAGTCAGAAACTGGGTTTCTTCCACTTCCTAACAGTAGTTATTCAGAAAGGAACATCAATCAAAATTATAATGTTCTTGCTTAGGTAAAAGAAATCGACAAAGCATTGCGTTCAAATCGAGATGTTTTGATGTTCAATCCGGGAGTCTCTACAGAAACGCCCTCTACTAGGTAAGGTTTGTGTACATAACCCCCTCCCGAATCCCTATTTTAGGGATGGGATATACGGGCTATAATTGGCATGTTTGGTAATAAAAACATAAAAAGTAACTCTCGTACATTCTTGCCAAAAGTACTTGCGGTCTGAATTTCTTTGTTTGTTTGTTCATATATCTAGCAGTGCCTTTTCCTTCCTTCATACCCACTCAAGTTAAATTCAAAAAAAGTTGAATTTCAACTTTAACTATTACGTTGTAGTAGACTCCACAGTCCACACCTTTTTTTCATACAAATGAATAGGATGGAACTTGTGAAGGATTAGTAGAGGACGGATCACAGGCAGTGAAGAAGATGAGATCAAGAAGATTAAGAAGCTTGTATATAGAAGTAGAGGAATAGAATGGGCGAATAATTTTAACAATGAAGGGTTGGAAGAGAGTAACAACAGGCCCATCTGGTAATCCCTTTCCATCCTGCATAGAACTTGTGTATGAGGAAACTGATAAACAAATAGACGAGGAATGCAATGGACTCTAGGTACATGCCAATACGAACTTTTAACACCAAGACTTTTTTGTCATGCAAGAGAAAATGTAAGACAATATTAAAGTACCTGCTTAAGATTAAATAGAAATTGTCTGGCAAGCAATCTTTGGTCTCTACCCGGACCCGATGAAAAAAATGGGATAACTTCTTATGGACTCGTTGAGAATGATTCTGATCTAGTTCATGGCCTATTACAAGTAGAAGGCGCTCTGGTGGGATCCTCGGCCGAAAGGCGTAGTCGATGGACAACAGGTGAATATTCCTGTACTACCCCTTGTTGGTCCCGAGGGACGGAGGAGGGAGAAAGTGCTCTTGCACTTAGAAAAAGCAATTGATAACCGTTTTCCTGAACAGGCAAAAAAGAAAAGGAAGTGTAAATACGATCCAAGTAATAAATGCCCAAGTTTCCTTCTCTTGTCAAGGTATGTAATCGTCTTAGCAATTATTGAAGAACAATTAAATAAAAATATTGACAGGAAAATTAACTAAGCAAAAGAAAACTTCATTTCATTCCATAAACTCTGAAAGAAATTACAAGCTCGTTCTTATCCTTGCCCAATCACTACCAACAAGGTTTTTACATTTTTCTCCCTCAACCTTGCCACTTGTCACAATATGACAGGTTAAGACATAACAGAATGGGCAGGCACATGATCCCAAAAGGATACTCTCTTCCCTTGCTCAATACTACGCCGTTTTAGTCGATAACGGTACAGACTTAATTATAACGGTACTTTATTTAAACAAGAAAAAATAACTTAATTATTCACTGTAGTTACAAGGTATAAGAATATGAACTTATCTGAAGCTATTCACATTAGGAAAAACCAGGAAAACAGAAGTACATAATTCAAAGGTCAAAGGTAAACGAAAAACTTGGTAAGCATATGGTCCGTCCAATTGATTGTTACATTCAGGTGAATAAAGTTCAAACTACATATACTTATTATTTATTGGCATGGCATCTAACTTGAACATATTTGAAGTAAAAAGGGTTCATAATTAGAATAAAGGCAGGTAAATTAACAGGCCTGCGACATTTAACCTAGGAAATATCCATTTGTTCATATAATGTTATATTGTGAATTCTATTTGAAGTTTCATGTGGAATTGAAGTGAATTGCAATTTTCATCCTTTGAATTGTCAAACAAGCACTTCGCCTTCATGTGAAATTAACTCATAAAGGCCATTTCTCACTTCTCTCGCAAAAGTGTCTTAAAATATAAATGAATTATTTGTGACAGATTCTTGACACGAATTATAAATGATTTTATAGATTCTTTTATCAGATATATTACATTCTATTTTGTAATCAACTTACCAAAAAAGGAATAAAAAGAAACTCATATGTGGGACTAATCAGCCTTTAGGTATGACATAAGGACTACTGTTTTTATTATTTGAGCCTTGTTAAAGGTAAGGTAATGACACAGTTTTGTCTTCAAGTTTATAGGCAATAACATGTGATGATAAAGGGACTAAACCCACGCGAATCCAGTCCCAAATCTCCAGGTTTTTATTCTCTGGTTAACCTTACCAAATCTATTGAAGACTCTATGCTTTTGAAAATTTCGTACACCATGATCATCTTACCTTCTCTTCTTTAAGCAGAATAACAAACATATGTTGGTCTGGTCTGGTTTATTTTAACTTAAATATAAACTTTGAGTAATGTCATCCTTTGTTGTGCTTATAAGCCTTAACTTCTCAATCATATAGAAATTTCTAACACTATCCAAGAAATACAATAAATTTACCTAAATGTGTTTGCACCTTGCCATGACAAGCATACAGTAAAATCATCGATTTAAATCACCTTAAAAAATTACTGTAAACTAAAATAAACTTAATTCACTCTAGACAATTATGGTCGTATCACATGACTGGACAGAGTTCCGATCTAAAACTTAGTTGCAATCATGCTTTTATAAAGTAGTATATCTACAATTGATGAAATTGAACTTAGTTGCTTCGCAAAAAAAGTTGCAATATACTTAAATAAATAAAGTAACACGGCCAACCTTAATAGCTGAAAAGAGATGTGCAGCCCCTGTCTGTGACCAATCTCTTCCAACCAGAGGCATGAACTGGCCTAGTACATCAGATGAGTAATACAGAAGATTATGATAATGTCAGGATCTAAATCAACAATGTTGATCCAGTAATGAAGTCTGAGTATTGTTAACTGGTGGTACTAGTTCTATTTTCAATATAAAAGAATAGTACATCTGGTTGGTAGTAGATGACTGTCATTAATCTAGCAAAAAGACAATCTTATGCAAAACACTAAAGAACATAAACACTAAAGAATTCGCACACAATCTTATGCCTGTTTTCATAGGCGATGGGTCTCTATTAAATATTGATGCTATTGGAGATACATTAGTCTCTGATGGTAAGAATAACTTAATGTTACGAGATGTATTATTGGTGCCACAACTGACAAGGAATTTACTTTCAGTTAGTCAATTGACTACTGAACATCCTTTTAATTGTGAATTTACTAATGATCTATTTTGTATTAAGGAACGAGCAACGGGCCGAACTCTTCTAACAGTATGGCGTAAAGGAGATCTTTATGTTTTACCTAAGACAAAGGAAGCACACTTCTCAAATAGACAAAATTTTGGCACCGAGATCTTATGGCACCAATGTCTTGGACATCCACAAAGCAACGCCAGCAAGATTTTAAAAAATAAGAATTTAGTTAGTGTCAAACAAAATAAAGAAGTTGTTAAACTTTTCGAAAGTTGTCAGCTAGGCAAGCTTAGCAAGTTACCTTTTAATTCCTCTACTTCTGTTAGTCTTGATATTTTTGAAAAAGTTCATTGTGACATTTGGGGACCTGCCCCTGTTTTATCTCTTGGAAAATTTCGTTTTTATGCATGTTTTGTGGATGATTATTCTCATTATATGTGGCTGATTCCTCTTCGTGCTAAATCTGAACTTGCTGATGTTTATTTGGCATTTGAGGCCTATGTACAATGCCAATTTAATAGAAAAATCAGAATCTTTCACACAGATGGCGGAGGAGAGTTTGTAAATAAAAGGCTTGAATCTCATTTTCAGCAACAAGGGATCATTCATCAACTTTCATGCCCTCACACTCCAGAACAGACTAGCATTGTTGAGCGTCGACACCGTACTATTAGAGAACTTGGAATGACAATGATTTTTCACAGTGGTGTACCAAAATTTCTCTGGGTTGAGGCCTTTACTACATCAACTTTTTTAATTAACCGTTTGCCATCATCTTCACTAAATTTTGATACTCCATATCATCGTTTAGTTGGCTCTCATCCTAATTATTCTATTTTACGAGTTTTTGGATCCAGATGTTACCCGTATACTTGGAATACAGAGAAAAATAAATTTGATGCTAAAACTATTCCTTGTATATTTGTAGGTTACAGTAATCAACAGAAAGGGTATCATTGTTTTGATCCTACATCACACAGGATGTTTGTTTCTAGACATGTGGTGTTTGATGAAAATAATCTTCCATGTAAGAAGGACGCAAATTCACCATCTTTAACAAGTTACTTATCAGATTTTTTGGATCTTCCATTGCCCACTACTACACGCTTCGGTTCTGATCCAGACTTTGATGTTCATGCACATATTCCATTACCTGGTGATACTTCAATCACAAATACAACTCCTGACCAAGTAGACAAAGTGGTTCCAGTGATTCATTTCTCAGATTCTGATCACAACATACATGTGCCAGTATCATCGAACCATCCCACGGACGAGGCATCTCCTTCTTCTGTAAATGATGACATAATGGAAAATGAAGGTTGTACATCACCCATCTCTCCCTCATTAAGTTCTAATTCTCCACCATCTTTTGAACAGGTTCAGAATGCGCCTCGCACTATCACTACCAGATCTCAGCATGGAATATACAAACCCAATCCACGGTATACTTTACTCCTTGAGTGTGATAATATTCCTATTGAACCACGAAGTGTAAAAGCAGCTCTACAACATGATGGTTGGATACAAGCGATGCTTGAAGAACTTGATGCATTACAAAAGAACGAGACGTGGATTTTGGTCCCCCGTGAATCACATATGAATGTTGTTGGGTCCAAATGGGTTTTTAAAACTAAGTTGAACGCAAATGGTACTCTGGACAGACTTAAAGCCAGGTTAGTCGTAAAAGGATATCATCAAATTGATGGTATAGATTATACCGAAACTTTTTCTCCGGTTATTAAACCAGGTACGATTCGACTAGTTCTTACCCTTGCTCTAGTTAACAATTGGGAAATTAAACAGCTTGATGTTAAAAATGCCTTTTTGCACGGTACCTTAAATGAAGATATCTTTATGCAACAACCACCTGGTATGTTTGATCCTAATTTCCATAATCACGTTTGTAAATTATTGAAAGCAATTTATGGTCTTAGACAAGCATCCCGGACTTGGTTTGATAGATTTAGTACCTTTTTAATAAAACATGGTTCCTTTTGTAGTTTGAAAGTTCCATCTCTTTTTATTTTGCACTCCTCACTTGGAACATTGATATTTCTTTTATACGTTGATGACATGCTTTTAACAGGGTCCAACTCCACATTACTTGATGGTTTTATCAAACTCCTGCAGTCTGAATTCGCTATGAAGGACCTTGGCCCTGTACATCATTTCTTTGGCATTGAAATTCAACGAAATAATAATAATAATCTTCATTTGTCTCAAATTTTGGATTGCAAGCCGATGAATACACCAATGGCATCTAAGACAAAAGGACTAAATGATGACACTCCTCTTTCAGATCCTTCATTTTATCGCAGCATTGTTGGCGCCCTGCAATATTTAGCCCTCACAAGGCTGGACCTTACATTCTCTGTCAATTATGTGTCTCAATTTATGCAATCACCATCAACTTCAAACATGAAAATGGTTCAACGTATTTTGCGATATGTTAAAGGCTCAATTTCTCTTGGATTGCATTTAACCGGTGACACTACGCTTGATCTTTGTGGATTCTCTGATGCTGATTGGGCAGGTTGTCCAACTTCAAGACGATCAACTACTGGATTTTGTACTTTCCTCGGACGAAATATCATTTCCTGGTTGCCAAGAAACAACCAACGGTCTCTCGATCAAGTACGGAAGCTGAATACCGTGCCATGGCTAACACAGCTGCTGAACTAACTTGGCTCACATATCTCTTGCGTGATCTTCGTGTTTTTCAAGCACAGCCTCCAATTATTTTCTGTGACATTTTAAGTGCATTACATATGACTATTAATCCTGTTTTTCATGCTCGCAGTAAACATATTGAGCTAGATTACCATTTTGTTCGTGAAAGGGTCTCAATGGGGCTTCTTATTACTCGACATATTTCTTCTATTCACAAATCGCGGATGTCTTTACTAAACCCATGTGTAAAGCTTCCTTAAGTTATTTTCAACACAAACTCTGCCTGCAACCTCGGCATCGTTTGCGGGAGGATATTGGAAATAATCCATCAGCCAACAACAATATTGAGTCTACAAAAAGGAGAGATAAGGATTGGAGTGATAAGGTTGAAAATTGGAGTGACAAGGTGGTAGACCAAGATATGGTTGGCAAGTAGAAGACGCGTCAAGAGTAATAAGAAATCACATTGAAATCATATCACAACAGATTGGAAAGTCAAGCTTATTGAAATCATACCACAGCAGATTAGAAAGTCAAGCTTTACCCCTAAATTAGGCACCCATTACTGCTGAACAATAATTTCTATGTATCAACTACTAGCTACCTTGTAAATCTTCAACTATATAAGTAAGATAATGTAATAGCTCTCTTCTCACGTTTTTAGTTGAGAAGCTTCTCACATATATTGTTCAAGTTATTATATTTTATTTAGATACTTCTTGGACTTTCTCCTTCTTTCATACGTGCCATCACCAGCGCTCGCCTATTGAACGACCAAGGGCTTCCTTCAAGAACTCTTTTCACATCCAACTCATGATAGAACTGGAAAAGATAAAGATTAGTTTCCAATTCTTTTATATAGACTCCTCTGCCAGGCTTCCACAATGCTGCCAATGTTTGCTGTAGAGCTTGAAAATCTGCATGCCCATCCGTAATAAACCTAGCCACCACACATAGATTAGCATTAAAACCAGTAAACAGATGTACATTTTCATTAACATCTTCCCCAGCAATCGCCAATCCTCCCTCTTCTTCGTCCTCTAGTGTTATGTTGTTCATTGCATCGATTATGCTACTCGTATTTGCCATCCTTGAATGATTAACTGTTGAATGATTCAAATGATTATAAAATGATTGACTGACAATACTATAAAGAACTTACATATCAAACCATGTCAAAAGACAAGACATGACTCGTAAATTCTATATGATTGGGCCATTAATAGTATTCTACATAACGATGAATAGAAGATCCAACAAGACTCCAAGAGTAAGCCAAGGACAGAATCTGGTGGAACCTCGGCCCTTGGTTTTTCTTAGGGGCTGAATCAGTATCTTTGCTGGTACGGGGATACTTGTCCTTAGCATCGTATTCATGATCTGCCTTTCTCTTCTTTGAATCGTTGTTGTTTCCTCCATTACCTGTTGTGGTATCTTTCTTCATACTATCTTCAGCTTTGATATATTTATCAGCCCTACGTTGGAGCTCAGCCATGCTTTCAGGGGGACGCTTTGCCAATGACCTCCTAAAGAAAGGATCCGTGGTTCCATACTCCAGGGCTACTATAGCCACCTTATTTTCCAAATCAGTGATGTTTAGCGTCTCCTTAGTGAATCACTTGAGGTAATCTCTCAGATTTTCATTCTTTCCTTGTTTCACATGCATAAGGGATGCGGAGCTTTTCTCATGAGCTCTCCCACTAATGAACTGACTAATGAAGGCAGCACTCAACTCTTTAAAAGAGCCAATTGAATTCGGGGGTAGACGACTATACCAGCGTTGTGCCATACCCGACAGGGTTTGAGGGAATGCCCTACACTTGAGAGCATCACTTGCAGGTTGAAGCAACAGTGCATTAGAGAACGTCCTCACGTGATTTGCGGGATCTCCCGTTCCATCATAAGCCTTTATAGTAGGCATCTTAAACTTTCGAGAGATACGAATGTTCATCACCTCCTCAGTGAATGGAGGGGTTGGATCATCAGGATATCCCAACTGCATCAGGTCTTTGGGATCACCCTTAGGGACCTCAGCTCCAGTAGTTCCTCTTCCCGGGTTTTCAACTCTCTGTCTCCTTCTTGATGGTCTCTTCAAATTAATAATGGGAACCCTTCTTGATGTCGGAGGAGGCTGATTCTGATTTTGATCCTGCTGTTCATTTGCCATACTCTCCTTCAACCTTAAGATCTCAGCTTCATGATCCTTGATTCTTTCAACGGTTGTTTTTGGAGGCCCATCATGGGTTCTTCGAGTACGGCGTACAGGTTCCTTGCTAGCACGTCGTCTCCTTGGGGCTTCATCTCGATCTTCTTCTTCAGTAGTGAACTCCGTGGAGTAAGGGCCAGAATAGTCATAATAGACTTGTTCTTGTTCAGGGCATAATCTTCTAATATAAGGAGGTTGATATGGTTCATGTATCTGTAGGGCATGACCGCTCGGTCCAGTACCCTGATTTGAGGGGTAGGTAGGCAGTCCATATATCGGGTTTGAACTTGCAGGGACCACAATGGATGAGATCTGAGCACCCGAGGGTAAAGAGTGGCCTCCAAGAGGGGAGACTACCATCTGGAGAGGATTCGTCCCTTGGCTAGAAGGATTCGTCACGAGAGGTAATGATCCCTGAGTTTGAGTTTCCGTCCCTTGGGATTGAGTGATTTGAGTTTGAGTAGTCGCCCCTGTTAATGGGGGTACATACCCTTGTTCAGAGGTGACCGGTGGATTAGAAGTGATAGGAGCCTCGGATGAGGTTTCAGTTGTTCTTCGTGTGGTAACCATGGTTGATGTTTTTTTCCCACAGACGGCGCCAAATGTTGTGGAATAAAAACGAGGGTTTGTAAATTGCGGCTAGGGTTTGTGAGCTTCGTGCTTTAATGGCTGCTCTCGTGTTCGTGGCTCAATCTGCCTTCACAAGATGCCTACGTACCTTGATGAATATCAAGAATCAAGCCAAAAACGTAGTTCTGAGATGAGGGGTCTGACCCTTTATATAGGCGCTGCCAACGTGAGAGTTGGGCTTGGACCTCTAGAATTAGAGTAGAATTAGGTGACTTGATGGATAAGTCACCGCCTTGAGGAAGGTTCTAGACTCTTTCCTTGTAAGAGTTTGTTTCCTTGTCGAAATAGGTGCCTTGGAGGCCAAGCCTTATCTTAAATCAATGCTACCAATTTGTATCAATCAAGGATTTAGTTTCCTTGTTGAACTTGTATGCCTTGGACGTTACTCCTAGAAGGAGGTGTCTGACTTTATTGCTGAGCTGTTTTATTACTCTTAATATTAATTACGAAATTAATATTAAAATTAGGGTTTTGGACCCTACTGATGGGCCCCACGTTTGGACCATATTGGGTCTAATTAGTGCAATATTAAATGTGTCTTTAGGGCTTATTTTTAATCCATATCACTCTCAAAGCAAAATATAACAAAATAATTTATTTTTTGATACACTATAATTTTGTAACTATTTTGAAATTTTAAAATTGTGTTTTCGGTGCGTAGCACGGGTAAAATGCTAGTAAGTATTTATGATTAACATATTGAAAACGAATATTTATATTATTCAAACAAAAATATTAAATATATTTATAAATTAAGAAAATTCATGAACTAATATAATTTTAAATATTAAAAAAAAATCCGTGATATTAAATTAAATATAATATAAGTAATAATTGAAAAAACGGAGGTTGGATTTGGATAAGACAAATAAGAGACAAAAGGGAGAGTGTCTCTGCCAAACAAAAGAGTTGCAAGAAGCCAATCGTACTTTAGATGGGAATCATGTTGAAGAGCAGTTTGGGCGGAAGATTGATCGGATTTTCCTCCACTACCACTAATGCTGCCTTGGAACAGTACTGTTATTATTATCCTACACCAAAAAAAAGAGCTCGAAAAATTCACTCCCTTTCTTGCAGCTTCACTTCATCCCCTTCCCCTCGGATCTCACGCTTAACAGGTTAGCCTGCACAACCCTATATCAATTTTTTATTATTATTATTACAGATATTACAAATTCTCTTTCAATTATCTGTTTTTACCTAAATCTTTTATCTTTCGAAACTAATTATTATGTTATCATTGTTGATTTGATGTTCACATATGCCCTCAAACCTATTCATATTCATATCCTTGTATAATTAATTCAATTTGGGATCTAAAGTTTCTATCTTTTTCTGTTGAAACAATGCTCGAAAATTAACTATGCAATCATTAACCTTGCTGGGGGGTTTCATATTTCTGTTTGGGATCTAAAGTTTCTACCTTTCTACTGCTGGAAACAACTTATCTTAATCACTTCTCATTTCTTGATATTTCACATCTTCACTCATTACATCCTTGACTATTTAGATTGCAGTAAGCTTATTAGTATGCTTGTTTTCTTTTGGTGGCTGTGTGTGTGTGTGTGTTTTGACTAGATAACTCTTTTGTTGGCAGCTGATGATTTAATTAGTAAACCCTACAAACTGGAGAAAGAAGCCAAAAGAGGATCTGATACGGATGAAAATGAGATGCTGGTGAAGCCCGTCATTCGAAAGGGGGATGTTGTTTGTTTGTCCGACCTTCTTTTCACCAAGAACCGAGATTACCTAGTTAAAAACAACAATCAACAGGTACATACATACATACATACATACGTACATATATATATATATATCCCCTCTTTTTACTCATCTCATGGCATCACATTTCATTCCACATTCTTTCTTTTCTTCTGCCTTTATTCTTTTTTTTTTGCTCTACTTCCCTTCGAAGAGATATCATTGCTATAATCAGCATCTCCACTACGTCACTAACTACTCCGTATCATAGTTATGTCCAAGTAGTTATTTTCCTATCTTCTTTGTTATCTCTTTTTAAATCATTTCTGATATTTTCAGAGGAAATAAAATTATGGCTGTTTACATTGTTTGTAGGTTAAAGCTGAGCAGTTGGCAGGAAAGGTCATTGTGATCTATTTTGTGCCACTATTCGGTTGTCCTCATGAATTGATTTGGTGCACGACATTGTTGACGGAGATGCACCGTGATTGTAAAGTTAACAATACTTTTGAGGTCGTTTTTGTCACTCTTCATGGTGGTTGTGCACATTGTGCTACCTCTAAAGGAAATAAAGCATGCCATCTTAAAAAACCGGAGTGTTTCCAAGATATACTTTCTCGCATGCCATGGACTACCATCCCAGTCTCTGATATAGCATCCAGGAAATGTCTGTAAAGAAGCTTCGGTGTTCCCGATATGATGTTGTCACCTGCCATCTTTGTCATTGATTCAAATGGCAGGGTTTTGCAAGATGATTGGTTAGTTATTGAATATTATGGAGCCTTAGGCTATCCTTACAGCGACGAAAGGATAAGATTTCTCAAGGGAGAAGATGAAGCAGTTGCTAAGCAGCCTTCCTTGAAAGCCGTCCTGGCCTCCCCTCAACGTGATTATGTCATCTCAAATCAAGGAGAGAAGGTGTGATTTGTATGTTTGACCGCATAAAATAGTGGTTATGAGACTAATCTGTTTATTTATATATTATTTTTAATTATGTTTTTCGTTTCCTTGCTGGTCTTTTTCCATTCAGTGACTTGCATAATGAGTATGAATTATCATCTTTTAACTCCATTCGTGCTATCTACCTACCTACTTCTTGACAGGTACCTATTCATATCCTTGAGGATAAAGTGGTAGTCCTATATTTTTACAGAGAAGGTGAAACCGACGACACACTCACTGAACAACTTAAGACAGCTTATGGAAGGTCAGCAGTGGAGCAAAATTTTGAGATCGTGCTCATTTACTTTTGCGACCCGCCGATTACGAATGAAGAAACATTCCGGAAGAAGTTTGAGACTATGCCTTGGTTGGCAATCCCGTTCAAAGACCCGAATATTGTGAAGTTGAAGCGGATTTTCAAGCACCGTTTTAGCGATAGGAATCCACTCGAGGTTGTGATTTTTGGGCCTCATGGTGAATTTTTCGAACCATTTGGCAGAGACATCTTGTTGCGATATGGGACTAAAGCGAGCCCATTCACCCGCAAGGTAGCTGCAAAGTTAGAGACAGAAAAGGTAAAGGAACTGAAGCTGGAGATGCTATGTGATCAAGACACCGTCTTCAGAAGGAAAGACGGGTCTGAGGTGAGTTCTTTTTATTATATCATGCATGTTTTGAAATTTGAACTTCCTCAGTTATCTCACCATAATTCAGTTATCTCACCATAATTCAGACAGTTCTTGACAGACCACATACTAGAAGCCGGATGTAATGTAGAAACTACAGATTTTTAGCGTCTTTTTTATAAGATCAATCATTTTTCAAATATTAATGCGTCTAATAGATTTCGTACTTTTCTGTGCTTGTTGACTTATCTTTTTGACCTCACAGGTTCCTTTCTCAGAACTTGCTGGGAAGCGAGTTATGTTTTTTTATGAAAAATCAGGTGAGAATTGCCCGCGGGATTTTATGCTTTCTGACTGCTGCCAGTGCCGGATTTTCGGATTGCTGAAGATGTTAAAAGAAAAGTATCTCCAGATGAAGGGTACTGATGATGAGTTTGAAGTGATCCACATCGTAGACAAGAATGACCGTGGAAACCCAAATTTAGAGACACTGCGATTAATGCGCAGTAATGGTTTTGAAACAGAATCTTTTGCGAGTGTGCACATTGGAGATTTCCCTTGGTTGGTATCACTTGGAAGAAACAACCCGTTACCTGCTAGTTTTGGTACCTATCTATATCTTGATGGGGATGTGTGTTCCGTGTTTCCTTTGCTTGAAAATCCATGTCTAATTCTTGCCTTTGATCAAGATGGAAGACTTGTGAGAAGAACATTTTATCCTACACTCGAGGGTACAAACTTTCCCTTTGGTGATATAGAACAGGAGACCTTAAAGCAGTTAAATGAACTTTTAACTCTTCGTTTGGGACTGCTGGCGCTCTTGGACGATTAGGGGAGGATCGTGTAAAACAAGAGTTTGGTACAAGTACAACTAATATCTAAGATTATATTTAAGAAAAATGTAATCTTTCTGCCTTTCAAACTGATTGAGTTCTTCTTGCATAGCAATTACCCAATCTGGATCATCTAGAGCATCTTCAACTTTCTTAGGTTCTGTTTCTGAAAGAAACCCAGAATAGTGACATTCATTTTGTGATGTTCTCCTAGTTCTCACTCCTGTGTCCGGATCACCAATGATCAAGTGAAAGGGATGATCTCTATTCCATACCCTTTGTCTTGGCAGATGCGATCTTGATGATTCTCCTTGTTCTAGATGTTGTGGAGTGTGACTATTTGATCCTTCTCCTGCTCCCCCTGAGTTGTTGACGGTTTGATCTGATGATTCTGTAGACTGACTAGTGGATCCTGTAGAATTTTGAGGATCTCCACTTTGGTCACCACTTTGTCCAGAATCATTATCATTATCATTATTATTAATAACTGTAACAACTTCATGTACTTCTTCATTGTCAGAGAGATCTCCTGATAGATTTTCAAATACCAAGGATTCAGAGTTCTCTCCAGTTTGCAGGCCTGGTCTTTTGGTGTCGTCAAATGTTACATTAAAGCTTTCCAACACCTTCTTATCTTCAATCACATATACCCTGAAAGCCTTAGATTCCAGAGAATAGCCCAGAAAAATGCTTTCATCTGCTTTGGCATCAAACTTGCCAAGATGTTCTCCATCTTTAAGTACAAAGCACTTTGCACCAAACACATGAAAGTACTTCAGTGTTGGCTTCTTGTTGGCCATTAACTCATACGGAGTCTTTTCATGATCTTTGTTGATCAGGGTTCGATTCTGAGTGTAGCAAGCTGTATTCACTGCTTCAGCCCAAAAGTAAGTGGGAAGTTTTGATTCACTCAACAAGGTCCTTGCTGCTTCAACCAAGGTCCTGTTCTTCCTTTCCACTTCTCCATTCTGTTGAGGAGTTCTTGGTGCTGAATACTGTCTTGATATTCCTTTCTCTGAGCAGAAATCATTAAGAACTGCATTCTTGAATTCAGTTCCATTGTCTGATCTGATTGTCCGCACAGGTAGCTTAGCTTCCACTTCTATCTTCTTGATGTGATCAATGATTAGTTGTGTTGCTTCATCCTTTGATTGTATGAACAACACCCACGTGTACTTGGAGTAGTCATCCACCATCACCAATGCATATCTTTTTCTTGAAAGTGACATGACATTGACTGGACCAAATAAATCCATATGAATCAGTTGTAATGGTTCAGTAATGCTTGTCATTCCTTTGCTTCCATGTGATGCTTTCTTCGACTTCCCCTTTTCACATGCTTCACATAGTCCCTCCTGATTGAATTCCATCAGGGGCAACCCTCTCACTAACTCTCTCTTTACCAAAGAGTTCATAGTTTTGAAGTTCAGATGTGAGAGCTTCTTGTGCCATAGCCAACTTTGTTCTGAAGATGCCTTTGCATATAAACATGTAACTTCTCCTTCACTGGTAGAACTTAAGTCGGCTATAAACAAGTTTCCTTTTCTCACTCCCAGTAGAGTAAGCTTCTCATCCTTCCTGTTGGTGATCAAGCATTTGTCCTTTCTGAAATCTACATTGTAGCCTTTATCACAGAACTGACTGATACTTAGAAGATTGTGTTTTAATCCTTCAACAAGAGAGATGTTTTCAATGATGACATTTCCAGATTTCAATTTACCATATCCTGTAGTGAATCCTTTGCTGTCATCTCCAAAGGTTACAATCGGGCCGGTCTTCTTAACCACCTCTGTAAGCAGGGACTCTTCACCTGTCATGTGTCTAGAACAGCCACTATCCAGTATCCACACGACCTTTGAGTTTTTAACCTTACCCTGCAATCACAGATTGATTAAGCGGACTTTGGTACCCAAAATTGTTTGGGTCCTGAAGGTTTAGATGATTTAACAGGAGTAACATTCAATTTAGTCTTACCCTGTTTGATATTCATAGTATATGTGGATTTAACATTATCAGTGCTATTGCTATTATCATTCATCAACTTAAAATAAGCATGCATGATGTTGTACTTACATAGCAAACACTCTTTCTTTCCACAGGGTTCATGAAGATCAGGCATGTCAGACATGTTATGCATTTCAGAAGTATTAGCAGTTTCTACTTTAACCTTTTTACATGCATGTGTAAGGTGTCCAGCAGAATTACAAATAGTGCACAACTTCCTAGATGCAATGGGAGAAAATGGAACAACTTCCTGATTAGCAATCTTCTTTTTCCCATTCCTGTTCTTTTTAACATTACTAACTAAGTCACCTACTTCAGTTTTAGGTATAACAGTTTTTACTGAATTCCTAGGCAACTTAGTCTTTACCTCTTTTTCCTTCACTAAATCCTCTTCAAGCAATTCTTGTGCTATGTAAAGGTCATCCTCATTAAAAGGTTCTGAGAAGGGCCTGACAAAGACTGGACTGTCCACATTCTTAAGAATGTGTGGAATATCCTTCTTGACAACAGAAGATGTCACAGGGAATTCCAAGATCTTTTTCCCAGCCTTTTTGGAATAGTCAAGTCTTATAGCAGTTTTATTACCCTGGGTCTGAGTATCTATTAATTCCTTAGCAATCAGGGCGGAATTCTTAAAAGCATTCAGCTTCAAATCTAAATCTGAAATCTGCTTCCTGAGGATAGTCTCTATCTCATCATTACACTTGACCTTGTTCTCTAAGTACTCATTCTTTTGCTTAAGATCTTCTAATGTTACATCTACAAGCTCTAGTTCTTCATTTTTAGATTCTAACTTTTTAATCTTAAGAACTAGTTTAGCATTCTCCATTTCAGATGCTAGCATGCTTGTGTGTACATTAAACAATTCTACACTAAGATCTTGCACAGTTTTCTTGTACTCAGAGTTAGACATATCAATTGTAGTTAAGATAGGTACCTGAGATGATTGTGGTGATTCATCTGAAGAGACAGCCATTAGGGCAACATTCACATATTCCTCCTCTTCATCCGAATCAGTATCATCCCAGTGTTTTCCCTCTGCTATATAAGCCTTCCCTTTCTGCTTTCCAGAAAATGCCTCCAGTTGCTGTTTAAGCTTGGCATTCTCCTTCTTCAAATCCTCATATGAGTCTTTCTTTGCATAGACATCTTTCATGTCTCTTGCTTGACGAGGCTTTCGGCATTCAGTGGTGAAATGCCCTAACTCATTGCAGTTGTAGCATCTTGATTTGCTTATATCAATCGTGCCAGTCTTGTAGCCTCCCTTAAAGCCTGTACTAGGTGTATAATTGCTCTTCTGGAATCTGTTGGTTGAGCCCTTGAACTTGTACTTAGGGTTTATCTTGAAACGAATATGACTAAACTTTGCAGCTAAGTACACCATGGTTTTGTCTTCCATTTGCTCAAGCTCTTCTAGGGTGTAGTAATCACTTTCATCAACACCCAGATTCACAGAATCCATTTCTGCTTCTATTATCACCTCCTTTCCAGCTCTAGAGGTTTGAACCTGAATCTCAGAAATTGTTGGTTCATCCACTACAAGTGCTGCTGATCTCACAAGTGCATTGTTCTTGCTTTCCACTATCCCTGATCCGTAGATTATCACTCTTTGTTCCTGTTCCATCTCATACGTCTTCAACTTGCCATAGATCATCTCTAATGACATCTTTGTGAAGTCAATTCTTTCCCTAATGGATGATGACTTGTGTTCTACATGATGGGGCAGCGTCATCATGAACTTCCTGTTTGATTCTCTCAGTGGATAGGTCTTTCCTTTCATTGCCAATTCATTGAGAAGCTTAGTATATTTCTCAAAGACCTGAGTTATACTTTCTCCTGGCAGTGACCTAAACGCTTCGTATTGAGAAGTCAGGATGTCCAATCTGTTTTCCTGCACGTCTTCAGTTCCTTCCATTATCAAGTTAATGGTATCCCACATATGTTTCCCGCTTATACAGTTCATCAACTGATAGCTCATTTCCTTGTCTGCGGAGTCCGCCAATATCAACATTACACTGGTGTCCAATCGAATCAGTTCTTTGTCAGAATCTGTGAATTCACTAATATCCTTAGGTTGGGTGCCTTGAGGAATCCTGCTACCATCAGGAGCTGTAGATTCACCAACTGGTTTCATTGGAACAAACGGTCCATTTTCTAATATGCCAATATATAACGGATTAGATGCCTTGATAAATAACAGCATCTTCATCTTCCACAAACCGAAATCATCTCTAGTAAACGGGGGAACTTTAATACCAGCGGTTGTCTTTGGAGCACTCATGGTTTCTGAAAATTTCAAATTGTTTAAAATTCAAGAAATTCCAATCAAATGAAAAATTTTGAAAGTTAAAAAATTTGCTTCGAATTTTCACGCTACGTTTGATTTTGGTCTCATTCACCGGATCTGATTTGTATGTCAATCAAGTAGCTCTGATACCAATTGTTAGGTCCAAAGTATTGTAGAAGGGGGGGTTGAATACGATACTCACAAATAATTCAATTTCGTTCACGGATTAATCTTTCAGTTCTATAACGAAATCAAACACACCAAACCAAATCAAGTTTCGGGGAATATATCTTTTTATAAATATAAACCTCGAGGGGTGCTACAATTTTTAATCCGTAGATTAGCTTCAATGAGTTTAAGGTTACACAAATACAAAACAATGATCAAGTTCTAAGCACTATTAATTCTCTGATAATTTCTCTGGCTCAATTCTCTCTCGTAGTAATGTCTCTATATAGAAATGCCTTAACTGAAGAAGACACTCTCTTCTCTCGTATTAATTGTAGACTTAGATTAGAAAACCATCGAACCAAAGTTGAACAAACAATCTTGGCCGTTGGATCTTCATCAACCTATCAAACAAACCAAACTTTTCACCTGCTCCAATTTGAAAACCATCGAATGGAATTACTTTATTTACCATTCGATAGTTTTTTAAAACAAAACTATCGAATACCAAATAAAGTAAAAGTGGTTTTCAAATAATTACTTTTAAACTCATTCGATAGTTTTCACAAATGAAAAACTATCGAATTCATTTTCTTTACTTTTGTCCTTTAGTAATTACTCCTGGGTGTCTTAGTTTTAGACTGTATCAATTTCTTCTGAGACGGTAAAACAACTTGATCTTTTTTGTGCCGTCACCTAGTGCAACTGGTCTGGTTCACAGATGAATAACACTTGATCAATTCTTCTTTTATGTCTTCAATTCAATGCTGCTGATAAGTCCTTTGTCGTTCTGGTTGCTTCATCACTGGAATCCCGTGGTACTGAACCCTAAATCATTCACATACTTCTGTCGTCTTGAAAGTCTTGTTTCTTTTGCTGTCACTGAGGCTTGAACATTTTCATGAACTTCTTTCCGTGACCTGTTTACGGACTTCAAGAATACATAACGTATTTTGATTTTTTGAGTTTACCTTTTCTTCTTTGATTCTGGATTCCTGTGCTTCTGTTAATATTATTGTATGTCTTGTCCTTTGTTGAGTTGTAGTTATCTCTTTTACATCTTATGTTACATTATGCTTTACATTTAGTGAGAAATTTCTGAGCAAGATCCTCCCATATAGTAATAGAACCTGCTGGTAGAGAGTGCAACCAGCCCTTAGCCTTATCTCTCAGAGAAAATGGGAAAAGTCTCAGCTTCACAGCATCTTCCGACACTCCGTTGAATTTGAAGGTGTCACAAATCTCAATGAAATCCCTAATATGCATATTAGGATCTTCCGTCGGAGCACCCCCAAACTGAACTGAATTCTGCACCATCTGAATCGTGCCAGGCTTGATTTCAAAAGTATTAGCTGCAATAGCCGGCCTGACAATGCTAGATTGAATGTCATTGATCTTTGGCTGAGAATAGTCCTTCAAAACCTTCGTTTCTGCTACTAATTGATCTCCCATAACTAGACTTGATTCAAGTTCTTCTTTCCGAGATTGAGAACGTGTTCGCATACACGCTCACTAGAGTACCTGAAACTCACCAAACAAAGTAAAATTGATGAAAGAATAATCCGAGTCAGTGAACTTTAACAACCACTGATGACAAGAACATAAACTATAACTATAACACCGAGTCCCCGGCAGCGGCGCCAAAAACTTATTCACACAATATCACGCAAGTATACGCGGTCACAAGTAATATAAGAATAAGTAGAGTTCGTTCCCACAGAGACTGCTTTGGTTATTATAGTTATGCACTTATGCAACAATGTATGGCTATCGTTCAATGCTAAGACAAGTATCAAAGTTGTGTTTTGATTAACTAAATTAATTAAACAAATTACCAAGACTATATTAAACTAAAGATTGCTGTTGAATTACTTATGAGAATAAAACATGGGATCCTAACTTCATTAAATACTTCATTCAGAGTCTTTTGTCTTTAATCAATGCATGTGACGGTTGTGACAACTAATCGGATAACACAAAATCAGTACACGCTACCTTTCAGTATACGTATACCAAACCACTCAAACATCCACAATAAGATAGAAGTTAAGCAGACACCAATTATGCTTAGACCCTATATGTCTATAAGATTTGAAAACATAACGGTTTAACGAGCAAGTTATCCATTCAGATTACATATGGCAGGTAAGATGGTTAAAATTACCTAAAAATCATGCATGACAAACATATATAAACCTATGCTAGCATGGCAAGTTCTGAATCTCTATATCCACTTTCGCATTCAATAGAGATTAACAAACAACTTGGATGTTAGCTACGCATCCAAGAAGAATAAGCACAACCAAACTAGGATATCAATTAGCCATCACACACACATCTTTAAAACAATTAACTACTAAAATCCATAAATAAATCCGTTAGAATCCCACGACGACGATTAGTTCATAATCGAACCATTCATCATCGTGGGTTCTGATGAAAACATGATAATAATAAGTCTAGAATACTGAATAAAAGTGCTAGGGTTTATGAAAGAACAAACGAGAATCCAAAGTATCGCCTAATTAGAAGAATACAAAGAAAAGATGAAAATCTAGATCTTCGTAATCAGCCGTCTTCTTGTTCTCCTCACCGGTGGATGGATATATGACAATGTATATGGATGTATATGAATGTATATCTCATAAATCGTCCACCAAGTGCTCAAATAGGCTTTTCTGCTGACTTGTTGCTGCAAATTTCCTTTTCAGAATCGAAGTTGCCTTTTTCCAGAATGTTTTAGGGGTGGGCGCCCCTGAAGGGGGTGGCCGCGCTTGGTTTTCCAGAATGTTTCAGGGGTGGGCGCGCCTGAAGGGGGTGGCCGCGCTTGGAATGATTTCATATAGGGCGTGGGCACCCTTGGAAGGGGTGGGCGCCCTTGAAACATTCTGCCAAATTCTCCTTTTTGCTTTTTCCTCGACAATTCATGCTCTCTTCATTCCGCAACCTCTTGACTTCTTCAACAATGAACTAATAGCACCACATAACCCTAGAAACTTCACCACACTGCTGACAAAGCAACTCTGCATAAACTAACATGTTAGGCCAAATACACAATATATAATAAATATAAGTATGATAATAATAATTAAGAACACTGTTTATGAATCAACAACTGAATTATATAAATAACTCTTCTCTCAGTGATGTTAAAGAATCACAGAGAGCTGCTAGGTTACAAGAATAATATATCAAGTATTCGCATCCCTTTTAGGGTTAACCTATCTGTGTTTGTATAATACACAGTTACATAATCAATCTCTAATTGATATTCCTATAAATCAGCTATACAGATTATATCAAATTAGGATTGCTTCTGTCTTCTGTTCCGTTTCCTTATCTGTCTCAATATATCTTGCTTCTTTCCATCTTCAAGATATACTGCTTCTCGAATCTTTATATGAGCACCGACAGCTAAGATAAACTTTCACCCCGTCAGACTTTAATAAACTCTGACTGGCTTCCAGTAAACTCTGATGAATACCTGGTACTTCAACACTGATGAGCAAACGTCAGCAATTATATCTAACAATCTCCCCCAACTTGTTCATACTAAAATGTACAAGTTAAAAAGATAATTGATGATGTCAAAACATATAACAAATGCAGTGTTTAAAATAACAGAGTTTAACTTTAACTTAGAACAGAAAACTTAAAAACTTACAGTCAGACTTTACTTGATCTCTTCAATAGCAGGCACAGTCCTGAGATAATCGATGAGAAGCCTCCTTTCAGCCTTTTCTAGCTCTTCCACCATAATTTCCTTCAATTCCTTATACTCTGGATCACTTTCTCCAGTCTGGTAGATAGCAGCTCTCAGAGAATAAATGTTGTTCTTCCTCATTTCATTCCCTAGCCGAATATAATATGATTTGTCTGACTCCAGATTGAATTCCAAGACTTTTATACCCAGTGCTGTTTTGAACTTAGCACTGTTTCTCTTCATCTCAACAATCTTTCCATAAGCATCTCTGTACTTAGGAATATATGCACTAGAAACACCTCCTCCAAGAAGAACTTTGGACTTCATCATTCTGTCTCTTAGAACAAGAGCAGCATCATGAGTACTTTTATTTTTGATTTTGAGAAGGTATAAAACATACTCAAGCTCTTCCTATAGCTTCAATTGAACATCAGCTTCTCCTACTCTGTATACTCTTCCATCAGACATAAAGTATAACAGAACCTCTTTCTTCAACCCTCTATGATAGACCATCTGAACAGATTCAAGTTTATCAAGGCTCTCTTGAGATACCCCAATACCAGCTTCTGCCAGTGATTTTTGATCTAAAGGTCTGTTATTTATTCTCTTCTCCCTATGTGAACCTAAACCAGACTTGTCATAATATTCTTTTCCAAGTACTGTCCTGGTTTGAGAAAAGTTCACAGGTTCTAGTGTCAGAGTTTCAGAAAGTACAGGTCTTAAGAAACCTTTGAGTTGTGGAGCTGGCTGAGTTTGTACAACTTGAGCCTTGTCAGAGGTTGTCACAACTTTAGTAGAAACATCAACATGAGCAACGTCAGAGGTTGATTTATTTATCCTTGATTCAACTTGAGCAACGTCAGAGGTTGAATAATTCTTCTTTGGTAACTGTCCTTCTTCTACCAGTATACCCTTTCCTTTATCAGTATTTGCAATTACAGGCCTCCTTGTGTATTGTATACTCTGTTGAGTATTTTCTTTGATAGAAATTCCAATTTCCTTCTTTCTAGGAGCCTTTACTGATTTCTTCTTATAAGTACCAGCTTTAATCTTTTTCTGGTGTTCTTCAGCTAGAAGCTTCATCTCAGCATCTATATCTTCCATTGTAGCTTCATTACCATGTTCTTCCATGAAAATCTTAGCAGCAATCTCTTCATCAGTAGTTGGATTTGATGAAATCACTAGACTTTTAAGTCTTGAAGAAGATTGACTACCAGAGTTTTAACCTCTTAGAGTTTGTCTGTCTAGCAGAGTTTGACCTAAGTCGCCCTTGCTCTTGAGAAGACTTTGACCTTTTCTCTGTTTCCCTGCTTCCACCATCATTTGAATCATCCCTCAGTCTCAAGGTTGGAGTCCTTTTGCATTTGTCTTTAGGTATCTTCTCCCCCTTTTTGACATCATCAGGAATAAAAACTGATGTCAGCAACTCTAGTGATGCAGCAATAGAAGTTAGTTGTGAAGACATAACAGTCTGATTGCTTTCAACATTAGTAAGCCTCTGCTTAATTTCTTCTTGATCCTTTACCATAGATGTGAATTGAGCTCTATCTTTCTTCAGTGCTAACTCCTTAAGAGCAATATCATTACTCAATCCAAGAACAACCTTGTGAGTCTCATCAAAGCGGTTGTGCAATGACTTAACTTGAACAATGGTCGCCTTAAAATGTGATAATAACTCAGGATTAGTAATCTCTGTAGCAGTCTTATGTACAAAATCAGCAGCTCTTTGAGTAGAGAAAATGCAGTCTGCTCCTGACCAATTAGCATAATGCATTTCCCTGAAATGATCTTCAGTTGCATTGTGAGCTTCTTTGATAGACTCTGCTGTAGGATCTCTTAGAAAAGGTATAGACTCATCAGAGTCTGAAAGTTCAGCATTGATCCCAGAGTTTGCATGATCAGAGTTTACAGATGTGTGATCAGCATTATCAAAATCAACTCTATCTTCATTAGCATTCTCCTCTAACTGCTCTGCAATTTCTTCAATAACATTGTCAGCAGTAACCTCAGCATTTAGCTGTGCAGCTTCAGGAATCTCAGAGTTTACAATAACCTCTGTTTCTATAGGAACAGTCTCTGCAACAATATCTTCTGTTTGTACAGTAGTTTCTTTAACATTCTCTGCCATAGCTTCATCAAAATTCTCTATAGCAGCTTCAACTACCTGAGCAGCTTCAAGTACCTGATCAACCTCCTCACCCTTTTCTGGAATTGTATTATTGACAGAAAGAATTTCTGTGTGAGTTGCAATTGACTCATCTATAATCTGGGTGGGTTGATCAGCTGCCACATCCTCAGTATCACAAACACTGATACTAGGATGTGCTTCAAGAATATTATCCATTTCAAGATCAGCAAATAAAGCATCTTGCACAAAAATCTCAGCCTCTTTATCAACATTTTCCAAGTCAGGCACAGAGGCTGCTTCAACATTTTCAGTAGCCTCCTGAACAAGAACTTCAGGAGCTTCAGCATCTACAAAAATTCTGTCCTCATTTTTAGCATTTATAACAGGCTCCTCAACAACAACTTCAGGAGCTTCATGCTGGACAGCTTCATCCAAATTATAAAAAAGATAATCGGCTACTAATCTTCTCTTCCTCTTTTGAAGAGTTTCATTATCAAGATCATCTTCATTATCAGCTTTTGATCTGTTGGCTCTCCTCTTCTTATAATGACCCTTGGGCTCATCATTAGGCTTAGACACACCTACATCAGTAGATGGTCTCATAGACCTTGCAGGTTTAGTACCAATGTGCTTAGTCCTACCACTGGATTTAGTCCTTGTAGATGTGGATGGAGGAAGCTCTGTTTGTAAAGGCTCTGGTTGAGTTTCTGATTGAGAAAGAGCTTGTGTAGGTGGATTAATTTGATCATTGACAAACTGTTGTACAGATGCAGGTAGCAACAAATCTCCAACAACCCCTTTCTTAACATCTTTATTAATAAGATCAGAGAATATCCTCTTATGTAATTTAAAACAAGAAACATCTTCTTCAACTACTTCTACTCCTTCAACACAGTAAGAGAATAAAATCTGACAGAATTTAGAAAAATAGACTACTCCTCTATTCTCTGTCATTTTCTCTCCTAAATTATTCAAGACAAGTCGTGCAAAATCAAAATGATTATCATACAACAGAGAATACCCGATTTGCAGACTGTCCGTGGGAATAGAATCCCAGTTTGTGCATTTCTTTCCGAACGTTCTTGTGATGCAGTCAAAGAAGAAGCTCCACTCCTTCCTTAAGAATGGTCTCTTCAACTGTCCAATCTTAGTCAAGGGTCCAGAATACCCAATCTCTCGCATCATCCTTATCAAATCATCATCACCCATGCCAATAGTATATGATGAAAACTCAGGAAACCCCATTGCAGCGCGAATGGTACCAGCAGTAATTACATACTCTGTTTCTTCAAATTCAAAGATTATAGATGGGTTGCCAGTTTCACCACCATCATCATACATCCCCGACTCCCAGAACGCCTTGATTTGTGAACCAGAAAGCTTTGCTGGTTCTACTAAAGCACGCCCAATCGCTGACTGAGCAAGAAAATCTTGAATCATGTGAAAGGCTTCTGGTGCGTTGGCAGTGTTTAGTGGTGCTGCATAGTTATTTGGAACAAATTCTAACCCAGAAGAAACAAACGTTGTAGTCGCCATTAGTAGATTTGAAAGAAATCAAAGAAACTGATGCAAAAGCTTCGAAAGAGTTTGAAAGTAGAAAGGTGTTTGTGAATATGTGTGTGTGACAATAGATATGAATTGAAGTAAGATGTGAAAGGTTTACACGTATGTGTGTGTATTGTATAAATATGAAATTCAAAATTAAAAACTGAACAGTTTTTAATCATTAATACACAACTGTCTTACTCCGTTAATTGTGTGAGTGGGACACGTGGCACACATGCAATGACTGTGACAGCAATAATTGACAGTTTCCAATGCGCATGCGCAGTAAAAACAACAATAATTACCGCCTGTTACACTTTTCTAGGCAATTAACCTCTCTCCTCTGTTTAAAACATTCTTGAACAACTGTCCAATCATACTCTTTTTAAATTTTCAAAACTAATGTCTTTTCTCAAAATCATAATATGTCTGAAACAAACAAAATTTATTTTAATCATCAGAGATTAAAATTAAATTACCTCGGCGTAGAGTACACAAATCATCAGTGTTTACCAATCCTCCTCCTTTATAAATAAACTCTTTTCACAAACTGTACAGGTGTGAGTATTTGTGTGTGAATTAGCAGAGTTTACTGAATCTGAATATTTAGACCATCTCAAAGTGCATAAAATCCACAAACTAAAGTAGTAAAAACTGGTTGCACAAACTCTCATTTATAAAATAAAATCTGATTTTTATATCTAAACTCTGTATTCTGATATCCTTTTATTTGGATATATCTTTTATTTTTCACCCCCTTTATATATATATATATATATTTTTTCCCAGTAATCAGTGGTTGGCACTAGTCACCAAAAATCAAAGATTTTAGCCCTTATTTCATACAATAAGTTCCTGGATCTTCCTAGGCACAACATGATCTCAAAGGATTTTGTGCTCTTTTTGGCATCTTTTGATTTGAGGGTGAAATATTTGCAACTAATAATCAGAGTTTAGACTTTTCATCGGTTAATACAATTAATTTATGAGAGAAAATGCACATAGCTAATACAGACTCAGTGTATAAGATCAATAAACTAAGAGATGCTATAAATATAGAGACAGTATCATGCTGTGTAAAATTTCTGCACATTTTGTAATCAGAATTTATAATACTTAGAAGGATTCATGATTACTTACTGAAAATCATGCTTCATACATTTTTCTTCATCGGTCCATGTGTTTCAGACAAAAATCACAATCAGAGTTTAACATCAGAGTTTAACCGACAGAGTATGACTGATAGAGTATGACTAACAGAGTTTACTATCAGAGTTTAACATACTGGTATAAATAACAGTTAACACATGCAAAGAATCATGAGCATAAAATCATGTATAGAGTTTGAATCTAACCAGTATCTCTAGTCAAAACCAGAGATCATTCCAAGTTCATTTACCAGTCTTGTAAAGGTAGCTTCACTCAAAGGTTTGGTGAAGATATCTGCAAGCTGTTGGTCTGTAGATACAAAATGAAGCTCAATATCTCCTTCTTCCACATGTTCCCTGATAAAATGATACCTTATGCTGATGTGCTTGGTCATGGAGTGCTGTACTGGATTACCTGTCATAGCAATAGCACTTTGATTATCACAGTAAATAGGTATTTTAGAGTACCTTAATCCATAGTCCAGCAACTGATTCTTCATCCATAAAATCTGTGCACAACAGCTACCAGCAGCTATATACTCTGTTTCTGCTGTGGATGTGGAAATTGATTTCTGTTTCTTGCTGTACCAAGAAACTAATCTGTCACCTAAAAATTGACAGCTTCCACTTGTGCTTTTTCTGTCTATCTTACAGCCTGCAAAATCTGCATCAGAGTAACCAATTAATTTAAACTCTGATTCTCTAGGGTACCACAAACCAAGGGTTATGGTTCCTTTGAGATATTTGAAAATCCTCTTCACAGCTGTTAGATGTGACTCTCTGGGGTCTGCTTGAAATCTTGCACAAAGACATGTTGCATACATGATATCTGGTCTACTTGCTGTGAGATAAAGAAGAGACCCTATCATTCCTCTATAGTTTGTCATATCTACTGAGGCTCCTGTGTCTTTGTCTAGCTTTGTTGCAGTAGCCATGGGAGTTGTAGCAGATGAACTATCAAGCATACCAAATTTCTTGAGAAGATTTCTGGTATATTTTGCTTGATTGATAAAAATCCCATCATCTGTTTGCTTGACCTGTAAGCCTAGAAAATAACTAAGCTCTCCCATCATGCTCATTTGATATCTTGACTGCATAAGCTTGGCAAATTTCTTACAGAGTTTGTCATTAGTAGACCCAAAAATTATGTCATCCACATAGATTTGAACTAACAGCAAATCATTACCAGTATTGAAATAGAACAAGGTTTTGTCAATTGTACCTCTAGTGAACCCACTTTCTAAAAGAAATTGAGCCAGAGTTTCATACCATGCTCTAGGTGCTTGCTTTAGTCCATATAATGCCTTATCAAGCCTATAGACATAATCTGGATGTTTGGGATCTACAAACCCTGGTGGTTGTTCAACAAACACTTCTTCTTCAAGTTTGCCATTGAGAAAAGCACTTTTCACATCCATCTGAAAGACTTTAAACTTTTTGTGAGCAGCATAGGCCAGAAAAATTCTTGTTGCCTCCAATCTTGCAACTGGAGCAAAAGTTTCATCATAGTCAATTCCTTCCTGTTGAGAATAGCCTTTTGCCACAAGTCTAGCCTTATTCCTTGTAATCACTCCATCACTGTCTGTTTTGTTTCTGAAAACCCACTTTGTACCAACAATAGATCTGTTCTTTGGTCTTGGTACAAGTGTCCAGACTTCATTCCTCTCAAATTCATTTAACTCCTCTTGCATTGCTGTTATCCAGTTAGCGTCTTGAAGAGCTTCTTCCACTTTCTTGGGTTCTGTTTGAGATAAGAATGCATGAAACAGACATTCATTATTTGTAGCACTTCTAGTTCTTACACTAGCTTCTGGATCTCCAATTATCAAGTCAGGTGTGTGGGCTTGTGTCCACCTTCTTGCTGTTGGTAATTGGCTTCTATTATCATTATTAGATCCTCCCCCTTGATCCATACTCTCCTGATTTTCTTCTTGACCATTTGCATTCTCTGAGGCTCCCCCTGAATTGAACTGTTCAGTATTTGAACTTTCAGAGTTTGACTCAGAGTTTCTGTTTGATTCTTCATTTGACTCTCTTTCAGAATTTGAGTCATCACTTTGAGAAGTATCTGAAGTTTCTTCACGCTCCCCCTCGACTGGTTCTCTATTTTGTTCTGTCAGAGAAAATTCTTCAGTGTTTACCAGTAGAGGATCAGAGTATGCTTCGACAGAGTTTGTTGGATTTGCTTCGTCGGAGTTTACATCATCAGAGTTTAGATCTTCATTTTCAAAGCGAAGTTGATCATGATATTCTTCATCTTCTATTCCAGTTATTTTCTTGTCATCAAATGACACATGTATAGATTCCATGATCACTTTGGTTCTCAGATTGTAGACTCTGAATGCTTTAGTTGACAATGGGTATCCAACAAAAATTCCTTCATCAGCTTTTAAGTCAAACTTAGTCAACTGTTCAGGATGAGTTTTCAACACAAAACACTTGCATCCAAAAATATGAAAATATTTCAAATTTGGCTTCTTATTCTTCACCATCTCATATGGTGTTTTCCCATGTGTTAGGTCGAATACACAATATAATCAAGTATGTATATGAGAATAACAATCAAGAACACTTTTTATAAATCAACAAACTGTAATTATATTAACAGTTTCTCTCTTAGTGATGTTAATGAATCACAAAGAGCTACTAGGTTACAAGAATAATATATTCAATAATCGCATCCCTTCTAGGGATAACCTATCTGTGTTTATATAGTACACAGTTACACAATCCTTATCTAATTGATACTCCTATAAATTAGCTATACAATTCATATCAATTAAGGATTGCTTCAGTCTTCTATTCCGTTTCCTTAGCTGTATCAATATATTCTGCTTCTTTCAATCTTCAGAATATATTGCTTCTAGAATCTTTATCTTTGCACCGACAGCTAAGTCAACTATCACCACGTCAGACTTTATCAAACTCTGACTGGCTTCAATGTAAACTCTTCACCCAGTCAGACTTTATCAAACTCTGACTGGCTTCTAGATAAACTCTGATATGTACCTGGTACTTAAACACTGATGAACAAACGTCAGCAATTATATCTAACAATCTCCCCCAACTTGTGCATAATAAAAATGTACAAGTTAAACAGATAATTGATGATGTCAAAACATATAACAAATGCAGTGTTTAAAATATGTCAGAGTTTAATTTTAAAACAGAGTTTAAATTTAACTTAGAATAGAAAACATAAAAACTTACAGTCAGACTTTACTGAATTTCTTGGATATCAGGTACAGTCCTGACATAATCTGACAGCAATCTTTTCTCAGCTCGATCTAGTTCAGCAATCATATCCTTCTTCAGCTCCTTCAATTCTGGTTCATCTTCACCAATTTGATAAATGGCAGCCCTTAAAGAATAGATGTTGTTCTTGTTCATTTCATTGCCAAGTCTGATATAAAAAGCTTTATCAGACTCTAGATTGAACTCTAGAACTTTCTTATCTAGTGCAGTCCTGAATCTAGCACTATTTTTCTTCATTTCCACCAACTTTCCATGTGCATCTCTGTACTTAGGAATATATGCACTGGAAACACTTCCTCCAAAAAGAACTTTTGATTTCATCATTCTGTCTTTTAAAACCAGAGCAGCATTATGAGTATTTCTATTTTTGATCTTCAGGAGATATAGAACATACTCTAGCTCTTCCCATAACTTCAGACGAATATCATCTTCTCCAATTCTGTAAACTCTGCCATCAGCCATAAAGTATAATAAAAACTCCTTCTTCAAGCCTCTGTGGTAAATCATCTGAACAGATTCTAGTTTATCAAGGTTTTCTTGAGTAACCCCAACACCAGATTCTGCCAGTGATGTATGATCTAAAGGACTATTATTAACTCTTTTCTCTTGGTGGGAACCCAAACCAGATTTATCATAAGATTGTTTTCCAAGTACTGTTCTGGTTTGTAGAAAGTTCACCTGGCTAGGCTTCAGAGTTTCAGATAATGAGGATCTTTTGAAACCTTGGAGTGGTGAAGATAGCTGAGTTTGCACAACTTGAGCATTGTCAGAGGTTGGCACATCCTTAACAATAACATCAACTTGAGCCTTGTCAGAGGTTGATTTAGCTTCAAAAACTTCAACTTGAGCTTTGTCAGAGGTTGAATAATTCTTCTTTGGTAACTGTTCTTCTTCTACCAGTATACCCTTTCCTTTATCAGCATTTTTAATAACAGGCCTCCTGGTGTATTGTATACTCTGTTGAGTATTTTCTTTAATAGAAATTCCAGTTTCTTTCTTTCTAGGAGCCTTGATTTCCTTCTTCTTGTAGATTCCAGCTTCAAGATTCTTCTTGTGTTCTTCAGCAAGCATTTGCTCTTCATCTTGGATATCTTCAATTGTAACACCTTTCCATGTTCTGCCATAAACACCTTAGCAGCAATTTCCTCATCTGTGGTTGGCTTATCAGAGATTATCAAACTTTTGAATTTTGAACCACTAGCAGAGTTTGCATTTCCCTTTCCAGAGTTTGATCTTCTTTCAGAGTTTGATCTTCTTGAAAGTAGTCTTCTATCAGCATTTAATCTTAAGCTCTTTCCATCTCCCTTGTTTCCACCATCATTACCATCATCCCTCCGTCTCAGAGTTTGAGTGTCTTTGCATTTGTCACTTGGTACACTCTCCCCCTTTTTGACAGCATCAGAAAGTAGTACTGATGTCAACAACTCAATTGCATTAGAAATTGAAGTCAGTTGGGCAGACATAGCAGTCTGGTTATCCTCAACTTTCCCAAGCCTCTTCTGAATTTCATCAGAGTCCTTAGCTTGCTTCTTGAACATAGAATTGTAGTAAGCTCTATCATTTTTCAGAGTAAGATCCCTCAGACCAACTTCATTCCTCAAAGCAGTGACTTCCTTATGAGACTCATCAAATCTGTTGTGGAGAGATTTAATTTGAATCACAGTAGCCTTTAGACTTGTAAGAATATCAGGATTTGAAATTGTCTTCACAGAATCACCAAGAAAATCAGCAGCCCTCTGTGCTGAAAAGATACAATCTGCAGCAGCCCATCTATTGTAGTACATATCTTGAAAATGCTCAGCCGTAGCTCGATTGACCTCTCTTAGCTCATCAGAGTTTGCTTGACTCTCAAATAACTCCTCTTGGGAATGATCAGAACTATCATCATCATTATCATTATCTGCTGTATTCTCTGCAGGTACATTCTCAGCAGCAGTTTCAAAATTACTCTGTGCAGCTTCAACAATAACTTTCTTTGCAACAGGTTCTGGAATCTCAGAGTTTGCAACAAACTCTGTTTCAACAGGAACAGACTCTGCCATAGCTTCAGTGAAATTCTCTACAGCAGCTTCAGTAGTTATCTGCTCAGCTTTATTAGTCTCAGAGTGTGGAACAAACTCTGCTTCTATAGGAACATTCTCTGTTGCATCCTTGTTAGCAACATCAGGATTTGCAGCAACAGTTTCTGTAGCATTAGCAGCTAAAGTCTGATCGACTTCCTCACCTTTCTCAAATGCAAAAGAAATTATTTCTGTGTGAGAAGCAATAGATTCTTCAAATTCAGCAGTATCTTGATCAGCTTCCAAACCCTCTGTGAAATGTTCAGAGTTTACAGAGATGTTTGCTTCAACTTCTATATGAAATCCTTGTGGCTCAAAAAACTCAGCCTCAAAATTTTCTGTAGCCTCCTGAACAATAATTTCAGGAGCTTCATCTGCAATCTCAACATGTGCAGCTTCCTCAACTACATCATCAGCCTTTAATGTAGGAGCTTCTATTTCAGCACTTACCATTTCAGGCATAGATGCTGCTTCAGCAACATTTTCCTCAAAAACTCTGTCCATATTGACAGCTTCAGCATTTACATTTGATGCACCAAAGAGATGTGCAGCCACCAATCTTCTTTTTCTCTGATGAAGAGTTTCATCATCAGTTTCACTCTCCTCATTAGCATTATCAGACTTTGCCCTGTTGGCCCTTCTTTTCTTTAATCTTTTCTTCTGAGGCATATCATCAGTATTTGATGCCCCAGCTTCAGTAGCTGATGGCTTCACTCTTGCAGGTTTAGTACCAACATGCTTAGTCCTACCACCAGTCCGTGGTTGAACTGTAGAGGCTTCAGCATTTACTGGTTCTGATGGCTGTTGTGGTTGAGGTTGAGGGTTTAAGAACTGAAGCACTGTCTCAGGCAACAGCAATTCACCAACACTAACCTTCTTGAAATCCTTATTAGTAAGGTCAGAGAATACCCTTTTGTGCAATTTGAAAGAGGGAATTACGTCCTCCTCATCAATCTCAGCATTTGGAACACAAGCAGAAAATAAAATTTGACAAAATCTAGAAAAATAGACTACATGCCTATTCTCTGTTAACTTTTCACCTATGTTCATCAAAACAAGTGTAGCAAAATCATAATTACTGGCAAAGAGAAGTGAATACCCGATTTGCAGACTATCGATTGGAATCGCATCCCAATTTGTACATTTCTTCCCGAACGCCCTTGTTATGCAATCGAAAAAGAAACTCAATTCCTTTCTCAAGAGCGGTCGCTTCAGTTGGCCTATCTTCGCCAAAGATCCAGTATACCCAATAGCTTGCATCATTCTCTGAAGATCAGTATCACCAACACTAATGGTGTACGCGTCAGACTCTGCAAAGACCATTGCTTCACGAACAGTTCCTGGAGTTATGACAAACTCTGTCTCCTGGAACTCAAAAACTATGGATGGGGTACCAGAATCACCACCATCATCATAGACACCAGTCTCCCAGAAAGCTTTGATCTGAGATCCATAAAGCTTTGCAGGCTCCACCAAGGCACGCCCAATTGCTGACTGAGCAAGAAAGTCTTGTATTATATGAAACGCCTCTGGTGCATTGACAGTGTTTAATGGGGCTGCATAATTATTAGGAACGAACTTTAACCCAGAAGAAACAAAAGCTGTAGAAGCCATTAGTACGAATTGAGAAGAAAAATCAAAGAAACTGATTCAAAAGCTTCGTAAGAGTTTGTGAGCAAGGAAGTGTTTGTGAATATGTGTGTGTGTAAATTGAAGTAAGATGTGAAAGGTTTAGACGTATGTGGGTGTATTGTATAAATATGAAATTAAAAAATTAAAAACTGAATAGTTTTTAATCATTAATACACAACTGTCTTACTCCTTTCATTATGTGAGTGGGACACATGGCACACATGTAATGATGGACAGCTAATTATTTACAGTTTCCAATGCGCATGCGCAGTAAAAACAGCAATAATTACCGCCTGTTACACTCTTCTAGGCAATTAACCTCTCTCCTCTGTTTAAACATTCTTGAACAACTGTCCAATCATACTCTTTTTGTATTTTCAAAACAAATGTCTTTTCTCAAAAATCATAATTTATCTGAAACAAGCAAAATTTATTTTAATCAACAGAGATTAAAATGAAATTACCTCGGCGTAGAGTACACAAATCATCAGTGTTTACCAATCCTCCTTCTTTATAAATAAACTCTTTTCACAAACTGTACAGGTGTGAGTATTTGTGTGTGAATTAGCAGAGTTTACTGAATATGAATATTTAGACCATCTCAAAGTGCATAAAATCCACAGACTAAAGCAGTAAAAACTGATTGCCTAAACTCTCATGTATAACATAAAATCTGATTTTATATCTAAACTCTGTATACTGATATCCTTTCATTTGGATATATCTTTTATTTTTCACCCCCTTTCTATATATGTTTTCATATATATTTTTAAATTTTTTTTTTATTTTTTTATTATATTTTTCCAGTAATCAGTGGTTGGCACTAGTCACAAAAAATCAAAGATTTTAGCCCTTATTTCATACAATAAGGTCCTGGATCTTCCTAGGCACAACATGATCTCAAAGGAATTTGTGCTCTGTTTGGCATCTTTTGATTTGAGGGTGAATTATTTGCAATTTATAATCAGAGTTTAGACTTTTCATCAGTTAATACAATTAATTTATGAGAGAAAATGCAAGCAGCTAATACAACTTCAGTGTATAGAATCAATAAACTAAGAGATGCTATAAATATAGAGACAGTATTATGCTGTGTGAAATTTCTGTACATTTTGTAATCAGAATTTATAATATTTAGAAGAATTCATGATTACTTACTGAAAATCATGCTTCATACATTTTTCTTCATCGGTCCATGTGTTTCAGAAAAAAAATCATAATCAGAGTTTAACATCAGACTTTAACCGACAGAGTATGACTAACAGAGTTTAGCATCAGAGTTTATCTTCAAAGTTTATGACACTGGTACTCATAACAGTTAATACATGCAAGGAATCATGAGCATAAAAATCAAACATGTATAGTTTTTGAGTCTAACCCGTATCTCTAGTCGAAACCAGAGATCATTCCAAGTTCATTTACCAATCTTGTAAAAGTAGCTTCACTCAAAGGTTTGGTGAAGATATCTGCAAGTTGTTGGTCTGTAGACACAAAATGAAGCTCAATGTTTCCTTCTTCCACATGTTCTCTGATAAAATGATACCTTATGCGGATGTGCTTGGTCATGGAGTGCTGTACTGGATTTCCTATCATAGCAATAGCACTTTGGTTATCACAGAAAATAGGTATTTTAGAGTACCTTAACCCATAATCCAGCAACTGATTCTTCATCCACAGAATCTGTGCACAACAGCTACCAGCAGCTATATACTCTGCTTCTGCTGTGGATGTGGAAATTGATTTCTGTTTCTTGCTGTACCAAGAAACCAATCTGTCACCTAAGAATTGACAGCTTCCACTTGTACTTTTTCTGTCTATCTTACAGCCTGCAAAATCTGCATCAGAGTAACCAATTAACTTAAACTCTGATTCTCTAGGATACCACAAACCCAAGGTTATGGTTCCTTTGAGATATTTGAAAATCCTTTTTACAGCTGTTAGATGAGGCTCTCTGGGATCTGCTTGAAATCTTGCACAAAGACATGTTGCATACATGATATCAGGTCTACTTGCAGTAAGATACAGTAAAGACCCTATCATTCCTCTGTAGTTTGTCACATCTACTGAGGCTCCTGTGTCTTTGTCTAGCTTTGTTGCAGTAGCCATGGGAGTTGTAGCAGATGAACTATCAAGCATACCAAATTTCTTGAGAAGATTTCTGGTATATTTTGCTTGATTGATAAAAATACCATCATCTGTTTGCTTGACCTGTAAGCCTAGAAAGTAACTAAGCTCTCCCATCATGCTCATTTGGTACCTTGACTGCATAAGCTTTGCAAACTTCTTACAAAGTTTGTCATTAGTAGATCCAAAAATAATATCATCTACATAAATTTGAACTAAAAGCAAATCATCACCAGAATTGAAATAAAACAAGGTTTTAGCAATTGTACCTCTTGTGAATCCACTTTCTAAAAGAAATTGAGCAAGAGTTTCATACCATGCTCTTGGTGCTTGCTTTAGTCCATATAATGCCTTGTCAAGCCTGTAGACATAATCTGGATGCTTGGGATCTACAAATCCTGGTGGTTGTTCAACAAACACTTCTTCTTCAAGCTTCCCATTGAGAAAAGCACTTTTCACATCCATCTGAAAGACTTTAAACTTCTTGTGTGCAGCATAGGCCAGAAAAATTCTTATGGCTTCCAATCTTGCAACTGGAGCAAAGGTTTCATCATAATCAATTCCTTCCTGTTGTGAATAACCTTTAGCCACAAGTCTAGCCTTGTTTCTTGTAATCACACCTTCACTGTCAGTCTTGTTTCTGAAGACCCACTTTGTACCTACAATTGATCTATTCTTTGGTCTAGGTACAAGTGTCCAGACTTCATTTCTTTCAAATTCATTTAACTCTTCTTGCATTGCTGTAATCCAATTAGCATCTTGAAGAGCTTCCTCCACCTTCTTTGGTTCTGTTTGAGACAAGAAAGCATGATACAGACACTCATTATTTGTTGCACTTCTAGTTCTCACACTAGCATCAGGATCTCCAATTATGAGATCAGGTGTGTGTGCCTGTGTCCACTTTCTTGCTGTTGGTAAGTGGTTTCTTGCATCATTATTGAATCCTCCCCCTTGATCCATGCTCTCCTGATTCATAAGTTGACTTTCTGCAGCATCTGAGGCTCCCCCTGAATTGGATGGCTCAGAGTTTGAACTGTCAGAGTTTGAATCAGTTTCCTCAACTGACTCATTTTCTGTGTCTTGTTGAGCTTCTTCACGCTCCCCCTCAACTGGTTCTCTATGTTGTTCAATTTGAGAATTTTCAGTTTCTCCAGTATTTACCAGTAGAGGTTCAGAGTATGCTTCGTTAGAGTTTATCAGAACCGCTTCATCAGAGTTTGTCGGTACTGCTTCATCAGAGTTTACATCATCAGAAAATAAACCTTCATTTTCAAAGCGCAGTTGATCATATTCAATTTCATCTTCAAGTCCAGTTATTTTCTTGTCATCAAATGACACATGTATGGATTCCATGATCACTTTAGTTCTCAGATTGTAAACTCTGAATGCTTTTGTTGATAATGGATAGCCAACAAAGATTCCTTCATCAGCTTTTAACTCGAACTTAGTCAACTGTTCAGGATGAGTCTTCAACACAAAGCATTTGCATCCAAATATATGAAAATATTTCAAATTTGGCTTCTTATTTTTCACCATCTCATATGGTGTTTTCCCATGCTTGTTAATCAGTGTAGCATTTTGAGTAAAACAAGCAGTTTGAACAGCTTCTGCCCAGAAATAAGTTGGTAATTTTGCTTCATCAAGCATAGTTCTGGCAGCTTCGATTAGAGTTCTGTTCTTTCTTTCAACTACACCATTCTGCTGTGGAGTTCCAGGTGCAGAAAACTCTTGTTTCACTCCTCTTTCCTTGCAGAAAGCTTCCATGATTGAGTTTCTGAATTCAGTTCCATTATCACTTCTTATAATTTTCACTTTGTGCTGTGATCCTTTGTCCAGTAGATTTACATGATCCATCAGAGTTTGAGCAGTTTCATCCTTCTTTGATAAGAAATATACCCATGTATATCTAGTATATTCATCAACAATTACTAGAGCATATTTCTTTCTGCCCATAGACATCACATTCACTGGTCCAAAGAGATCAACATGTAGAAGATGATAAGGTTCCACTACTGAAGATTCAGATTTGCTCTTGAAAGATGACTTCCTTTGCTTGGCCTTTTGACAAGAATCACACAGACCATCTAAGCTTAGTATTGACTTTGGAAGTCCCCTTACAAGATCTTTTCGTATAAGTTCATTGATGTTGTTCAAGTTTAGATGAGAGAGCTTCTTATGCCATTTCCAATTCTCTTCATTTGACATTCTTGCAGACAGACACACTGTTTTTCCATCAGAGTTTGTTACCAAACTTGCTTCATAAATATTGTTGCGCCCTTTCCAACTAGAACAACTTTTCCAGTAGATTTACTGATAACTTCACAGTATTCAGTATGAAAATCTACATGGTTTCCTCTGTCACAGATTTGACTCACAGATAGCAGATTATGCTTGAGTCCTGAGACTAGAGCTACATCAGTGATGATGACACTTCCAAGATTAATATTGCCATATCCCAGAGTGTGTCCTATGTTTCCATCTCCATAGGAAACCTTTGGGCCAGCCTTCTCCTGAAAGTCTGATAGCAGGGCTTTATTTCCAGTCATATGTCCTGAGCATCCACTGTCCAAGATAAGTGTGCTCTCTTTTATACCTTGCAATCACAAACAAACACTAAGTGTTAGTTTTAAGGACCCAGACTTGCTTGGATCCTTTGTCTTTCTTAACAGTGTTAGCTTTTGCAGCGGAATCACTATCAACAGAGTTTAAACTAACATTGTCAGACTTTACACTTGCAGAGTTTGCCCTAACCCACTTTAAGTTGGGCTTTGGCTCATAATAGTTATGATAAATAGCATGATAACTCTTACAAGTATAAATAGAATGCCAAGTGCTCCCACAATGTGTGCATAAAGTCTGTGGTTTAACCCTTACATAATCATTCTTTACTCCTGATGTCGAAGGTAAAGAATTAATATGTTTGTTCTTATTGCAAAATCTAGCAAGGTGATTAGAACTACCACAATTATAACATGTTTTCCTTGAAGCACCAGCAGTAGGCAAATGATTATTTCTATTATTTATGCCTATCTTTCCATTCCTATTCTTCTTGGACCCTTTTGGTTTCATAGCAGACTTTACCTCTTTGAGCTTATGATTGAACTATTTTCCTGTCATCAAACCAACATTAACCTGTTTTTCACAAGTTTTTACTGGCTTTCTAACAGCTTCTATTTCCATAAGATTTTCTGTTATAATATTTTCCTGTTTTTCACAGGTTTCATCTGATTCCACATCAGCTTCTCTTACTAAAACAGATTTTAACTTATTGGTTTCTTGAACAAATTTCACAGGTTTAAGTTGTGGTTTAACCTTAACTTTGTCTTTAAACCTAAGTTCATCATTTTCACAATAGCCTAAACCTACAGAATCTGTCTGAAACACTTGATGAGTATCTCTTCCAGAGTTTGTCCAAGTCTTGATTATTTTTCTTTCTTTTTCAAGATCAGATTCTAGTTGCTTATATCTTTTGAGCAACTCCTGTTCAACATAAACAGCATCATCTCTTTCTTTTTGAATCTGCTTCATATTTTCAAGTTCTCCTTCAAGAAACTTGTTTCTATCTTTAAGACTAAGATTCTCAGATTTAATTCTCTCATTCTCTAAAGTCTGATCCCTATAACTAACATGTACACTTTTCAGATATACTCTTAACTCAGATATATTATCAGTATCATAAGCATAAGTAGTTAGGGGTACCTTATTTTCAGATGATTCAGTCTCATCTCTGACAGTTGCCATAAGAGCATAATTTACTCCATCATCAGAGTCTGAAGTATCTGCCCAGTCTTTGCCTTTAGAGATGAGTGCTTTCTCAGATTTTCCTTTCTTGCACTCTGGGGCATAGTGACCCATCTCCTTACACCTGTAGCACTGGATTTCAGATTTATCCTTCTTGCCAGACTTGGTCTCTCTTCCATCAGACTTTCTAAAACTTTTCCTTTCAGAGTTTGAATCTTTCCTTGATAATCTCTTTCCTTTCTTGAAGTTCTTGAATCCCATCTTCTTGAAGGTCTTCACCATCAATGCAGCCATTTGCATCATCTGTTCTTCATCATCCTCAGAGTCAGAAGCTTCATCAGAGTTTGAGTCATCATCATAGTTTGATGACTCACTTTCAGATTTAATGACTAAAGCCTTTCCCTTGACTTTCTTCATTGATGATTCCTTCTTGATGGGCTTCTCCTCAACTTTGAGAGCAACAGATTTTGTCTTCTTGCTTGATCTTCGGTTTCTTTGTTCTATTTCCAATTCATGAGTTTTCAGTAACCCATAAATCTCATCAAGTTCAGTTTCAGCAAGTTCGTAATTATCTCTTATAGTTGTTGTCTTCTGAAAGGCATATGTTATAGCCTATTTGTAATTCGAGGATTCTACTCAACTTAAACAAGAATGTAATAAGTAAATATTAGATCAGATGTCACAGGAATCTCAGAAGATTATATCTGTCAAAGAATGAAGATTAAAGTCATCTACAGACTTGAAGTTATTCTACATTGAAAGAAGCTCAATTTATTGATCAAGCCTCAATGAAGTATTCAAGCTCAGTGGATTTATTAAAGTGACGGAGATTTCAAGTGGTGACAGAAAAAGATACTGATTACGGAGTTCTTGAATGAGAAGGAAGTGAATCACTGCTTAAAGTCAAACAGATAAAGAACAGACATTGTCGTTAGTCACTCATGAACCAGACAGTGCATCGAGTGTCAACGTACTATTGTGTTTGTTATTTATCTAAGTTTTAAGTGATTCTGGAATTTATTGAGAAGTCAATTAATTCTATTTATTCTCTTATAAATAATTAATACTGTTGAGTAAATTATTTATTAAATTAATTCTGTAAAGAATTAATTTAATAAATAATTTATTTAGTTAATTATTTAAATTAGAATAAAAAGAAATTAATTGAGAAGTCAACTAATTCTATTTATTCTATTATAAATAATTAATACTATCAAGTATATTATTTATTAAATTAATTCTGTAAAAGAATTAATTTAATACATAATTTATTTAGTTAATTATTTAAGTTAGAATAAAAATGAACTAGGAAGACTTAGGTTTGAACTAGGAAGACTTAGATAAATGAACTAGGAAGACTCACAAGTGAGTCTTCCCGATTGTCTTCCTAGGCCAAGCACTGTCTTCCCGGTTGTCTTCCCTACTCATTTCTTGTCTTCCCGAAAGTCTTCCAAAGGTTATTTGATTGTTTTCCTGCAAGTCTTCCAAGGCTTAATTCACTTCTGATAAAGTGGATTGCACGTGGTCAACTTAAAGAAAAACAAATGATATAAAGAAGACAAAAGACAATTGACAACATCATCAATTCATTACAATACAGAAGAACAAAAAAAGACACAGCAGCTTATTTATCAAATACCTCTGTCTTCATAACTTCTAAACTGGCAAGCACAATTTCTGCAGGAGAATTAAATTCTTGATTGTTCTTAAACATTTAATCCATAAGAACTGTATCTCTTGTACTACCTTGACTTTCTAGCGGATCATAATCCCTAGATTTTATATCGAACTACTTTTTAGTATTCGACCCTTTTTATTACAAAAATAGATAAATTCATGTCGAATTTATTCTAGATTTGTTTTATCAAGTTCTTTGTAATCAGTGATCAAAATTGTAACACCCCTCAAGTTTAATAGAGTTTCTATTTAACTTGAATATTGTTTCAGTTTTTATTCCGCATTAATTTGTTCTAAATTGTTAAATCTTAAAAGGACAAATTCGATAAAACGGTATAGTTTGTATTCAACCCCCCTTCTACAAACTTATCAGGACCTAACAATTGGCATCAGAGCCTTTTGATTGATATACAAATCAAAGATCCAATTGTTTGAGATTTTTTTTTAACTCTGAAATTTTTATTTTTCTAAAAATCTCAAAAATGTCTACAACTCAGGAAGCTGTTACAGTCAAAATCCCAATGTTCAGCAAGGATCATTATCCTATGTGGAAGAAGAAGATGCTCCTGTTTCTTCAAGTGGTTAATGTTGAATATCTTGATGTGCTGAAGAATGGACCAAGAATTCCTATGTTTGTTGAGAAAGAGCTAATAGAGAATGATGTTGTTACTAGGGCTGCTAGGATATACCCTAAGGATCCCAAGGACTACACTCCTGAAGAAAAAGAAGATGTTGCCTTGGATGCCTGTCTACAGTTGATACTGATTGATTGTCTTGATCCAATCATGCATAATCATATTTTAAAATGTGTCTCTGCCAAACACATTTGGGATACGATTGAAATAATCAATGAAGGGACAGAGGAAGTCAGAGAGAATAAGATGGAAATTCTCACCTCTTCATATGAGCACTTCAGATCAAATCCAAGGGAAGGAAGAGTGGTTAGTATGTCTACTTCACTGGCAGCTGGAGTCCCACAGAAACAGGAAGCGAAGGTTGTTCTACCTTCCAGTCCTAACAAGGATGTAATTGTAGCTGAATATGGTGTTACATCTACAAGTCAATCTGGTGGTGATTTTTATTCTATGGAGGAGCTTGAACAGTTGGAAGATGGGTCTATGGCCTGGGTAGTGAAGAAGTTTGGAAACTTCAGGTTCAGGAGAAATCCTAGTTTCAAGTTCAAGACATATGCTGACGAATACCAGACAGGTGGTTCTTCATCCTCAAATAGCACAAGGGGTGGCTATAAAACAGGGATGGTTGAGAAGAACAAGTCTAAAGAAAAGAGCTGGGATGATACAGACAGTGAAGATGAAGAAATTGGAAATCTTGCACTCATGGCAATAGGAGGCAAACTCTTTGATTCCATGTTATCTTCACCCAACATGTCTGAGGTAAAGTTCACTGATACTGAAATGATTCGTCATCTTGGAGATACTTTAAGTTGTGCACGCACTGAAAATGATAAAATAATTCTTTTGAACACAAATCTTGAAAAGGAATTAAAAGAATTGAAACTTGTGCATGTTAATCAGGATGAACTTACTGAGAAAATTGCTTTTCTTGAGAATATGGTTAAATGTTATATTCAACTGGAAACCATTCTCAAAGATCAGATTAGTGAGCTTAAGACCAAAGCTAATGCTTATTTCAGTTCTTGTAAGACTGCTAAAGAAATTCTCAATAAGCAAGCTGTTGGTAATCATGTCAGTATAGGGTATGATTATAATGAGGCTATTGGACTGCTTGGAATTAATTCCCCTTGTAGATACAAATCTGAAGGAAAGGTTGTTCCATATATACTTAAGGGTATTGAAACACCCTTCTGTAGGGAGTCTGAGGCAGAGCCTATTAATGAATACTCTATCATTATTGCTGAGGAGATTCATGAAGAAGATATTGCTTTGGAAGCTGAACAGTCAAAAAAGTGTATATCTGATATTCCAGTCAAAGTTGCTACAACTAAAAAGACTAAATCAGATATCCATAAGTTGGATCAAAACAACTGTAGAACTAACATGCCTGCTGTTAATTCTTCTCATAAAGCATGTGGTGTGATTAATTGCATGTCTTGTGCTTTCAATGTTATGTATGCTTATTTTAATAGTAAGCATGTATCTAGTGATAAGACTGCTCCACGTCAACATGTTAATAATAAGAAGCATGTTAAAGCAAAGACTACTAGTCCTCCTCAGACTAGAGTGGATTCATTTATCCCTAAGCCTACTCAGAAATGTGTTAAGGCTGGCTATAAATGGAAACGCTCTTATGTGAAAGAGGTTGAAGTAGTTTCAGTTAAAAATGTTGTTTTGCCTGACAAAGGCCAATTCTTTAAGTATGCCGGACCCAATCAATTTTGGGCTCCGAAGAAGGTCTAATCAATTTGATATTGCAGGGAGTTAAACAGGTAAACCGTGTTATATGGATTCTTGACAGTGGCTGTTCAAGGCATATGACCGGAGATAGAGCCCTGCTATCAGATTTGGTTGAGAAAGCTGGCCCAGTGCTTACCTTTGGAGATAACAGCAAGGGTATAACTGAGGATATGGCCTGTTTGAAATCAAGAAATGTTATCAGTCAATAAGAACATCAATGTTACATTTGATGACACCAAACTCCCTAATATCCAAACAGAAAATCCATCTGAGAAACTGAAGTTTGATGAAATGTCAGATTCAGAATCAGATGATAAGAATCCACCTGAGGTTGTTGCTGGTGATAACAATGATAATGGTGAGAGTGATGGTGGTGGAAACATTGGTTACAATGGAGATACCACTAACACTGGAAAAGAATCACCAAGACAATCTGCCAACAACTCAGGGGGAGGAAATGAAGGGTCAACTAGTCATTCACAACACCATAATGTAGAACAAGGCGAATCATCAAGATCAAATCTTCCAAGATAAACAGTTTGGATTAGAGCTCATCCTTTTGAGTTGATTATTGGTGATCCAGGTGTTGGAGTCAGAACTAGAAGTGCTACTCAAAATGAATATCATTATTCAGGGTTTCCTTCTGAAATGAAACCAAAGAAGATTGAGGAAGCACTGGGTGATCCTGATTGGGTGATTGCTATGCAAGATGAACTCAATCAAATTGAACAACAACAAGTTTGGAAGCTGGTACCTAGACCGAAGAACAAGAAAGTAGTTGGTACTCGGTGGGTATTCAGAATTAAATTAGATGAAGATGGCATAATCACAAGAGACAAAGCACATTGACATCAGGTATCATTTTATCCGAGAGCATGTCATGAATGGTACTGTGGAGTTACTCTTTGTACCCACAGAGGAACAAACAAAAGATATTTTCACTAAATCTCTTGATGAATCCATGTTTACCAGATTGGTTGGTAAATTGGGTATGTTAAATAGTTTTAGTGATTAACTCTGTTTATTTTTTATGTTTGTTCTTAATTAAATTTACAAGTGTTCATTTGTTGTATATATATTTTTTAAATCACTTGTAAATTTATTTTATCATCTCAATTTCTCTTTTGCATGTTGATTGTAGATTATTGACATGTCTTGTCTAATTGTTAAGCTTCTTAGGTTGAGTAAGTTAAGATGAATTATTTTCTTTAAAAATATTTTTCTCAAATTTTACAAGTTAAAATTGTAGAGAAATCTATTTTTATTGAAAAATTTTTATTTTAAAATATTCAAATATTCTTGTTTAGTTTCATGTAAATAGTTTCATGTAAATATTTTTTTTGCATTTTATTTTAATTCATTTTCTTTCTTTAGTTTTCTACTAATAGTTTTTATATGTATATATATATTATTGTATTTTATTTTTATTATTATTATTTATTATCTTTTATTTTCTATTTTTCTTAGTTGTTTTTGTAAATATATTGTATATATTATTTCTGATCTAGCTCTTGCTTAGCTGGAAATTCAGTGTCAAATCCAATTCAGGTATTACTTTCTATCTCTCAATCCACTTCTTCTACTGTTGCTGAACCCAAGTGGTTGTTAGGGCTGACCAAGGGATTGTAGATCCACAATCTCTATCCCAGGTCTTAGAGCCAAACAATGAGTCTACAACTTAATTACTTGACCTCTCAGCCTAAACAGAAATCAATGTTAAATAAAGAAGTATTTTGATTGAAACAGTGAGTGATCCCACAGCTCTGCCTCCTCTAAAGAAATTCAACATATACTGAGGCATCTGTCAGCCCTTCTGTATCCTCTCAATAGGATATGGAATTTGAAATGGCCAATGAACTGTATCTAGAGACATTCTCTCAACAGGATGAATCTATTGAAATTCACCATAGGGCCATGGCACTTTGTACTGAGTCAAGCACACTCTCATTACTCACAATGGGAGTAAACAATTTCATTAGATGAAGCTCAGGACACAGTGAAAGCAGAGCACCTGCAACTGGTTACAGTGCCTACCATTGTCACGGTAGAAGTGCCTTCATAGGCATCTGAGGGAAAATTTGATTCTTTGCCAAATTTAAATAGAATCATTTTCTCCCCTCCCAGAGTGAACATCTCTGGCTCCCTAAGGGATTTTCCACTCGCAGATTTATCTGGAGAAAGTGGAAGGCAACTTGGTCAGTCTATCACTGAAGCAATTCAGATTTCAAATCCAAGTGATTTGATAGACATGATTGAGGATCGGGATTTGCGAACTCCCATTGCACCACCACTGACCTCTCTTGAAGAGGCTAGGGTGAGTTTCAATGCAGGTACTGATCAAAAAGGAGCAAACAGACAGCTAATGTTGAGTGATAAGAGTCAAACACTGAGTGAAACACATGCACGTGAGATGAGTGATACACTTACAAGAGAAATTCAAGTGAGTGCACACACAGACACATACACTGCAATGTTGTTAGCTCACATAGCTGATCTACAGGAACATCTATTCAAAACCCAGGCTGATAAAGAAATTTTGCAAGCACAAGTGGTTGAACGGTCTTCTTCTTCCACCTCTGTCAACAATCAGCTGGGACTGCTCAAGGAAATCTAGAAGATAAATTTACTTCCAAGATCAACTCCATCAACTATCTCAACTCCTACTGGCTTCAGATACTCATAAAGTTAAAACTGTAGAGAATTCCTCAACTAAGGGGGAGAAGTTTGTAGAGAATTTTGAAGAAGCTAGTAAAAGGGAGCTGGAGCTGAAAAAGATATAAAAGTAAAAGGAGGAGTAAATGGGAGTAAAGGTAATTAGCTCTGTTTTGTAAATGTTATATGCATAGAGCTTAGGTAAATCAAGACAGGTTAAATGTTATCATATGTTCAGTCTAGAGGAACACCTGTCTTGCATTTATCTTTACTGGTGAAATCTAGAAATGTCATATTTGATCCAGAACTTTCTAGTATTTACTTAGGCTTAAGAGTCCTATCTTTTTCTTGGTTTTAGTTGAGTGATCCTCTAGGTATTTGGTTGTTATTTTCTAACAAACAAATAGGGGGAGATTGAAAGGCATATGCTATAGCCTATTTGTAATTCGAGGATTCTACTCAACTTAAACAAGAATGTAATAAGTAAATATTAGATCAGATGTCACAGGAATCTCAGAAGATTATATCTGTCAAAGAATGAAGATTAAAGTCATCTACAGACTTGAAGTTATTCTACATTGAAAGAAGCTCAATTTATTGATCAAGCCTCAATGAAGTATTCAAGCTCAGTGGATTTATTAAAGTGACGGAGATTTCAAGTGGTGACAGAAAAAGATACTGATTACGGAGTTCATGAATGAGAAGGAAGTGAATCACTGCTTAAAGTCAAACAGATAAAGAACAGACATTGTCGTTAGTCACTCATGAACCAGACAGTGCATCGAGTGTCAACGTACTATTGTGTTTGTTATTTATCTAAGTTTTAAGTGATTCTGGAATTTATTGAGAAGTCAATTAATTCTATTTATTCTCTTATAAATAATTAATACTATTGAGTAAATTATTTATTAAATTAATTCTGTAAAGAATTAATTTAATAAATAATTTATTTAGTTAATTATTTAAATTAGAATAAAAAGAAATTAATTGAGAAGTCAACTAATTCTATTTATTCTATTATAAATAATTAATACTATCAAGTATATTATTTATTAAATTAATTCTGTAAAAGAATTAATTTAATACATAATTTATTTAGTTAATTATTTAAGTTAGAATAAAAATGAACTAGGAAGACTTAGGTTTGAACTAGGAAGACTTAGATAAATGAACTAGGAAGACTCACAAGTGAGTCTTCCCGATTGTCTTCCTAGGCCAAGCACTGTCTTCCCGGTTGTCTTCCCTACTCATTTCTTGTCTTCCCGAAAGTCTTCCAAAGGTTATTTGATTGTTTTCCTGCAAGTCTTCCAAGGCTTAATTCACTTCTGATAAAGTGGATTGCACGTGGTCAACTTAAAGAAAAACAAATGATATAAAGAAGACAAAAGACAATTGACAACATCATCAATTCATTACAATACAGAAGAACAAAAAAAGACACAGCAGCTTATTTATCAAATACCTATGTCTTCATAACTTCTAAACTGTCAAGCACAATTTCTGCAGGAGAATTAAATTCTTGATTGTTCTTAAACATTTAATCCATAAGAACTGTATCTCTTGTACTACCTTGACTTTCTAGCGGATCATAATCCCTAGATTTTATATCGAACTACTTTTTAGTATTCGACCCTTTTTATTACAAAAATAGATAAATTCATGTCGAATTTATTCTAGATTTGTTTTATCAAGTTCTTTGTAATCAGTGATCAAAATTGTAACACCCCTCAAGTTTAATAGAGTTTCTATTTAACTTGAATATTGTTTCAGTTTTTATTCCGCATTAATTTGTTCTAAATTGTTAAATCTTAAAAGGACAAATTCGATAAAACGGTATAGTTTGTATTCAACCCCCCTTCTACAAACTTATCAGGACCTAACATCTTCAAATCCCATCTTTCAGGTAAAGATAAGAGAAATTTGAGATTTGATTCTTCAAGATCATATTCTTTATCAACTAGAGATAAATCATTCAGCAGTTTACAGAATCTGTCATATGTCTCAGTCAAGGTTTCATTGGCTCTTGAATCAAAGTGCTCATACTCCTGAGTGAGTATCGTTTTCCTGTTCTTCTTTATAGCAGTGGTTCCTTGACACCTGACTTCCAAAGCATCCCAGATTTCTTTTGCAGTTTTGCAACCAATTACTCTGTTAGACATAACATTATCTAAAGCACTGTGGAGAAGATGTCTAACCTTTGCATCTTTTGCAATTGATGAGATGTCCTCAGGAGTCATATCTTTCTTTTCCTTTGGAACAGTCTTTTGTTCTTGACCATCAACAACAGGAGACAATTTAGTCGGCATATGCGGACCATTATATATTCTGTCAAGGTATTCTGGATCTGTAGCCTCCAGAAACATGGTCATCTTCACCTTCCAAATTGGATACTCCACTGGCCTGAGAATTGGAACCCTGATTGTTTCATACCGACTCACAGAATTAGGTTTAACCTGTTCAACCTTGGGAGGAGCTTGATTTTCTTCAGACATGATTATTACTGTGTTTGAATCGTAAAACTGTATATATTAAACAGCCTAGGCTCTGATACCAATTGTTAGGCCGAATACACAATATAATCAAGTATGTATATGAGAATAACAATCAAGAACACTTTTTATAAATCAACAAACTGTAATTATATTAACAGTTTCTCTCTTAGTGATGTTAATGAATCACAAAGAGCTACTAGGTTACAAGAATAATATATTCAATAATCGCATCCCTTCTAGTGATAACCTATCTGTGTTTATATAGTACACAGTTACATAATCCTTATCTAATTGATACTCCTATAAATTAGCTATACAATTCATATCAATTAAGGATTGCTTCAGTCTTCTATTCCGTTTCCTTAGCTGTATCAATATATTCTGCTTCTTTCCATCTTCAGAATATATTGCTTCTAGAATCTTTATCTTTGCACCGACAGCTAAGTCAACTATCACCACGTCAGACTTTATCAAACTCTGACTGGCTTCAATGTAAACTCTTCACCCAGTCAGACTTTATCAAACTCTGACTGGCTTCTAGATAAACTCTGATATGTACCTGGTACTTAAACACTGATGAACAAACGTCAGCAATTATATCTAACACCATGCTTGTTGATCAGTGTAGCATTTTGAGTAAAACAAGCAGTTTGAACAGCTTCTGCCCAGAAATAAGTTGGTAACTTTGCTTCATCAAGCATTGTTCTGGCAGCTTCGATTAGGGTTCTGTTCTTTCTTTCAACTACACCATTTTGCTGTGGAGTTCCAGGTGCAGAAAATTCTTGCTTCACTCCTCTTTCCTTGCAGAAAGCTTCCATTACAGAATTTCTGAATTCAGTACCATTATCACTTCTTAAAATTTTCACTTTAAAATCTGATCCTTTGTCCAGTAGCTTTACATGTGCCATTAGAATTAAGGCAGTTTCATCCTTCTTTGCTAAGAAATACACCCATGTGTACCTTGTGTACTCATCAACAATGACTAAAGCATATTTCTTTCTGCCCAATGACATTATATTGACTGGACCAAAAAGATCAACATGAAGAAGATGATAAGGATCCACAACTGAAGATTCAGACTTATTTTTGAAAGATGACTTCCTTTGCTTGGCCTTTTGACAAGAATCACACAGACCATCTAAGCTGAGTATTGACTTTGGAAGTCCCCTTACAAGATCTTTTCGAATTAGCTCATTGATGTTGTTCAAGTTTAGATGAGAGAGCTTCTTATGCCATTTCCAACTCTCTTCATTTGACATTCTTGCAGATAGACACACAGTTTTTCCTTCAGAGTTTGTTACCAAACTTGCTTCATAGATGTTATTGTGCCTGTGTCCAACTAGAACAACTTTCCCTGTATATTTGCTGATCACTTCACAATGTTCAGAATGAAAATCTACATGGTATCCTCTGTCACAGATTTGACTCACAGAAAGTAGATCATGCTTGAGTCCTGAGACTAGAGCTACATTTTTTATGATGACACTTCCAAGATTGATATTGTAATATCCCAGAGTACGTCCTATGTTGCCATCTCCATAGGAAACTTTTGGGCCAGCCTTCTCCTCATAGTCTGATAGCAGGGCTTTATTTCCAGTCATATGTCCTGAGCATCCACTATCCAAGATAAGAGTGCTCTCTTTTATGCCCTGCAATCACAAACAAACACTAAGTGTTAGATTTAAGGATCCAGACTTGCTTGGATCCTTTGGCTTTCTTAACATTGTTAGCTTTTGCAGCGGAATCACTATTAACAGAGTTTAAACTAACATTGTCAGACTTTACACTTGCAGAGTTTGCTCTAACCCATTTCAAGTTGGGTTTTAGCTCATAATAGTTGTGATAAATAGCATGATAACTCTTGCAAGTATAAATGGAATGCCAAGTGCTCCCACAGTGTGTGCATAAAGTCTGTGGTCTAACCCTAACATAATCATTCTTCACTCCAGATTTTGATGGTAAAGAGTTAATATCTTTGTTCTTATTGCAAAACCTGGCAAGATGGTTAGTACTACCACAATTATGACATGTTTTTCTAGGAGCAGCAGAATTAGGCAGATAATCATTTCTTTTATTAATGCCTACTTTTCCATTCCTATTCTTCTTAAACATTTTCTGTTTGTTGACAGACTTTACTTCTTTGAGCTTATGTTTAAATTGTTTCTCTGTCATTAAACCAACATTAACCTGTTTATCACAGATTTTTACTGGTTCTTTAACAGCTTCTAGCTCAATCTTATTCTCTGTTATTGAACCAACATTAACCTGTTCTTCACAAGTTTCAACTGGTTCCATAACAGCTTATTTCACAACAACAGACTTTAACTTACTGTATTCAGGAACAAATTGCACAGGTTTAAGTTGTGGTTTCACTTTAACTTTATCTTGAAACCTAAGTTCATCTCCCTCATTGTAACCTAAACCTACAGTATCTGACTGAAAAACCTGATGTGTGTCTCTTCCAGAATTGGTCCAGGTTTTAATCACTTTTCTTTCTTTTTCCAACTCAGATTCTATTTGCCTATATCTTTTAAGCAATTCCTGTTCAACATAAACAGCATCATCTCTCTCCTTTTGAACTTGTTGCATGTTAACAAGCTTCTCTTCAAGAAATTTATTCCTCTCTTTAAGACCTAGATTCTCAGATTTGATTCTTTCATTCTCTAAAGTCTGATCCCTATAGCTAACATGTATGCTTTTTAGATAAACTCTTAATTCAGATATATTATCATATCATAAGCATAAGTTGTTAGGGGTACCTTATTTTCAGATGACTCAGCTTCATCTTTAACAGTAGCCATGAGAGCATAATTGACTCCCTCATCTGAGTCTGAAGTGTCTGCCCAGTCCTTGCCTCTAGTGATGAGTGCTTTCTCAGATTTTCCTTTCTTGCACTCTGGAGCATAATGACCCATCTCTTTACACTTGTAGCACTGGATCTCAGACTTGTCTTTCTTTCCAGACTTGGTATTTCCTCCATCAGACTTTCTGAAATTTCTCTTATCAGAGTTTGAATCTTTCCTTGAGAATCTCTTTCCTTTCTTGAAGTTCTTGAATCCCATCTTCTTGAAGGTCTTCACCATTAAAGCAGCCATCTTCATCATCTCTTCTTCATCATCCTCAGAATCAGAAGCTTCATCATCAGTATTTGAGCCATCATCAGAGTTTGATGACTCACTGTCAGATTTAATGACTAAAGCCTTTGCTTTGTCTTTCTTTCTTGATGATTCCTTCTTGACAGGCTTTTCTTCAACTTTAAGAGCAACAGATTTTGTCTTCTTTCCAGATCTTTTGTTTCTTTGTTCTATCTCCAGTTCATGAGTTTTGAGCAACCCATATATTTCATCAAGATCTGTTTCTGCAAGATCATAATTGTCTCTGATTGTTGTCGCCTTCAAATCCCATCTTTCAGGTAAGGATAAAAGAAACTTGAGATTTGACTCCTCAAGTTCATATTCTTTGTCAACCAGAGACAGATCATTCAACAATTTACAAAATCTGTCATAAGTATCTGTCAAAGTTTCATCAGATCTAGAGTCAAAGTGTTCATACTCCTGTGTTAGAATAGTCTTCCTATTCTTCTTTATGGCACTTGTTCCTTGACACCTGACTTCCAAAGCATCCCAAATTTCTTTGGCAGTTTTGCAGCCAATAACTCTGTTAGACATAACATTATCTAAAGCACTGTGGAGTAGATGTCTAACCTTTGCATCCTTTGCAATTGATGAGATGTCTTCAGGAGTCAAATCTTTCTTCTCTTTTGGAACAGACTTTTGTTCTTGACCAGTAATTACAGGAGACAATTTAGTTGGCATATGAGGACCATCATAAATTCTGTCAAGGTATTCTGGATCTGTGGCTTCCAGAAACATGGTCATCTTCACCTTCCATATTGGATTTTCAACTGGTCTGAGAATTGGAACCCTTATTGTCTCGTATCTACTCACAGAAGTAGGTTGAACCTTCTGAGCATTAGAACCTGCATTAGAACCTTCCTGAGAGTTGTCAGCCATGATTATACTTGTGTTTGAATCGTAAAACTGTATAAATTAATCAGCCTTGGCTCTGATACCAATTGTTAGGCCAAATACACAATATATAATCAATATAAGTATGATAATAATAATTAAGAACACTGTTTATGAATCAACAACTGAATTATATAAATAACTCTTCTCTCAGTGATGTTAAAGAATCACAGAGAGCTACTAGGTTACAAGAATAATATATCAAGTATTCGCATCCCTTTTAGGGTTAACCTATCTGTGTTTATATAATACACAGTTACATAATCAATCTCTAATTGATATTCCTATAAATCAGCTATACAGATTATATCAAATTAGGATTGCTTCTGTCTTCTGTTCCGTTTCCTTATCTGTCTCAATATATCTTGCTTCTTTCCATCTTCAAGATATATTGCTTCTCGAATCTTTATATGAGCACCGACAGCTAAGATAAACTTTCACCCCGTCAGACTTTAATAAACTCTGACTGGCTTCCAGTAAACTCTGATGAATACCTGGTACTTAAACACTGATGAGCAAACGTCAGCAATTATATCTAACATAACATAAAACACATCAAAAACACCATGTACTTGAGAACAAAACGATCAATTTAAGCCGATTTAGGACGTTCCAAGTAGATATGAAATCCACTTATCACGCACAGATAAAGATCAAACACACTGGTGGCCATGTCACTAAAACTGGTGTAACTGAAACGAGAACCCATATATACATAGTGCTGCCAAACTACAACATCTGAACCAACATCATAGTTTTAGAGTACAACTACCTGATAACAACAACCAGCATAAAAGTGAGATACAAAGTCTATCCATCTAGTCTGCCTACGGGAAACTATATACAACAAAACAAACCCTCCAAAAGTCGGCACTGTACTATGGTCGTGCAAGACTAGAAGGCTAGACTACCATATCACTGTATCTGGAATCAGCCACGAGCGCGGGTCAGGGCCCTCACCCTGATCATCGCAAGACGGACGATCTCCTCAGTATCAAATCGGGACACTCTGCCAACTCCGTCTGTCTGTAAAGCCCTAATCCTCGCTCGTGCCCGGCGCTCAATGCGGGTCACCTCCCTCCTAAAAGCCCGAGGGCGAAGGGTCCTCCTGACACGCTGGAGCCTAAGCCTCTCAGCCCTCTCTGCGGCGAGCTGTAGCCGAGACTCTGCCAACCTGGCCTCTGCCGCTGTCAAGTCTGTCATCATCCTGCTCACAATCCATCCATGCACAAAAACCGGTACACCATCTAGGGGAACATGGGGCGGAGTGACTGGGCTCGCTGGCGGGACATCCTCTGCCTGAGTGGGCTCTGGGGTCTGCTCCTCATGATCCTCAGGAGGACTCAGCGGGAGAGGTGGGGGACTAGGGGGACTCCCAGGGGGAAGTGGAGGTAAGACAGCAACTGGACTCCCCGAATCATCCCAATCCTGCTCCTCAGTCTGAGCCTCACTCTCCATCTCCTCCTCTGAATCTATCTCAACAGCAGGAATCTCCTCGTCAAACTCAGTGGCCGGAGCCCACTCTGGATCCTCCTCTGGATCCTCCTCCGGATCCTCCTCCTGGTGCCCATCTCCTGATCTCTCATAGTGTGGATCTGAGGTCCGGAGTACCTCCTCATCATGCTGCCGCTCAAACGCCTCTGGGTCTGAGATATCGCCCGCCTACACAATAACGAACTATATTACTATCATGGTATTTAAGAGTTCCCATAAGGGTTTTAGGTGAACCTGGCAAGGGTTCTTATTATCTTAGTGAGTTTATAATTATAACGTCTCATCGTCTCTGGGATGTCTAACTCTCTCTCTGATACCATCTCTGTAACAGCCCCAGATCCGGGGTCGGAGATCTGGTCGTTACGGTCATTATTCCATACATCATGCTTGACTTGAATCAATATAAATAAATAACATGCTATGACCCCGCAATCTAAGCTCACACACATACAAGTTATAGTCTCAGAGATGAACTTGAAATAAGTAATGCTAACAGGATCCACATACATATCATAAGTGTTTACAAACCCCAAAATATAATTTACAAGTTTATGTTTGTTGCCACTTCTTAAGTTACATCATACATATAATTAAAAGCTGAATCCAAACTACCAGTCTATAACACTAGTAGGTTCTACCTCAGCTATGGCGGCCACAGTGTCAGGGGAGAGTCCTCTGGGTACCCGCGCCCTCTTGCGCATGGTGGGTACGGTACGTGCCATCTGGTTTATCTGTTGTTGTGATATAAATAAACAAGCAAGGGTGAGCAACGAGGCCCACCAAAATAATACTGAACTGATAGACAATATATAAACCAAGTATCATCTTTCATATTAAACATTTACCTGATATCATAATCTGGAAATAAAGACAATGTAAAATATTACCAATCCATTATCTAAACACATATACTTGTATAAACTTGAATAAGCTTGCGTAAACTTTCTTTCTCTGAAAACTTGCATAAAACATGTTCTTTCATGGATGATGAACTGTAGATGGAGATTCTAGGCGCCGAAGATACCCCTACGATGATCAGTCGTAAGATGTATCCCCCATGGTCTTTTTCTACGTAGAAGGGAAGAATAGACAGTCTCTCACTGACCTATCTCCCCGCCTGCGGTTGTAGGTGGGGAGAACACACCCGTTCAATAGTCCGTCAGTCTGTTGCTCTCCTGTTACCCTACGGTCGGGCACTTACTTATCATCTAAGGGAAGAACAGACCCGTTCAATAGTCCGTCAGTCTTATTGTAATTCCCTTAGGGGACCGGCGCTACTCAGTCCCTTACATATTCTCTGAGTTCGAGTGAATCCATGACTCTGAAACATAAAGTTCCTTTCCCTTTTTCCCCAAGTATACGACTCCACAAAGTAGTCATATCTGGTTGGAAAGGAAAATTCACCCATATTTCCCAAGCTGATGCTTGTTAATGGATACGACTTATTCCACGGATCTTACTCCTCGAGTCTTGAGGAAGTAATCAAAATCATTTTGATGATAGTATACAAAGTTGTTAAATAGTTTCAAAAGATTTAGGACCGGGCAGTCCACTTGGAACAAACATATAATCTTGAGAGATGTCCCATGAGTCTTTGTAGTTTGAGCGAACATTTAAGTCTTTCTGGATATAGACTTAAAAGGGAAATAGATTTAGGAACCTTCTCTAACTATATTTATAATTGTCTGAATAAAACTTTATTAGTTATCTAGGGTTAAAGAATAGTTTTCACAAAATACTCCCTTAAGAAGTAGGGCTTTAAATAGTTAATGAAAACTATATTTAATAAAGAATATTTATTTAGAAGTAATTCCCAAATATTTTCTTAAGAAAAGGATGGATAAAATGATAATATAATAATATAACCCTAGATAACAACTGATATCATTCCCGGTCCGTAGGATAAATACGGAGTATATACCCCTTACTGAGGGTTTTTCTTAACATATCGGCTTATAAATATGGCCATAACCATAACTTATAAGTCCAACTTATACTAACAACTTTTACTTAGCATCATAAGTATCGTTTCGAAATCATGAACACATAGCATATATTTCAATATCTTTTATTTATCACAACAACAGTTTATAGAGGCATAGGTTTGAAAACTTGCCTGATCTCTGAGTCTGAGGGTGGTGTCTTGCAGTGGTCCGGTGATCTATCAACAATAAAGATACCTTTTATCAATAACTTATACTTAAGAATCAAGCAAACACTATTCTTAAACTTAAACACCACACTAATGCAACTATATGATCATAACCATTGCAATCTCTACTAACATCTTATAATTAGGTACTTGTGTGTTATCAAGGGACATCACCCCAACTTTCTCTTGATCTGATTTGAAGTTATAAATGCTCTAGGGTCAACCTCCTATGATTCATTTCAAGATTTTCAATTCGTTTCTCTGAGTTTTCTAAAGTTGTATCCAAGTACTTGTTTTAAGGGGTTTCTCGCACTTAACCTTACTTCGAACATTTTTATAAAATCGAAAAACTCTCTTTTTCACACAAGGTCTTCTCCCACACTTTCCTTACTGTCTCTAATATTTAATTATCAAGATTATCCCCTGCAATGATCGAGTTAAGAAGGCTCAATTTCAGTTACGAACTTTTCTTCTCGTTTTCGAACCACTTTTACTAATTCGGCCATATCTCCTAAACCGTAAGTCGGATAGCTTCGATATTCGCGCCAAAACGATCTACGTTCAAAACTCTATAAGTACAAGTCATATACTCATCAAGGCCCGAGACCTATCCCAACTGTTATGCTCGGTTTTTAAAGGTTTTAGAAATTTCGGCATTACGACGGCTATAAATCGGATAATCCCAAAATTTCAAACCATTCAACTTGCTCATCAATCATTCCACACAACATATCCATCTTATATAACAAAGAACTGAGGCCAAGCAATGCCTTTCCGTTCTTAAAACTCAATATAACTTATAACAAAGCCCAATCATAGCTACTAAGATCATAAACAAGCATTTACATCATTAAAGCTTCAAAAATCACTTAATACATCCAAGGGTTCAAGGTTCATACCTCCTCCAAGCTTGTTTACTCCCAATACACCTATATAAGCCTAGATCCTTGCTTGCTACAACCTTTAGAAGTCATAGATTCAAGATTAAAACCAAACAAAAACTTGGTTACTATTCATTCATCATCTTCATCCATTTATTTGAAAGTGAAAGACTTAAAGAATGGCTATAAGATTCATGGCTCACCTTGTACTACTCACTAGCTTTGTTTTAAGCTCTATCTTGCAATTGTTGGTGGAAAAAATCTCAAGTTCCCCCCTCTTCTTCAAGCTTGGCCGAGAGCCTTCAATGAAGGTGTGATGCTTTTGCTTTATCTTTATAACTTTAATACATGTATTAATGTGTATTTATCTTTACTTTTTTCAGGTGTTAATGCTAGCCCTTGGATGAGATTTCTACTTTTGTGTTGGTCAAATCTTGGCCATCCACTTGTTGGCTTGTCACTTGTTGCTTTTACTTTAGCAAATTGCAAACTAGTCCTTCATCTTTGAGTTGACTTACACTCTAGTCACTCTTAAATTTCCTTCTTTCACCAACTAGCTTCTCCTTTATATTTGTAACAAAATAATGTTACACTTGTATGTCGCATTTTATTTATTTGTATTTTGTTGATCCGATACTGCTTTGCTTCGGAGATGTTTTCAGTGGTTTCTCTATAATCCCCCTGAAATGTTTTCTCTGAATGTCCTGAGTATCTTAAATAAAATCTTATATTATAATTCCATGTACTCCCTTGTCTAAAATCTTTATTTAATAAGGGGTCATAGATTTCCTGAGCTTTCTGGTGGAATTTTCGGAGAAAACTGAAAGTACTCGAATGCGGATTCTGACGACATTTACATACACTTATTTTGATTCGGGATTACTAATCTAAATTCCAAAATTCCATTTGTAGACTCGTATATAGTGTGGTGTGATCCCATTCTCATCTTAAGGAATCTACCATCCACCATAATCATTCGGATCAATATCAGTTCCAATATTCCTGGTTTATTTCCTCTTTATTTCTTGCACTTAGAAAATGTTCTAGTGCTTTCTCGGGCATACGCTATCTTGTTTACGGAGTTGTCGGATGCATACCAGATATCGATTTGGATGACATGAAAATACTTTTCTTCCTTGGGGTGTTATATTCTTACTTTCCAGATAGATTATTCTAATCTAAATGGTCAGCCCATTCTCACTATTCACAAAATACTTGAAAGCTGAAATCCATATTCATTTCATAAACTTGATTCTCAAAATCATTGATACATCGTGGTCACAACCACTATTCATATATACATCAACATATAATAAAAGTTTTAATTCTACCCGAAATCTGGGGTCTTACAGCACTCAACATTAGAATACTTACCTCTAGAACTACTCTGTTGATTACCTTTGTTGGTTGGACCTCTGTTTTGAGCTCTTCCCTCTCTTTCAGTGACTAGGACTTCTGACTGTGAAGAGGAACCCTGTGACTTTCTTCTCATCTCTTCATTCAAAATACTACTCTTATCTAATTCCATACTGATAATACCATTTGGAGCTGAGTTCGACAAAGACATCCTGAATGTCTCCCATGAATATGGTAAAGTACCCAAAAGACACAATTCCTGTATCTCATCCTCAAACTTGATACCCATTCCTGCGAGCTGATTCATAATTCCTTGGAATGCATTCTAGTGATCAGATATTGCAGTGTTATCCTGATATTTTAGAGACATCAACTGTTTAATCAAATACAGTTTATTATTTCCTGTCTTTCGAGCATAGAGTTGCTCAAGCTTGTTCCACAAAGTACGTGCATGTATCTCCCCACTAATATAGTTCAAAACATTATCATCCACCCATTGTCATATATACCCACAAATTTGTCGGTGCAAAATAGTCCATACTGCCTCTGTTTTATTTGCAGGCTTCTCCGTAGCAAACACATGTAGATTATATTCCTTCACATAAAGAAGATCCTCCATCTTCCCCTTTCAAACATGATAACTAGAACCATTCAAATTAATCATTCTACTTGTATTCGTTTCCATCGTTCAAACAAGTCCAATAACAACCAAGCTCTGATGCCAATCTAATGGGGAAAAAAAGTGATCACAACGGTGACAACTAAGTGCGGAATTAACTTCGTTGGGCAATACTTATCCCTACTTGTATTAACCTTCGATGAAACCAACAATAAAGCAACAATAAACGAAAAATAAGACACCAAAATTTTACGTGAAAAATCCCTTCAAGGATAAGGAGTAAAATAAGAGTTATCCAATTAGGCTCTTAATCTCATAGATAGAAACTAAAACCCAACGGGCTTGACGAGTCTTTAGAGAAGTTTCACACGCCTTATTATACATGTCACCAAAAAATTTAATCATCGTTTCTAGATTTAATTGCAGTTTGATGGCCTGAACTATTATCTTTTTGCACAAAAAATGACTCTTTTATAATTGTTACCATTTTATAGACTAAACTATTATTTTTTTAGCAGATGATTGCATTCCGTTAAAAAAATTTAACGGACGTTAATGGTTTCATTTTTTGACGTGCAATCAAAGTGCAATAATAAAAATGAAAAAGTGAATTCGTTAACGTCCGTTAAAAAAAATTGACGAAATGCAATCATGTGTTAAAAAAATAATAGTTTAGTCATTAAAATGACAACAATTATAAAATAATCTTTTTTGTATAAAAAATATAATAGTTGATGACATCAAACTGCAATTAAGTCTTGTTTCTATATTAATTCTCTGAGCAAATTGCCTAAATATATATATAGGTCATTGCTCCATGTCTTATATAAAGAACAATAAAGAACACCATAGAATCTTACATAAATTGCATGTTGATTCTAATTTTCTCACAAAAAAAGGTTTATTACGAATAAAAATAGAATCTAACAAAAAATTATAATCAAATAAAACATGATTAAATGTAATTTTATTGTGATAAATATATATACAAGATTCTGTACTGGATTCTATACTGGATTATATGTGATGTTTAATTTTTAAATTTAGATGAGATTCTACGTTAAATTCGATATGTTAGGCTTAATTGTTGTTCAATTTTATTATTCTAATTTTAAAAAATCGATTTTTATGAAAAATTAAGTGTTTATTATGGTGGTCTTTAATGTTATTTATATAAGGTGTTCATCCTAGAGTGTAACTATATATATATATATATCGATTATATCTTAATTATCTTTAGCAAATTTTCTTAGTGAGGGTGGGTGGTCTTTTTCTTCACTAAGTGTTTTTTTTGTTCTTTTTCTTGGGCGACTCGCTCTAGTTTTTAGTTTCTAAATACTGATAGTTACGGGCTTACGGCTTACCACTGAAATTTAGAGATTTTAAGATAATAATTTATTTGAATGAGCTGGGTAATATTTAGCTAGGCAGTGGGCTTTATACATAGTTGAGCAGTCAAAAGCAAAATATATGTATAGCTACTAATTTTTTTTCTGAAAATCATTATGTGCTCCCTTATATTGTCCAACAATAGTTGACCAGAATATCCATTGTAGACCTTTTTGATTGATATAAATTAGACGGAAGAGATTAAACCCAAATAATCTTTTGTTATGTGCTCCCTTATATTGTCCAACAAGCAGATGATTGCATTGTCTGGTTATTAGTAGAGTCTGTTTTGGTAAAAACTCCAATAACAAGAACAAGATAAATAAATAAAAACAATAATAAAACATACTTAATTTGATAGTACAAGTCTGACAGTTTTACTTCATCCAGAACACTATAATCTAGTATGTTTATGTATCTAGATTATCCACATTCTCACACTTATACAAAGACTCGCAAGTTCAATATCTGAAAAAGATTTAGAATATATGTTGTGCCCTTCCCCAAGTTCAATTATAGGCTCCCATCCTTATACCCCCATCTCCATTAGTGGGTAAAAATCCATCATTAGTCTTTGAGAAGCTAGCATAATACAGTTCCGAGAGGATTCCGGTAAAAACAATGAAAGCAGCCCCTGCTGCAAAGACTCCCTTCCTCATTGTCTTGCAAGATGGAGGATCGATATCAATAGAAGTCCTGTACTTGGTATGGTAAGCATTTTTCACTGAACCGGCTAGCAAGCACGCCTCAGCAATTAAAAATGTCACCCTGTAATTTGATAAATGAGTCAGATTTCCAATGGAAAGGGTGGTCGGAATCATTAAACAAATTCTCCATGATATATACAAATGAACTGAATTAATGCTATAGAAAAGTTTTGTAACATAAAGCATAGACCGAGTAACAAGGTAAAACACATACCAGCACATGATGAATAGGACAATTGAGCATGCCCTTGATTTACCAGGTTTCAAAGCTCTTCCACAGCTAGCAATCATTATAAGCAGTTGACTAACCAAAAGGAACAGTAATGATCCGACACCCATGCCAGTAGCAATATCCGATTCGTAAGAACAATAGCTATCAGTCCCATCATTGATGATCTTTGCCTATCAGATTACAGAGCAGAAGAAGTGGAACTTTACCAAAGTGTATATAATAAATTTAAATATCAAAATCTCAAGCAGTTTTTCACACTAATGATGCAAGTGCTTCTAACTTTACAATACAAATCTATTTAATCAGAAATCAATATGTTAGCACCTCAACCATCCTAAAGAGGACTCGAGGCCCAATTTTTAGAGGACTTTTGTTTGTCAACATTAAGAGTTTTCATGCAAAAGAAATTTACTATTGCATGTATGCAACTAAAGCAGAACTTACATATATAAAGTTTTAACAAAAAGGTATTCAACTTGGTTATTTGAGTTTCTTATCATGCCGTTCAAATGTTAGTATCAAGTAGTAAAGAGTAAAACGGAAAAATAATCCAGGTTAATATTATTAGACTTAATTGCAGCTTGATGGCATGAACTTATCTTTTTGCACAAAAATGACTCTTTTATAATTATTGTCATTTTATAGACTAAACTATTATTTTTTTAGCAGATGATTGCATTCTGTTAAATTTTTTTAATGGACGTTAATGGTTTCATTTTTTAATTTTTTAAATTGCACTTTGATGGCTCAAGTATTATTGTTTTGCACAAAATTGACCTTTTTATATATTTTTGACATTTTTAACCAAATTTTTTATTTAAAAATAATTTAACTAAATTATACTTTTAAAATGCTCAACTGACCATAAGATTCTTTATTGTAAAATTATTCTACATGATTTTTAGGCAATAGTACTAGAAGAATAAGATAAAATGAAAAATATAAAAATCGAATGACTTTGTCATCAATCATCATAAAGTAAACTCGTGTTGCTTCCAACATAAATTAATTAATCCTACATTTTTACATTTTTCAGTCTTTTACAATGATCTAACATTTGAGTGATGTTCAAATGCCTTTTTTTAAAACTAATTATGATATCTTTTTGTTAGTGAATAATCAAAAATCAAATTAAAATTTTAAGATGTTTGAAAAATGTGATGCGAACATTAGTAAATCTTTAACGTAATCTGAATTAAAGGCTTGGTTTTTAGAACTTAGCACATGACTTTTTTAACAATGTCTTTAATTCATATTACGTTAAATATTACGCTAAAATCTAGGAAAATTAGAGATACTCAGATGAAAAAATCAATTAAAGAAACATATATAGAAATTATTAGAGATATTCAAATTAGAAGCGTGATTCAAAAATTTGCTTTTACATTTTTTTATTTTATCTTGTTCTTATAGTACTAGCGTCTAAAAATCGTCTACAATAGTTTTATGATAAATAATCTTAAAGTCATTTGGGCATTCTAAAAGTATAATTTAGTTAAATTATTTTTAAATAATAATTTAGTTAAAAAGACGTCAATATATATAAAAAGAGTCATTTTTGTGCAAAAAAATAATAATTGAGCCATCAAAGTGCAATAATAAAAATGAAAAAGTGAATTCATTAACGTCCGTTAAAAAAATTGACGGAATGCAATCATCTGTTTAAAAAATAATAGTTTAATCAATATTTGTGCAAAAAGATAATAGTTGAGGCCATCAAACTGCAATTAAGTCATATTATTAACCAATTTAAGAAACACACTATGGAACAATTTAAAAAACAAGTCATAATTTATCAGTACAAGTTGTGAAAGTTGGAAGGATATTTCATGACGGATAAGGCAGCATCACTATAAATCATGATTCTGCATAGCACCCAAAAAATCATACAAATGTGTTTGAGTAATATTAAATTCCCAGGCATTTGTGTTTTATACTAAGAAAACATGTCCACAAGGTGCCACAGTGATTCCTTCGCACCACTGTCATTAGTACAGTGATTCACTGCCCTTTTTTTTTACAACAATTACATATGATCATATTCATGGTAGCAAATCATGTTACTTGCATATCATTAAACTTAGAATTGCTGACTATGAAGTATGAACTACAAAATTTGTGTCCTGAAATTCAAAAACTTGATATACATTTCAACAAATTAGAAATATAACAAGAACACATACATTTGGTCTAATATGTTTTTAAGTCTACAGCTCTAAATCTGACAAATAGAAGCAAATCAGGCATAATAAATTAAATTGCCTTGCAGAAACCCCAATCACACAAAAACTACAATAGAAACATTTTAATCTAGATGTGAGCTGCAAATTTTAGTACAGAAATAAAAACATAAACACATAATAAGTGAATAAAGACATATGTGAATAGGAAAGGGCATCTCAAATTTAACTACAACAACAAAAAAAATAGCCAGTGAGAGAGAGAGAGAGAGAGAGGGAGGGAGAGAGAGAGAGAGAGAGAGAGAGAGAGAGAGAGAGAGAGAGAGAGAGAGAGAGAGAGAGAGAGAGAGAGAGAGAGAGAGAGAGAGAGAGAGAGAGAGAGAGAGAGAGAGAGAGAGAGAGAGAGAGAGAGAGAGAGAGAGAGAGAGAGATGGAGAGATGGAGAGGGAGAGGGAGAGGGAGAGGGAGAGAGACTCACAGAAGCCCTTCTCTGCTCAGCAGCAACAGCAAGAGCAAAAGCAATGAGATCAAGTACAAACACAATCACCAAAAGCAATGTCGAAGCCATCACTAAAAACCCACTATTAATCTGCAAGAAAACAAATCACATAAAAGAAAGACTAAATTAACAAAACCAACAACTACAAAGTTTCAATCTCGATGATTCGAGAGAGAGAGTTACAATGTGATATGGGGTAGATACAGATAATAATACAAAGGTAATAAATAATACCCACCGAAACAAAACAAATAAATTTGGTTGATAACGATAGACGGGGTAGATGTGTTTATATATGTACAAGCAAAGCAGTAAAAGAAAAGGAGGCAAGCTTAAATTAAGCTTAAATGGTACTCCCTCTGTCGAGATAGTTGTGGAAATTAGTGAATATAGTTAATTTTATATTATAAAATTTTACTATTTTATGAAACTTTTATAACATAAAAAATTGGGAAGGACATCCATAAAGAAATGAGAGAGACAGAGAAAGTAGCTGTTATTGTCTTGTTATTACTAGTCGAATTACTAGTCGAGCTCAGACCCATTAACTAAGGACGTGGCGTTTAATTTTATATTATAAAACTTTACTATTTTATGAAACTTTTATAATATAAAAAATTGGGAAAGACATTCGGAAAAAAACGAGAGAGACGGAGAAAGTAGCCGTTGTTGTCTTGTTATTACTAGTCCAGCTCAGACCCATTAACTAAGGAGGTGGCGTCTAGTCTACTTGTAGTATACTATTATTTGACCCAGATTGATTCGAAGGTTCATTTGCAGACTCGATGTAGGCTCTCGCTTTGAGCCCCTCGTTGGCGTTGCTGGCCTACACGGGTTTTAAAACTTTAGATACGTTTTGATTGATTTTGGTATTTGCTTTTTTCGGATCTGGGGTGATTGTTACCGGATGTTGTAAAATCTTATTAGAGTTCTTTTAAAAGAATATTACAAAGATTTTATATTAAATTATTCGGACATAGGTTTAACGGATTTTTTAAATACGGATATGCATGTATTTTATTTGATTAAGAAAATATGAGTTTATGTCTCTGAATACAAAAATATTTAAACAAAAACATGTGAATGTGATTTTCAGTCAGAGTTTTAAATCAGACTAATTAGTAGACATGAATGTAAAATAGTCAAATATTATATTTGGTACTAAATATAAAAATATTATTATAATTGTGGTAAAAATGATGAAAAATATATAATTAAGTAACGGTCACAAACAAATATATTACCGACACCGACACTAGACTTGATCTTAACCCTTTCTTGCAGATCATTTTAAATAGCGCCCAAACCATGATTTAGATTCAGTCCGAATTAAAATAGAATATCATTAAATTTTAAATGATAGCCAGAGCTTAAATAATTTTTTAATGAATTCTAATTATAAATCAAAATTTGAAAAAAAAATCTATACTAAATTTTTTGACTTCTTTTTTTTTGAATAATTTTTTTTGACTTAATAGAGACTTAAATCTTAGGGTAATTTATATCTCACATGTAGATGATTACATTAATCGATAATAGCCGGGGATCAGACACCTAATAAAATAGACATAGTGAAAACTTAATATCAAAATTTTGTAGGGATTTCGTATATTTTCAAAATTCTAGTGATGAAAAAACCTGAAATTTTGTTAAGCCTATCCACGTTGCGCCTGATCATTTCAGCAATTATCTACGTATCTATACTATATTATTAAAATTTAAACATTAAAAATTTTGGTTACATTAAATCTTATCTCTCCTTTAGTGAGAGTCTTTGTAATTTGTCATTTCTCCTGTTCAGAATAGTGAGAGTTTTAGCTTCATGGTCGAAGTAGAAGTTGTTAACGATCAGTTGGCAAGTTTTAGTATAGAAGATGAAGAAAATGAGGAACTATTGTTTGATGATGAGGTAGGGGAAGAATCGAACAAGTTTGATTTATGTTTGGTTGGTAGGTTCTTAACAGAGAAGGGCATCAATGTTCGAGCAATAAAGTCAAAACTAGCTGATGTTTAGAAGCCGACAAGGGGGATAAACATCAAGGAGATTAAATTTGGGGTGTTCTTGTTTCAGTTCTACCACCTAGATGATATGCAGTGGGTTCTAAAGGGAGGACCATGAAGCTTTGACAATGTTATGCTTGTTGTCAACACTATTCCTTATTGGGAAGATCCATTGAAGGTTCCATTATTTGAGTTGCAGTTTTGGATTCAAATTCATGGACTTCCTGTAGGTTTTCTGTATGAATCAATCGGGAAACAGCTTGGTAATTTCTTTGGTACATTTATATCGTATGATCTGAATAATAACTCTAGTATTTGGAGAGAATACATGTGTCTCAAGGATTGCAATTGATGTTCGTAGACCATTGAAACGGAAAAAGAAAATTTGTAAGAGGGATGGTACGGAGTGTGTTGTTCAATGTAAGTATGAAAGGCTAGGAGATTTCTGCTTTGTCTGTGGGTTGGTATCTCACACAGAGGTTTTGTAGAAATAAGGTGGCATCGAATGACAGTGGTGTTGTGAAAGAGTGGGGCAGTTGGCTCCGAGCACCACCACAGAGGGCGGCGGGGATGAAGAAAAGTAAGTGGATGCGGGAGGAAACAAACGAGGATTGGGGCACTAATTTAGGGAGAGATAACTATTACCAACAATCTTTGAGCGAACAGAGGGAAGGGATAACTAGGGGAAACAAACTGGAACGTGATTCTAGGAGGTCAGTGCAAAGGAATGCAATAATACCAGGTAAAAAAGATATGCATGAAAGTTAAAATTCCTCTGTTGAATTTCAAATTTTGGAGCCTATTGGGCCTTCGAATGAGCTTAATATTGATGAGAGGAAACGCAGACGTAGTGGCCCAACTGGTGAGATGATGGATACAGATGGTGGCATTAGGATAACTTTTTTAGAACCCGTTCTTTCTTTAAAGGATTGTACAGGCTCTTCTCCAAACTTATCGGCTAAGCTTGCTAAGCAAGCTAACCCAACATTATGAATCTCCTAAGCTGGAACTGTCGAGGGTTGGGGAACCTTCGAACAGTTCGTGTTCTTTCGGATCTTTTAAGAACCTGAAAACCTGATTTCTTGTTTCTTTCTGAGACTCTTTCAGTTGCTAATAAAATAGAAAGTTTACGTATTCGTTTTGGTTTTGCACAATGTTTTTCCGTTGATTGTATAGGGCATAGTGGAGGTTTAACAATCTTTTGGAAACGTCATGTGTCATGTGAGATTTTGAATTACTCTCAAAATAATATTGATGTTCTCTTCTTAGAGAATGATGTGGCTACATAGAGGCTTTCATGTTTTTACGGTTTCCCAGAAAGGACCAGGCGTAAAAACTCTTAGGATTTCATTCGTTTGTTGGCTTCAAAATCCCAACTTCCTTGGTGTATTTTTGAAGACTTTAATGATCTTCTCTATTCTTCAGATAAAGCAGGTAGTGTTCCTCATCCTCCAAGTCTAATGGAAGGTTTTCGCAAAGCTGTGGATGATTGTCTTTTATTAGAAGTTGATCTTGTTGGTGGTCGATTTACGTGGGAAAGAAGTCGTGGTTCGAGTAATTGGGTCAGAGAAAGGTTCGATAGAGCTTTTGCAACCCGTGTCTGGTGGAACAAATTCCCGCTTTGTAAACTATTAGTCCACCATGCTTCTTGTTCTGACCATGATCCCATTAATTTGGATCTTTTTAATATGTCTTACTCGAAGAAGCAGTTTCGTTTTAGGTTTGAGAATACCTGGCTGGAGGAACCGACTTTTTGAAAAGAGGTGAGTGATTTTTGGTTAGATCTTCCTACTATCAACATTCTTCCAAAGCTTGTTTCAGTGTCATCTTTTATGGCTCGATGGGGGAGGAATTTTTTCCATAAATTCTGGGATAAAATCAAGAAACAGAAGGCAGTTATTGCTGAGTTAACTGTTCGTACTGATGAGGAAGGTTTGAAGCGGTATTTTGAGGAAAGGAACAAGCTTAATGATCTTCTTTTCCATGAAGAAGTGTATTGGAAACAACGTGCCACAAATTTCTGGTTAGCTGAAGGAGATGAGAACACGAAGTTCTTTCATGCGAATGCTTCTGCTCGAAGAAAGAAGAATCAGATTCCTTATCTTTTGGATAATAGTGGTCAGAGAATTGATAATCACGATGCAATGTGTGATGTTGTCCAGGAATACTTTCTCGATGTTTTTACTGGGCCTGTTAACACATAACCTAAGCCATTTGTTGACAATGGTAGGTATGTAACTATCGTTCAAAATGAGGCTCTGGTGGCAGATGTTTCCTACGAAGAATTCTCTATAGCAATCAAGAAGATGCACCCTGACAAGGCGTCAGGGCCTGACGGTCTAAACCCGACATTCTTTCAACAGTTCTGGTCCATTGTAGGAGGATATGTTTTTAGTTGCTGTCGAGAGTGGTTAGATAAAGGGGCTTTTCTATCTAATTTTAATGGCACAAACATTGTGCTCATTTCGAAGAAAGATAATGTTGTTTGTATGAAAGATCTTCGTCCCATAGCTCTATGCAATGTTCTTTATAAAATCCTTGTGAAGGTGTTAACAAATCGCCTCAAAGCTATTCTTTCTGGCTTGATTTCCAAAAATCAGTCTACCTTTGTCTCTGGAAGGAACATTACTGACAATGTGTTAGTAGCGTTTGAGGTGATTCATCACATGAATAAAAAGAGGGAAGGTAGTGAAGGTGATGTTGCTCTTAAACTTGATATTAGTAAGGCTTACGACCGAGTTGATTGGGCTTATCTGAAGTCGAGAATGCAGGGGATGGGGTTTTGTAAAAAATGGGTGGAGTGGATTATGATGTGTGTTACGACTATTTCATATGAATTTTATTTAATGGCACGACCATTGGCCCTGTAGTTCCTACTCGAGGATTAAGACAAGAGGACCCTTTATCCCCGTATCTTTTTTTGTTCTGTGTATAAAGTCTCTCGAGGTCGTTGCATAAGGCTGCTTCTGAAGGTATCATACATGGTATTCAAATTAGTCCTACTACTCCTGTTCTTACTCATCTGTTGTTTGCAGATGATAGTTTTCTATTCTTTCGTGCAAACAGTGTTGAATCGTTGGCTGTTAAGGCACTGCTTAATGAGTATGAAAAGATGTCGGGACAGTCTGTGAATTTTCAGAAGTCCGGTGTCATGTTTAGTGCAAATGTTGACGAGGTATTTTATCTGACATTCTTGGTGTAAGCAATACTCTGGATGATGAGAAATACTTGGGTCTCCCCTCTCTGATGGGACGATCAAAGAAGCGGGTGTTTGGATTTGTAAAGGATAAAATCTGGAAGCTTGTACAAGGATGGAATATTAAGCCCGTCTCTCGTGCTGGAAAAGCCATCTTAATTAAAAATGTTGCTCAAGCGGTCCCATCTTACTGTATGTCTTGTTTCTTACTTCCTAAGTCTCTCTGCCGGGAGATAGAGACAATGTTTAACAAATTCTGGTGGAACTCGAATTCAAGTGAACGGAAGGGGTTAAATTGGTTATCTTGGAGTGCAATGTCTATGTCTAAGAGTAAAGGTGGTCTGGGCTTTAGGAGCTTGTATGGATTCAATCTTGCCTTACTTGGTAAACTCACTTGGAAATTCATTAAGGAACCTGACTCTTTAGTTGCCAGAGTTTATAAGGCTCGTTATTATCCTAACTCCCAGTTCTTGAAAGCTACAGAGGGTAGTGGTTCGAGTTTTATCTGGACGGGGATCTTAACGGCTAGAAATTCTTTGTTAGATGGTTTCAGATGGGTTCTAGGTAATGGAACATAGATTGAAATAGCTAATGATCCGTGGTTGCGGGGCAAAAATGACTTCAAGATATATTAGTGTACTGACCAGAGTATTGGGCATTCTACTGTGTCTGATTTTATAAATGCTAATTCTAAAACCTGGGATGTTAGCAAAGTTCGAGGTGTTTTTAATGAAGAAGATGCACGTCTCATCCTATCTACTCGTATCCCTCATAATGAAGCTGTTGACAAGGTTTCTTGGACTAAGACCCCCAATGGTCATTATAGTGTCAAGTCTGGTTACTATATATGGCATGATCAAAACATGGGTTCTCCAGGGGTTCTTCAATTGAATGGATGGGGCAAAATCTGGAAGTTATCGTTGCCTCACAAGGTTAAAGTATTTCTATGAAGGTTTTGTCGAAACAACGTTCCAGTTCGTAATACACTGAGATCTAAATGAGTCAATATACCCATCTTGTGTCCAATGTGCGAGAAGGATGTTGAGCATCTTTTGCATGTTTTCTTCGATTGTACCTTTGCAAAACATTGTTTGCATTATGCAGGTGGCAGTTTTGACATGAGAGCTGTTGAGTATGCCCCAGACTGGCTTGTTCAGAAGCTTAGTAGTGCTACAGGTGATGAGATTCTCATGATTGTTAAAGTTTTGTGGGGGATTTGGTTCTTTATGAACAACAAGGTTTGGGATAATAAAACTGTTACTCCTACTCTGGCTATGGATTGGAGTACTAAGTTTTTTATGAATTGGAAATCAGCTAAGCTAGACAGAATGAAAGTTCGAGCAGTCAGTGTAGTTCCTATTGTTTCCCATCATCCAAAGTGGTCTCCTCCTGATGTAGGTTGCCTTAAGCTTAATGTGGATGCTTGAGTGCATATTGGCTCTGACAATTTCTCAGTTGGAATGGTTCTGCGGGATCATACAGGTGAGTTCATGGGTGGGAAGGTGATGTGCTTATCGGAGGCTGGCACGGTGTTAGAAGCGGAAGTCATTGCAATTTATGAAGGGCTTCAATGGTTGTTGTCGATGCCGCATCAGAGGGTGGTTATCGAGTCAGATTCTCTACTATCTGTCCAGGCTATTCGTCGTGGTTCTGATTATCAAGATGAAGTTGGGTATGTCATTGAGCATTGTCGCGAGCTATTATAGTCTCGAGAAGGATTCTCTATTTGTTTTGTTAAAAGACAAGCAAATAAGGTGGCCCATAACGTGGCTCGTATATCATGTTTGCTAAATTGTCAAAACGTTTTCATGTCTTCTCTTTCTTCTTTTTTATTGGAAACTCTCGTGTATGATTCTTCGTTTTAATGAAAGTTGTTGTTTTGTTCAAAAAAAAATAATTGGTTTTCAGTCATTTATTCTATTTAATATATAATAAAATAATATAAAAATAATAACTAACTAATTGTATTTAATAATATAGTATAGATTTGGAAAATGAGTAGATTTTTTCTAACAAAATCTACTCCTTTTCCAAAAATATCACCGGCAATTACTTTTTTCAATTAAACATGTACCTTTACAATTTGTTCCTTACTAAAATCTCTGATTTTCCAAAAATATCACGGGCAATCCTTACTTATTTATTTTAAAATATATTTTAATGCTTTTAATTATTAAAAAAAGTTTACTTATTTTAACATGCTTACTTATTTTTTAAACAAATACAATTAATCTTTTCCAAAAATATCACGGGCAACCCTTACTTATTTATTTTTAAACCTATTTCAACGCTTTTAATTATTAATTTTTTTTTACCTATTTTAAGATGCCTACTTATTTTTTTAACAAATACAATTAATAAAATACCCTTACTTATTTATTTTAAAAATATTTTAATGATTTTAATTATTAAAAAAAGTTTACCTATTTTAACATGCCCACTTATTTTTTTAACAAATACAATTAACCTTTTATATTTGTTCTCACTAAAAAAAATTCAAAAATATCACGGTTATAATTAAAAAATAATTTTATAATATAAAAATAGTAACTAGCTAATTATTTTTAATAATATAGTATAGATTTGGAAAATGAGTAGATTTTTTCTAACAAAATCTACTCCTTTTCCAAAAATATCACGGACAATTACCTTTTTCAATTAAACATGTACCTTTTCTATTTGTCCTTCTAAAATTTCTCCTTTTTCAAAAATATCATGAGCAACCCTTATTTTTTTTTTTTGCTAAGTAACCCTTACTTATTTATTTTTAAACCTATTTTAATGCTTTTAATTATTAATTTTTTTTTTACCTATTTTAACATGCATACTTATTTTTTTAACAAATACAATTAATAAAATATTAAAACGTAAATTAAAACATAATTTAATAAAATAAAATTAGTTACTAGCTAAATGTCTTTTATAATTAAAGCACATTTTTCAATTTTTTTCTAACAAAATTCACTCATTTTTCAAAAATATCACGAACTACCTTTTTCAATTCTTTTTAAAAGATTAATTGAGTAGAAAAGGGGATTGTATAATAAATTAATCTTATTAAAAGATTAATTTATTTTAATCGAATTTTTCAATTTTTCTCTAACAAAATTCACTCCTTTTCCAAAAATATCACGTACTACATTTTTCAATTCTTTTTAAAAGATAAATTGAGCCAAAAAGGGTATAATAAATTATTTTTTTTTAAAGATTAATTTTTTTATTCTATTTATAATAAATAATAAAATAATATAAAGTATAATAACTAGCCGATTATCTTTCATAATTAAAACATATTACCTTTTAATGATAATATATTATCTTTTATAAACACGTCTAAAAATAAAAATTAGTATAATATATCTTTCAATCATTAATATTGTCTTTTTTTAATTATACATCTTCTTAAAAAAATGACAAACGAACTTTACTTGTATGCAACAAAATGACTACTATATGCCTGGAAAGGTACTTCCAAGTTCCAAGCTTAAGTTAGTTGGCTTAATGTTCTCCATACTCAACTCTCCAATCTTGCGATGCCATTTTAATTTTTAGAATTTGTCTCTATCTATATTTGACCTACCGGCTCGTACTTAGTTTTATTTTGAAATAGAATGTGCGGTAGCTTACCTCTATTGACATGCTCCTTCCTTAAGATAATCGAGAGGACATCAAAATTTTTATGCATGTATATATATAATATAACTAGCATAAAAATCCGTGCAAGGCACGGATCACTATATAGCATAATTGTTTTAATTTTTAAGTAGTTCGGTGTTTATGATAATTTATAGATCGTTTGACAAACATCTCATTGTGGGTACAAAAACTGGACTTGATCTCTGTAGTGAGATAGTTAGCGTTGAAAAGTATCCTTGGTTGAGGTGTTTTTAAGTTAAGAAATGAGTAAATTCGATACTTATAATATTTGTTATGTGTAAGATCTATGTCCAAATATGATTATCTTACATACAAGACATTAACCTACACGATTTTACTAATTTAGCTCATTGAGCGAATGATACATTTTCTTGTTTGTTAAATGTAATTTGCGTTGTAGAATGTGTACAATGAAATATTTTCTTGTTTGTGAAATGTAATTTGCATTGTAGAATGTGTACATGCATAATATTAAAATTTAATATATTATGAATTTTCTAGTATGTTCACGTGAATTAACTACCTTTCCAATCAAATCAATGAGAACCATTAGATCCACAATCGTTAGATCTTTCCAATCAAATCAATGGGAACTGTTAAATAAAATACTACAAATTTTATATAGAGTACCTTTTATATTTTTTATAACTAAAATTTCTCTTTTCTAACAAAATTATCTATCTATACTATTATATAATAGACGGAACAATAAAAGTTTGGTTGGTAGTCTGGTCCCCATGGTTTGTTCACTCATTCCACAGATGTTAGATATTTCCAATCAAATTAATGAGAACCGTTAGATAAAATACTAAAAATATTATATATATATATATATATATATATATATAGTACCTTTTATATTGTGTATAACTAAAAATATTATATAGAGTACCTTTTATATTTTTTCAACTAATTTTTTTCATATAAGTTTTACAAATAAGGACAAAATAGAAATCAATTAGAACCGTTAGATAAAATCCTAAAAATATTATATAGAGTACCTTTTATATTTTTTATAACTAAAAATATTATATAGAGTACCTTTTATATTTTTTCAATAGTTAAATTATCTCATATATTATAAGATTATGTTAATCGGTATAATAATAGATACCGAATACTCCTCTACTCACGCGACACACACACATACATATAATGTGTTTGATAGAGAACACGTATGACTGAATAGTGCAATGGTAGGAAGATGAACAAATTATTGCATAAACCTAAGTTGGATTCCATTCATTAACAATTTTTTTTAAAAAAAAAAAAGTAAACACAGGGGAAATTTAAATATTTTAAATTAAATAAAATCTCTCGCCAATTTAGATTAGATTAAATGTCTCATGAATCATTGCTTTTATTGGGCTATAATAAAATAGATATATAATAATAATAGTATCAAATATTTCTCTACTCAAGTGACACACACACACATATGATGTGTGTAATTGACAACACATGTAATTGAGTGGTGCGGTGGTAAGAGGAGGTGCAAATTATTGTATAGACCCAAGTTCGAATCCACCTATTTCTTTGTTTTAATTAAAGTGCAACTAAATTAAAGGAGGTTTCAAAGAAATGATATTCTTGCTTTAGAAAACCATGCCATACCTGATGTCCCGATAATCTCTAGTATAGTAGCATTTTTTTTCATGTCAACCAGCAACAATTGTAGTTAAATTTTTTAAGTCTTTCTATTTTTTTTTAAAATTGTAAAACTTGTTTCAATTGTAATAGAATGAAGTCTTGTAAATAGAAAAGTGAACTTTAAGTAGGTTTATGCTTTATACTCCAATACCCTAGATCCTGATACACACGGTAGGTAATATGTCGAAAGAGAAGTATCCTTTGCCAGTTTACCATGGATATTGAGAACTTGTGACAAATTTCTCGAGCAACATATGAAGACTCTGTCAGAACAAAACTTGTACAAAACAAGTCCATCAACTGCTGGACCCCCAAGTCAAATAATTTTATCATTATTTCATCAAAACAATTCAAATCACTGGTTTCAAACTAGCTTTTAACCAGTACCTATTCAGAAGATACCGTATCTCGTCATTATTCTTTGTCCTTGTGCACATTCTTAACTTAAACATACCACTGGAGACCTAAACATACCAAGAAACAAGAGGAAACTACCAACACAATTTAAGCCCACAGACTACAAATAAAGACACGGCAAACAATGACAGTAACCCATCCAAAAAAAAAGACTAAATCAACCATAATCTTAAAACAAGTCGAACAAATCATCATCAACGTCAAACTGATCTTCATACATTAGTCATGAATTTCCAACCCAAACTAAATCATTTGCTCTCATTCAATCCAAAATCAAAATTAACACTCTACCAAATAAAACACAATCTGATAAAGCTCTCACTGAACGTGCAAATTTAGAAGAAAAAAAAATAAAACTTTGAACTTCACAACCTCCTTTCAACTAGTCTGCTTTCCTTCAAATACTCTTGTTCAATCCGGGACCTAAAAAAAAGAGAAATAATAAACACATAAGCAGAGTATACAATCTGACAATTTCTTATGACAAATGTACTAGTCAGTAAATAAGAACATAGTAAAAAGGCTTCTGACTATGTATCTTTGCAGCGAGATAAAGTTTATGGACCATAATATAACAAGAAGCAACTATCGTTCATACAGATAATAGTACATATTCATGCATATGTAAGACGTAATAATTACAGTACATTAGTACTTACATTCATCTATGTGAACTTCTAGCACCTTCAACAATCTCAAAAAACGAAGGTTCTCGAGTGGTGGAGCTCTTGTTCTTTCTTTTGATTGAGGTTGATGGTCTTCCTTTATGAGGATGTGCTCTAGGCTCATGTGTCAATGGAATAGAAGAACCAATAATGTCAACAATTTTCTCATGTACATCTTCTTTAAGAGTTAAAGGCATTCTTTGAAAATTTTCATGAACCTTTTCAAGCAGACCTCCAAAATCATCTTTCTCATTAGTAGTACATGTAAAAGACTTTAAATCGATTCTCTAATGTGGATGAATATCAATAAGTTGTAAAGGTTGAAAATTTGTCGTCTTAATTTTGTGAGCACGTGGAAGGTCCATAGAATTAGTGAAATTACCTTTACATATGGATGACACATCTGAAACAGCCAACTCATATTGTTTGAAAAGTTCTTTGAGAGCATACAATGAGACACGTCCATTAATGTGACAAAGCAATGGAATGTGAAACTTGTGTGGTATTCGTATCTTTTCATGTGAAAGTTGTGTCTTGATTTCCTGAAATTCATTGTCGATAGCAAGACATATCTTATCTTTCACACCACGTAAGTCCCCCGTTGAAACTTGAATATATTTTTTAAATTTTGAGTGAGCACCTTCAACCCTTGAAGTCGCGTGATTTCCAAAATATAGAATTGCATAAACGAACTTTTCTTTAAAGGGAAGTCAGGTGTTGCTTATGTATTTAATCACAAGCTCGTAGTCTTTATATTTTTCTATAAAAGCAACCCATGCAATATAGGAAAAACTTTCATCAGGTGACTTTATCACGTCGTCCAATCTACAATAAACGAATCCCATTCCTCGCTCGTCCTGAACCTTTTTTTACACTTTGTCAATATATTTTTCTCTATGTGCCATACACATAAAAGATGTGGAGTATCTGGAAAAATAATTTTAAGAGCATTCATTAAAGCCAGTTCTCTATCAGTCACAATCGCCGCTGGATGTCGCTGCATACCCAAAACTTTGACAAACCTTTTAAGTGCCCAAATGTAATCAGATGTTTCTTCTTTTCTCAAGAATACAAATGCAGAGAAAAATGTGCTATTGAAACTTGTTACCCCGCCAATGTTAAGTAGCGGCATCCCATATTTATTGGTCTTGTAAGTGCAATCCATGAGAAAAAACGATGAGTAATTTTTGGTTAATGCAATGGATGCAGGATGTGCGATGAACAAATGAGTCAAATGGCCGTCATGATCATGTTGTACATCAAAAATAAAATCAGCTTCTCCTAATTCTTCAAATAATGCTTCAAGTACAGTGCGTCCTTGCAAACTTTCTTTTCGAAACTTAGCTCTAGCATTGTATTCACTTCTAGAGATTGATTTTAAGTTTCCATTGCCTTGTCGAAGAGAAGAAAGTATTTGTTTAGGTGTGATACCTGAAATTGTCATCTCTTGAATGCGAACAAATTCTTCTTTAGTAAAACGACGATGCGAGGGATGCCCAGACAAATCTTTTGAAGGTGGATGATTATGCATAAGATTTTTTATTTCAATCTCCCATTTTCCAGTAGCTTTCCATCTTCCCCAAATTTCAAATGGACAATTGATGAAACGTGTCCCAGTGACTCTTTTGATACTAGTAACCCGTCTTTTTTACGGGAAGTCTGTTAGCACGATACTCTCCTCCTCTGTCACAACCCACTCTCACGTATCGATCACGTATCGACTTTTTTATCACTGTGATATATCCAAGAGTTGCTGCAAGATTACGAATCGAAGATAAGAGTGCTTCTCGGTCAGAATAACATGTTGATGCCAGTGACATAAATTTGTCAATTTCCACTTGTTGCTCGTCTTTGTTTTGATTGTTGGCATAATTAACATCTATTCAAAATATTAAAAATTAGTCACACTATTTCAATATTCATTTAGATTTCATGAACTACGAAAAATTAGCTTATAACATCTACAAACAAAATAATGATTGACATAAACGATGATATCCATAGTCTAAATTTACCTCCATCACAATAATCTTCATCATTCAGTGTTTGAAAATATTCGGATATCTCTTCAGCACTATTGGAACTGATAAGATTGATGACTTCGGTTAGTTCACCCAGTTCTTCATCGCTATTTTTATCCTCCATTTGTAGCAATTAAAATGATATTTAGGGTTTGGGTATAGTTTAATTAGTGAAGAGATGGACAGCAGAGAGATTAAACGTTGCGCAGGTTTGTTTATGTCATTATTATCGTAAATAAAGAAATAAAATATATGTGTACAGAGATATTTTGGTCCAATGTTCATTAAAGGGTGTGCACCTATAAGCATAGGGTGTGCATATATCAGCTTCCTATTTTAGATATAGTCAAGTGGAACAAATGTCTCTCGTGATACCATGTGGTAAAATGCACTAGTGTGTCCATTTTAGTGAATAATGATGACCAGTTAAAGGAATCATTAACAAAAGTATGACATTTTTATATGATGTTATTTTCTCTACTCTGAGTTCAGTTTTTATATTATCACTATTGTTTCTACCGTTATTACTCATAATTAAGGTTATGTTACTATTTTATTAAGTGAATACACTTATTATTACTATCTTATAAAAATTTAACATAGATGTATAAAGGGCACCATTTTCTAACTTCGCCTAGAGCGCTTAAATCTCTAGAACCGGCCCCGTCTACTGATATCACAATGTTGATTGAAACCTCAGCGATCCCTGTGGATTATGCTGCGAGTATTTAAATTTCTGAAATTGAACCTTACAAAAAAAAAAACTAAATGATATTGAATGGCTCAGTTACGAAATGTTGCTGAGATTCTTTCCATTTCTGGTTTTTTTACTGCACACAAATATGTATATAGTACTATTACTGAGGATCAGTTTCGATTTCATGTGCCAGTTCTCTTGTAAGCTTGTCAGCACGTTCGTCGTGTCCACCAGCGAAAGTATACACACGGAATGCAAATTGGAAGGCCCTCCACAGCATCTTAGCAGGTACCACCTTCTTCCCATCACTCTTTGATTTGCATTCTTCAAGTTGTTTTGCTTTTGCTTCTCTTCTCTCCTGAACATTATAAAAGATGCATGCAAGTACTTTAGAAAGTGATTAATGGATTGTTCTGGTAAGAAAAGCTAATGTATATTGAACAACCTTAAGTGCTAGTTCCATGCAGTTTGCAGAAACATCCACCATTAGTTCCTTTATCCGTACAAGGATTCCGAAATCAAATTGTATCTTGTGACTTTGGAATTTCTTGGATTCTTCGTCTTTTGTTCTTTCCAATGTGTCCAGATCTCCTTTGATCTACTCACAATCACTCTTTGTTAGCAATACTTATCAACGATTAGAAATATTAAACACATAAGCACGACATATATATTAAGCCCTTCTTTTGACAACTTAAGGAGTTAAGGTTTTTGAAGAGTTAGTAACTTAATAAGGTACCAGAGCTCGTTTGATCGAGAAGTCTGGACTGAAGCGTAGAACACCAAAAATTACCTTAGTGAAGTAAGTCTCAACTTTGTCAAGAAGTTGATTTAAGGGACTAACTATTTTCCAGTTTTGTAGAGTAGTGACAATCCCTTCCAACTTGGTGTATAATGCTGCAGCCATCCTCAATGATTCCAACTTTTTTGTAGGAAAATCTTCGAATCGTGCTAGCACCTGCAGAACGGTTAGTTAAGCCCATATTTATGACGTAACGTTAGCAAAGAATTTAGAGTGAGATATAGTTGTAAAACTAGACCTGCGATTCATCCGTTAGTTTCTCAAGATGCGACTCTACATCTCTGTGGAACTTAAGTAGCTCATTCATATCAGTTGCTTGGAAAGAGTTGAGATTTTTTTTCACCTCCTTGACTGACTCAGCATGATTTTTAACATCTTCTTCAATTTGCAGGAAGTATGATGATCTGAGGCAAAATAATTATTAATAAAGCTGGCCTGTTTTTGGAATATTTATCTTGTCTAGATGATTTTACTCTATATTTTCTTACTGGCAAAGGCATACCTCTTTGTCATCTCTGCCAATGCATCAGCCATGCTTGTTCCCTGACTTCCACCAGAAGCCCCTGACCCCGTATTACTTTTTCTCCCCTGTGATGATTTACCATCTAAACTGGATCCTTCCACTTTCCCCTTGAGCAGTCGATACAAATTACCTATATGGGATGATCGTCTGAGTTTGCTATTTGCTTTCATGGGCCGTAGAAATTTAGCACCTCCAGGAGGAGGTGGAGGTGCGGCTCTATTGGACAGTGACATGGGTGGTGGTGGTGCTGGCGCTGACCCGTTTGATGATAATGGTGGAGGCGGCGGTGGAGCTGCATTGTTTCCTTTACTCATGGGCAGTGGTGGGGGTGGAGGCACCGCAATACTCTGTGGAGGTGCAGGTGGAGGTGGTGGAGATATTGCTACATTTTTTGGTTTCTTGGTTGATGGCAGTTGTAGGGATATAGATTCTATTGTTGGTGTTGATGGTGGAGGTGGAGGATATGCTGGTGTGCTTACTGTTGGTGAATCCAATAGTTCCTTGCATGCTACTAATGATGGTGGCGGTACTAGTATTGATAATGATAATTTTGGTGCTGATAATGAAGATCTTGCATCCTTTTTTGCTGAATTTGATGGGGTGTTTAGGATTTTATGTGCTAGAAATTGCTCCCCGGTTGAGTAATTTTCAGTTGAGCATTCTGAACTTGATATTGGTTTGGCACATGAGCTCTCTTCACTTGACATTGGTTCAACAATTGAGCGAGTGTCAGCTAAGTTTTCTGCACTGATAGGGGAGCCTTTTGGACTTGTTACTGGTTGGTCACTTGGGGTAACTTTAGCTGTCCTTTTTGGACTCCAAACTGGTTCGATGCTTGAGTTACATTTAGTTGTCCTTTTCGGACTTGAACTTTGATTCATACTTGAGCTCCTTTTAGCTGAAGTTTCTTGGATAACCGAGCCACTGTCGAGCTCTATGGTATCTGTTGGTTCTTCGTCGTCTTTCTTTCCTTCTGACTGAGCTTTGGCTTCCTCAACTGTCTTATACATGTCATTTAGCGGGTGAAAATTTTGGGATGCTTCTTGAGGGAAGTGAAAAGCGAGACGCTTCAAATCAATGGGTTTTAATTTTCCTACAGTTCGAAGTCTGAGAGGCAAGAGAGGCACAGAGTATGCAGGCCTTAGGGGTGGAAGGACTGAAGTTGGGGTAACTGGAGAATCAGATTGAGGGGTTTTCTTGTCTGTGGAGGACTCTGAAAAAGAGTTTTCATCAACATTAGCTAGGGGAAGGCAATGCTTCATGTCCTCATCTTCATCGTCATCCATCATAGTGGACATCTTTTCTTTCACCAGTTTAATCATGTCATCAAGCATTGATAATGCTATTATCCAGAAAAAGAAAAAAAACTGTTAAGGCCTTCGAACATAAAAATGACATCATTAATAATTCTGGACTCTGTTTGATGTTGGCACACAATAAATTTGGTCATATTCATAATAATATGCAACTTTTTGCAACCAGAATACCACTTTTTGTCGTAAAATCTAGACCAACTTACTTTGCCTAATCTCACAAGAATTTACAACCGGAAGCAAGAAATTGACATACCTAGTTGCTCCAAATCAGCATTGACGAGACTGTATCTTGTGGATTCGATCATCCATTTATTACTGTTTGTCCACATATCTCCAACAGCTCTCATTGCATCACAGAATGCATTCAGTGCCTGTGTCAGGTCATCTCATTGATTCGAAAGGTATTGAGGCTACTGATTCATACATTTAAAAATTTTAGTTACTTGTTACTTTACCTGATTCATTGAAGTTCCTTTTGTTTCTGACATTAAATGTTTCGGTACAACATCAGGATACAACTTATGCAAATCATTCACAGACACAATGACCAGCTGCAAAATAATATCATTAATAAGAACAACACCTTTGTTTTTTTAACTTCCTAAATGTGAAAACAAGAAATAATAGTAAGAATCAGGAAGCTACCTGTAGTACAGAAGCCAACGCATTGCAAGGGGGCAAGTCAAGTTTGTCTCTGAAAGTCATAATCTTACTCCGAAGCTCTGACATTGTTGTATATCCTCCCGGACTACGCCCTGTCAACCCTTTGGTGCTAGGACTACGATATTTTGTTACGTCGGGGCTTTGCTGCTTCTTTGGCTGATCTTTTCCCTGCAAGTATTATAAACCAGGATGAAAAATTGAGCTGCACATGTTCCTCCACTATACCTTGTACAAAATCACCGGTTTGTAGTTTGGAGGCTAAATTAATGTATATTTAAACAAACATCTATTTAAAAACATCCTTGCATATCTTTTACAATTTACAACAGCATCTTGCAGAATCAACACAAGCAACATTGCATGTCTTGAAGATTCAGAACATACATTTAATAAACAAGCATACCTTGAGCTCCAATTTTTTCTTGCTAGCAGTAGATGGCGAGGCACCGCGACATGTCGCAGATGCCATAGCCGAGTTCTGGGCACGGCTCTTTAATAAGGTTGAGAAAAGAAAACCGCGGCCGCAGCGAAAACGTTCAATTTTCTCTAACGATAAGAAAACCCTCGACGCTTGTTTTTTATTAATTAACAATAATGTTAATAAAAAACAAGCGATGATTATAGTATTCAACATTCAGATTTCAAATTTCAGCTTGCATGAAATATTAAATTGCAGGTCTGCTAATTCCGATTTGAAAGTCTTGTGCACCGGGTACGATTATCCTACCTACCTAATATAAATTCATAAACGTGCTGAGCATTAATATGATTGGCTCATGCTGATCCTCAGGGACAGACCAGTTCTCTCCTTAAAAAACAAGTTAAGGAGAGAAAAAAGAAAGTCAACAGCAGGATTAAAGAAATGTTTTTTTTAAGGGAGAAAGACGTCTACCAGCGGAATTCTCGTGTTTTAGACTTTTAGTGCTTAATAAGTTTAATTTTAATAATTTGTTTTTCATTTGTGAACCTTTTTTATATTAGTTCAGTTTTGTATGGTTGCTTTCGTGACTTCCAATGGCCAACTAATCCACTCTTTCCTTAGAAGAAGGGATGTTAGCTGTAATTGTTCTACATGCATCTTATATCGATATATATATATATAGGATTACTCTAGTGAGACCCCTCTTATAATGAGAACTGAGTCCAAATCACTAAAAAAAAATATCATCATTCATATACGTACATCAATGTTTATGCATATATCATATTCCTATTACTCTACCACCACTGTCCCTTTCATCTGTTTTACCACTACCGTCATCATTTCTCCTACTCCATAACCACCATCTCCACTACACCATTATATTAACAAAATCAACATCATCATCCCATCTGATGCACCTAGCACCACCACCTTAACTGTCGTTTTCACTATTTATGTCTCATGTAAAATCACCACCATATCACAATCACCACCATATCAAAATCACCAAATTTAAGCTAGAATCAACAGAAAATTCAACACAAATCACCGAATTTCAATCAAAATCACTAATTTTTTTTGAAACAAATCATTAACAATTTTAAAACAAATCATCAAAAATCGCTGTTTATACCATGTATACCACCACCAGTATACTAAATTATAAACCACCACCAATATACTGCCATCATAACTACCGAATCACCAAAAATTTAATACAAATTATCAAAATTTCAACACAAATCACTAATTTTCAACGCAAATCACCAAAATTTCAGAATGTTTTTTGCCAAATCAATCCTTTCCACCAACGTTTGACTCGCCTCCTGCAAAATCCTCACAACTTCCTCATTAACTTCCTCAACCACATTCATCTGACTTTCGACTTTATCTGACTGTAATCGGGTGATCCAAGTTATTAACCGGAAAGATCATGGTTGGGCAGAGTATGGTCTAGGATGAGCAACGGAATAATATGAATCAGGTTCTCCGGCGATTTATGAGGCTTTTGTGACTTCCGGAGTTGTTTGTCGTCGCCGGTGACGAGTTGAGAAGCTAGCTGCTGCTTTAAATTAAAGTCGTCTGTAGTGAGTAGTTCGATGCTATCATTGGCGGCAATCAGGACTCCGTTGCTGTGGAGCTTCGAGTTTGGGGAGCCAAGGGATTGTCGATGCATTTTTGAACGAGAGAGAGAGAGTGGATAGATCGGGAAGTGGGTGGATGAGGGATGTGGGTGGATGAGGGATGTGAGGAGAGAGAAATAATTATTCTAATTTAAAGATATGTGTGTTTATTTGTGATCCAGATTAAAAGTAGTTTTAAAATTTAGTGGCTGAGATTTAGTCTCAGTTCTTATTTTAACACAGGGTCTCATTTGATCACTTGCCTATATATATATATATACTAGCTTATAGTCATGCACGGTTACTTAAATTTTATTTATAATTATTTTGTTTATAATTATATTTTTATTACGATGCAACACACGATTGTTTTTTAATATTTATAATTATAGTTAAAAAAGATTTAGCCAAAAAAAATTATAGTTAAAAATTTGATATTTATTATATTTTACACGCTCAATTTAATATTTGTTTATATTGAGTTATAAAATTTAGATTTGACCAATTTTACGGTTCACATGAAATTCACAAAATAATCTTTAATTTAGTTGTGGTTTAATAGTTCTTTTTTAATTAAAAACTATTCTAAAACTAAAAAGAGAATAAAGTGACGAAATTTAATGTTGAGAATTCTATTCGATTTAGGAAATCTACCTAACTTATATGTAGTTTAGATTATTAGAATAACCTTTATTAACCAAATACAAGTTTTAATGTTAAATCTAACTGTTTTCACCTATCTATTTAAGATTAAACAATTTTTATTATTTTGGTTATAAATGGGTTTCCTTATTAATTAATTACAACTATTTTTATGTTTTAACTTTTTGGAAAATCCAATCCTAATATAATATCTTTTAACTTATATCATTTTTAGATAATAATTTCTTTTTATATGATATAATCTTGATCATCTATTTTTAAAAGTATTGGATCTAACGGTTGAGAATGTTTTGGCGGTATTTAGGACCAAACTACCAGGATAACATCATTAATTTTTCTTAATATTTATAATTTTTTTATTTTTTTATTTTTTTAAATATTTATTGCTAAAATATAATATACTCTTTTTTGTAATATGTTAATGATGCGGGAACTTTGAACTTTTGAGAAAATAAATTATCAATTAAAATATATTTTTTTTTGTAATAGTTCTTCTTTTAAAGTAGTACACCGTGACGATCAAAATTCTGTATAAAATTCAATTTTTTTATAGTATATCCCGTAAATATCTATGTTATTATATTAAAGACTAAATAATGAAGTGTGGTCGCTTTGTTTGATCACTCAAATTAAATTGTTGAGAAACGTTACATATAACAGTAAAATTATCATGTAGAATGATCTAAGATTTGAATCTACCAACAACATATTAAAATTTATAGGGTTTTTTTTAAAAAAAAAAGAATTTTTTTCATTTTTTTTCTTTCAGACATAGGTTATTTGATAATATTTTTTGTAAAGTACGATTTTTCAGAAAAGTACTATACTAATTGATTAACAAACTTTTAAAGTTTCGAATTTAATAATTTACAATGTATGTACGTTAAAAAAAGTTAGGTCTGTTCTGTAGCAGTCTACAATTTCAAAATACGGTTTTTTTTAATATGAATATAGTCCTGCTAACAATGAAATTAGGTCTCTATGAGTGCTTATAAAACAAAATCACCATTTGCGTATAATTTATTATTTAATAATAAATTATATTTGATTAGTTATGATTTATAACTTAATAAAATAGGATAAAAAATATGCATAATTTTATAAAATTTTATCATCGTATTATTATATTCTTTGTTGATTTGAATTTTCTTAGATTGATTTTAATTTTTGAACATAGATTTCTAAATTTAAAATAGTTAGAAAAAAGTAATTAAATTGACGTTAAAATAATGATGACATAATAATCATTATTTGAATTTAAATACTCACTTTACTGATTTGGGCTTTATCTTGTGTTTTAAAAATCAGATTTTGACGATTTTACACCCCTCGTGAAGATAATTAAATTATTTTTAATTAAAAGATGGTTTAACAATTTTTATCTAACTGAAATTGTTCATGGAACAGAAAAGAAAGTCACGAATTTTTTACATGGAGAATTCTATTCAATATAGAAAACTTATTTATATTTGGTATATTTGGTTTAAATTATCAAAATACACTTTTTAGAATTTAAATATAATCCTATTATAAATAAAATACACTTTTTTAATATTTGATCAAACGATATTCATTTATCTAGTTAAGATCTAATAGTCCTTATTAATTTGGTTGTCACGATCAAAATTTTGGATAAATCCCTATTATGCTTATTATATAAAAGAGTTTAATATAATAAGGATATTAAGTACATACTGATATAAGTATCTTACTAACTGCTTTTACTTTTAATGTTTCGGTTTTATTTATAGTGTATATAAAATTTTAAAATACATTATTACTTTAAAATTATTAAACAGAATAAAAATTATGTTATGATTATATAAAATTTTATTCTCATATTATTATAGTCTTTATCGATTTGAATTTGTTCTTAATTTATTTTAATACTTTATTGAAAGAAAGATAAAATTTCTATATTTAAAAGAATTAGTGGAAAAATAAATAAATTGGTGCTACAATTATAAAAAATATTTATTAAAATTTAGATACTCACTTTACTATTTGGGTTCTATCCTGAGTTTTAGAAATTGAATTTTGACGATTTTACAACCCATGTGAAACTAACGAAATTATCTTTAATTTAATGATGATTTAATAATTATTATCTAACTTGACCAGTTGACCTACCCATAAACCGAAAAGAAAAGATGGTTAAGTATTATATTCAAAATTATTGTTTATGAATATGAAACCCTCAATATTTTAATAATATTTTGATATTATCATTTTATGTTTGTTATATGTAAAATAATATAATTATAATTTGGATTAATCAAATTGTTCTGTTCCTTCAGAAAAAAAATGTTTAAATTTATTCATGTACAGGAGTTCTCCTAAGTATCTTATAACGCAGGGTCCACATGTATCATTGTTATATGATATACATGAGCATTATATTGATAATTTTTAATATTGTAATCGATATGAATTGTTATCTGATATTTGGTTTAACAATTATTATCTAACTCGAACTATACATAAATTAAAGAGAAAAGATATTTAAGAATTTTTACATAGAAAAATTTTAAATTATCAAAATACACTTTTTAGTATTTATCCTCTCTTTGAAACGAGAAAAAAATCAATATCAATCAATCAATAACGGAAAATATCTCCAAACGATATCCTTCAAATAAGGAAGATATCACAACACCAAGGTAATTGCCCACATTAATGAAGTTTATCCCTAAAGTCTCTCAGTGATAGACACAATTTCACAGAACTGCGTGGGCTTGATCCAATATAAATTGGTACGCAGGCATCTTGGCAAAAGGGATCCGATACATGAGACAAATCGAGACACCTCCCAAGTCCAGCCCCTCTATTTTTTATAAACCCTAAACCCCTAAAAATAATCACATACATACAAAATCGCTCTATTATTCCAGCAAACCTCTGATTCATGTTGTTACCAAATTTCTCCAACAACAATTGGTTTGGATTTCATCGATACACACTGAAAGGCATATGTTTAGGCCTATTTGTTTACATCGAGGATTCAACTCAACTTAAACAAGTTTGTAATAAGTAAGTAATAATTCAATTGTCACAGTCACAGGAATCTCAGAAGATTATATCTGTCAGAAGAATACAGATTAAAGTCATCCTACAGACTTGAAGAAATACTACATTGAAAGAAGTTCAATTATTTGATCAAGCCTCAGTGAAGTCTTCAAAGAAGTGGATTTATTAAAGTGACAGAGGTTTCAGATTTGTGACAACAAATGTACAGGTTACAAAGGTTGAACAACAGTCAAAAGCATACAATGGACCACAGCTTAAAGTCAAGATGAAGAACAGACATTGAAGTTAGTCATTTATGAACCAGACAGTGCATCAAATGACAACCTTAGACAATGGATATTCTTCATCAAGTTCAAGTGGTTCAAGGACTGGTTTTACTATCTGTTAGGAATATGTTGTTCTTGATGATAATTGTAAAAACACTTAGTAGATTTTGTGTTAAGTCAATTTTGTAACTGTCAACGAATGGTATGCTTTGCAGCTTTCGTTGACAGGTAGCTCATCAATGGAATGAGTCTCATCAACAGAATGAGTAATGTAGCAATTGCACTGTACAATACTTCACTAGTTGATAGGCAATTGTTGTAGGTATTAGATAGGTTTTCTAAGTCATGTTGACTAAGTACTAGATAGGCAAAATAGGTTGGTTAATTGTAAATATAATGTGCCTTGTAATTTTGCCTAAGTGAAGACATGTCAACGGAATGGAGATTACACTATCAACGGATTGAAGAATGTACCATCAACGGATTGAAGAATAAAGCTATCAACGGAATACATCTCACTACTATCAACGAATTGCAATCACTTTTCTGAACAGTTGACAAAGTGATAGTGACAGTTTTCTGACAGATCAAAAGGTGATGTAGAAGTGTACTTTGCATTGGGAGCCATCAAAATGGTTACTGGGAATGAGGAAACACTCCATTTACCAATTAAGTTCTTGAGTGGGATCATAATAAGCATGAAGACAAAAGACAAGATCTCCAAGGACCATTGGATAAAAGGAATGAAAAGCAAGCTGTTGGCGGTTACCTTTAGTACTTTTTAGTGTAGCCAAAAATAGCATTGTAAACTTGGGATATATAACCAAGTGTAGCAGTTCATTTTAGAGTAAGAAGTGAGATAGAATAATTTTGTATTAGCTTTCTTTTAAGAGCACTCTCACTCTATATTTGGAACTGAGCAGCTGTGCTACATTTGTAACACAGATTATTCCCACAATAAAAACATCTCAGTTGGATCCTCAAAACATCCAACTGAAATTTTATATTTGCTTGTGTGTTTTTATTTTCTCTGTCAAGTTATTTAAAAGTTGTTTTAAGTTTAAAAATATCTAGAATTGTATTCAACCCCCCCCCCCCCCCTTCTACAATTCTGTTAGGTCATTTGGGATTAACAATTGGTGTTAGATATAATTGCTAATGTTTGTTTATCAGTGTTTAAGCAACAGGTACTGACAAGAGTTTATCAGAAGCCAGTCAGAGTTTAGTTAAACTCTGACAGGGTGAAGAGTTTAATTGAAGCCGGTCAGAGTTTATTTAAAGTCTGACAGAGTGATAGTTGAATTAGCTGTCGGTACTGAATTGAAGATTCTAGAAGCAATATATTCTGAAGATGGAAAGAAGCAGAATATATTGATACAGCTAAGGAAACGGAATAGAAGATAAGAAGCAATCCTTAATTGATAAGTTTTGTATAGCTAACTTGTAGGAATATCAATTAGATAAGGATTGTATGTAGCTGTGTACTATATAAACACAGATAGGTTATCCCTAGAAGGGACGCGCGAATATTGATATATTATTCTTGTAACCTAGAAGCTCTTTGTGATTCATTAACATCATAAAGAGAGAAGCTGTTAATATAAATACAGTTTATTGATTCATAAACAGTGTTCTTAATTATTGTTATTCTCATACATACTTGGTTATATTGTGTATTCGGCCTAACAATTGGTATCAGAGCCAAGACTGTTTAATATATACAGTTTTACGATTCAAACACAGTATTAATCATGTCTGAAGAAAATCAAACTGCTCCTAAGGCTGAACAGGTTAAGCCCAATTCTGTGAGTCGATATGAAACAATCAGGGTTCCAATACTCAGGCCAGTAGAGTATCCGATTTGGAAGGTTAAGATGACCATGTTTCTGGAGGCTACAGATCCAGAATACCTTGACAGAATTAATGATGGTCCTCATATGCCAACTAAATTGTCCCCTGTTGTTGATGGTCAAGCACAAAAGACTGTTCCAAAGGAAAAGAAAGATATGACTCCTGAGGATATCTCATCAATTGCAAAGGATGCAAAGGTTAGACATCTTCTCCACAGTGCTTTAGATAATGTAATGTCTAACAGAGTAATTGGCTGCAAAACTGCCAAAGAGATATGGGATGCTTTAGAAGTCAGATGCCAGGGAACAGGTGCTATTAAGAAGAACAGAAAAACAATACTCACACAGGAGTATGAGCACTTTGATTCAAGAACTAATGAAACCTTGACTGAGACTTATGACAGATTTTGTAAACTGTTGAATGATCTGTCTCTAGTAGATAAGGAATATGAACTTGAAGAGTCAAATCTCAAGTTTCTGTTATCTCTACCTGAAAAGTGGGATTTAAAGGCAACAACAATCAGAGATAATTATGATCTTGCTGATACAGATCTTGATGAGATCTATGGATTGTTAAAGACTCATGAACTTGAGATAGAACAAAGAAACAGGAGGTCAAGCAAGAAAATAAAATATGTTGCTCTCAAAGTCGAGGAGAAGCCCATCAAGAAGGAATCATCAAGGAAGAAAGCCAAGGGAAAGGCTTTAGTTATTAAATCTGAAAGTGAGTCATCAAACTCTGATGATGACTCAAACTCTGATGAAGCTTCTGACTCTGAGGATGATGAAGAGGAGTTGATGCAAATGGCTGCATTGATGGTGAAGACCTTTAAGAAGATGGGATTCAAGAACTTCAAGAAAGGAAAGAGATTCTCAAGGAAAGATTCAAACTCTGAAAGAAGAAGTTTCAGAAAGTCTGATGGGAAGGAGACCAAGTCTGGCAAGAAGGATAAGTCTCAAATCCAGTGCTACAAGTGTAAGGAGATGGGTCATTATGCTCCAGAGTGCAAGAAAGGCAAATCTGAGAAAGCACTCATCTCTAAAGGCAGAGACTGGGCAGATACTTCAGACTCTGATGATGGAGAAAACTATGCTCTTATGGCAACTGTCAGAGATGAGACTGAATCTTCTGAAAATAAGGTACCCCTAACTACTTATGCTTATGATACTGATAATATATCTGAGTTAAGAGTATATCTGAAAAGTGTTCATGTTAGCTATAGGGATCAGACTTTAGAGAATGAAAGAATTAAATCTGAGAATCTTAGTCTTAAAGATAGAAACAAGTTTCTTGAAAGAGAACTTGAGAATATGAAGCAGATTCAAAAAGAAAGAGATGATGCTGTTTATGTTGAACAGGAGTTGCTTAAAAGGTATAAGCAACTAGAATCTGATTTAGAAAAAGAAAGAAAAATAATCAAGACTTGGACAGATTCTGGAAGAGACACTCATCAAGTGTTTCAGACTGATTCTGTAGGTTTAGGTTATTGTGAAAACGATGAACTTAGGTTTAAAGACAAAGTTAAGGTTAAACCACAACTTAAACCTGTGATATTTGTTCCAGAATCCACCAAGCTAAAATCTGTAGTTGTGAAAGAAGCTGTTATGGAGCCAGTTGAAGCTTGTGTTAAACAAGTAGATATTGAATCTAAAACAGAGAAGCTTGTTGAGGTAGAAGCTGTTAAAGAACCAATTAGAATCTGTGAGAAGCAGGTTAATGTTGGTTTAATGACAGGAAAACAGTTTAAACATAAGCTCAAAGAGATAAAATCTGCCATGAAACCAAAAGGGTCCAAGAGAAATAGGAATGGAAAAGTAGGCATAAATAATAGAAATAATCATATGCCTAATGCTAGTGCCTCAAGAAAAACATGTTATAATTGTGGTAGTTCTAATCATCTTGCTAGATTTTGCACTAAGAACAAACATATTAATTCTTTATCTTCTACTTCAGAAGTAAAGAATGATTATGTTAGAGTAAGACCACAGACTTTATGCAAACATTGTGGGAGCACCTGGCATTCTATTTACACATGTAAGAGTTATCATGCAATTTATCATAACTATTATGAGCTAAAACCCAACTTGAAATGGGTTAGAGCAAACTCTGCTAGTGTAAAATCTGACAATGTTAGTTTAAACTCTGATAATGCTAATTCCGCTGCAAAAACTAACACTGTTAAGAAAGACAAAGGATCCAAGCAAGTCTGGATCCTCAAAACTAACACTTAGTGTTTGTTTGTGATTGCAGGGTATAATAGAGAGCACACTTATCTTAGACAGTGGATGCTCAGGACATATGACTGGAAATAAAGCCCTGCTATCAGACTTTGAGGAGAAGGCTGGCCCAAAAGTTTCCTATGGAGATGGCAACATAGGACACACTCTGGGATATGGCAATATTAATCTTGGAAGTGTCATCATCACAAATGTAGCTCTAGTCTCAGGACTCAAGCATAATCTGTTATCTGTGAGTCAAATCTGTGACAGAGGAAACCATGTAGATTTTCATAGTGAATACTGTGAAGTTATCAGTAAATCTACTGGGAAAGTTGTTCTAGTTGGACACAGGCGCAACAATATTTATGAAGCAAGTTTGGTAACAAACTCTGATGGAAAAATAGTGTGTCTGACTGCAAAAATGTCAAATGAAGAGAGTTGGAATTGGCACAAGAAGCTCTCTCATCTCAATTTGAACAACATCAATGAGCTTATAAGAAAGGATCTTGTAAGAGGACTTCCAAAATCAATACTCAATCTAGATGGTCTATGTGATTCTTGTCAAAAGGCCAAGCAAAGGAAGTCATCTTTCAAGAGCAAATCTGAATCTTCAGTAGTGGAACCTTATCATCTTCTACATGTTGATCTCTTTGGACCAGTGAATGTAATGTCCATGGGCAGAAAGAAATATGCTCTAGTAATTGTTGATGAATATACTAGATATACATGGGTGTATTTCTTGTCAAAGAAGGATGAAACTGCTCAAACGTTGATGGATCATGTAAATCTACTGGACAAAGGATCACAGCACAAAGTCAAAATTATAAGGAGTGATAATGGAACTGAATTTAGAAACTCAATCATGGAAGCTTTCTGCAAGGAAAGAGGAGTCAAACAAGAATTTTCTGCACCTGGAACTCCACAGCAAAATGGTGTAGTTGAAAGAAAGAACAGAACCTTAATTGAAGCTGCCAGAACTATGCTTGATGAAGCAAAATTACCAACTTATTTCTGGGCAGAAGCTGTTCAAACTGCTTGTTTTACTCAAAATGCAACTCTGATCAACAAGCATGGAAAAACACCATATGAAATGGTGAAAAACAAGAAGCCAAATTTGAAATATTTTCACATATTTGGATGCAAATGCTTTGTGTTGAAGACTCATCCTGAACAGTTGACCAAGTTCGAGTTAAAAGCTGATGAAGGAATCTTTGTTGGCTATCCATTGTCAACAAAAGCATTCAGAGTTTACAATCTGAGAACGAAGGTGATCATGGAATCCATACATGTGTCATTTGATGACAAGAAAATAATTGGACTTGAAGACAAGGATGGATATGATCAACTACGTTTTGAAAATGAAGATCTATTCTCTGATGATATAAACTCTGATGAAGCAGGGTTGACAAACTCTGACGAATCATTCTCTGAACCTCTACTGGTAAATACTGGAGAAACTGGAAATTCTCAAATTGAACAAAATAGAGAACCAGTTGAGGGGGAGCGTGAAGAAGCTCAACAAGACACAGCAAGTGAGTCAGTTGAGGAAACTGATTCAAACTCTGACAGCTCAAACACTGAGCCATCCAACTCAGGGGGAGCCTCAGATAATGCAGAAAGTCAACATATGAATCAGGAGAGCATGGATCAAGGGGGAGGATTCAATAATGATGCAAGAAACCACTTACCAACAGCCAGAAAGTGGACACAGGCACACACACCTGATCTCATAATTGGAGATCCTGATGCTAGTGTGAGAACTAGAAGTGCAACAAACAATGAGTGTCTGTATCATGCTTTCTTGTCTCAAACAGAACCAAAGAAAGTGGAGGAAGCTCTTCAAGATGCTAATTGGATTACAGCAATGCAAGAAGAGTTAAATGAATTTGAAAGAAATGAAGTCTGGACACTTGTACCTAGACCAAAGAATAGATCAATTGTAGGTACAAAGTGGGTTTTCAGAAACAAGACTGACAGTGAAGGTGTGATTACAAGAAACAAGGCTAGACTTGTGGCTAAAGGTTATTCACAACAGGAAGGAATTGACTATGATGAAACCTTTGCTCCAGTTGCAAGACTGGAGGCCATAAGAATTTTTCTGGCCTATGCTGCACACAAGAAGTTTAAAGTCTTTCAGATGGATGTAAAAAGTGCTTTTCTCAATGGGAAGCTTGAAGAAGAAGTGTTTGTTGAACAACCACCAGGATTTGTAGATTCCAAGCATCCAGATTATGTCTACAGGCTTGACAAGGCATTATATGGACTAAAGCAAGCACCAAGAGCATGGTATGAAACTCTTGCTCAATTTCTTTTAGAAAGTGGGTTCACAAGAGGTACAATTGATAAAACCTTGTTTTATTTCAATTCTGGTGATGATTTGCTTTTAGTTCAAATTTATGTAGATGATATTATTTTTGGATCTATTAATGACAAACTTTGTAAGAAGTTTGCAAAGCTTATGCAATCCAGGTATCAAATGAGCATGATGGGAGAGCTTAGTTATTTTCTAGGCTTACAGGTCAAGCAAACAGATGATGGGATTTTTATCAATCAAGCAAAGTATACCAGAAATCTTCTAAAGAAATTTGGTATGCTTGATAGTTCATCTGCTACAACTCCCATGGCTACAGCAACGAAGCTTGACAAAGACACAGGAGCCTCAGTAGATTTGACTAACTACAGAGGAATGATAGGGTCTCTACTGTATCTTACTGCAAGTAGACCTGATATCATGTATGCAACATGTCTTTGTGCAAGATTTCAAGCAGATCCCAGAGAGCCTCATCTAACAGCTGTAAAAAGGATCTTCAAATATCTCAAAGGAACCATAACCCTGGGTTTGTGGTATCCTAGAGAATCAGAGTTTAAGTTAATTGGTTACTCTGATGCAGATTTTGCAGGCTGTAAGATAGACAGAAAAAGTACAAGTGGAAGCTGTCAATTTTTAGGTGACAGATTAGTTTCTTGGTACAGCAAGAAACAGAAGTCAATCTCCACATCCACTGCTGAAGCAGAGTATATAGCAGCTGGTAGCTGTTGTGCACAGATTTTATGGATGAAGAATCAACTGCTGGATTATGGGTTAAGGTACTCTAAAATACCTATTTTCTATGATAACCAAAGTGCTATTGCTATGACAGGTAATCCAGTACAGCACTCCATGACCAAGCACATCAGCATAAGATATCATTTTATCAGAGAACATGTGGAAGAAGGGAACATTGAGCTTCATTTTGTGTCTACAGACCAACAACTTGCAGATATCTTCACTAAACCTTTGAGTGAAGCTACGTTTACAAGATTGGTAAATGAACTTGGAATGATCTCTGGTTCAGACTAGAGATACGGGTTAGACTCAAAATCTATCCATGTTTGATTGATTAATGCTCATGATTCCTTGCAAATGTTAACTGTTATGTGAACCAGCATGTTAAACTCTGATGATAAACTCTGTGAAGTGTCAGTCATACACTGAAAGTAAGCTCTGATGGTAAACTCTGTTGGTCATACTCTGATAGTTACAGTTTAATGTTATACTCTGATTGTAATTTTGTCTGAAACATTTGGACCAATGAAGAAATTTGTATGAAGCATAATTCTCAGTAAGTAATTGTGAATCCTTAAGAGTTGATAGATTCTGATCTCAAATATGTGCAGTAAGCTAACACAGCATGATACTGACTCTATATTTATAGCATCTCTTAGTTTATTGATCCTATACACTGAGTCTGTATTAGCTGTTTGCATTTTCTCTCATAAGTTAATTATAATTACTGATGAAAAGTCTAAACTCTGATTATTCATTGCAAATAATTCACCCTCACATCAAAAGATGCCAAACAGAGCACAAATTCCTTTGAGATCATGTTGTGCCTAGGAAGATCCAGGAACTTATTGTATGAAATAAGGGCTAAAATCTTTGATTTTTGGTGACTAGTGCCAACCACTGATTACTGGAAAAATTAAAAAAAAAAATAATAATAATAATAAAGGGGGTGAACAATAAAAGACATATCCAAATGAAAGGATATCAGTAATACAGAGTTTAGATAGAAAAATCAGTGTCTATGTTATACATGAGAGTTTAGGCAACCAGTTTTTACTACTTTAGTTTGTGGTTTTTATGCACTTTGAGATGATCTAAATACTGATTTCGGTAAACTCTGCTACTACACACACATATTTTCACAACTGTACAGATTGAGAAAAGAGTTTATTAACAAAGAAGGACAAATGGTAAACACTGATGTATTGTGTGAAATACGCCGAGGTTACTTTGTTTTAATCTCTAATGGTTAGAATAATCTCTTTGTTTCAGACATGTTATAATTTTGAGATTAGCCATTTGTTTTTCGGAAAAAGTATGATTGAACGGAGCAAAGAAAGAGTGTGTTTGATAAGTCCTGATAGTGATTCGTAATGCTGCTGAGTATGTTAGTTTATTGTTTAAAGTGATATCATTTCTTTCACTTTACAATTACTATGCAATATTGATCATACTGAAATGTAAAGAAACAATTTTTTTTTTCATTAATTAATTCAAATTTACATTCAGATCATTTCATACTCATATTTAGCTATACTTTCTGGTACATACTAATCACTATGGTTACAAAAAAAAAAAGATCTATTTAACCAGGACAAGTATCTGAATGCTACATCTGAAGCAGAAGAGCTAGAGCCAGAAGTTATTGTGCTCTACTACTTCTGATGATCGCTACCCAGTTGTTTAACTGATCATTATATCCTCTGGGATTGCTTGCCAACATCCTGAAGATGAATCATCATCATCATCTTCCTGGATTCTCTTTCTGCTTTGCAGCTTGCAGGATTCCAAGAAGATTGTCTCCTCAGTACCCATCAGGAAGCTCTGCTGGAAGAGTATCATACAAATCTCCATAGTATGATCGTCTGCCAGGATGGGCACATCATATGGACCGGGACGGATGATGTGCACATAAGGATTAGAGATTGGTCCTTCTGCTATTTCATCATCTGCTATAAGACCTTCATCATTCAGAAAAGACAGAACAAAAAACTCATCGATGATATAGTTTTCTTGTTGCTGCCAGTTCATGTTCATGAATGATTCTACATCCATGAATTCAAAGGTTCCTGCCATTTGGTGTATGGTAATTTTAAGATATGAAGCCTGTTGTTACAATGCTTCGGTTTTTAAAGCATTCAACAGGGTAACTGAAAGGTTTTTACTTGAATCGAAGCGCTTGGGATAATAAGGTGCGGAGTTTCAAGACAGTCATTATTATTCTGACTATTGAGCTTCTTTGTACTTTATTATTAAAATTGATAATTTTATTATTATTGATTTTTTTCTTTTGAGCGGATATTTTGAGTGTTATATGTGATGCCAGGTGTCTTCACGTCTGCACGTGTGTATTGGAAGTTGTTAGATACAGCTGTCAGCGTATCCACGTCTGACATCTGTCCCACTAACATACTTCTAATCTTTACAGTTATTATTTAATACACTACATACGCACGATTCAATCTTTTACGCACCTCATCTTTTCATAAGCTTTTACTCACACACAAACACTCAAACACTTTCAAAGCCCAGTTCTTCTTATTTTCAAATCTTACTAATGGCAACTACAGCGTTTATTGCTTCTGAATTAGAATTTGTTCCCAACAATTATTCTGCTCCTGTAGCAAATGAGAACGCACCGGAGGCGTTTCATTTGATTCAGAGGTTCTTGTTACACTCTGATATCGGTACTGCTCTAACCGCACCATCGAAGCTGTCTGCGACTCAAATTCGAACTTTTTGGCAGACAGGTGCTTATGATAATGGAGGAGAGTCTGGATCGCCATCTATACTTTTTGAGTTTCAAGGAGATAAATTTGTTGTTACTCCCACTACTGTTCGTGATGCTTTGGGTCTTGAAGATTTCAATGCATTCACAATCTCTGTTGGAGACTTTGAGCTAGTCAGAATGATGGGTGAGATAGGCTACACTGGACCTTTGACAAAGATAGGTCAACTCAAAAGACCATTTTTGCGCAAGGAGTGGAGCTTCTTTTTCGATTGCATTACTCGGGCTTTTGGAAAGAAGTGTACCAATTGGGATGCGATTCCCACGGATAGTCTACAGATCGGGTATTCTCTTCTCTATGGCAGTCATTTTGATGTTGCTAGATTAGTTCTAACTAATATTGGTGAGAAAATGCTAGAGAATAGAAATGTTGTTTATTTCTCTAGGTTTTGTCAATTGATATTCAATTTTTGCTGTCCAAATGTTGAGATAGTAGAGGATGATGTTATACTTTCGTTTAAACTGCACAAACGTATATTTTCTGACCTTATCAACAAGGACAACAAGAAAGGAGAAGTTGGTCCTTTAATGTTGCCTGCATCAGTGCAACAATTTCTTGACAACTTACAACAACAACAAGTATCAACTGCTGAAGCTGGACCTTCTGTGTCTCAATCACAGAGGTCAAAGAAATCCAAAGTTCGAGCAGTTAAGTCTGGTTTGCAACAAACTGAAGCTGAGGTATCAAATGTTGATGCTGTGCCTCAGAGAAAAAGAATGAAGAAAAGGCGAGCCCAAAGGGCAAAGTCTGTTGCTGCTGATTCTAATGTAGACTCAGAAACTGAAGCTGATGAAGAGACTCTTCATCAGAGAAAGAGAAGACTAGTTGCTGATCAACTTTTTGGTGATATCATTGCAAATATGGACAAAGAACCTGAGGACACTGAAGCTCCTACGTCAGAGAATGAGGAGATTGTGCCTACAACTGTTCCTCCAAGTACTCCTGCAATTGTTGTTGAGGAGGATATTCTAACTGCTGAGGATGCTGCAAATTTTTGAACCAGAAGCTCCTACATCAAAAGCTGATGATGTAGTTGAGGAAGCTGCTGCATACTCTGACAGCAGGATTATTGATCATGAAGATACTGTACTGGAAGCTGATCAAGCTACTACTGAATTAGTAGAACCTATTGCTTCTCACACAGAAATCATTTCTCTTGATTTTGAGAAAGGTGAGGAAGTTGATCAGATTAGAGTTGATCCAGTTCCAGAAGCTGTTGCTGTACATGTTGATGCAACAGATAATGATCATGAGGATATTGTTTTACTTGAAGCTTTGCAACAATCAGTTGTCGAGATTGTTCAGAGAGAAGCAGAGGTTACTGCTCCAGCAAACTCTGATGTTCCTCAAACTGTAGCAGATCAAGTACCTGATGCCACTGCTCAGTTAATTGATGAAATCACTGCTGAAAATGTGCTTGAAGATATTCACAGAGAGGATGACAATGCTGAAGCTAGTCCTGCTCATTCAAACTCTGATATTCAAGTGGAAGTTTCTGATCTTCAAGCAAATTCTACTGAAGAGAGGGAAGTTCAAAGGGCTGCTTCTGAGCATTTTCAGAATATGTACTACAATGCATGGGCTAATGCAGATTGTGTCTTTCCAGCACAACGGGCTGCAGATTTTCTATCTGATTCTGTTAAGAAGATTACAAATCCTGATGTCCTTACAAGCTTACAGGCAACTGTTATTCAAGTCAAATCTCTCAATAATAGATTTGATGAGAATCAACAAATGCTTACAAAATTGAGGAATGAAGTAAGTTTGAGGGATCTTACTTTAAAGGCTGACAGAACTTCTTACTATGCCATGTTCAAGCAGCAAGCCAGGGATTCTGAAGAAATCAAGAAGAGGCTTGGGACAGTTGAGGACAACCAGAATGCTATGTCTGCTCAACTGACTTCCATTTCTACTGCGCTTGAATTGCTGACATCAGTACTACTTTCTGATGATTCCAAAAAGGGGGAGAGTATACCTAAAGACAAATGCAAAGATACTCAAACTCTGAGACGGAAGGATGATTCTACTGATGGGGGAAGCAGAGGAAATGAAAGAAGGATTTCTGCTCAAAGGCAAAGACGTGTAATAAACTCTGGTGGTCAATCTACTTCTGGTGGTCAATCTACTTCAAAACTCAACAAAAGTTTAGTTGTTTCAGCTAACCCATCTACTGATGAAGAGATTGCTGCTAGGATCTTTATTAAAGAGCATGGAAAGGAAGTTACTATTGAAGATATCCAGGCTGAAGAACAGATGCTTGCTGAAGAACACAAGAAAAATCTTGAAGCTGGAATCTACAAGAAACAGGAAATCAAGGCTCCTAGGAAGAAAGAAGTTGGTATTTTTATCAAAGAGAATACACAACAGAGTATACAATATACAAGGAGACCTATGATTAGAAACTCTGATAAGGGTAAAGGCAAAATGATTGAAAAGCCTAACCTGAAGAAGAAAGATAATTCAACCTCTGACATTGCTCAAGTTGAAACAAGATTAGCAAAATCAACCTCTGACGCTGCTCAAGTTGATGATACTATTAAAGATAAGCCAGCCTCTGACAAGGCTCAAGCTGTGCAAACTCAGCTAGCTCCTCAACTCAAAGGTTTCTTAAGACCTGTACTCTCTGAAACTCTGACACTTCAACCTGTGGATTTTTCTCAAACCAGGACTGTACTTGGAAAAGAATCTTATGATAAGTCTGGTTTAGGTTCACATAGGGAGAAGAGAATAAATAACAGATCTCAAGACAATATTTCACTGGCAGGATCTGGTATTAGGGATACACAAGAAAATCTTGATAAGTTAGAATCTGTTCAGTTGATTTTTCACAGAGTCTTGAAGAAGCAGTTTCTGTTATACTTCATGAGTGATGGAAGTGTTTATAGAGTTGGAGAATCTGATGTAAATCTCAAATCATGGGAAGAACTTGAATATGTACTTTATCTGTTGAAAGTTAAGAACAGACACACCCATAATGTTGCTCAAATCTTAAGAGAAAAGATGCTGAGATCAAAAGTGATGCTTAGAGGAGGAGAAGTCTCAAATGCTTATATTCCAAAGTATAGAAATCATGCTGGAAAGTTGGTGAAGATGAAGAAAAATAGTGCTAGATTTACAACTGCACTTGGAATAAAAGTCTTAGAATTCAACTTAGAGTCAGATAAAGCTCAGTACATTCGGTTAGGGAATGACATGAAGAAGAACAGTATCTATTCTCTGAGGGCTGCCATATATCAAACTGATGAAGGAGATCCAGAGTATAAGGAGCTGAAAGAGATTATGATAGCTGAACTTGAGAATGCTGAGAGAAGACTGCTTGTAACAGCCCCAAATCCGGGGTCAGGGATTTAGAGTAGTCACGATCCATTTACTCCTTGCCTTACCTGTATTACTCACAACGTTCATAATTCACCTGCTCATGACCCCACAATATGTGTCTCACACACACACACACACAGGTTAGAGTCTCAGAAACGACACAATACAACAACTGCGGAATAATAATTTTTATTACAATACCCAAATGTCTTTGAATCTGTCACTGATACAATTTCTAGGAAATGTTACATTACCAACTTAGCCTTCTGATGCTCACAATCCTCTCATACCATTCATATCTATACATAAGTTGAATACCAACAGCTGTATCCCGATTCGATTGGTTCGTACTACTCTCGGGATCACTGCTAGAAACTGTTTATGAAAACGCCTTGCGGGGTATGTGCCGTCCCATTGGCATCCTGCTTCGCTGCTATATAATATATATAAAACAATAGCAAGAGTGAGCGATAGCTCAGCAAGGAAATAAAAGTATGGCATAATTCTGCCTTTAACTCAACCCAGAATAAAGCGGGTATAAGACAATAATTTGTCAAAATATCTTGATACTGAAATTATATCCTTATCGGAATGTATTCCCAAAACAGTACCATTATTGTACTTCAAATATCATTTCATAATATTTCTGCAAACTTTTGCTATATTATGAACAAAGTTCTAGTATAATATAGAAGATGAGGTTTCAAAGTAAACCAATATAACCTTTCCAAAAATATCTGCTATGTAAGCAGAATATCAACACATATCTTAAAAGATGAAGTTATAAGGTGATTCCGTATAAACAACTCCCTTACCATAACTCATGTTATGTAAGGTATCCACAGAGTCATAACTCATAAAATAAAAGATGAAGTTGCAAGAATTTATTGACACTTCATTTCCAAACACTTTTCGACCTCCTGCCAACATGATCGGTTCTTCACCCCAATACATGTTGCAGGAATATCCAAATTGGATGATGAACCAATACAGGAGTTGCTACCGCGCCCGCTGTGCCTAACCTTGCTATGATCAGTAGCAGGTCGCACCGCTCAAATAGTTTTCTACATGTAGATGGAAGAATCACGACAGCCTGACATTGTCTACCGCCTTACAGTGACCTCCCGGCCCATTTGGGGCAATAAAAGTTGGATGGGTCCGCGCAACTAGACCACTTACACCACTCCTAGTTCAGATGAAATCCATGACTCTGAAACGTAAAGATCGTCCTCCTTTCCCCAAGTGTAACACTTGTTGATACGACTCCACTAAGTAGTTATATCTAGGTTGGAAAGGAAGATTCTCCAATATTTCCCAAGCTATTGCTTGTTAATGGATATCGACTTGTTCCATGAATTTACCCCTCGATCGTTGAGGTGGTAACACCATATTTGACTTGCAGCAACTAAATTGCTTCGAGAAAATATCTGTCCCCTGACAGTTTTGAGTTGAGAGTTTAAAATGAGTAGCAGTTACTTAAATCAGGTTTCCCATATTTTCGATAGTTGAGCGAACATTTAAATCCTCTTTAAAAGACAGATTTAAATGGAAAAATATTGGTTTTGGGAACCTCTTTTTGATTTGAAAATACTTAACAATATTTATTGAATCAGTAACCTTAAACGAATATTCAAAACTAATATTCATTAATTAAATAAATAATCCTCGAATGAATATTCAATAATTAAACCTTGAATGAATAATAATATTCATTAAATAAATAAACTTCGAATGAATAATAAAATAATATTCATTAAATAAATGATCCTTAAATGGATATTCACAATAATATACTTCAAGTCAATAATCCCCAAATGAATATTCATAAATAATATACTTTAAGTCAATAATCCTCGAATAACAGTTACCCGATATCTTTATCGAAAAATAACCTTTAATATATATACAGAAAATATGATTATTTCTGATCTAAAGAAATATCTTACGCCCTTAACCTAGGGCCTTTATAAAAACCTGGCTTATAACCGATATCCCATATCTAGCTTATAAGCCAGTTACCAAATCATTTTCAAATAATAACCTTCGAATGAGGTAATATTCAAATAACATTCCTCAAATCATTTCCAGGTAATTAATACTTTCTAGAAATATAATTAATGTTTAATAATAGCAGTCCTCAAAATAGTTAGTACACTGCCGCTGGAATCCCTCCGGGTTTCCACGGCTATCTCCATATCTCAAATACTGACTCCCGGTCTAGAGTCGAAATCAAGAAGTATGCTCTTATCTCTAGAGCTACAAGGTATACCGGTTTATAACTACTTTATCTCAAAGCTCATATATAAACCCAAAATCAAACTCTATTTTATACAATATATAACATGTATCGCAAAACTGTATAATTCCACACATGGCAAAAGCAGTAATGTATAATCAATACTTCAAAGTATAGATTTAGAAAACTTGCCACCATACTCACAACAAAGATTTGATATATATAACTTGGGAATACACAAGTATTGAATATTTGAAAATATACCTACTCTGAACAATAGAGTAAGGTTTAGTAAACTTGCCTGATGCTCGAGAAGTGATAGGGGTTCGCGACGATGCCGGACAATCTAGACAAAGTCAAAGAAAACGTACGATTAATCCCCTGGATAATCCACTTGTACTCAATGCTTAAACACGTAAGCGAAACACAACCAAGGCATTACTAGCTCGTTATAGGCTCATACTAAGTCCATGCTAATCGACAATTACTTAAGTCGTAGGTTTAGTCCGAAATCGATCCTCGAATACAAGTTATACTTAACCATTTACAACATTGGTTTCTAAGTCATGTTCTTAGTGGTTTTCACTTGCGCAACCTCGGCTAACACATTTTTATAAAATCGGAAAATAATCTTTTGGACTCGAAACCTTCGTACAAACCTTCGTAACTGACCTTGACACTTCAATACAAAATTTCATATTTTAAAACAACTCTTAAGGGTCTCAAACATAGCCACAAAGTTGGTACATTTCTGCAATTTCATTCCTTGAACTACTTTCACTAAAATGGTCATATCTCATAAACCGTAAATCGTAATGACATGATTCTTGCGCTCACGTAAACTAGAAACAAAGCTCTACACACTCATGTTCATCACTGAACCAAAAGAGGCAGTTAGGTTTTCGGATTATAGGCAGTTTGTAGAGTTACCGAAAATCGGGCATTACGACGGCTTAAAATCGAATAATCCAATTTTGTCAACACATAACCAAGCCACACCGGGCATACCATACATCCACAACCTCAACAAACAACCTTTTTACTTTTCTAAGTTCAGGAGTGTGGCTACAATCCAACACCCACCATTTCTCATATTTCACAAAGTTAAATAACAACTAAAATACTTAAACATGATCTCTTAAGCTTATAACATCAAAACAATCATCAAAACTCATATGAATTCAAAGGGTGGGTTAGGGTTTTACCTCCTTGGATGCTCTAACAACACTATCAAGTGTTTACAATCACTCAACAAGCCTTAGATACTCCTTACAAAGCTTAAACCTTAAGAAACAAAATCAAGAATCATGAAAAGTTACTATTCATCCTCATCTTGTAAACTCCATATCAAATCGAAAAATAAGAGTTCGGTGCTAATATTTTTACCAGACCTTTTACTCTTCATAAGCTTTCTTTGGAGTTATAGATCGCCAAATTTGAAGCTTCCTAGCTAGGGTTTTGAGTCCCATCTTTCTGCTGGACAGAAACTGGACAGTTTGGGTTCTCCAACTTGGGGAAGGGATTTGGCTAGGCTACACTCCTTTGTTGGCCATGAAATTTTGAACGAATGTTATCCATGGAGTGGAGAAGCTATGGTTAAATCGTGGTGATTTAAGGATGGATAGAAATGGAGTTATGGATTTTCCTTTGGACTCTATTTCTGCTGGGCAGAAAATCTGGGGAGAGAGTTCTTCTCTCTTTCTTTTTCTTTTCTTTTGTCTTGATTAATAATAATGATAATGCTGATATTTGTGTGAAGAGTGGTGAGTCATAGCCCTAGGTGGCTTCATCTCTCGACATGTGTCGAACATGCATTGATTCTGTTAAAGTAACTTTACTGGTTTACTTTACTGATTCGTTTCTTTTCACATGGATGATCCAAATTTGCATTCCTTGAATTAATCTCGTTACATGTTACTTCCATGTCTATATTTAATCCTGTAAATGTCGCCTTGTCCCTCTTGAAACGATTCGAAAATATTTCCTAAAAAGAGCGAATAAAATTCTACGCGATTCTCGCAGTGAATAGTAACTATTCACTATTCACTCCAACGATCGAATCCTTAAATCGACTTTAATAAAATAATAAAATTCCAAAATATTAAATCCTCAAATCCTCAAATTTAATATCTCATTTCTTGAATATAATAATATATAATTCGCTGCCCGGTCAAATACTACACCAAAATAAAATTTGGAATTTCTGAATTCCGATCGTCTTTGCATTCACTTATTTACTCCGTAGATCACTAATATGACTTCGGAATATCCACACTACGTTTCATACATAGGTGGCATGAAAAACTTTGTTAATCCTCAAAATCACTATTCATCCACCAGATTCACTATTCACTGATGCACTTAATCATAATAAGAAAAGTTTTAATTTTACCAAAAATTCGGGTTATTACAGTCTCCCCTCCTTAAAAGGATTCCGTCCCGGAATCAGCTTAGGAATAACTGGGGGGGGGTACTTCTCTCCCATTGCACTTTCTAACTCCCAAGTGGATTCTTCCACTTCTTGATCCTCCACAAACCTCTCGCTAGCTTGGCAACCTCGTCACTTAGCACTTGCTCTTTTCCATCCGTGATTTCCACAGGTTGTTCTTCGTAAGTCAGACCAGGTTGTATATCTACCTGCTCGTACTCTACATATGTCGGGCATCTATAGTATACTGACGTAGCATTGACACATGAACCTCGTTATGACCATTCTACAAGTTTGGGGGGTAAGGCTGGCTCGTAGGCCACCTTCCCGACGCGTCTTAAATCTCAGATGGCCCAATGAATCTCGGGCTCAACTTTCCTTTCTTTCCAAATCTCATTAATTCCTTCCATGGAGATACCTTTAGCATCACGAATCTCTAACCTCATATTCTCTATCTTGTTTGTACAGAAATACACCAGCATAAACTTGTTTGTCATTCATCAACATGCCATTTAGCTTATCAATAGCAGTACCATCTCTAAACTCGCGGGCTTAGTCCGCATACTTTCTCTGTCTATCTTGGCTGTCACCAGCCGCTTGTTGGTGAAATCTTTTGTCTTTCTAGTTCGTTGGGCTGACTTGGGTTTTGTGTAAAATCTCATCCTTTAATTCCTGATTATTCGGAATCCATCTCTGTCTCATTTTAATTAAGGGTATCGGCCACCACATTGGCCTTCCCCGGATGGTAGTGTATCTCACAGTCATAATCCTAGGTCAATTTTAGCCATTTCTCCATTTCATGTTATCTACTATCACGGATAACTCAAAGCCATTTCATTACATTCCATAAAAATTTGTGGGTGCATTAGTCAATCCCAAAATAACCTCGCTGAAAACTCGAAGTGTCTATTCCTGGTACGAATCGCAGTCTTGGGTATATCCTCGGATTTAACTTCCAACTGGTGATATCCAGTTCTTGAATAAATTTGGAAATACACAGCGTTCTTCCGCTGATCAAACAATCATTTACAAGGGTACCTATTCTCCATGTCGAACTCATACAACTCTCGAGGTTCGATACATAATCTTGTGCTAACATTTTTCTCTCTTACAACAACACCGGGCTCTCCATGGTGGTACACTGGGTCTTATCATACCCTTATACAACAACTCTTGTAACTGAGTCACCAACCCTTTCATTCCCATTATACTCTGAATACTCGGTATTCATTCTCATGTCATCCAAATCGATATTTGGTAGCTCATTAAAACCTTGTACAATCTCCCAAAACCATTGTAGTTCCCTTTATAATTGGTATCTCTTTTCTTGGCGTCAACCATAAGAGCTAATTAAGCCTCGTATCTCTGGCGTAATAGTTTCTCAGTCTAAACTATCTTCAAGAATCTCTAAATCTGCCTCCATCCTTTAATTATTACTCTTTTTCTTTGCAATCAATTGGCTCCATTGGGTGTCAACCAACCCATCCTTATTATAATATCATCTTCTCCCAACTTGAAAGGAATCAGGTCTATCAAAAGTGTCGACCTCATATTTCTAGTTCACAACCTAGATGTACCGGTCCTATGGGAAAATCCCTCGATTGACTATTTCTACTTGTAATTATTCCCTTAGCGGCTCGGCCTTAAGGTTTAATTATCATGCAATTACTTGATACACAACGATACATTAGCTCAGTCTAAATAGTATAAAAGGGCACCTTCTATTTAAAGGTCCTGACAGTGGGCTGCTTGTTGGAGGTAGCCCTGGTTGAAACCTACTGGCTTTCTTTTCTTCTGTGTTCACAAACTCCGGAACAAACCTCAATAATTCGGAAAACTTGGCCTCATACTCGGTCACAGTCATGGTTTCTTGTTTTAACTCTTTAACTTTCATTTTCATCCGGGTCTCCATATCTTTCCGGAAATTATTCCTTTAAAACAGCACACGCTGCACCTCTCACAAGTCACAATACCAGCTCCCTCTGACTCCATCGTCAGTACTTATCTTGCTAACCCAGAGGTAGTGTCCATTCGTAAACAACTCCTCCAAAATCTCAATTCCACTATAGGGCGTCTATCTAACACCGTTGTCACTGGAGTTCACGGCACGTCGCTATTCCTTTCACATATATCGATTGACACGCTTTCCATTATCATAATATCCTTGGGAGAATAAACCAATTTCATTGACATGTCACTAACATTCTATTCGTCTTAGGGATTCGCTCCTGTCATAGGCGGTTTCGTTGCGAATCTACTTCCTATTAGCGAATTTTGACTTGTTTGGTCTGGTTGGCCTCCCCTCGGAATTCAATGAGGATAACAAAAATTATGGGGCCTTGAAAGATAGCTCCCATATCAAAGATAATGTCACACACTGGTGATCATAAGGTTATGAGTTTTAAGGTAACCTTATTGGAGGTAAAAGAATTTACCGAGAGATCAACATGATCATAAGAACTCAACGTTGTGTGCCTCGATTGAGACATTACTAAAGGTAATTAGCCTTCTTGTATTTCACAACTTACAAGTGATGGCGTCCCATCAGACTTCTATCACACAGACAAATAGTCCTTGTAGCCCCTATAAGTATAGGGTTGTTCGTCTGAGTGGAAGTTGAAAAGTATGAAAGCAATTCGATATCAATTTAATGATTATCGTCTTTCAACAATATTTCTTAAAGGAACACCTTGGATTAAAATTGAACAGATTCCAAAGGTGCGGTTTCCAAAGAAAATACAAAGAAAAGAATAACCAAGAAGATACTGGTACTTAACAAGCAAGGGTTATTCATTATTTGAAGAAAAGTGGAAGCTTGAATAACATCATTTGACAGGGCTTTGAAAAACTTGAAAGTAGGCATCGTGGCAGCCTCTAACACAATTGAAATTAAATATGATTTAACACAAGTGTTATAAAATAACTTCGAAGAGGGAATATACCCTTTATCAGAATTCTTTCTTGGAAAAGAGGTCAAGATAGATCATAGATTGGGGAAATATCCCACACAATTTGCAAATGGGGAGGGTACTACCAAGGTCTCTACGGATGCCTTTTATGTCGGCTCTTCTGATGGATAATCGTTCAATTCCAAAGCTTTTCTTTTCCACGCACCCTAAGGTGTTCGATACTTACGTCATTGCCGACTTATAATAGTCGCTAAGGATTCAACCATCGACTTTTGCAATCGCAGGGAATTCTATTCGACTAGGCGCAAACATCTCAAGTAAGCGTTCTGTTCTATAAGAAGACTTCGATACCGTTGTCGCCCATAGCAATGACAATTCCTCATGTAGACTGGGCGGTACTCCGGAAGATCGTCAGAATCTACAGGCTTAAATCCGGTCTCTATTTCAATCATCCTTATACCCAATATTCCTTCTCCCTTATCAATCTCGTGCGCTACATAAGCTTAACACTTTTGGCACAATAGCCTTTTCATTTAAGTCAATCCCGGAATTTCTCAGTCCGTCTTGGTCCTTAAATATATTTCGCCTTTACCGTCCAATCTCAACTTCATCATTTTATCTCTATAATCAGTTGTAGCAATCAGGATCTGTCCACCAACCCATATAGCGGCCATCTTACCCTATCCACAGGGTTCGCTCTAGTTTCCACTCTCTTTGGTGACATCCTCTGGTAATCAGAAAGACAAGGTTTGCCAAAATTTGCTGAATTTCTTTCCAAAATCAGGGAAATTTGATCAATCTATTTACTCACTAGTAATACTCGGATCTGATTTCCGACCTTTCGGTTCTATCCTCATAACTCCTTCCTGGTTTCCTGAGGGTGGTAAATCTCGTTCTCGATTCTGCCTTAGCGTGCTTGTATTACAATAACATTTGCATGGTACATATACCCAAAATTCTCCTTGAGATAATAAAATCCCTCAATGATGTAATAGACACTATTCCTAGTGGAATCGCTGGTCGTGGGGGATTGAAATCTCATAGCCAAAGAAATACCTTTCACTATTCTAGGCAACTAAGTACCCTTAATCGTTCGTGAAAATCTGAACATCTTGGTTCTTACGTATGCCGCCTCCTTATGGGCAACTATAACCGACTACGAGTAACAGGTTTCGTTCAAGTTGGATCCATCCACTGATACTGGCTATACTGCATCTACCTCTTCTGCGTTGGAGACTCCACTCCATCTTCTTTGTCATATCTCTTGATAAATCATGAACGATCCTTAGACTCTCGTCTCGTCACTTATTTATCCCTTGAAGGTTAGTCCGGTCTTATTATACGACCTCAAGTAACATACCACATCTTTATCAATCAACACGTCCTCTACAAGATTCTTTCCTTGACCCACTATGGGGTCTTCCTCTAGATCCTCCTATGGATCTCCCTTTATCGGGTCTCCGTCCATTTCAAGGAACGCATCATCAATTGCCTACTCGAAGGCCTCGGGATCTGGTATCTCGGAGTCCCATCCATCTATAACTCATACGAATCGAGGTGACTAACCATGAAGTCCTAAGTACGGTTTCCCAAAAGAAGTCCCCTCTCGGGCTTCATCTTAAACAGTCAGGGTCATGTCCTCTAACCCGACTACGAACTCAATTTGAGCTCTAAATGTTCTTATCATTATTAAGGGTATTGTAAGACTCGATCTCCTATCGTTTCTGAGGACTGTAACCTAACGCTCTGATACCATTTCTGTAACAGCCCCAAATCCGGGGTCAGGGATTTAGAGTAGTCACGATCCATTTACTCCTTGCCTTACCTGTATTACTCACAACGTTCATAATTCACCTGCTCATGACCCCACAATATGTGTCTCACACACACACACACACAGGTTAGAGTCTCAGAAACGACACAATACAACAACTGCGGAATAATAATTTTTATTACAATACCCAAATGTCTTTGAATCTGTCACTGATACAATTTCTAGGAAATGTTACATTACCAACTTAGCCTTCTGATGCTCACAATCCTCTCATACCATTCATATCTATACATAAGTTGAATACCAACAGCTGTATCCCGATTCGATTGGTTCGTACTACTCTCGGGATCACTGCTAGAAACTGTTTATGAAAACGCCTTGCGGGGTATGTGCCGTCCCATTGGCATCCTGCTTCGCTGCTATATAATATATATAAAACAATAGCAAGAGTGAGCGATAGCTCAGCAAGGAAATAAAAGTATGGCATAATTCTGCCTTTAACTCAACCCAGAATAAAGCGGGTATAAGACAATAATTTGTCAAAATATCTTGATACTGAAATTATATCCTTATCGGAATGTATTCCCAAAACAGTACCATTATTGTACTTCAAATATCATTTCATAATATTTCTGCAAACTTTTGCTATATTATGAACAAAGTTCTAGTATAATATAGAAGATGAGGTTTCAAAGTAAACCAATATAACCTTTCCAAAAATATCTGCTATGTAAGCAGAATATCAACACATATCTTAAAAGATGAAGTTATAAGGTGATTCCGTATAAACAACTCCCTTACCATAACTCATGTTATGTAAGGTATCCACAGAGTCATAACTCATAAAATAAAAGATGAAGTTGCAAGAATTTATTGACACTTCATTTCCAAACACTTTTCGACCTCCTGCCAACATGATCGGTTCTTCACCCCAATACATGTTGCAGGAATATCCAAATTGGATGATGAACCAATACAGGAGTTGCTACCGCGCCCGCTGTGCCTAACCTTGCTATGATCAGTAGCAGGTCGCACCGCTCAAATAGTTTTCTACATGTAGATGGAAGAATCACGACAGCCTGACATTGTCTACCGCCTTACAGTGACCTCCCGGCCCATTTGGGGCAATAAAAGTTGGATGGGTCCGCGCAACTAGACCACTTACACCACTCCTAGTTCAGATGAAATCCATGACTCTGAAACGTAAAGATCGTCCTCCTTTCCCCAAGTGTAACACTTGTTGATACGACTCCACTAAGTAGTTATATCTAGGTTGGAAAGGAAGATTCTCCAATATTTCCCAAGCTATTGCTTGTTAATGGATATCGACTTGTTCCATGAATTTACCCCTCGATCGTTGAGGTGGTAACACCATATTTGACTTGCAGCAACTAAATTGCTTCGAGAAAATATCTGTCCCCTGACAGTTTTGAGTTGAGAGTTTAAAATGAGTAGCAGTTACTTAAATCAGGTTTCCCATATTTTCGATAGTTGAGCGAACATTTAAATCCTCTTTAAAAGACAGATTTAAATGGAAAAATATTGGTTTTGGGAACCTCTTTTTGATTTGAAAATACTTAACAATATTTATTGAATCAGTAACCTTAAACGAATATTCAAAACTAATATTCATTAATTAAATAAATAATCCTCGAATGAATATTCAATAATTAAACCTTGAATGAATAATAATATTCATTAAATAAATAAACTTCGAATGAATAATAAAATAATATTCATTAAATAAATGATCCTTAAATGGATATTCACAATAATATACTTCAAGTCAATAATCCCCAAATGAATATTCATAAATAATATACTTTAAGTCAATAATCCTCGAATAACAGTTACCCGATATCTTTATCGGAAAATAACCTTTAATATATATACAGAAAATATGATTATTTCTGATCTAAAGAAATATCTTACGCCCTTAACCTAGGGCCTTTATAAAAACCTGGCTTATAACCGATATCCCATATCTAGCTTATAAGCCAGTTACCAAATCATTTTCAAATAATAACCTTCGAATGAGGTAATATTCAAATAACATTCCTCAAATCATTTCCAGGTAATTAATACTTTCTAGAAATATTAATGTTTAATAATAGCAGTCCTCAAAATAATTAGTACACTGCCGCTGGAATCCCTCCGGGTTTCCACGGCTATCTCCATATCTCAAATACTGACTCCCGGTCTAGAGTCGAAATCAAGAAGTATGCTCTTATCTCTAGAGCTACAAGGTATACCGGTTTATAACTACTTTATCTCAAAGCTCATATATAAACCCAAAATCAAACTCTATTTTATACAATATATAACATGTATCGCAAAACTGTATAATTCCACACATGGCAAAAGCAGTAATGTATAATCAATACTTCAAAGTATAGATTTAGAAAACTTGCCACCATACTCACAACAAAGATTTGATATATATAACTTGGGAATACACAAGTATTGAATATTTGAAAATATACCTACTCTGAACAATAGAGTAAGGTTTAGTAAACTTGCCTGATGCTCGAGAAGTGATAGGGGTTCGCGACGATGCCGGACAATCTAGACAAAGTCAAAGAAAACGTACGATTAATCCCCTGGATAATCCACTTGTACTCAATGCTTAAACACGTAAGCGAAACACAACCAAGGCATTACTAGCTCGTTATAGGCTCATACTAAGTCCATGCTAATCGACAATTACTTAAGTCGTAGGTTTAGTCCGAAATCGATCCTCGAATACAAGTTATACTTAACCATTTACAACATTGGTTTCTAAGTCATGTTCTTAGTGGTTTTCACTTGCGCAACCTCGGCTAACACATTTTTATAAAATCGGAAAATAATCTTTTGGACTCGAAACCTTCGTAACGGACCTTGACACTTCAATACAAAATTTCATATTTTAAAACAACTCTTAAGGGTCTCAAACATAGCTACAAAGTTGGTACATTTCTGCAATTTCATTCCTTGAACTACTTTCACTAAAATGGTCATATCTCATAAACCGTAAATCGTAATGACATGATTCTTGCGCTCACGTAAACTAGAAACAAAGCTCTACACACTCATGTTCATCACTGAACCAAAAGAGGCAGTTAGGTTTTCGGATTATAGGCAGTTTGTAGAGTTACCGAAAATCGGGCATTACGACGGCTTAAAATCGAATAATCCAATTTTGTCAACACATAACCAAGCCACACCGGGCATACCATACATCCACAACCTCAACAAACAACCTTTTTACTTTTCTAAGTTCAGGAGTGTGGCTACAATCCAACACCCACCATTTCTCATATTTCACAAAGTTAAATAACAACTAAAATACTTAAACATGATCTCTTAAGCTTATAACATCAAAACAATCATCAAAACTCATATGAATTCAAAGGGTGGGTTAGGGTTTTACCTCCTTGGATGCTCTAACAACACTATCAAGTGTTTACAATCACTCAACAAGCCTTAGATACTCCTTACAAAGCTTAAACCTTAAGAAACAAAATCAAGAATCATGAAAAGTTACTATTCATCCTCATCTTGTAAAATCCATATCAAATCGAAAAATAAGAGTTCGGTGCTAATATTTTTACCAGACCTTTTACTCTTCATAAGATTTCTTTGGAGTTATAGATCGCCAAATTTGAAGCTTCCTAGCTAGGGTTTTGAGTCCCATCTTTCCGCTGGACAGAAACTGGACAGTTTGGGTTCTCCAACTTGGGGAAGGGATTTGGCTAGGCTACACTCCTTTGTTGGCCATGAAATTTTGAACGAATGTTACCCATGGAGTGGAGAAGCTATGGTTAAATCGTGGTGATTTAAGGATGGATAGAAATGGAGTTATGGATTTTCCTTTGGACTCTATTTCTGCTGGGCAGAAAATCTGGGGAGAGAGTTCTTCTCTCTTTCTTTTTCTTTTCTTTTGTCTTGATTAATAATAATGATAATGCTGATATTTGTGTGAAGAGTGGTGAGTCATAGCCCTAGGTGGCTTCATCTCTCGACATGTGTCGAACATGCATTGATTCTGTTAAAGTAACTTTACTGGTTTACTTTACTGATTCGTTTCTTTTCACATGGATGATCCAAATGTTGCATTCCTTGAATTAATCTCGTTACATGTTACTTCCATGTCTATATTTAATCCTGTAAATGTCGCCTTGTCCCTCTTGAAACGATTCGAAAATATTTCCTAAAAAGAGCGAATAAAATTCTACGCGATTCTCGCAGTGAATAGTAACTATTCACTATTCACTCCAACGATCGAATCCTTAAATCGACTTTAATAAAATAATAAAATTCCAAAATATTAAATCCTCAAATTTAATATCTCATTTCTTGAATATAATAATATATAATTCGCTGCCCGGTCAAATACTACACCAAAATAAAATTTGGAATTTCTGAATTCCGATCGTCTTTGCATTCACTTATTTACTCCGTAGATCACTAATATGACTTCGGAATATCCACACTACGTTTCATACATAGGTGGCATGAAAAACTTTGTTAATCCTCAAAATCACTATTCATCCACCAGATTCACTATTCACTGATGCACTTAATCATAATAAGAAAAGTTTTAATTTTACCAAAAATTCGGGTTATTACACTGCTGATTGATTATCTCAGGACTGTACATGATATTGAAGAAGTCAAGTAAAGTCTGACTGTAAGTTTTTAATATTTTCTATTCTAAGTCAAATTTAAACTCTGTTTTAAATTAAACTCTGTTATATGTTAAACACTGCATTTGTTAAATGGTTTTGACATCATCAATTATATGTTTAACTTGTACATTTTATTATGAACAAGTTGGGGGAGATTGTTAGATATAATTGCTAATGTTTGTTTATCAGTGTTTAAGCAACAGGTACTGACAAGAGTTTATCAGAAGCCAGTCAGAGTTTAGTTAAACTCTGACAGGGTGAAGAGTTTAATTGAAGCCGGTCAGAGTTTATTTAAAGTCTGACAGAGTGATAGTTGAATTAGCTGTCGGTACTGAATTGAAGATTCTAGAAGCAATATATTCTGAAGATGGAAAGAAGCAGAATATATTGATACAGCTAAGGAAACGGAATAGAAGATAAGAAGCAATCCTTAATTGATAAGTTTTGTATAGCTAACTTGTAGGAATATCAATTAGATAAGGATTGTATGTAGCTGTGTACTATATAAACACAGATAGGTTATCCCTAGAAGGGACGCGCGAATATTGATATATTATTCTTGTAACCTAGAAGCTCTTTGTGATTCATTAACATCATAAAGAGAGAAGCTGTTAATATAAATACAGTTTATTGATTCATAAACAGTGTTCTTAATTATTGTTATTCTCATACATACTTGGTTATATTGTGTATTCGGCCTAACAATTGGTATCAAAGCAAGCTTCTAACATACAAGGAGTTTTAAGATCAAGGCCAAAACAGAAACCATGGTGAAGAAGGATGCAGGTGTAAAGATACCAGTTCTAGATAAGGACAATTAATTTCACTGGAAAGTAAAAATGCATCTACATCTCATGTCTAAGGATGAGAGATATGTAGACTGCATTGAGAAAGGTCCACACGTTCCCATGAAGTTTGCATCTAGAGTTGGACTGCCAGATGATGCTGAAGATGTGGAAATTCCAAAGCCTGTCTCAGAATGGACTGTTGAAGATGTTGCAGAAGTCCATAAAGATAAAAGAACCATGAACATTCTGTTCAATGGCTTGGAGGAAGAGATGTTTGACAATGTTATCAACTGTACAACTGCTAAAGAAGTATGGGACACTGTTAGAACACTCTGTGAAGGAACTGAGCAAGTAAGGGAAAACAAAATGCAACTCCTCATACAACAATATGAGCACTTTCATTTTAAAGCTGGTGAAACCCTAAATGATACATTTAGTAGGTTTCAAAAGCTTTTGAATGGATTAAAGTTGTATGGGAGGGTCTACCAAACCAAGGATTCAAACCTCAAATTTCTTAGAGCTCTTCCAAAAGAGTGGAAGCCTATGACTATTTCTCTGAGAAACACTCAAGAGTACAAAGACTATACTCTTGAAAGACTTTATGGAACTTTAAAGACATATGAGCTGGAAATGGAGCAAGATGAAGAAATTGAGAAGGTACAAAAGAAAGGTGGATCTATTGCATTGGTTGCATCTGTGAACCAACTGGAAGATGACAATGAAGAAGCTGCAAGAGCCACAACTAGTCGAGCTAGTTGTAGGAGTGATGTTAGCAAGGGTAAAGGCAAGATGACAGAAGAAGAAGAAGAACCAGCCAACTTGGATGACTTAGATGAGATTGATGAGCACATTGCTTTTCTTTCAAGAAAATTTTCTAAGTTTAAATTCAAGAGAAACTCAGAAGCAAGGCCACCAAGGAAAGACTTTCAACCTAGCAAAAATAATTGGATTGAAAAGTCTAAGTCTAAATGTTTCAACTGTGGAATGATTGGTCACTATGCTGGAGATTGCAGAAAGCCTAGAGCTGAGAAGGGCAACAGGAAAATTGAGCCTGTTGATTATAAAAAGAAATACTTTGAACTTCTCAAGCAAAAAGAAAAAGGCTTTCATGTCTCATGAGTATGATTGGGCTGGTAATGGTGAAGATTCAGATGATGATGTTGAGTATGTCAATTTGGCTCTAATGGCTAACAATCATGAGCAGGAAGCAAGTTCCTCTAGCAACCAGGTAATAACTACTAATCTTTCTGAGCTTTCTAAAGAGGAATGCAATAGTACAATTAATGATATGTCTACTGTATTGTATAATTTGCGTGTTTCTCTTAAATCACTTACCAAAGAGAACTCAAGAATTAAAGAGACTAATTTGTTCTTAAGTGATAGAAATGCCATGTTAGAAGCACAGCTCATTGAGTTTGAGAAAATGAGGTGTGTTAGTAGGGATGCTAAGCTGGAACTTGAGAAAGCGTTAAAAAGGGAAGAGATTCTTAAAACATGATTAGAAATAGAACAGAGATTGATTGCAAAATGGAAAGATTCCAGGAATGTTGCTAGCAACATCATTAATGTTCAAGGTATGGAATCTTTCTGTGAGCAATCATGGAAAAAGAACAAAGAGAAACTAGGGTATGCTGTTGAAACCTTAGAATCAGAATCAGAGTCAACAAACAACAATGATCATTCGTTGAAGGTTGATACGTCAACGGAATGCAAGCTTCCGTTGATAGATGAACCATCAACCGATCATGCTGTTCCGTTGACAGAGGAAAAGAAAGAAGGACTCACTAGACTTAATAACAAGTATGGTCCTGTCACCAAGAACTTTGTTCAAGGTGAGTCTAGTAAATCAAAGAAAGTTGAGAAGCCTGTTGAGAGAGCTAATGTAGGTCACTTGTCTAACAAGCAATTGAAAGACAAGTTGGAGAAAATTCAAGTTGAGGTTAAGGGCAATAAAAAGAATAACAGAAATGGCAAAGTAGGGATTAACAAACATAACAATTACACACCTGATAAGTATGCTCCTAGAAAAACATGTGTTAATTGTGGTAGTGTTAGTCATTTATCTGTTAATTGCACATATGTTAAGAAGCATACTAATGTGAAAATGCCTAAGCCTACAATGAATGCCTCTATGCCTGCAATGCCTGTTATGCCTAATATGTTTGCTCCATATGCACAAGTTCAAAATCCATATGCTAGCATGCCATTTGTGCCTAATCCATACATGAATATGTTTAATGTGCCACAAATGCCATGGAATGTGAATAACATGTTTGTTCCTCCAAATATGCATGCTATGAATGAAAATGTGAGCAACCCTCAGAAATCAACACCAAAGGCAAAGGTTGATTTAACTCAATCTGAACCCAAGGTGAAAAATGATGTGAAGAGAAAATTAAAGGCTAACAAAACAGGACCCAAGGAAACTTGGGTACCAAAATCAACTTGGGTCACATGACTGGTGATTCTACCCTTCTCACAGAGTTCCAGGAAAGAGTTGGCCCTTGTATTGCTTTTGGAGATGACAGCAAAGGCTACACTAAGGGATGTGGCTTGATTTCAAGAGAAAATGTCATCATTGATGAGGTTGCACTGGTGGATGGTCTAAAGCACAATTTGCTTAGTATCAGCCAACTTTGTGACAAATGATTTTTAGTTACTTTTTCAAGAGAAGCTTGTGTTTTTTCTAAAGGTGGAGACAACAATGTGGTAATGACTGGATTCAGAAGAGGGAATGTGTACATTGCTGACTTTAGTAGCACAAGTCCAGACACCATTGTAAGATCCGGGAAAATTACGTGTTAATATTTGATGTGAAATGAAATTTTAATTTCATATTAAGAGTTATTAAATGATTTATCTGTTTAAACGTGCTAAGTTATTCGTTAAATGATTGAAAATGTGATATTGTGATGCTATGTGAAATGTGTAGGGAATTTGAAATTATTTTGAAAAGGGTGTCATACTATTTTATTTTATTTTAATTATCGAAAAGAAAATTTGGATCGTTCCCAAATTATTCGGGAGATTGGTATATCGTTCGTACCAATATTTCATTGGTTAAAGTGGGAAGTACTCAAAAATATTCGTAATAGAGGTATTTTGGTTCGTATATTTTGTATTAAACGATACTTGTAGTTATCCGTACTTTATGGATGCTTATCGTCTCGTGAAACGTGTATTCTGCTTTATTAAAGGTTTAAAGCATATATTCTGTTAAATTTTATTTAAAGCGATCTATCGGATCAGTATCGATCCAAAAATGTCGTTTGGGATATTATTTTCCGTTTATTATAAAAAAGCAAATCGTACCTTGTTTTTCGTATAATAAAGCTTAATTACAGCTAAAAATCTAAAAACCCCTGAAACGTGTTCTTCGTGTTCTTGAGAATCAAACTCACTTTTGAAGGCGTTATCGGAATCCGATTTCGATGTTCTTGTGACCAAATCGAATCTCTCATCATCCTTTACCTAAATCCACCATCAAAATTCATGTGGGTATGATTTTTAAACTTTTCCGATTTTTAATTTATTTATTTATTTCGAATTTTTGTTTTAATTTGGGGAAATCTTTGATTGTTGATGTTCTTGATAATTGAGGGCATGAATATATTGTGCGTGTTGTGATGAGCCTATTGATAATTTTTGTGTGATTTTTGGAGTCCAAATTCGAGCAAAACGGAAATTTAAAGGACTCGCCGGATTTTTCTATGTTCGGCCGGAATTTACATTCGGTTGATTGTTCTTTGATATGGCTTCCATAACTTGATAGATCGGAAGGTTTAGAGTGCAAAGGTGTGTTTAAATTCGAGTTTTAGTCCCGTTTTCTTGTTGCCGGACTTTCCGCCGCCGCCGGCCGTTGTCGGTGTTGGGTTGCATATGGCAACGTTTTGGACGGAGTTTTGGGGAAGATATTATAGCTGGGATACCGTCCTAGTGATTCCCCATAGTTCCCGTACGAAATCAGTAATGTGGTAGTGCTTTTGAAGTCGCCGGATTCTGGACGGGGTGGCCGGAACCCCCGCCGCCGGCGGGTGTTCTTGGTGACCCGTATCCGTTTCTTGGCGACCCGTTTCCAAAATTTACCCGAACCGGTTTTGATTCTTCAAACCCTAATGTCATTTCAGAAATATGTTTCTGGATTTTTATTTTAAAAATAATTCAAAAATAGTTTTATAATTCTAAAAATCATATCTTTGATTTAAAAATACATTTTATTATTCCGAAAATTTTATAAATTCATAAATATTTATTTAGATTCGAAAATTGATTAAATTTATTTATTTTAATTATTTTTGATTAATAATTTATTTATTTAATTAATTGATTAATTCTTTTAATCAGTTAATTCTTAATAATTAATTATTAATTAGATTTAATTAATTAAAATTAAGTTTAATTATTTTCTAGCTTGGTTTATTTATTTAAAAATAGTTTGAGCATTTAAAGAGTGTCAATTAATTTTATTAATTGATTTATTTACATTTAAAATACTTATATTGGATTTAAAAATCCGATTTTTGATTTAAAAATTGTTTGTGGCTTATTTAAATTCAAATAAGCTTTGTGTGATGTTTTAAAAATAGTTATAAGTGCTATATGATGTGTATGAGTTGTGTAATGTGTTTTATAGTCCGTATATGCCCGTACTCGGGCTAGTATCTGAGTTTTTAATCTCGTAAATTAGACCGGGTGTCCGATACGTAACCGGTTACTTGTTTAAATGTGTTATGTGAATGATGTGAATTATCTGTTGTTGAGTCATGCATGCGAATAAATTGTGTTGAGACTTGTTTGAGTATTTGGTCGTGTCTAACATCATCACGAGGGGTAGTTGGAATAGAAATTTGTCGGTTATGTTAGAAAGTGAGATTTACGAGGCCGTTGACTTGGATGTTGACTTTTATGGTATAGAGATTTTCGACGAACGTGATATGTGGGTGATTGATTTAGTTAATCGTGATTATTCTATCAATTGAAATGTGGTTGTCTGTGCAACAGAGGCTATTGGACGAGACGAGTCAGATTATCGAATTTAAGTTACGATCGTTTATGGAATGTGAAATCATACGTTGAAGACTAAGTACCGTCTCATGTTTGACTATCGAGGCTGGCACGTGGATTCGAAATGATAAAAGCAGACTAGTGGTATTCGCAAGAGCGTTAAAGCAAAGAAGGACGGAGGTAGAGAATCGTGCGACAAGACAGAATAAGGAGGAAATCGTATTGTTTCAGCGTTACGAAATAGCTAAGGACCAGAGGCAAGTGTTTATACCCTTGCTTATTAATTAAGGGATATTATCTTGAATTATTAGTATGCATGTTGAATGCTTATTACTGAATTTTCAAATGTTGATTTCTTTGCATTGAATTGCAAGTATGTTATTTAATCTCATAAATTGACGAGTACTCTTTTATACCTTTTTGGTTTAGATTCATATTTCATATTGATCGGAGAGATATAATTATTATATTGAAATGATTGAAAAGATAGTTATGGGCTGTATACTAAGGCCTTCTTTCAAAGACTTGATTTAAAAATGCTAAGTTGGAATATTACCAACCCTAGATGAGCGGGAACTTGTGAACCCTATGAGGGAAAACTTACTCTGAAATTCTGAAGTGGTGTTGCTTGCCCTTCAAGTATTCCGTTTTTCACCTTGCACCTATGCAAACCTTGTTATCCATTCTTGTTAATGCGATCATCTGATCCATTCCCTGATTCGAATTCATATATGATGTGCATGATTTAGTTTACTTCCTTCAAGTACAAGGCTTATCTATTATAAGTTCATGTTCGAAGGACTTGAACTATTTCTGTCCGAAGTCGATAAACCCTTGTTTTCTTCATTTATAAACTTCACCTTGAATTCTTCTTAAACTTGAACTTGACTCTCTTGTAATTTACCAGATTGGTAAACCTTAATTAATTCTTCCATAATGTGATGATTTGAACTATTGAGGCCATCTAGAGCCTGTTCTTTGAACCCTACTCTATATTGACTTGTTACCCTTTTCTGTTGATATCATAATGCCTGTTTCATATCAGACTAAATCTTATTGAGCATGTCATTGTTTATTCTTCATTATATCCCAGTTGTTACATCGAACTCGTCGATGCTTATTATATTGTCACTTTTCATATGCACCTCCCCATATTGTGTCGATCTCGTCGATACTAGATTATATTGTTATTCCTTAATGGAATCTTCATAATTGAACTGTTTCTTGGAACGTGAGTTTTCCAGCAATTGTTGTATTAGGTTGTCGATTCTTCCGACACCTGATTGTCGAAGTAAGGTTGTCAATTGTTCTGACACCTGACGTATATAATATAGGATTGGAATGTTTTTAAAAATGGACCAATTATTGGTCGGGCCATTTATGGTCGATGTAATTTAGGCCCAGATTGGCCTTGGATCCGTAGAGGACTATGCATGAGCTAGTCCGGGGTTGTTGCGTGGCTGGCCAGCAGCACAACCTTTGATTTGATAAAATGTGAAAATCCAATTCTAGAATAAGTTCTTATTTCTGAGATGAGTTACATCCATATGTTTCGTTCTTGTGAGTTATGACCTGATTCTCAGGTTTATTCGTTGCGTGAAGTTGTTGGTTCGTTGATTATTAATAGTGGTTTCAATCTTGCTGAAATCACTTACTCTTAATACATTTGGATTCCAAATAGTCGAAATCCACTTCCTTGATTCCATTGGCAGTCGTGAGATATCTATCTTGATGAGTTTTATTCATACCGCATATCCAGTCGGTACCATGTTGAAGTCTTGAAGTGCGTTCTTTATTTCTTGACCGAGCGTGTTGGCTCATTCTTAACCCTTGATTACTCTAACCTTCCAGAGTTGTTGGTTTCAGAAAATGTTATGAATAGACCTGTTATCTTCAAATTAGTATTTTTGTACAAACTATGGTCTTGAAGACGTATGAGTTATATTTATTTCATATTTTCTACTTACTATTGTAGATATTGTTGATTCGGTCGCCGTAACGACCAATATAAATCTTTTGTGTTTTAAACTATTCAATTGAGAGAAGAAGAATGAGAAATTGTGGTAAATTACCAAACTTGTTTTGAAAATATTAGAGATTACAAATGTTTAAGCCAAAGGCTTGTTTATTTGAAAATCCAAAGTTTATTTTGGAAACCTTTCGTATTATATTTAATAATGCGCTTGCTGAGCAATTCATTCGCTCATACTTGTTTTATTTATGTATATTTTAGCCTGCCGGAAAGAAGGTGTATTGGCGAGAGTTGTCCGCGTAGCTGATCAGAGATGGGGAAAGATATTAGCGTAAAGACGTTTTGATCCAGAGCATTGGAGCTAGTGAGAGGTTTTGTATATAGATGTTTTATATTGAATAATATATTGTATAAGAGTAGTGGCCTGGTATACTTCTTATCGAAGTTATACTAGTGTATTAGAATTTTTGTTAAGAGAAGGATTGTAAGGAAGAAAGATTGTTGTAATGAAATTTTGGATTCTTGTTTCTAGCACTATAACCTTTAAAGATTCTTGGTAGAGTTGGGGTCACAGATATTATTATTATTGTGTTGATTTTATATTGAACAGGTTGTTTGGATTAAGAGTGCAGTGTGACGACCAAATCCTTTGACCCCGGATTTGGGGGCGTCACAACCATCACTTGTCTTTTCAGCAAGGCAAGCAAGGATGAAAGTTGGCTATGGCACAAGAAATTGTCTCATTTGAATTTCAAGGTTATGAATGACTTGGTGAGGAAAGATCTTGCTAGAGGAATTCCACAAGTGGAATTCTCCAAGGATGGTTTGTGTGATGCCTGTAAAAAAGGGAAACAAAAGAAGGCATCATTCAAAAGCAAGACAGAGTCATCAATTGTTCAACAGCTTGAGTTGCTTCATATGGATCTATTTGGCCATGTCAATGTCATGTCCATTTCAAAGAAGAAATACTGTCTTGTGATTGTTGATGATTTTTCTAGATTTACATGGACTTTCTTTTTGCATTCAAAAGATGAGGCAAGTGAAATCATTATCAATCACATCAAGATGGTAAACAATCATCCTGATTTCAAAGTAAGAAGGATTAGGAGTGACAATGGGACAGAGTTCAAGAATTCAACTATGAAGATGTTCTGTGAAGAAAATGGTATTTTGCATGAATTTTCAGCTGCAAGGACACCACAGCAAAATGGTGTAGTCGAAAGGAAAAACAGAACACTCATTGAAGCTGCAAGGACAATGCTAGATGAATCAAAGTTACCAACTTATTTTTGGGCTGAGGCAGTTAACACAGCTTGCTTCACTCAAAATATTTCTTTGATTAATCAAGCCAATGGAATGACCCCTTATCAACTACTCAAAAGAAAGAAGCCACTATTGGATTTTCTTCATGTCTTTGGATGCAAGTGCTTTGTTCTGAGAAATCAAGCTGAGCATTTGGGGAAATTTGAAGCAAAGGCAGATGAAGCAATATTTGTGGGATATGCAGCAGGGAAAGCTTACAGAGTCTATAATCTCAGAACCAACATTGTTATGGAATCTGTACATGTTGTTTTTGATGATCTCAGAATTCAAGGTCTCTGTGATGAAGGTTTCCATGAAAGTCTTTCTTTTGAGAATGAGGAAGGAGATCAAGTGAATCATGTTAAGGCTATTGAGAAACAGCCTAAAGTTGTTGTGTCTAGCACAGATGAAAGCAGTAGTGAAGATGAAATTGCTGCATTAAGATTAAGAAGAATAGCTGCTAGCAGACCAATTGATCATTCCGTTGACAATCATGGTGGAGGATTCGTTGACAGTCAAAATGAGCATTCCATTGACAGTCAGAATGTGCATTCCGTTGACAGTCATAGAAATGCTTCTAGGAGTGATCACTTAGGGACAACAAACTCAGGGGGAGTTTCTCAAGGACAAACATCTAATCAAGGCAATCATGATCATGAAGCTACATCTTCTAGAGCTAATCTACCTCCCTCAAGGAAATGGACTAAAGATCATCCCTTTGAACTCATCATAGGTGATGTTTCTTCAAAAGTCCAAACTATAAGAGCAACTCAAGAGGAATGTCTATATAGTAGCTTTCTGTCTCAAGATGAGCCAAAAAAAGTTGAGGATGCACTTCTAGATCCAGATTGGGTTTTAGCTATGCAAGAGGAGCTAAACCAGTTTGAGAGAAACAAAGTTTGGAAGCTGGTGCCCAGGCCTAAAATATAATAACCCCAAATTTTGGACTTAGTTTTAAATTTTTTTTATGAATAGTAAAATCCTGATGAATAGTAAATTTCTGAACCGAAAAAGATTTTCAGACCACCCTATGTACGAGTCGGGATAATGAACTTTCGAAGTCGTATTAGTGATCTACTTTTAAAATGAAGGAATGCAAAAGCTGTCAGGATCAGAAAAATAGCATTTTCTGTTTTCTCCGAAATTTCACCAATAACGGACGTATTAATCATTATTTGAAAAAATTGGAGGATTAAATTATCAATTCCATGGATATGGATTTAATAAAAGAATTAGTGATATTAAGAACGTTTACGGTAAACTACTTCGATAGAACACTTAAGAAACCCTGCGAACATTCTACGAGATTAAGCGGTGACGGAACAACGCGACATTTACAGGATTAAATATAGGCATGGAAGTAACATGTAACAAGATTAATTCAAGGAATGCAACAATTGTAGCATCCATGTGAAAGGAAACAAACTAGTAAAGCTGATTTGCCACTATGGTATCCCGTTGTTCGACAAGTGTCCCGATGATGAGGCTTATTGCAATGAATCACCATTTAAACTACAAAATATCAAGATAATCATCAAAAGTCACCAAGGCAAAAAGCAAGCAAATACTCTCCCCCATTTTCTTCCCAAATTTCTGCTCAGCTTGCACAAGGAGAAAAGAAAAATTCATAACTCCAAATCTACTTGTCCTAAAATCACCTAATTTTAACCATAGCTTCTCCACTCCATGGGTAACATTCGTTCAAAATTTCATAGGCAAAAAAGGAGTGTAGCCTAGCCAAATATCTTTCCCAAGTTGGAGAACCCAATCTGTCCAGTTTCTGTTCAGCGGAAAGATGGGGCTCAAAACCCTAGCTAGGAAGCTTTAAATTTGACGATCTATAACTCAAAAAGAAATCTTATGAAGAGCACAAGGTCTGGTAAAAATCTTAGAACCAAACTCTTATTTTTCGAATTGTTATGGATTTTACAAGATGAGGATGAATAGTGATTTCAAGAACTAACTTCTTTGATCTTAAACTCTAGGCTTTCCAAGGATCACCCAAGGCTTGATTAGAGGTTATAAGTGATTGTTAATGTCTATCAAGCTCTAAGGAAGGTATAAAAAAACCTCTGCCCCTTTTGTTAATATGAGTTTTATGGTTGAAATAATGATTAGAGTCGTTATCCGTGTTATCGTTAAGATCCGTGAATCTTATGTTCGATTTGAGGATGAGTGATTTTGTGAAGCTTGATTTAGTGTATGATAATGTTTAGGGGCTGTTTTGGATGTGTTGATGAAGTATAATGGTTGTTGGTTTGGTTGGTTGATTGTTGATTGGTGGTTGTTTGAAGTGTTTAAAAATACGGGAATCGCGTATAAGCGTCGTTACCATGCCGAAATTTCCTTAGATAGTTTGGACAGAAATACCGAATACTTTAAAGGGCATAAACATAAGGTTTCTGACCATGATCATGTAGGCCCTGTTTCCTAGTTTGTTTTAGCGAAAGAATCGTATCGTTTCGATTTACGGTTTAGGAGAAACGTTCGTTTTAGTGAAAGCGGTTTCGCGTAACTAAGTAGTTCATTGCATGAACTTTGAGATAGTGATCAAACCCCTTAAGCGACTTATTGGAATGTGAAACTTTGTGTTAACATGCTAGGTACGTTTAGGAAGACCCTCGAAAAGATTTCGTGCAAAAAGGATTAAATTTCAATTTTATAAAAATGCGTGAGCGAGCATGCTCGAGTAGAGGATCTTAAGGAGTTAACTTGAAAATGGACTTGTACTTGAGTTAGTATATACTTAGTATGGTGAAAGCGTTTAAGTTATTAATCTTGAACCTTGTGTTGATTCTAGATTACTGGACCAACCTGAGACTTATTGCTACTTCGAGATTTCCAGGCAAGTTTTCTCATTCCATGCTTTATTTTAAGTTATAATATTCGGATGATGCATGTGATATGTATTATGCATGCTTTCAAACCTCACATCGTATATAGATGTGATGGTATAAAATTATTGAAATGGATTTGACCTTTGGATTATATAAAATCTTTTGAGTTAAGCAGTTACGAATCGGTTTACCTGGTAGCTCTAAATATAAGAGCATATTCATTGTTTTCGACTCTAAATCGGGAGTCGGTATTTTGAGATATGTAGATAGCCTTGGAAACCCGGAGGGATTCCATCGGCAGAATACTATGTACTTTGAGGATTGTTATTCGAGTATGATATCATTCGAGGAATGATATTTGCTTACTATATCTTTCAAGGAATGTTATTTGAGTATTATCTCAGTCGAGAAATACTATTTGAATACTATTTCTGTTATATATGCTAATGGAAGGCATAACTGTTTTCGAAAGTATATTGTGATACTTACTTTATGATTTGATTATGAAAGATTATTTTCCGATAAAGATATCGGGTAACTGTTATTCGATGATTATTTATTTAATGAATATTATTTTTGAATATTCATTTAATCCTTATTTATTTAATGAATATTATTTCTGAATATTCATTTAATCATTATTTACTTAATGAATATTATTTTCGAAGATTTGTTTAAGGTTTACTTATTTAATAAATATTATTCGATTATTTATTAAATACTTTTAACCCGTTTTAAAATGAGTTATATTATTTAGAGTTTATCCTTGACCTTCAATATTTACGAAGGATATTCTAAGCTGTATTATTGCTCGTGATAAAGTGTATATACTTATATATATATATATATGCATAAACTAAATATGAGTTGAGGAATATTTTGAGGTAGGCATGGCTACCCTAAGTAATATATACGTATAAGGACTTGTGAATCCCTAGAATAGGGAAGTGTAATTAAGTGAAGTGGACTCAAATGAATGATACGGAGATGAACTAAGTATTTTGTTGGTAATAGTTATCATAGTTCGAAGATTGTTCCTTCGAACATTATATGAGTAAAGATTTTTCCTGTTATTAAGGGGACTTGTTAGTGCAGGGATCATTGTATATGATGCCCTAACAGATGTGACCGGATTGGTCAGTGTACTATTGCAACTAGATTGCGGTCGACTTGAATGTCGTTACTGCGGATTGAGAATACCGGATATGCGGTAATCCTGCATAAGTGACCGTATCTAGTCGGTCCAGCCATTTTATTTCTGGCCCATGTGCTGCCAAAGGATGATTGACAAGTTCGAAAAGTGTTCTTGCATCATCAAGACAAGTTTGAAAAGTCATTCTTGTCATGGTCAGGTTCGAAAAGTGTTCTTGGCCTGGTCAAGTTCGAAAAGTGTTCTTGTCCATCTACTAGTAGTAAAAAGGTCCCTCGGAAGGACATGATTGAAGCGACTGATCATCGTTTAATCATATCCAGTGGCTTGAAAGTCCCAGTCCCCCGGATAAGATAATAATGAAAATATTTTAAAAGTGAATTGTTTCAGATAAATGCTGTTAATAAATAGAGTAACTAATTGTGTTATCTCTACAACAGATTGAACTGTTAAGATTGATTGATATTGAAACAGCTTGGAGGCTGATGTTGATTGTTGAAAGAGTGATTGGGTAATTGTTGTTATTAAACTGTAGTTACAATAAATCCTTGCAACTTCATCTTTTATTTTATGAGTTATGACTCTGATAAAACCTTACTCAGATTATATATGTACAAGTGGATTTTGGGTTACAGACTCATTATAATAATTTTCCTCGTAACTTCATCTTTCATGCTATATTAGTATTTTATCCGTTTAATGCATAGCATGTGGTTATAAAGATATTTTCGAACTGTATATATGTTGAGAAGGTATTTAAGATATACAGTATATTGAACTGTATAGTATTTTGAATCAATGGATAGGCTTTAAGCCTTGATTCCAATATTAATATCTATTTTAAAAAGATATGTTTGAGACTTGGTTTATCATAATGATACCAAGGATTTCCAAAGGATTTACGAAGAGTATATGAGTATGATTATAAGTCATAAGGTATTTTAAACGATACACTATTTTGGGGTTAGACCCTAGTAGTGATAAAAGCTTTGATCCCATATGGATTATCTCCCTAAAAGGTTTAAAGATTTAAACTGGAATAGAATTCTTGTTGAGCACTATTAGCTCATTCTTGCTTTATTAAATATTTCAGCATGAGGAAAACATTGCCGAATCCACCTCGTGTTACAAGAGCAAGGGAATGAAGAGACCACCCTGGAGTTAGTTGATGCAGGATGGATACTGTCGGTGTGAGCAGAATAGTTGCAGCTTGAAATAGTGAGAATTATTTTGAGTGGGTTTGTATTACTAAACCTTGTATAGAATTGTGAGTTCTATTATTGTAACTTCAGGTAGAGGTTGTAAATAATAGATGAGATCCGTGATAGTTCATTTGGGTTATAACTTGCAGCTTGATTATTGTTGCTCATTTCCAAGGCTATAACTTGTGTGTGTGCGTAAGTGATTGGGGTCTTTGGAGTTGTATTATGAGAATATTGTAAGTAATGCAGGTATTGTATCATTGATGGAGCGTGACAACCCAGATTCCTGACCCCGGATCTGGGGGTGTTACATAAAAACAAGAGTGTTATAGGCACAAAATGGGTGTTCAGAAACAAGATGGATGAAAATGGCATAGTCACAAGGAACAAAGCTAGATTGGTTGCTAAAGGCTACTCACAGGATGAGGGAATTGATTTTGATGAAACTTTTGCCCCTGTTGCAAGACTAGAAGCAATAAGAATTTTCCTAGCCTATGCAGCCCATGCCAATTTTAAGGTCTACTAAATGGATGTGAAGAGTGCTTTTCTAAATGGGGAATTGGAAGAGGAGGTGTATGTGAGTCAACCTCCTGGTTTTGAAGATGATGATTTTCCAGAGTATGTGTACTTTCTCCTCAAAGCACTCTATGGTTTGAAACAAGCACCTAGAGCCTGGTATGACACACTTTCACAGTTCCTCCTTGAGAATCACTTCACTAGAGGTACTGTAGATAAAACTCTTTTTTCATAGGATTGTGAATGGCTCTACTATACTTGTTCAAATTTATGTAGATGACATAATGTTTGGGTCTACAGATGAAAAACTTTGTCAAAAGTTTGCCAAGTTTTTGCAAAGTAAATATGAAATGAGCATGATGGGAGAATTAACTTATTTCCTTGGTCTCCAAGTGAAACAAGTTAATGAAGGCATTTTCATTAGTCAAACAAAGTACATTCATGATTTGTTAAAGAAATTTAACTTAATGGATTGCTCTCCTGCCAAAACTCCCATGCCTACTGCTACTAAACTTGAATTGAATACTAAGGAAAAATCTGTGGACATTTCAAGTTACAGAGGCATGGTAGGCTCACTTTTATATTTAACAGCTAGTAGACCTGATATTATGTTTGCTACATGTCTATGTGCTAGATTTCAAGCCGATCCTAGGGAATCCCATTTAGTTGCTATTAAAAGAATTTTCATATATCTCAAAGGAACACCAAACCTTGGCATTTGGTATCCTAGAGAATCTGGCTTTGAACTAATTGGTTATTCAGATGCAGATTATGCAGGATGTAAAATTGACAGGAAAAGCACAACTGGCACCTGTCAATTCCTAGGAAATAAGCTTGTGTCATGGTTTAGCAAAAAACAAAACTCAGTTTCTACCTCCACAGCTGAGGCTGAGTACATTGCAGCTGGAAGTTGTTGTGCACAGATTTTATGGATGAAAAATCAACTACTTGATTATGGATTAAGAGTTGAGAAAAATCCTATTTTCTGTGACAACACTAGTGCCATTGCCATTACTGAGAATCCAGTGCAACATTCAAGGACCAAGCACATTGACATCAAGTACCATTTCATTAGAGAACATGTTATGAATGGTACTGTGGAGTTACATTTTGTTCCAAGTGAACAACAACTTGCAGACATCTTTACCAAGCCACTTGATGAATCAACATTCTCAAGATTAGTAAGTGAGCTAGGTATGCTAAATTTCTCTTAATTATTTATGAGATTTTTGCAAGTTAAATTTTTGCAGCCAGAAATTTGTTATGATTTTCTGTGGATTAATTTTCTCAGAAAAAAAAGTGAAATTTTGTCTAAGTCAAAATTACAATGTCAACGATTGTCTTAATCTGTTGCCAGTCTTAGCATTTTTCTGGGTATTCCGTTGACAGCTCTTTTATATCAACGGAATGCAGCTTTATCAACGGAATAGGCTGGATCTTAAACGCCCAATTCTAATCCGTTGATATAGCGCTGTTAATCTAAACCGTTGAAATTTTGCACACCTTTTTACCACGATCTATGCATACACCCCTGTAAGTATAAATCATGGTCATGTTTTAATTGTAACGGTTAAATTTTTAAGCCAATCCAGTAATTTACAATTATTATTGGACTTAATTTTTGAGAAATTTTGGGGGAGTATTTAAGCAATTTTTCTTTCTTTAATACATTTTTATCTCACTCTCCAAATTTCCAAAGGCTTTCTCACTTCTTCTCTCTCAAAGCAAAACACAGTTCGAACTCAATTCAACTCAACAATGGCGCCCATAGTTAAACTGATGTCTGCTGGAGGGTTCATTTATGAGAAGAACAACTCCATACCATTTGTTGACAAGGAAAGCTCGAACGAAATCTTTCACAAGATGATGGATTTCTTGGTGAACTGCAAGCTTAGTTATGCTATGTTTCACTCCACTCCACTTTATCATGAAATCATCGAGGAGATTTGGACCTCCTGTGAGTTCAGTGAAACTAACTGCACTATGCAATTCACACTTCAAGGTAAAGAGTATATTGTTAATTCAGATGTTTTGCAAGCATGCCTTCATATTCCTGAGAATAACTACTTAGCTTTACCCACAAATTATGAAATTGTTAACATGCTTAACACTATTAATTACTCTTTGTCAACTGTGAATTTGGGTAAGATTATTAGGAGAGGTTTGGTAAAGGAGTGGAGCTACTTAGCAAATGCTTTTATTAAAGTGTTTTCTAGAAAAATCAGTAATTTTGATGCTTTAAGTAACTCCATTCTAATTTTGTTTGCCATGCTTCTCACTGATAGATACTATAACTTTAGCACCCAACTTATGTATGAACTTGGTGCTAAGTTGGGTGATAAGAAATCTAGGAAAAACAATATTTATTATGCTAGATTTCTAATGATGTTGGCCAACCATGTTAGTCAAACGCCATTGGTTATCTCTAACCCCAATTCCAAGTTTGATTGTTTTGTTCAAGAGAAGAGGGTACTAACAGACATCTTGAGGCTCAATCACAATGGTGATGTCCCAATGGTGTACTTGTCAGTCATTGAGGTAACACTTTCTAAACCTGTTAATTTAAATGTTACTTCAATTTCTGCTACTACAACTGATGTTGTTGCAATGGAGCTTGTAGTTGTGACCCAACAGGCTCCTGCCCCTGCAACTAGACCTAAATCTAAAAAGTCTAAATCTACCAAGCCAACCTCAGGTGCTTCTCAAAAGGCACCTGCTGTAAAATCCACTACACAGCCTAAGGGGAGTGAAGCAGATGTGGTGAGTGGTGAGGGAAGGGGTGAACATCAAAAAAACCCCAAGGATAAGGTGGGAGAGGTGAGTGTTGCCCAGACTAGCCCCATTGTGTCTTCCCAATAAGGCACAATGAGTAACATGGATATTAGCTCAAGTCTAACTACATGCTCTCAAAAGGGTGTAGTTATTGAAACAAGCTCTCCTCCAAGAGCACACACCAAAAGGGTAAGGGACACATCTAACCCCAAACATCTATTTCCCACTACCAAAGAAGGGTGAAACAGAAATCCCAGGTCACACAGGGTGCACACACACTGGAAGCAACAATTCCAGCTTCTCAAATTCGGTTTGATGTAGCCCCAATTATTACTCTGGGGTTACAGTCCCACTCCCTCAATATTAATATTGAGACAACTCCACAAAATTCTCCTACACACTCATTAGATGTGGATATGATCCATTCATCTATTCCTGATTCTCCATCTCTATTCTTGGAGAAGCCCCACTCTGAAATTGGTGGTCATCACTTATTAAGTGATTTGTTGGGCCGCCAATCATCTCTTTCTGAAACTACAAGAGGATCTGTGGAACCATCTTTAAAATCAATCACCACAGATTCTACTGTAATTTCACTTTCTCAAACTCCTTTATTGACTTCATCAACGGAATTATCTCTTCCGTTGACAAGTGTTTCTCCATCAACGGAATCCATTCTGTTGATAGTTCAAACTACCATTCCGTTGATAGCTCATTCTGCACCAATTATTGAAAATCCAGTTGTTCACATAACTAGTGCAGATGACCTAGTGGTAGTTGAAACACTTTTAGTATTGAAAGTGAGTGATTCTGAGAGGCTGGCTTGCAGCCAGGCAAAATGAGAGAATGAGAGTGAGAGGCTGGCTATTTCTTCCAGCCAGGCAAAAGGAGAGATTGAGAGTTCCACCTTAGTAGGTGAAGGTGAGGGTGTGAGAGGTGTGAGCCATGGGGAGCCCATGATGCAAGAAAATAGAGGAGAGAGAGAAGGGACTACAGAAGCTCTAAGGGAGGAAACAGCCATTGCAAGTGAGTTAATGGAGGTTAGTGAGGGAGAAAGAGAACTGTCTTTCTAAGAGCATTATCAACAAACTCTGGATAGCATTTCTCTGGATCCTGAAACCTTTACTCACCCTGTGCCAGCATATCAAATCATGGCTCAACAGGGCAATGTGGAGGCAGAGAGGACATTAAATCTAATTCATACAACTGCATCCATGATGAGGGCTAAGGATGCACTTGCCAATCTGTCTCCAGGAGCTGGTGGAAGTGATCATTTTGCTGGATCTTCAAGTGATGGTGATAGTCTTGATGCCGATTTACAAGAGGTGGCTACTACTACACAGACTGGGACATCTGTGATGCCTCCTAAGCCAATATGGCTTTATCAAGATTCACTTGAATTTCATGGTTTGGATACTGCAATCACAAGGCAGTATAATGAAGCTTACTTGGCTCATGAGTCTGCACCTCAAAATGAAAAGAAATTCTACAAGGCAATTTTGGACTCTCTAGAAATCCAGAGGCTCCAAATGCTACAGACAAGGATTGAGGCCAGGGAAATCAAGGACACCATTGAAAGATTCAAGGACTCCACTGATAGGAGGTTTGATGAAAGACTTCCCCTTCTCACTGTGACCAAAATGGACAAATTCTTCAGAAGGGATCATGAGGTGGCAACCACTTTGAAAACCCTTACTGATAGGGTGGACAAAGTGGAAGCCACATTAACTCATATGCAACAAGCACAGGAGAAGCAAACTCAGTTATTGACTCAGTTAGTGGCAGCTCAAGGTCTCCCTCTCATCACTCTTGATGATAACAAAAAGGGGGAGAAATCAAAGGAGCTTAATATTCAAGTCACAAAAGTTATGGTCCCAGCCATTTCTTTACCACAGGAGCCACTAGCTATGGGGGAGTATATCAAAGATAAATTGGATGGAATTGACCTGATTCAACGTGCATCTCTGAGACTACAACTTGTAGAACAGATAAAAGAGCAAATGAAGGATATAGATGCACGGGCTAAGAAGATAGCTGAAAATGCAAGAAATGAACATCCATCAACGGATCAAGCTACTTCTACAGCAACGGATCTCAGAATTATAGTGCCAACGGATGTGCCCATCCCATCATCAACGAATGCTATGGTCTTAGTGTCAACGGATTTGGAGCCACAGATTAAATTCTCATATGATCTAAAGCCTCTTCTATATGGAGTGATTCCTGGTCCAAGGAAAGAAAAGAGACAAACTTCATGTATTAGAGATGTGGACCCAACTACTTTCTCAAAATGCTTATCTCCAAAATCCCCAGCTAAACCAAAGGGCAAGAATATTGCTAGGACCTTCTATCCTCCTCCATTTCCAGATGAGCTCAAGGTTCTGAGTGAACTTATTATAAAATGCAAGGAAAGCAATGTGTCTGAAATTAGGAATCAAAGAGCAATAGTCTACAGGAATGGGCAAGAGATCTGTGTTTGGGCTGGTCACCCAAATTTTGCTGAAGCTAAAGCTGAGGAATCAGCTAGGGCAGACATGCAAGCTCTTGCAGTTGCCCAAGCTCTAGATGAAGAGGAAAGATTGCAAGAAGAAAAAGCTAGAACTGAAGCTGAGCAAGCAAAAAGAAAAAGAAAAAGTACAAGGCAACCTAAAACAAGAGCTAAAAGAAACTTGGCTTTTGATAAGGATGATTCTCATAGCACTGTAACAGATGCTCCTGTAACAACTGTGCCTTCACCTTTTTCTGATCCAGGTTTTGGAGCAAAATTAGCTTGTGACCCTGAACATCTAGTCAATTTTCATGACCAACCAATTGAGCCAAAGGATGAGCCATTTGAGTTTGATGAAGCTAATTTTCCCAAATTTCTGGTTGAAATGGAACCAAAGAAGAAATCAAAGCAGAGGGCTACTAAGGCTAAACCAGTTTTTGTGAGAAGGCCACAGGTTGAAAAACCACCTACAAACCCAGAGGACTTTATCTACATTGCAGATATAAGGGAGGAGTCAGACTTAAACCTATATCTTGATGACTTGGTGGAAGTGAGAGGAATGGGAGCTACTCACAAACTACCAGAGAGATTAGTGTTTGTCTACAAGGGTGGAAGGGAACAAATTTGGCCTCTACACAGAATTCTAGGAGAGGATTATGAGACATTGCTAGTGGTGTTCAAGTTCTTAAAGAAAGATTTTGGGTTCACCAAAACTGTTAAGTCTGAGGTTGTCTCCAAGATCTGCCAAATAAAAGCTAGCTGGAACAAGCCTAATGCACTTCCCAGAGTTCTAAAGATCCCTCAAACAGGAAAGAAAATTCATCTCCAACCCTTTTGGATGATGGAATTTAGAGACAAGGACAACTGTAGGAGATTCTTCAGAATAGAGGACCAATTGGAAAAGGCATCTAATGAAACTCTAAGATTTATGCAATCCAAGTTGGGTGAACAAGATGAAGAAGAGAAGATTTTCTACATAAGGCTCCAAGCTCAAATTGAGGAGAACAATGCTAAGAAGGGGAAGAAAACAAGGCCACAGAGACAAAAATGGTAAATCTGCTCAGGCTAGAGGAGCAACTCTATGCACCTGTGTTGTAAGAACTTCTACTTTGTTTTCAATAAATCTTTAAAGTATCATGAAGCTCAATACAATTTCTACTTTTGTAATTTGTAATTTGTTTAAGTGTTTTTGTTATCATCAAGGCTCTTGATTTATGGTTGTTATTCTATCAGTCATAAATTGGGGGAGATTTTTAGGAATATGTTGTTCTTGATGATAATTGTAAAAACACTTAGTAGATTTTGTGTTAAGTCAATTTTGTAACTGTCAACGGAATGGTATGCTTTGCAGCTTTCGTTGACAGGTAGCTCATCAACGGAATGAGTCTCATCAACGGAATGAGTAATATAGCAATTGCACTGTACAATACTTCACTAGTTGATAGGCAATTGTTGTAGGTATTAGATAGGTTTTCTAAGTCATGTTGACTAAGTACTAGATAGGCAAAATAGGTTGGTTAATTGTAAATATAATGTGCCTTGTAATTTTGCCTAAGTGAAGACATGTCAACGGAATGGAGATTACACTATCAACGGATTGAAGAATGTACCATCAACGGATTGAAGAATAAAGCTATCAACTGAATACATCTCACTACTATCAACGGATTGCTATCACTTTTCTGAACAGTTGACAAAGTGATAGTGACAGTTTTCTAACAGATCAAAAGGTGATGTAGAAGTGTACTTTGCATTGGGAGCCATCAAAATGGTTACTGGGAATGAGGAAACACTCCATTTACCAATTAAGTTCTTGAGTGGGATCATAATAAGCATGAAGACAAAAGACAAGATCTCCAAGGACCATTGGATAAAAGGAATGAAAAGCAAGCTGTTGGCGGTTACCTTTAGTACTTTTTAGTGTAGCCAAAAATAGCATTGTAAACTTGGGATATATAACCAAGTGTAGCAGTTCATTTTAGAGTAAGAAGTGAGATAGAATAATTTTGTATTAGCTTTCTTTTAAGAGCACTCTCACTCTATATTTGGAACTGAGCAGCCGTGCTACATTTGTAACACAGATTATTCCCACAATAAAAACATCTCAGTTGGATCCTCAAAACATCCAACTGAAATTTTATATTTGCTTGTGTGCTTTTATTTTCTCTGTCAAGTGATTTAAAAGTAGTTTTAAGTTTAAAAATATCTATAATTGTATTCAACCCCCCTTCTATAATTCTGTTAGGTCATTTGGGATTAACACTATCTTGTAAGAATTTACTTTCTCTTTTAAATTAGTTATTAATTTATTTATTAAGTTAATTCTTCTGAATTAATTTAACAAATAAATTAAGTAATTAATTTATTGAATAAATTAATTCATCAGAATTAATTTATGAAATAAATTAATTATTAAAATTAATTTAAATCAGAATTAGAATTAAATTAGAATTACTTAATTAAAATGAACTGGAATGACTATCCTGGATAGTCATACCGGTAGTCATACCGGTAGTCATCCCGGTAGTCATCCAAGTTCATTTTAGTTTATTCTAAATTAATTCTCCTAAATTCTTATAGTCATGCTAAGCCATTTTGATAGTCATCCAAGGCATTTTTGGATAGTCATTCCAATACAATTTGGATAGTCATTCCAGAAAGCAAAAGGCAATAACACGTGCAGTGGATTACTACTAAAGAAAAAGATCATACAGAAAGATAATCATCAACATAATATCTCAAGAAAAGTTTTTGTCAAGAAAAACCAAGAACTGCCGTGGAGATTTCTTCTGTGAATTAAATTCTAGAATCATAGTGTTAAATCTAAACCACTAGAATTCATTCACTTGTACTGCTTTAACTATCTAGCGGATTTTTATCCCTAGAACGTATCTCAAATTATCAATTATTGTTATATCTTTTTATTACAAAAATAGATAAATTCATGTTGAATTTATTCTAGATTTGTTTTAATTAGTTTGAGATTCAATCTTGTAATCAGTACCATATTTGTAACACCTTTCAAGTTTAATATAAGTTATATTTAACTTGAATTTTGTTTCATTTAATTCCGTCATAATTTGTTCTTAAATTGTTTTATTCTAAAACGGACAAATTCGATAAAACGGTATAGTTTGTATTCAACCCCCCTTCTACAAACTTATCAGGACCTAACAAATGGATGTTAAGAGTGCATTCCTGAATGGTGAGCTGGATGAAGAAGTGTATGTGGAACAGCCCCCTGGCTTTGAAAATCAGGAGCTGCTGGACTTTGTATACTTTCTCTTCAAGGCTATCTACGGTCTCAAACAAGCCCCAAGAAAATGGTATGACACTCTCTCTGGTTTTCTTTTAGAAAATGGTTTTGTTAGAGGTATCATAGACAAAACTCTTTTTTCAAAGAAACACAAAAGTGATATGATATTAGTCCAAGTCTATATGGATGACATCATATTTGGGTCTACTAATGATGATCTCTGTAAGAGATTTGCTAAGCTAATGAAGAGTAAGTTTGAAATGAGTATGATAGGTTCCAAGCAGACCCTAGAGATTTACATCTCGTTGCTGTTAAAAGAATCTTGAGATATCTTAAGGGTACACCTAATTTAGGTATCTGGTACCCTAAAGATTATAGTTTTAACCTTGTTGGATATACAGATTCTGATTATGCAGGTAGTGTTGTGGATAGAAAGAGTACCTCTGGGAGTTGTCAATTCCTAGGAGGTAGATTGATTTCCTGGTATAGCAAGAAACAGCAAACAGTTTCCAATTCAACAGCAGAAGCTGAATATATTGCTGCTGGAAGCTATTGTGCTCAGATCCTATGGATAAGGAATCAATTGAAGGACTATGGCTTTGCATTAGACAAAATTCCTATCTTATGTGATAATACAGGTGTCATAGCAATCTCCAACAACCCTGTTCAGCACTCGAGAACGAAGCACATTGATATCAGGTATCACTTTATCAGAGAGCATGTCATGAATGGAACTGTGGAGTTACATTTTGTACCCACAGAAGAACAGACTGCGGATATATTCACTAAATCTGTTGACGAATCCACATTTATCAGGTTAGTAGGTAAATTGGGTATGTTGAACAGTCTTAGTGATTGACAATGTCTCTGGTAGGTTTGTTCTTATCTAAATCATTTTCTCTTGTTGATATTAGATGTTAAATATTGCCAATCCATGTTTATTGTGTAAAGCTTGTTAATTTAAATATTCTGAATAATTTATTTTCTTTAAAAATATTTTTCTCATATTTTTTAAGTGGAGAAATGTAATTTTATTGAATTTTTTTTTATTTAGAATCATTTAAGTTATTTTCAGATTGTAAATATTGTTGTTTGAATTTTTCTGCAGGTTTATATATTTTTATTGCATTTCTATAATATTCTGCAATTTTCTTATGTTTGTGCATAATTTTCTGTTTTATATTGCATTTTCTGTAAAAATATTATGTTGTTTAGTTGTCATTCTACATTTTATATTTAATCTATGAATATTAGGTTGTGTAAGTTTCTTGATTTTATTTGCTTTTAGTTGCATTTTATTTTCTGTACAGTTTAGCAGTTTTTAGATTTAATTCTATTAATTTTCTTTGTTTTAGCAACAGGTTTTAGTGTTTTTCTGTTAAATATGTGTTAGTTTTGTTCTAGAATGACTATCGGAATGACTTTCTTGTATAGTCATTCTAGTAGTCATTACAGTTTAATTAGGTTTACTTAATTTTTATTAGTTTTTCTGATTTATTTTTTCTGTTTTAAGTCATTTGTACTGGAATGACTATCGGCATGACTATTCCATAGTCATCCCGATAGTCATGCCAGTTATAATGATAATAGTCTTTATTTTATTTTATTTTTATTGCTTATTATTTAATTATTCTTTCATTTTCTATTTGTATGAGTTGTTTTTGTAAATATTTTGTATATATTATTTCTGCTCTAGCTCTTGCTTAGTTGGAACTTCAGTGCCAAATCCAATTCAGGTATTACTTTCTATCTCTCAATCCACTTCTTTTATTGTTGCTGAACCCAAGTGGTTTTTAGGGTTGACCAAGGGATTGTAGATCCACAATCTTTATCCCAGGTCTTAGAGCCAAACAATGAGTCAACAACCTTCTTGACCTCTCAGCCTGAACAGAAATCAACTGTTAAACAAAGAAGTATTTTGATTGAAACCGTGAGTGATCCCACAGCTCCGCCTACTCTTAAGAAATTCAAAAATACTGAGGCATCTGTCAGCCGATCTGTATCCTCCCAACAGGATATGGACTTTGAAATGGCCAATGAACTGTTTCTAGAGACATTCTCTCAACATGATGAATCTATTGAAATTCGCCATAGGGTCATGGCACTTTGTACTGAGTCAAACACACTCTCATTACTCACAATGGGAGAAGACAATTCCATTAGATGAAACTCAGGACACAGTGAAAGCAGAGCACCTGCAACTGGTTACAGTGCCTACCATTGTTATGGTAGAAGTGCCTTCATAGGCATCTGAGGGAAAATTTGATTCTTTGCCAAATCAAATAGAATCATTTTCTCCCCTCCCAGAGGGAACATCTCTGGCTCTCTTAAAGGGATTTTCCACTCGTAGTTTTTACTGGAGAAAGTGGAAGGCAACCAAGTGAATCCAACACTGAAGTAATTCAGTTTCAAATTCAACCAGACTTGTTGGATTTCACTAGGGATTGGGAATTGCGAACTCCCATTACACCACCATTGACCTCTCTTGAAGAGGCTAAGGTGTTTTTCAATGCAGGTACTGATCAGAAAGGAGCAAATAGACAGCTAATGTTGAGTGATGCGAGTCAAACACTGAGTGAAACACATGCACGTGAGATGAGTGATACACTTACAAGAGAAATTCAAGTGAGTGCACACACGGACACATACACTGCAATGTAGTTAGCTCACATAGCTGATCTACAGGAACATCTATTCAAAACCCAGGCTGATAAAGAAATTTTTCAAGCACAAGTGGTTGAACGGTCTTCTTCTTCCACCTCTGTCAACAATCAGCTGGGACTGCTCAAGGAAATCTTGAAGACAAATTTACTTCCCAAGATCAACTCCATCAACTATCTCAACTCCTACTAGCTTCAGAGACTCATAAAGTTAAATCTGTAGAGAATTCCTCAACTAAGGGGGAGAAGTTTGGAAAAGCTAGAAAAAGGGAGCTGAAAAAGATATAAAAGGAAAAGGAGGAGTTTCAGGGGAGTAAAGGAAAATTAGCTCTGTTTTGTAAATGTCATATGTATAGAGCTTAGGTAAATCAAGATAGGATCAATGTATACACATGTTCAGTCTAGAGGAACATTTATCTTCTATTTATCTTTACTGTTTGAATCTGGAAAATGTTTAATGAAATCCAGAACTTTGTGTTATTATTTACTTAACTTTTAAAGTCTTATTTTTACTTGTTTAATTAGTTGCGTTATCCTCTAGGTATTTGCTTGTGATTTTCTAACAAACAAATAGGGGGAGATTGAAAGGCATATGTTTAGGCCTATTTGTTTACATCGAGGATTCAACTCAACTTAAACAAGTTTGTAATAAGTAAGTAATAATTCAATTGTCACAGTCACAGGAATCTCAGAAGATTATATATGTCAGAAGAATACAGATTAAAGTCATCCTACAGACTTGAAGAAATACTACATTGAAAGAAGTTCAATTATTTGATCAAGTCTCAGTGAAGTTTTCAAAGAAGTGGATTTATTAAAGTGACAGAGTTTTCAGATTTGTGACAACAAATGTATAGGTTACAAAGGTTGAACAACAGTCAAAAGCAGATAATGGACCACAGCTTAAAGTCAAGATGAAGAACAGACATTGAAGTTAGTCATTTATGAACCAGACAGTGCATCAAATGACAACCTCAGACAATGGATATTCTTCATCAAGTTCAAGTGGTTCAAGGACTGATTTTACTATCTTGTAAGAATTTACATTCTCTTTTAAATTAGTTATTAATTTATTTATGAAGTTAATTCTTCTGAATTAATTTAACAAATAAATTAAGTAATTAATTTATTGAATAAATTAATTCATCAGAATTAATTTTTCATAAATTAATTATTAGAATTAATTTTTCATAAATTAATTATTAGAATTAATTTAAATCAGAATTATAATTAAATTAGAATTACTTAATTAAAATGAACTGGAATGACTATCCTGGATAGTTATACCGGTAGTCATACCGGTAGTCATCCCAGTAGTCATCCAAGTTCATTTTAGTTTATTCTAAATTAATTCTCCTAAATTCTTATAGTCATGCTAAGCCATTTTGATAGTCATCCAAGGCATTTTTGGATAGTCATTCCAATACAATTTGGATAGTCATTCCAGAAAGCAAAAGGCAATAACACGTGCAGTGGATTACTACTAAAGAAAAAGATCAGACAAAAAGATAATCATCAACATAATATCTCAAGAAAAGTTTCTGTCAAGAAAAACCAAGAACTGCCATGGACATTTCTTCTGTGAATTAAATTCTAGAATCATAGTGTTAAATCTAAACCGCTAGAATTCATTCACTTGTACTGCTTTAACTATCTAGCGGATTTTTATCCCTAGAAGTTATCTCAAATTATCAATTATTGTTATATCTTTTTATTACAAAAATAGATAAATTCATGTCAAATTTATTCTTGATTTGTTTTAATTAGTTTGAGATTCAATCTTGTAATCAGTACCATATTTGTAACACCTTTCAAGTTTAATATAAGTTATATTTAACTTGAATTTTGTTTCATTTAATTTCGTCATAATTTGTTCTTAAATTGTTTTATTCTAAAACGGACAAATTCGATAAAACGGTATAGTTTGTATTCAATCCCCCTTCTACAAACTTATCAGGACCTAACACACACAATCATACATACACGGGGGCTGTACATAAATATTGGTAGCGATTGTCATAAAGAAACCGAGAAAACACTGCGCAATAGCGGAGGCCATCAAGTCAAAAACAAAACAAATCGAAGCGCGTGGACATCAATCAAGCAAAAGCTACGTGGTCGTTGTTAATAAGGAGGTAGAAAAAAGAAGGGGCCCGCGCGAAGTAAAGGTTAAACAAAAATCAAAAATCAAAAGGGGAACGTGGATGAAAATTGGCTTCTATGTGATAAAAAGCAAAACAAGCAAGGTGAGGAAGGAATTACAGGCCGCACAATACGCAACAAAAAATAGGCAGCTCCGCGATATTACGATCGGAAGCATGGTCAAAAATCAAAGATAAGTTTTATATCATTTATCTTTAATTTTATGTATATAGCAAATATCATGTCATGCATGCATAAATATTGTTTTTTAAATATTTTTCATAAAAAATATTTATTATCTCAACAACTCGTGCGAGTCATATTTTATTGTGCTTGTAAAATTATTGCGAAACTCACGCATATATTTTAGAAAATATAGTCCGATATTATTAATTATTTTTTAGAATTGTGGATATTTTACAAGATATCGAACGAGCTGCATCATTTCAAAAAAAAATATTTATGCTAGACGCATAATTTCAAAGAAAATTCTTACAAAAAGAAATATTATCGAAGAAAATAAATATCGCGACATTTTTAAATCCGCATATTTATTATTACTTTTCGACTGTGTTCAAAATATTTTTCATATATTGTCGCGAAAATGCATATATGTCAAAAATATTTCAAATTTGCGAACTTAAATTGTCAAGTAGGATAGTATGAGCAAGCTATAAGTCCCGCAATTAATGTTACACGCTTGAAGAAATTAGTCAGCGACCCTCTGGATTGAAGGCCTTGCTCTCTCAGGAGAGTTCGGGGACAAACTTACGTTCACTGAAGGCACTACTCTTTAAGGAGAAATTGGGTAAAAACTACATTATTGCAAGCCCTACTCTCTAAGGAGAAATTGGGTCAAAATTATATTATTGAAGGCCCTACTCTCTCAGGAGAAATTAGGTAACTTATTAAAGCCCCAACTTGGGGGCTCGGGATAAATAAACACATCCTTATGTGGACAGTGACACTTGAAAAGCGTGTAAACCAATTCGGACTATATACAAAATGCCAAGGTCCTAACTTGACAATGAGACTGCAACGGATTTCAAAATGACATTACTATACTCGCACTTTTGAAACCTTGGCAAAAATATATCCTATTATGGTCATCGCATAGTGTCACACTTGCATCAACATGCAAATTTACGGGCACTGTAGTGCTCTAAATGTTCTACTGATACAATATTTTCAGTTGTTTCAGCGACCGAAGAAATTTGGAATCTTGAAGAATTTTTAGTTCTCCACTACAGCAAGCTACACTCAAGAACTGAGGGCTAGTTGTTATGCCACATTTTGGCTTAGTCCCAAATTTCTCTTTTATTAATTATGAATTCAGATTAATAATTAATTGCTTAATCACCAAGTAATATCTTCTCTCTGAAACGAGGAAAGAATCAATCTCAATCAATCAATAACGAAAAATATCTCCAAACGATATCTTTCAAATCAGGAAGATATCACAACACCAAGATAATTCAAGATAAAATCTATAATTGCCCACATTAACGAAGTTTATCCCTAAAGTCTTTCAGGGATAGACACAATTTCACGGAACTGCGTGGGTTTGATCCAATATAAATTGGTACACATGCATCTTGGCAAAAGGGATCCCATACATGAGACAAATCGAGACATCTCTCAAGTCCAGCCCCTCTATTTTTTATAAACCCTAAACCCCTAAAAACAGTCACATACATACAAAATCGATCTACTATTCCAGCAAACCTCCGATTCATGTTGTTACCAAATTCCTCCAACAACAAGAGTAAAAACTTATAACTCACGTAACAATCAATTTTGTAACCTAAACACCGTAACGAGCAAATCAATGAACCACGCCCAGGGAATTACTTTACAATAAAAAATATGATATATAATAAAATAGAAATATCTCTAAGTTGCTTGAACATTGCCTGTAGTATTAGAACAGCTATCGTTATTACTTTCCGCTATTTTCTGACATTTAAGAGGGTGAGGAAGAGATGACACTTCCCTGATCGATTTGATCATGGTGCCGGATGAAGCACCACTGTTATTGGAATCCTACACCTTCAAGTTATCAAAGTTCAGTGGCACATGAAGGCGTAACATCTGTAGGCGTTTCACTGGAATCAATTAATTTTGTTTCCATCTCTTCTTGTTGGTCAAGTTCAGAACATCCTCTAATTATTTACTCTTGGGTTTGTAACCATGATCCTGTACAATATACATAAATACGTGTTTCGTTGATTAATTGAAGCAAAATTAATCGATTACAATGAAACACCTATAAATGTTACAGCTCCATATGAGTTGAAGGTGCAGGATTCCAATAAAAATGGTGCTTCATCCTTTAAAGTGCGTCCACTTTTCTCATATTCAAATAAAATGAATATGCTTTATAGAAGATTTAGCATATCAAAATAGTATTTAAAAAAATTGTGCATATTAAAATCAAAATTCAAAACACCGTCATTTTGTAATAATATATGAGGATTATTTGAGAGGGTGTTGGCCCCATATAGCACATATCGTAAATTTAATGCCCCAAATAGTACAATGTAAAAAAATGGTTCCAAATAGCACGCTAAAATGTCATATTAACATATGTTTATATAAAACGCAAGGTCGTTTAGCGTTTACACATATACATAAGAAAAAATTTACCGAGAACGCAACTCGGGTTGGCGTTTTCAAACCAAGAACGCGAGTTTATTTGAAGTGATGCACGAAAACGACAGTTTGTATTATGTTTCCTTCAATACTCCAAACGTTGTATGCATATATGGTGGGGTCCGACCCATGTGACTGTGCTGATCAACACCACTGCTACGTCGGTGTTTTGTATAAAAAGTAGCTTGCTGAATGGTCCCGCATGCATCATCTGTGACCAGAAATCAAGTCATGTTCAGTACTGAAAACGGGAAACGATCTTTCATTTTAACGTGCTATTGAGGGTCTTATTTTTTAGTTGTATTATTTGGAACATTTAAATTTAAAATTGTGCTATTGGGGCCTTTTTTCTATTCGAGATGCATCTCAGATTAGAGGTCCCAAAACTATTCCCAAAAATTGTTACCGAATGAGTTTAGAATAGTAAATTTTCAAATAATAATATGGGATCCCGCGTGCATTAATATGCGTCCACGAATTAAAAAAAAAAACCATGTGTCGTTCATATCATTTTGTAAAAATTTTGGGAATAATTTTTGGGTTGCCTAGCGAAGTTTACTCGACAATAAAAAACAAAAAAAAACTATTTAAAATAGGATCGTATTAACAACAGCCCTAAGGGTTATGGTTAAGAATTATATTGTATCTACGTTGTCATTAATACACTTACATCTATTTCCATAACTACATTTCTAATTTTGATTCATTTCCATAAATACTATTAATTTCATTGAAAATTTAGCAATCAATATTTATAATCTTTTAATATCTTGCAATTTTGAAAAGCTATTACTAATATTAAATGTTTAAACATGGAAAAAATAAGATAATTCAATGCTTAAACATAGCCCTTTGGTTAACATTTCCCTTTAAAATAATGTGAGTAACAATTATCAATTGTTACACTCAATTATCAAGTTAATTAACTTTCACATAACTAGTTGATTCATATATATGACAAGCAAACGATACATGTTTCTGAGCTAAGCTACAGCCTCTAAATTTTTGACCTACAACAAATGATTTTTCAAGTACCAAATTGCCCCTTCAGCTGCATGCTCTGCAGCTACTTTCTTCTTTCTAGCTGGCCTTCCCATTGCATCAATGGAACATTTTGGCAAACAATCAGGCTTCACGATCACCCTATAAGTAAACCTGTCGAAGTAATTGAATAATAGTTAGCATTGGAGCCTATGTAAAATTATAATGTTCACGAAAGAAAAATTGTGAGGAACTTGGACACTCACTCTTTGAACTGGCATTCCCCTTCCTCCTTGCAGCATACAAACACTGGCGGATCCCAATTGTTGGCAACACAAATTTCATTCAGAAGTGACTTCGCTGACTTCTTGAAAGAACCACCTAGGGGATTATTTTGCATTCAGAAATATGATATATATTCAAATACAACTATATCTGAGTTGCTCGATCATTACCTGTAGTCTTGGAGCAGCTATCATTATTGGTTTCCACTATTGTCTGACATTCAAGAGGGTCAGGAGGAAGAGATGGCACATCTCTGATCGATTCAATCTTGGTGCCTTCAAATCTATGAGGTTCTACACCAAGTGAATGCATTTTAGAGGATGAAGCACCACTTTTACTGGAATCCAGCTGCACCTTCATGTTATCAAGTTCAGTAGCATCTGGAGTGATAACATCTATCGGTGTTTCATCGTAACCAATTAATACTGCTTCCATCTTCTGGGTTAACTTCAGGATTTCCTCTAATGATTTCCCCTTGGGTTTGTAACCATTCTCCTGTACAATGTCCATAAATATTCAACGAACAGTAATGATTAACGATTTTTAATATATTTAACAGAATACACACACATGTATAACTTGCATCCAAACTTCTAGCTTACTTTTGACAAGTATAGGGATGTTTATAGCATCAACATTAGTTTATAAACATGTGGATCCCAAATATATTTTAAGTCTCAGTAAGCTAATTATTAGTCTCCAAATCCATCTAGAATATTGTAATTATGTAACAAATTGGCATTCTAGGAGAATGCCTGTAGTATATTATTTTTCACCTTTTGTAGGGCTAAAAAATAATCACTCTATCGTATTTTAAGAAATTTATAGATATTATTTTTAATCTCCACAACCATAATATCTCACTTAAAGCGAAGAGTAAAAAGCACACATCACACACGTAGTGCCACTTTATAAATAGGTGAAAAGGGATTAGCATGAAATATTTACCTTCAACATCAGAATCACTTGTTTCGCGGCTTCTCTTTTGGCAGTTTCTTTGCTGAAGTTGCTAGCACTAGAACATTCAGAAACATTTTTTCCATTAACTTTTGCTTCGACTACATAAGTATTTTCCTTCCTTGAAGATGCAAATTCCAATTCCATGTTGTGGGATTGACAAAGCTCTTGAAGTTCTCTTATGGGATTCAGCTGTAATCTCGTAAAGTTAATGACAGGATCAAGAAAGGAGAGCATTATCTTCCAAACATGGTTTAAATTGAATCCAGTGTCCACAAGAATGGCACCGGTACATGACTCCACTATGTCTCCAAGAGCCTGAACAAAAAATTATATCAATCAAGTGAGAAATCCAATTTACTTTTAATATCATTTCAAGCCACTCTGAAAAGCCCAAGCATTTAGAGTTTACTCTCTGTCATACTGTAACAAAATGACAGCGAACACCTCATAAGCTCAGAGAACCCCTTTCATATTGCAGGACAGACTATATTAGTTATAATTGACTCAAGTGTTACAGTTTTAGAAGGCTCTATGATCCGATGTTTGCAAGTGCGGATGTACAATCACACCACATATATTACTTGACGAAAGGAAAAAGTGAATTCCATATTTTTCATTGGAGCGTCCATGATCAATTAAGTTTTCTTTGCTGAGATTTGTCGTACTACCAGATAAAGATTAAGAAAATCATGTAACAAGAGAGCGCTGGGGTAACAAAAAAGCTATACCTTTGAAAATATTTAATTACCTTGTGAATATAAAACTGTAAGATATTTTTTGCTTGCACTAAAAGCATACGAATCATATTGGCATGTCAGCAACTACAAATTTTCTTAACAAAGTAGATATATAAAAGTGAATTCCCACATATTGATTAGAATCAAACAATTGTTATCGCTAATATCAAAATCTTGTAGCGGCTTTGAAGTCCCTTCATTATTACACAACAAACAATTGATGATGAAGAGCGAAGAGCGAAGATCAAACAATTATAATTGCATCAATCATGATAATGAAAAAAAAATGAAACATATATAATGAGAGAAATACGTATATGTAAAGAGAAGAGTTACAGTATTTACTTTAGGGCATGTGGGCACTTCAACTACATTTCCGTTGAGCTGATGTGTTCTAGAAAACTTCACATATTTAACGATGGACTTCCGGAGGCCACTAGACTCAGAAATAATGAATTTGTAGAATGACCGGTGTATTGCAATGTTAGCAAAGCAAATATTGTTTACACACGCGGATCTCAAATCGGTCAGCTGGCCAGGCTTTAGTTTGGGATAAACTGAATATAGGTACGATGTAATTAAGTAGTCAAGGACAGCATCTCCTAGAAACTCCAGTCTCTGTTTAAGAAACAATGTGTTTAAACTTGTACTAAAACAAAATGTAAAACTGAAATGAAAAGTTCGAGTTGATTCCCAGAAATTGGTTGCAAACCTGATAACAGCCTCCGGAATGATAGCTATATGATGGATGGACAAAAGCTTGCACAAGCAAACCTTTATTGTTAAATTCATACCCTATAGAATCTTCAAGAGCAGATATATCTATTTGAGCAGGAAGTGATAAATAGACTGAACTCGCTGAACAGATATGGCTAACTTTTGAGTCTTCAAATTCCACTTGTATGCCCATCCAATTAAGAAAAGCAGTTGCACCTTTGAAGCCACTGTCGACTATGAATGCTCCGACAAGGGCTTCCACGACATCTGCTATGGTTTTCTTATGCAACCAGTGGTGAGATTTGGTGCATCTAAGATCCATTTCGGCACTTGTCACCCTGCTACAATGTGATGAGTGAATATTCTTCTCTGTTTCAACGCTACAAACTACTGAACAAGGCCGGCCCAGTGCGAAGAATTGGCAAGGGTCAAATGATTGATCTCGTATGTATGCCTGAAATTTATTATTTTGAACATTAACGAAAATAGTTAAGCTACTATAAAATTCCGGTAGAGTAATATAATTGGCCGAGATTAGACTATCTATGAAACACCATTTGTACCCAAAATAATCAGTTCAACATGCAACAAAAAGTTACCTGTAAATTGTTTGCTGTTGCGAGCTTCACTAAATTGGAATTGTTTACAACATTTGAACGTTTTCTCGTAAGCTGTCCCTCATCTAGGGCATCATGCACGAGAAAAAGATGCCTTCCAACAGCAAATTTGAGGAATGCATCACCCAGAACTTCGAGCCTTTCAAGAGAGAAGTGTTCATTGCATTTCTCAGTAGTAAGTGCTTCAAGGACCTGAACATCATTGTCAGAATATCAAAGCTTATTTATGGGTTAATAACAAATAACCATGGCTTTTTAAATATAACCATGAATATGATACTTCTTCTGTTCCAGGAGATAAGTTTGTCAATAAATTTGTGAAAGTTAAAGAGTCAAATTCAAAAAGCATATCTTTGGTTTGAACACAAACAAATTTAACCAATTAACCATTGTAAATGCTAAAAAGTTATTCTATTTTCCACATTTCAGTTTCATTCGGTTTAGTAAGCAAGTACTATTTTCGTTTTAGTGAGAATTAAAATCAGAGCTCAAACTAATAAGATTAAGAGATAAGCAGCCTTACACGTGAAGCAGATATGTCAGCTCCCTCCGGAAATGAGACAGAAAATACTTGCTTTAGCTTTACAGCGACAAGTAAGCTTTCCAGATGATGCATGACTGATGGTAACAAAGATAATGAACTTCCGATATCTTTCGAAAACCCGACTATCTTTAACACGCAAATCTCAGGAGGTAATTCAACAAAATGCTCATCTTTTTCTCGTAATTCTGCATGAGATAAGTTTCAGTAGTACACTCTAGTGTAAATTTCAGTAAAAAATAAAGGAAGCACCAACTAAAAGAAACCAACACAGAACTAATTATTGTTTGCTCTCACTTTACCATACTCAAACCTTTGAAGTCTAACTATTTTTCATCACCTTTTTAGTTCATTTGAGGGGGACTAATCGTCTACTTGATATCACCGTCTCAATAAGTACAATACTAGCAATCAATTGAACTCATAAATTCATGGCATCAACTTTGGGGAAAAAAAAGTCAAATAGTCTAAGAATTATTACTTCCATTAGACAAAATGTAGCATAGGAACTAGGATTACAGAATTGCTTGCTTATTAGTATCCTGCAATCTAACTTTAAAGAGATGACAACGTAATTATATGTTATTCCCATCCTCATGTTGCACATTAGAACAGAAAACAACTATTAACTACATTTCTCAATATTGGCATCAGTAATTCAGAACAAGAAATTGCGCATAAATTTTTATTACATGTTCAAGATAAGGTTACATGTCCTGTGACTGACAGGCTTATTGCAGAAAACAAACCCAACATAACAACTGTACACATACCCGAATTTCCTTTCTTTCGTAGTAAGTTGTCCAAGCAAAAAAGCTGCTTTGCTTTTAAGAGAGCTTGGTTAGGGTGTGAAAGTTGAATGCCGAACCTATACGAAAAGATATAGAATGAAACGAAAACCAGAAAGGGGTCATCAAATGTCACAGTATTGATAATTATAACTAGTAATTGACAGTGTTCTAAAAAGCGCAAAGCGGTCCTAAGCGGTGAGAGGACCTTTTAGCGCTTAAGCGGTTAAGCGACGCTTAAGCGGAATTTTAAGTGGGTTATTAATCGGATTGATAATATATATTTAAATTTTTAAATATAATATTATTACATGTAAAATTAAAATTATGTAATAATGTAATAATTAAGTAATAAGAATTCAAAGATAAAATGTTCATAATCAAAAAAGGTATTTTAAAATTTTATGATAATTATAGTCATATTATAATAAATATTATTATTTTAAAATTAAAAAATTAGCAGGTCAACATCATTTTGACCGCTTAAATCCACTTAATGACAGCTTAATCCTCTTACTAGACTGCTTAATCTTCAAAAATGCATAAATACTCGCTTAGTATAAAATTGAAGCGTTAAGTGCCCGATTCCGCTTAAGCGTCGCTTAGACTGCCGCATAATGCGCTTTTTACAACACTGGTAATTGAATCTAAAAACTACTATAAGCACGTTGAAAAGGTATCAAAGAGAAGCCTACTTAGGATTTTTGACTGCGGGCAAGAATAGATATTATCAATTTGGAATTGATCACAGTAGTCAGAAGACATCTACTGCTGCTTTACTTAGATTATTAGTTTCTGAAAGATTGATCGCCACAAAAAGGAAACATGTATACATACATGCTGTTATGGAAAATCTACTGAGGATGGCACATAAACTGACATATAGCATAGTGCATATATATGTTTAAGACTGATTACACAATATAATATGCACACTAAAATACTAAATCACAGTCTTTAACCAACGAAAGAAAGGTATTAAGGCCCTCCCGTACTTTCAAACAAAACCAAAATCATCATTATTTTTGCTGTTTCTCAAAACCATTTACTTTCTATTACTACTCAATAATATGCTCTTTTCCAGGCACTATAATTTTGACACTAACTATGAAAAAAAGGTCCATTTTGTACTATCATGTTAACTTTGGTCCCATTCTCATCAGGTAGTGATACAACAATCTTTTAAGGCATGATTTCAAAAAGATACTACGAAAGGGTCATTCAATAAAGAACAAGGCAAAGCACGTTACTTACGTTTCATAGTAGTGCTGCACGTGACTTCTTGATGCTTTATAAACACTGTATGCATTCTTCTCTAGAACGACATCAGAAACAAAATAGAACAATTTCTTTCTTGGAACATAAATCAAGCTACTCAGAACATCATGGACACTTTCTGGACCATTAGCAAGATGCAGTTGCTTGTTCGGCTGAGGAAGCCCATTACCTTCGGCAACTTCTTGCATTCTAAATATTGGCGACGATAAACATCTCCTGACCAGCTTCCAATCTACGGTCATTGCTTCCTCGTATTCACGCCAAATTACAGGAAGCATAAGGTAATATGTTCTAGGAGCCAACATATCAAAGTCAATTCTTCCCAAGGGAACAAATTCAGAAATGAACTCTGATCTGTCAAGGATGACCTTGAGGAACATTTCTTGAAACTTCTCAGCCAAAGTTATCTGCAAATTTGAGAACGGATATGGAAAAGTTAATTATATTTATTTTAACTTACATACTGATGCAAAATACTTCTCTACTGATTTGTTAACATAAATTGGACCGTAAAACGGCTACAGAAAGTCCTTAAATTTATCTGTTTTATCTTCTCCGCGTCCTCAAAGAATCCAGGAGATCGTTCTATTTAAAAGTTCAATTACACTATCCCTTCCATAATTCTTGCTTACCTCATCTCTAGTAAATAACATAGTACTGGATGGTACTAGCTCAGTTACTACGGATCTACCACGAGCCAAGTGAAGATCTAGTTTCATTCTTTCAGCTTCCCCAGGAAGAGATACTTTCACAAACAGACCAAAGTGTTTATAATCTCTATCTGCTGGATGCGGTCTAAACTTCACAAAGTAAGAGATGAGGTGGATGTGATTCTCAGCCTTACTCCATGGCTCTCTGAGGACAGCGGGAACAAGCATTTCATGGAGTTCTCTTCTTGTATCCTTGTCTGCAAGTAAAAAATAGTTTTAATACTCAAGCTGCAGTATAAGAATAAAATAACCCAGCACAGATCAATAGAAAGTTTGCCTGCGCTCACCATCAGAGCATTCCGAATCTGATGATGATTTCAGGTCCTCATTTTCATCATCTTGTTCGGGCAAGAGATAGTTGGTCAGGGCACCCAACTGATGCAATTGTTTACATGCTTCCAAGCACGCATCTCTCTTTGCTGCATCCTTAGAAGATTGAGGTGCACCTAAAACTTGATGAATTGGAGCATTGGAGGGAAGAATTATTTGGCAGACAGTTCCATCTTCCTCATCGAAGTACGAGAACTCCAGTTTGGGCTTAAAGAATCTGCATGAATTAGAATAAAATGACTAATATTTTCCGGATCACAATGTTCACAGAAAAATAAAAGAACCAATAAGATCAATATAAAAACCGTACTCGTCGTGTGGTAGTTCTAAGCAGTAACGGTAAAGCAACGGAATGCTACTTGTTGAACTTATTGCGGCACCCGTCACTTCTACTCTGTACATTTTTACTTCCATATCAGGAACTGTGCAAGTCGATGTCCTGAAATCAATTTCTTCGTTCATTCTAGCCTCAGCTTTGGTAAAACTGTCTATCAGATTTACCTCCTCATTGCCCCTGTGACATACAGTACAACACAATTATTATTATTATTATTATTATTACTATATTTTGGGTGAGCAATAAAGAGTAATAAACATATGTTTGGAGAGAGTACCTGTCGACTAGAAATGCATATTCCGACTGCGGCATGCGTGCACGTCCCCTGGATTGAATGAAACTAGCAACAGTTTCTGGAAGATCAAACCTTATTACAAGGCAACAGGTTTGAATATCCAGTCCTTCCTCTGCAACTTTAGTTGCAACCAATAAATTTAGCTGCCAAAAAACAGGGAAGTTAATACATCAATTTATCACATTGTAAATTTGTCAAAAAGAATTTCAATTTCCTAATAAAGTTGAATTTTTGTAAGTACCACTTTTCTGCTACTAAAATGCTTGACACTTCTCTCTGCCCCCCCTCCCCTCCCCTCCCCCAAAGTCATAAAACATATAATCCACAAATCGAAAAAGAAAACAAAAACCAACCTGATTTACCAACCACCAAAAATTATGAACAAGGGAAAACCAACACTTTACCAAACAGTACAAAAGATCCGGATTTGGATAATCATAGAGGTTCTGATCAACCCGACTAAGCCGGTTCTCCTTGCTTGCCATTGTTCAGGGTGAATGGAGTTGGAAGGTACTTATATCTTTGTTCATCCAATGAGGGTATTTTCCGTGAAAGGATGGAAAAGGAAAAGGGTCGGACCGTTCTTTTTTGCGGTTAATTGACTCAATTTATCTTTTTATTGTTTACCCGTAAATCCATGTTTTCCTATTCCAGAGTTACATCACATTTTAGTAGTGTGACATGTATTTGCTATTTGAATGTACAATATATACCTTAAATAACAAAAAAGCTGTAAAACAAGAAAGAACAAATTATCGCACAAAAACATATGCAAATTCACATTTTGGCTTTAGATCATTTAGCTACACAATAGATCAGAAAATCTTTAATATTTTTCTGAACGAAAATGGAATACCGGCCCATGGAATATGCGAACATTACCTCACCGGATCGAAATTTAGCAAGCACAGCGTTAGTAGATGTTCTTGACACACGCTTTAGTCCAGATTGGACTCCTACCAAAAAATCACATTTCCAAGCAGATAGAACTTGAAGGTTCTGAAGTACAGACGACAATGATCTTGCAGTCAAAATTCTGTTGACAAAAATTATACATTTCATGTTTGGTTGTAACCTGTCAAACCATGGAGGAAGAGAAAGATCAAACATGAAGATTAGGCATAAAACAAAAAGTGATAGTTTATTATCAATATATAATAACAAGTTTGTACTGATTAAATTTATACTTCATTATCAATATATGAGCTAGCACATAAGAAGGAAGTCTGAAAAAACATCAGGGGAAATGCTGAATTATTATCATTCTTATATGTCAATGGAGGGGACTGTTTATCATGTAGATTTAATAACCTAATTCAACTAAACAACAGTATTCATCACAAATATACCGAACCAACCTGTTAGACTTACCTAGAACAGAGGACACAAGTACAAGCAAAAAGCAAAATATGACCAAGCAGACGTACATAATGATAGTGGGCGTAGCAAGAATATTATGAGGCATCGTTATCCCAAACAGTGGTGGAGAGACTAGAGAGATAATGCAATGGTTGTAAATTAAAACTAATGTATAGTGATGCCTATTCAGGTTGCACTACCAGATAGATATTTGTGAAATCTCCACCCGATGATAATACTGGGTCGGAATTGGGAGGAAATGATCAGCTTTAAAACATTTGGGACATCTAATTGAAATCTCTACCGAGTCAAAGTTATCAGCCATAACTTGCTAGTTACTTGTTTTGAGCAATGCAAATAAACTGTTCACAAGTTTATGCACTTTCCATTGCAGTAATGAGACATTGAGCAGCATATAACTAACCTAAAATTGGAAAGGATGTCAATAAGCTGCAAGAGCTTTTGGGAGAAAAAGGGCTCCTGTTGAACTTCCAGTGAGTTCAAGTTTGCTGTGGAGGTATTTTCTGGTGAACAAGAGGAAAATAAATGTTGTCAAAAGGTGGGAAATATAGGTTTGTATAGGCATGAATATAGAAGATATACATAAATAAAAAACCACATTATAGTGATAAAAATTTCAAGGCATCCCTGTACCTGGAAAGCAATCCGAAGCAAATATTGTGGCAGCTTGAGAAAGATAATTGTCGCATATAGAGGCATGAGAACTCTGTCCTTCCATCTCCAATAATTCATTTCGCACAATGCAGTCATCTTTTAAGAGTATGTGAGCAGCCTTACACAAGTAAAAGCCAAATAAAAAACACTAGTCAGTATTAATCAGAAAACATGCACTGAAAAATTCTATAAATTGAAAATAATAACTTTCTAACTTTCTAACTTTCTAACTTTCCTTTGAGTTTTTTCTGCCTAAACCATGAAAAATTGAAAATATTAACATTGAGATGAGAGCAGGAGACATTAATAAATACAGCTGTTTCTTGGCATTCTTCTACATTTAGCCATTCATGAGGAAAGTAATAGGAGCGAAGGATTTTTGTTAGTTTGCAATGTAATCCAAATGGGGAACAATTTGTTTGTTTTTGTTGGTGTCTAGGGCATATGGGATTGCTTGAAAGCTTAACTTATGTATAATTTTGTTATATTTACAATAACAAAACTTCCAAACACAGCTTCATTTAGCCTTTTAAACAAAGTGCGTCCCTGGTACCGTCTGGATGACTCTACATAACCCTGTCTGACTTTTGAGCTCTCAAATATAAGTTCCACTCCGCTAAAACTCAACAACATCAATGCAGAGCCATACTTTTTGTATCTGGAAATCTTTACTCGCAAGAAAATATAACAGAGCAGTGAAATATTCCAAACAATAGATTCGCTCTTTCTGCCTTCTGTGACATTAAATTAATTTGTGAATAATGCCGTAAATAATGTGATAGTTTACCTGAAATGCTCCCCAAACGCCAAGGTTCTCTATACAAGAACACAGATTCAAGTGCAGTTTCTGGAGAATCTTTTTGGTGCTTTTAAGGCAATCGGTGTCACTGATATTCTCTACAAGTGTTGAGACACACTGCAAATGAGTGCACACAAAGAAAATATGGCAAGTCATAAAAGCATTTTTGCATGAAAATTACATGCACAAAATCAAAAAGATTGCTAATAAATACCTGGGATTTTATCCCTTCTAGTTGCATATAATAATCAAGTAGAGTCGTGTCGTCTACTGCTGTAGTATAATAATATACACGAACTTCAGGAGATGTGACAAATCTTTCGAGTTCTCCCTTGTCTTCAACAGAATAAACCTATTTAACAAATTTAGCATACAACATTATGAGTAAAATCAAGACATATACAATTCACATCATGCTTAAAATTTATTATACTTGATACATTAATCGAATAAGAAGCAAGCCAAGTCACTCCATGAATCCCTAACTCATCCCAATATTCAACATATACCAACCTTGGCATGAAGTAAAGACTCGAGACCAGTGACAGAAGCACCTGAAACATTATCATGCAATATTAATCTAAAGATTCGAGACCAATGAGCATACAGCTTTCAATCAGCAAATATTCAGATACAAATTAGAATCTAAAATTAGAAGTATGAATGGAGGTTCAACAATAATTAGCAACTCCTTAAAATGTAATGGACTTGGGAAAGAAGAGCTTGTTATGAATTTTATAGTATCACACTGATAAGCTACACCAGTGTGAGAGGCTTTCACAGTGGACATAGAGGAAAGAGGTTATATAGCTGATAGGCAATAAGATGCTGCCCAAATACCTTTTCACTTACCTGATACACTTCTAACAACTAGCTAGGGTATCTACATATTATAGGTTTATAAGAGTAAACATCAGGCAAAACCATTTAACTTCACTTGGTTTTGTCTCCGAATCCTCTGGAAGCATATTGAGTACATAATTACATATTCACTGACCATAATACATATGAAAGAGATGTGACTTCAACCTAACATGCCAAAACTCAAGGTACTGGATTTGGTCACCTTTTCCAAATATTGGAGATGCTGTCATGCCAAATATACGAGGAAGCTTTGTTGCATAATTACTATTGTAGAATACCTGCAAATTGGCCAAAAAGTCGGTATGTGCACATAGATACATCAAATGTGCGAGGTGCCGGAGCAATAATATCAAGAGATGATTCTTCTTTTACCTTCATGATTTCAGCATAAGGATGATTGCTTCTAGCCTGTGCATAATGGCATTCATCAAATATTAGAAGCGCAATCCATTCCATCCTGATAAAGCAGTGCGATAAGGTGTGTAGAAGTACTTGAGGGGTCATGACAAGAACCTGCACATGCAAAATCACAGGTTAAGCACTTTATTTGTATATCTTCGCTGGCCAAAATCACATTTTAATCACATTAGCAGCCACAATTTTTTTTATAAGCCCCCAAACATTGTGTTATAAAGTACTTCCAAAGGATCTTTCTAATGAAGAATGCGACAATAAAATGTGGTAACATAGAAACGAGGCAAACCTCAAGCTGTGCTAACTCTTTCTCCCAATTGGCACGGCCCTTCAATTGAATAGAATCCCCACAGTAGATCCCAACTTTAACGTCAATTGAGTCCTTAATGACTTTGGCTTGCTTTATGTATATACACAAACATGTCAAGACATGAAATAATAAATAATTGAAGCAGCACAAAAGGTCGTGCTTAAACAGAAGGAAATTCAAATACACGGTATACTAATATCTGGATTAGTCTTTGGTTGATAAACAAATAAGAAAATATAAAATAAAAGATAACAAAAAGAAGATTGGGTCACCTGCTCAACGAGAGCAACTGTAGGAGCTAGAAAGACACATATGTCTTCCTGGGGGTTCTTTATCAAGTGCCGCATTTCATGGATTAGTAAAACAGCAATGTGAGTCTTCCCACTGCCCGTTCCCAAATAGGCTATCGTGTTCTCACTCAAAGCTTTCCGATAGATATCCAGCTGATACCTGAGAGAACATTTCTATATTAGATAACACAACAGGTGATAATTAAAATGTCATTATCTAAGAACCGCAACCTTGTATAGTCTAATGTTGCTGTTTTTTCCATTTTTGGAATTTTTCCGCGAAAAGATGATTATATTGGCAGAATGGCGGGGCAAGAGAGCGCCCGACACTCTATCTTGTCTTATTAACAATAAATTGCCGCTAAAACATCTATTTGAATAAAGAAGATCTTAAGCGATCTTATGGACATCATATATATCTCGATTCCATACATCACATAAGAATGAGCATCTCAACCAAAAAATCACAATTAGAATGATAAGAATGTTCTAACAGATCTTACAACTACATTTCCGAACACTCACAATCACTGATGCAGGTACGACACATAACAAAAATGTTCGACATATATATCCATAACATCTCGACATTCCAACAACAACAAAAACAAAACATATAAGATATAAATCTTGAGAAACCAAAGAAGCCAGCCCTTGATTTTTGAATCCCAGAGGCCCACAAGTATAAACATTTATTAATATCAGAAACAGACAAAACAAATACTACAAATTAATTAAGTCTCTCCGACACATTTATAAACTCAACATTAATGAACAGATACACAATTAATTAAATCAAAATCACTAGCACAAGTACACCTAAAACATAGATAGAGATTAGCACACAAAATCGAAGAAATAAATAAATAAAAATGGAAAAAGAAAACAAAAAATGGATAAAAAGAAAGTAGAGTTACTGTCGAGCAATCACTGTGGGATCTTTCGTAATCTCTTCTTGTATCTCATCAAAATCTTCATTAATCAGCAAACCATGCATCATATCTTGGATTGGCTCAACCCCGTTTGCATGAAAGGCCATGTCTCTGATTAAACGGAAAGAGGGGTTGACTTGGGTTGACTAAAGAGCTGAGCAGACAAGAAAGGCAAGGAAGGTAGACAGCGGCTGCAAATGTTTGTAATACGAGGATTACAGCTAGGGAAATGCGCTTATTTATAGGTGGGCCAATCTGGTCCGTATATTATGCATAATCTGGGCTTACGTAAGACGGCGGTCGGGATTGGGACTGTCCACATCAGCATCAACCGTGTCAGTCCTAATTCTCTTGCCTTATTTTTTTTAATAATTCATTGCCAAGTCAGTCATAGTACTTGTACTACTTCACATCTGGGCTGGCGGACGAATGTGAATGAAAGAATGGTGATCATGACAAAATCGAGGAAGTCTTAAATGGCTGATGGTGTGATCATGATAAATGATTATTGATGAAAATTGTTAAATTTGTTATAATATTAAATGATTGTAAATGTGGAATTGTGGAATTGTGTAAAGCAAGAGACATAATACTTATGTATTAAGAAAACTTCCTAGTTAAGTAAAATTATAAAATAATATATGTATAGGCGGTTCCACAACTTTATAAATCGGAAGCTTGCCTATTGTAATGGCGTAAGAAAGGAAGAGCAAAAGAAAACGTATTCACCTCTTTTATTTGTTGTTTCTATGTCCCTAGGTAACAAACATTACTTAGATTATATGTTTTTTATATATCACGTTATCAGCACGAGGCTGAAGCTTGATCGTTAAAGGATGTACGATTTAATTTTAATTATTATCGTCTTCTTTTATTAATTGTTTTAATTTATTAAATTATTATTGTTTAATATTAAAGATGGTTATGCCGTCAGTACTACTATAAAGATGGTTCTACCGTCAAGTAATATTCAAAAGTTTTGTGGTCGGCTATGCCGTCGTAACTTTTGAATTAAATTATTAATATATATCTATCTATACTATTAACTCCTTATATATAATAAGCGTAAGGGAGATCTTATCCAAAATTTTGGTTGGTCACTGTACTACCAAAAGTATACGATCCGTTGGATTATTAAACTATAAATCTTCAAATCAATGAGGACCGTCAGATATAATATTAAAAATTATATTTGATTATTAATAGGATAGTATTTAAATACTAAAAGAAGTATTTTGATAATTTAAACCAATTATAAATAGGTTTTCTATATTGAATAGAAATCTTTATGTAAAAATTCGTAATTATCTTTTCTCTTTAGTTTATGGATAGTTCCAGATAGATAATAATTATTAAACCATCATTAAATTAAAGATAATTTTGTAAACTTCGCGTGTGCTGTAAAATCGTTAAAATCTGTTGTCTAAAACTCAAGATAGAGCCCAAACAGTAAAGTTATTATCTAAATTTTAATAAATATATTTTTATTATTGTAGCACCAATTTAATTTTTTTCCCTAATTCTTTTAATTATTAAAACCAATTTAAGAAAAAATTAAAATCGATCGTCCGTGTACGATTACGACCAAATTAATAATTATAGTTAGATCTTAAATAGATCGATGAAAATTGTTAGATCTAATATTAAAAAGTGTATCTGATTAATAATAGAATTATATTTAAATACTAAAAAGTGTATTTTGATAATTTAAAATTTTTCTATGTAAAAATTCTTAAATATTTTTTCTCTTGAATTTATGTATAGTTCCAGTTAGATAATAATTATTAAACCAAATATCAAGATAACAATTCATATCGATTACAATGATACACGTGTACCTTATAACGGAGAACTCTAAATTTAAACACTTTTTTTTTCTGAAGGAACATAACAATTTGATTAATCCAAATTATAATTATATTATTTTACAGATAACAAACATAAAAGGATAATATCAAAATATTATTAAAATATTGAGGGTTTCATATTCATAAACGATAATTTTGAATATAATACTTATATTAAAATGTGTATTTGATTAAAGGTAGGATTATATTTAAATACTAAGAAGTGTGCTTTGATAATTTAAACCAATTATGAATTGATTTTTTATATTGAATTGAATTCTTTACGTAAAACTTCTTAACCGTCTTTTCTTTTCAGTTTATTTTATGAGTAGGTCTGGTCAAGTTAGATAATAATTATTAAAGATAATTTCGTTAGTTTCGCATGGGTTGTAAAATCGTCAAAATTTAATTTCTAAAACTCAGGATAGAACCCAAATCGTAAAGTGTGTATCTAAATTTTAATAAATATTTTTTTATTATTGTAGCAGCAATTTATTTATTTTTTCCCACTAATTCTTTTAAATATAGAGAAATTTTATGTTTCTTTCAAAAAAGGTATAAAAATTAATTAAGAACAAATTCAAATCGACAAAGAATATAATAATATGAGAATAAAATTTTATATAATCATAACATAATTTTTATTCTGTTTAATAATTTTTAAGTAATAATGTATTTTAAAATTTTATATACACTGTAAATAAAACCGAAACATTAAAAGTAAAATAAGTTAGTAAGATATTTATATCAGTATATACTTGATATCCTTATTATATTAAATTCTTATATATAATAATCATAATAGGATCTTATCCAAAATTTTGGTCGCAGACAACTAAATTAATAAGGACCATTAGATTTTAACTAGAAAAATGAAAATCGTTAGATCAAATATTTAAAAAGTGTATTTTATTAATAATATGATTATATTTAAATTCTAAAAGGTGTATTTTGATAATTTAAACCAAATATACCAAATATAAATAAGTTTTCTATATTTAATAGAATTCTCCATGTAAAAAATTCGTGACTTTCTTTTCTCTTCGATGGATAATTCCAGTTAGATAAAAATTGTTAAACCATCTTTTAATTAAATATAATTTAGCTATCTTCATGTGGGGTATAAAATCGTCAATTTTTTTTTAAAACACAAGATAAAGCCCAAATTAGTAAAGTGAATATTTAAATTCTAATAATAATTATTATGTCATCATTATTTTAATACCAATTTAATTACTTTTTTCTAACTATTTTAAATTTAGAAATCTATGTTCAAAAATTAAAATCAATCTAAGAAAAATTCAAATCAACAAAGAATATAATAATACGAGGATAAAATTTTATAAAATTGTGCATATTTTTAATCCTGTTTTATTAAGTTTTAGATCATAACTAATCAAATATTATTTATTATTAAATAATAAATTATACGTAAATGGTGATTTTGTTTTATAAGAACGCATAGATACCTAATTTCATTGTTAGCAGGACTATATTTACATTTAAAAAAAACCGTATTTTGAAATTTTAGACTAGCTACAGAGGCCAAACTTTTTTAACATATATACATTGTAAATTATTAAATTCGAAACTTTAAAAGTTTCTTAATCAATTAGTATAGTACTTTTCTGAAAAATCGTACTTTACAAAAAATATTATCAAATAACCTATGTCTGCAAGAAAAAAAATGAAAAAATTCTTTATTTTAAAAAAAAAACCTATAAATTTTAATATGTGGTTGGTAGATTCAAAACTTAGATCATTGTACATGATAATTTTACTGTTATATCTAACGTTTTTCAACAATTTAATTTGAAACATCCAACGATTATGGATTGAGTGATCAAACAAAGCGACCAAACTTATAAGGAAGCTTTCATTATTTAGTCTTTAATATAATAACATAGATATTTATAGGATATAATATAAAAAATGAATTTTATACAGAATTTTGATCGTCACGGTGTACTACTTTAAAAGAAGAACTATTACAAAAAAAATTATATTTTAATTGATAATTTATTTTCTCAAAAGTTCAAAGTTCCCGCATCTTTAACATATTACAGAAAAGAGTATATTATATTTTAGCAATAAATATTTAAAAAAATTGAAAATTAAAAAAATTATAAATATTAAGAAAAATTAATGATGTTATCATAGTAGTTTGTTTCTAAATACCGCCAAAACATTCTCAACCGTTAGATCCAATACTTTTAAAAATAGATGATGAAGATTATATCATATAAAAAAAAGTTATTGTCTAAAAACGATATAAGTTAAAAGATATTATATTAGGATTGGATTTTCTAAAAAGTCAAAACATAAAAATAGTTGTAATTAAATAAGGAAACTCATTTAATACCAAAATAATCAAAATCGTTTAATGTTAAATAGATAGGTGAAAACCGTTAGATTTAACATTAAAAACTGTATTTGGTTAATGAAGGGTATTCTAATAATCTAAACTACATATAAGTAGATTTCCTAAATCGAATAGAATTCTCAACATTAAATTTCGTCACTTTATTCTCTTTTTAGTTTTAGAATAGTTTAGCGTGTGAAATATAATAAAAATCAAATTTTTAACTATAATTTTTTTGGCTAAATCTTTTTTAACAATAATTTAATCATGTAAACTAATAACTTTTAAATATTAAAATAGTCATAAATAAATATAATTATAAATATTTAAAAAACAATCGTGTGTTGCATGGATAATAAAAATATAATTATAAACAGAATAATTATAAATAAAATTTAAGTAACCGTGCATCGCACGGACTATAAGCTAGTATTATTAAAGACGAAAATATATATAATATGGTAATATTATTATATATTTATAACCGGTTACCTTTTTCAGCTAAAACACATTATTTTATATTTTTTTACCTAAAACAACTCATCTTATAAATAGGACACATATATGAAAACCAAGTTATTGATAACCAATTACCTTTTTCAGCTAAAACATATTACCTATTTCATATATTTATTTAACTAAAACAAGTCATTTTCTAAAAATAAGACGGGGAATATATATATAAAATTGTAATATTATTATATATTTATAACCGACAGCTAAAACACATTATGTGTTTTATATTTTCTAACTAAAACAACTTATCTTCTAAATATAATACATGCAAAATAAATATACAATGGTAATATTGTTTTATATAAATATTAATAAATAACAAGTTATTCTTTTCAGCTAAAACAAATTACTTCTTTTATATTTTCTAACTTAAACAACTAATTTTCTAAAAGTAATGCAGAAGTATATATAAAAAAATTAATATAATTTTATATAATTGTTAATAAGTAACTAATTGTCTTTTTAAGGATATTACCTGTTTATATTTTTTAACTGAAACAACTCATGTTCAAATTAAAAATAACACGGGCAAAAGATAGATATATTGGTAATATTATTATATTAAACTTATGAAATTCATGTTTATTATAATTTTTTTAACATTCAATCTAAACGAGATAATTTTTTTAACATTCATGTTTATTATTCAAATAAACTCGGTATATTGAACAAGCACATATTTTGATATTTGCAATTGAGTCCCTTTTTAGATTTTTAAAAGTAAAAAAATATGAATCATTAGATATGTTATTTTAAAATATTTTATATTTTAATATCTAAAATACTACTATTGATTACGTCAATAATATATTAAATTTAAATATTATATTATTAGATTTATAAATCCAATATATATATATATATATTAAAATTTTATCAAATTATATATAATAACTAAAATGTAAATAAAAAATAAGAAAATATTAAAGAAGACCGTGCATCGCACGGGATATAAGCTAGTATATATATATAGACTTTTGTTCAACTAGAAACTAAAATTAAAATAGAAACTAAAAACTAATCTAAGCCATTAGATTAATCTAATCTAATGGCCCTCTACTGCACCACACACAGTTAAAATACACCCTCACATACACAATCCCACCTAATTCCCTTCATTTTTAATTTGATTTTTCCCGTGAATCGGTGAACGTTTTTTGAAATCCGACTTCACTATATTTTTCTCCATCTTCCAACGATCAATATGCATACCATATGTGCTATATTACGGAGTACTAAAATTTTAGTGGTTTCTGTAATAATAAATAGTGATTTCAGCATAGATCTAGCGATTTATTTTTATATACGTATAAATTTAGTGATTTTGCAGTACAAAAAAAATAATATATATATATATATATATATATAATTGTTTAAATCTTGATGTGCGATATTTTATCATGTTCAAATCTTTATCTTAATGGCAAACCTTGCAAAATTAGAATTTGTTGCTTTGGATGTGTTTGGGATAATTATCTATCTTGGGTGCTAGATGCGGAATTACACCTTAGTGCTAACTGATTAAAAGACACCGTAGAATTAGGAAAAGCCCCAACTGTTGAACAAAATGCCAAAGCTATAATTTTTCTCAGACATCACATTCATGAAAATTTAAAATCTGAATAACTAACTGTCAAAAACCCACTCACTCTTTGGAACAATCTTAAAGATAGATTTGATCACCAGAAACTTGTCCATTTGCCACATGTCTGTTATGAGTGAATTAATATAAGGTTGCAAGATTTTAAATTTGTTGCTGAATATAATTCTGCCATGTTCAAAATAAGCTCAAAACTCATTTTATGAGGTAAGAATATTACTGATGCTGACATGATTGAAAAGACCCTCTCAACCTTTCACCCCAACACTATGATCCTGGCGCAACAATACAGGGAACGCAATTTTCAGAAATATAGTGAGCTGATATCTCTCCTTCTTGTAGCTGAAAAGAATAATGAGTTGTTGCTGAAAAATCATCAGATACGTCCCACGGGTTCTGCCCAGTTACCCAAAGTACATAACACGTCATTCCGGAAGAATGAGCGTGGGAAAGGGCATAGAGGAGGACGAGCTTATGGACGAAACCGTGGACGTGGAAATTTTCGTGGTCGGTTTCGAAATCATTATAATTCTGACCACCTGAAGTGGCAGTGTGATGGCTATAACAACTCTAGCCACCAGAAATGGAAAAATGAAGTACCAAATAAAAGGAAGGCACCGCAGGAAGGAGGCACTAGAGATATCTGCTTTAGATGTGGGGCTCATGGGTATTGGACTCGTACTTGTCGCACACCTGAACATCTTGTAAAACTTTACGAGTCATCTAAAAATCAAAATGGACAAAGGGTGGAAACAAATTTGGCAAGTTTTAATGATGAACCAATCAACAAGACCGCAAATGAACTAGATAGTAGGACTAATCTTTATTATGATCTAGATGAATAGTTTTTATGTACGCTTTTGCTTTATATGTTCTATGTATTTTTGTTTTGTGTACTTGTTTTAATGAAAATGTCGTTTATTTATTTATGTGTGTATTCAGAGTAAGTATGGAAGATATTTGCATTGCTGACTCTGCCAACACTCATATAATTCTACAAAGTCGATAATATTTTTCACAGTTAACTAAAACCAACTCTCAAGTATTGACGATATCGGGTACATCTAATATGATCGAAGGTCTTGGGAAGGCTAGTTTTATTCTACCAAATGGAACACAAATTCATATACTAAATGCCATGTACTCTAGCAAGTCAACTAGGAACCTCTTAAGTTTCAAAGATATTCGCCTTAACGGTTTTCGCATTGAAACTACTAGTGAGGATGGAAACGAATATCTTTTAATCACTTCAACCACTTTAGGCTACAAGAAAATTTTAGAAAAACTACAATCAATCTCTTCTGGATTGTACGCCACAAAAATCAGGATCATTGAGTCACACAGTATCACTATTCCCAAAATTATAGACCCAAAATCACTTACCATATGGCATGAGAGACTTGGTCATCCTGGAGTTTCCATGATGCGACGTATTATAGAAAATTCTACGGGACATCCTCTTAGAAACCAGAAGATCATACAACAAGATGAACTTCCTTGTTCAGCATGTTCTCTAGGAAAACTAATTGTTCGACCATCCCCTGTTAAAGTTCAAGTCGAATCCCCTAAATTCTTAGAACGGATCCAAGGTGACATTTGTGGACCCATTCATCCGTCTTCAGGCCCATTTAGGTATTTCATGGTTTTAATTGATGCATCAACTAGGTGGTCTCACGTCTGTTTACTCTCTACACGAAATACAGCCTTTGCCAAACTACTCGCTCAAATTATCAAATTACGAGCTCAATTCCCTTACCACCCTATCAAATCAATTCGACTAGATAATGCTGCTGAGTTTACATCTTCGACTTTCAACGATTATTGTATGTCGGTAGGAATCTCAGTTGAACACCCAGTAGCTTACGTGCACACACAAAATGGTTTGGCAGAATCTTTAATCAAAAGACTTCAACTTATTGCCCATCCTTTACTTCTCAAAGCCAAACTACCCACATCAGTTTGGGGTCATGCTATATTACATGCTACGAACCTAATAAGGGTCAGACCATCGGCCTATCATAAATAATCTCCCCACCAACTAGCCCTTGGTCAAATTCCCGATATATCTCACTTCAAGGTTTTCGGTTGTGTCGTATATGTCCCTATTTCGCCATCACAGAGAACTAAAATGGGACCTCAAAGAAGAATAGGAATATATATAGGTTTCGATTCACCATCTATCATAAGATATCTTGAACCATTGACTGGTGATGTGTTTACTGCTCGATATGCAGATTGTCATTTTGATAAGTCTGTCTTCCCATCATTAGGGAGAGATAAGATTGTGCATAATTTAAATTCTGAATTGACATGGAAGACATCAGGATTGAATGCTTTAGATCCTCGTACTAATCAATGTGAATCTGAAGTTCAAAGAATTATTCATATGCAAAATATTGCTAATCAAATGCCTGAAGCTTTTAGTGATTCTAGACATATTATAAAATCATATATACCTGCTGTTAATGCTCCGGCAAGGGTTGAAATCCCTATTCGTAAATCAATTCCTGAAAAATTGGTCGTTGATTCAAAACCACGCCAGAAGCGTGGCAGACCTATTGGTGCAAAGGATGTTGTACCACGAAAACGGAAATTGATTGGACCTGCCCAAGAAATGGCAAGTGTTCCAGATAATACCCCAGAAGTGGTATTACCTCCTGAAGAGGTTCGAGCCCCTGAAGAGGCTATAACGAAACTCCCAGAAGTGGGATTACCTCTAGAAGAGGATATTACCCCTGAAGTGGCACATGCATCCATAGAAGCAAAGGTACCTGATAATTATGAGATCTCATTGAGTTATGTACATAACGGGAAATTATTGGATCGTGGGAGTACTGAGATTGATTATGTATATGCTTTTTCCGTGGCATGCGATATTTCTATGAACTCCGATCCTGAACCACAAAGTGTGGAAGAATGTCGACAAAAAGATGATTGGCCAAAATGGAAAATTGCAATCCAAGAAGAATTGTAATCCTTGCGCAAGAGAAATGTATTTGGACCTGCAGTCCAAACACCAGCTGGTGTAGTACCTGTCGGGAATAGATGGGTGTTTGTACGAAAACGAAATGAGAGAAATAAAATTGTGAGATATAAGGCTCGGTTAGTAGCCCAAGGATTCTCTCAAAGGCCTGGATTTGATTACCAGGAAACTTACTCTCCTGTAATGGATGGAGTCACTTTTCGTTTTCTGATGGGTATGACTTGTATGGAAAGATTGGAAACACGTCTTATGGACGTTGTGACAGCCTACCTGTATGGATCACTTGATAGTGACATTTATATGAAAATTCCTGAAGGATTGAAGTTAGAGGAAACTAAGTCTCGTCATTTATACTCTATTAAATTACAACGATCAATATATGGCTTGAAGCAGTCTGGTCGTATGTGGTACAACAGGCTTAGTGCCTACCTATTGAATGATGGGTATATTAATAATCAGGTGTGTCCATGTGTGTTTATTAAAAAGTCTCAAACTGGTTTTGTTATTATTGTTGTATATGTGGATGATCTAAATATTGTAGGTACTTCTGAAGATATTACTAACACTGTTGATTATTTGAAAAATGAGTTTGAGATGAAAGATCTTGGAAACACAAAGTTTTGTTTAGGCATACAGGTGGAACACTTTTCTTCAGGAGTATTTGTTCATCAATCAACCTACACAGAAAAGGTTCTTGATCGATTTTACATGGACAAATCTCATCCACTGACTACACCAATGGTTGTTCGGTCACTTGAAGTTGAAAAAGATCCATTTCGTCCCAGAAAAGAAAGTGAAGATGCTCTTGGACCTGAAGTTCCATATCTTAGTGCAATTGGTGCTATTATGTACCTCGCAAACAACACACAACCTGATATTGCATTTGTTGTAAACCTACTTGCAAGATTCAGTTCTGATCCAACTAAAAGACATTGGGATGGAATTAAACATATCTTGAGATATCTTCGTGGGACGATTGACCTTGGATTGTTCTCTCCAAACAACTCGAAATCACATCTGGTTGGATATGCAGATGTTGGGTACATGTCAGATCCTCACTTTGGAAGGTCACAAACAGGTTATTTATTCACATATTGTGGGACTGCTATCTCTTGGAAGTCTACAAAACAGACTATGGCTACAACTTCATCAAATCATGCAGAATTACTAGCAATCCATGAAGCAAGTAGAGAATGCGTCTGGCTGCGATCCGTCATTCAACATATTCGGCGATCATGTGGATTATCAAGTATCACAGATAGTCCTACAGTTATGTTTGAAGATAATTCAGCTTGTATTAAGCAGTTGAAGGAAGGATACATTAAAGGAGATCGAACAAAGCACATATTACCGAAGTTCTTCTACGCTCATGAACTACAAGAGAATGGTGACATTGAGGTACAACAAGTTCGCACAAGTGATAATCTGGCAGATATATTTACAAAGTCACTACCTACGTCAACATTTGAAAGACTTCGAAATAGTATTGGCATGCGAAGGTTAAAGAACCTGTTACATCAAGATGTCAAATTGTGAGACATTTTATTCAGGGGGAGACTGTACTCTTTTTCCTTCGTCAAGGTTTTTATCCCACTGGATTTTTCCTTGCAAGGTTTTAACGAGGCAATTAATCTCTATAATAACTTGACTTACATTGACAATCAAGGGGGAGTGTTATAATATTAAATGATTGTCAAAGTGGAATTGTGTAAAGCAAGAGACATAATACCTATGTATTAAGAAAACTTCCTAGTTAAGTAAAATTATAAAATAATATATGTATAGGCGGTTCCACAACTCTATAAATTGGAAGCTTGCCTATTGTAATGGCGTAAGAAAGGAAGAGCAAAAGAAAACTTATTCACCTCGTTTATTTGTTGTTTCTATGTCCCTTGGTAACAAACATTACTTAGATTATATGTTTTTATATAACAAAATTAATGTTATTAAAATCACCCAGTTATTTTAGGTAAATAAATCTTATCATATTACTCTTTCTGTTTCAAAATACTTGTTCATTTTTGACTTCTAGGACATATTTTAAAGTGCATTGATCGATAGTTATATAAATTTTTTTAATTTTTTTTGAATAAAAAATTGATATTTAAATTTTTATTCACAAAAAAAAATTAAAAATTATTTGGGTAGTTATTCGGTTAAAACATTTTAAAATACATATCCAAAAATAGAAAGTGAACATGTATTGTGAAACGGAGGAAGTATTTGTTAATTTTATGCATGAAAATTTTGTTACATGTTGTCCATGCACATTAGTATTTACCTTTATTTTGGGTTTATTTTGGGTAACCATTAAATTTTTATAAATAATAAGATAAAGGGGGAATTTATTACGGAAACCCAGCTCCTGAAGTAGCGAGTTCAAACTTATAATAAAATGCAAGCATTGGGTTTACAATACAATATTACAAACAATCACAAACATAAACAAAAGTCTGGTGAAATAAAACTAAACCATAATGTCCATCCCAAAGCTTCCATTCTCAGAATGCTCTCCAGTAGTTCCCAATGCCCCACTAATTCTGTCTTCCTTTTGTTCACTGCTAGAGTTCCCATCAAGCCTAAACTCGCCAATCATCCGATCAGTACAAGCAACAACTGTGTCCTTAAGTTGAATGGAATTCAGAACAGAGGCAGCATCCTCCACCATTTTCGCATTGACATATCTACATATCTGCACCTCAAGCCTCACAAACATGTGTAAAACACAGTTCTTAATTGTCAGATTTTTACCCCATTTAAGAACATGAGAAATCATTTTCATGTGAACAACACCAAATGTCGTAAACAAATACAATTCAGAAACAATGTCAATGCAGACTGCAATCTTTCCCATTTATAGTAAAGATACAACAAATCCATAAATTCCCAAGTTATGATGAGCCAGAACCAAGGTCTTAATAGTTTCATCCAATAGGTTCAACTTAACACAAATCGCAAATTCAAACTCATCACTCATATTCTCATTGATGCGTAATATTTCATTTAGATTGAATACAAATTTAGAATCAAAAGCCGAGGTCTCACTAATTCTTTCATAATATAACTAAAATATTTACGATCAAAAGCTCCCATTTTTTCTTAATGAGACCTGTAATAACACATGTCTTGACATATTTCACAACAACAACAGGCTCAACATAAATAATTTGTAGCATAGTCCAAGTAAAATCAACTATACTTAAATTATCAAATTCACAAATCAAGCTAGTAGTATTCACAGGGTAAGCAATATGATCAGTGGCGGAACCAGGAATTTGCAAAAGAGGGGGCTTAAATTAATATTAACAAATTACAAGTGTTTTAGAAAGCAAAAAAATACACAAGTACTTACTAACTTGTAACATCAGTGTCCAACACCTGATTGACCTCAATTCCTTCGAGTTAGCAATTGAATTCTACGAGTAGCCATCTTTTGAAAGCACTCCAAAATGACTTCTTTGTCAATCTTTAAAAATACATCCTGATTCATCTGAATTTCTTGGTCTTTTAATCACAAATCTATCCATCATCTAAAAGATAAGCGAAAAACAAAAGTATTAAAATTGCAATTTCCTGTCAAAAGTACAAGTACTAAACAAATTTATAAGAAGTTTAACAATTATTCGGTAACTAAATTGGAATTACAAAATTAAAATTCTTAAAATCAAAGAACAAGCAAAAAAAAAGTAAATTGCCTTAAAAAAAAGAAGATTAAATCTGCTAGCATAAGGTAATAAGGTTAAATGCTGATTTGTTGTAGCCTATAGATTGTAGAGACGCGATTAATTAATATTTCTTGATGAATTTCAATTAGGGAAGAATCGGGCAAGACAAAGGGTAGGAGTCGGGATAGATTGGGGGGGGGGATTGAAAAGGATGGGCTAAATAATCTCTAATTTGTTTTTCCATAATAAAATCTCTAAACCTCGTCCTTGCATAACAGTAAAAATAAAACACTATATCCTCACCAGTGGGATGAAGCCCACCAAGCCAATGGGCTGTCTCCGCCACTGAATATGATGCACCTTATGTTATCAACTTCAGACTCAATGTTAAACAGATGTTGGAACGGTATATTTACCCGACAAAGATGTCCAGAGATAATAACACTATCCATCGATCGATCATTGTAAACGAGCTCAAAAACAACATAAGAATCTGTGATAAAATCGATAACCACCATACCCTTTCCTCGTTTGAACAAGAATTCCACAAAAATCCAATTCTTAAAACCAGATCTACAGCCATCCTTGTTCTTTAAACCCTCAACTCGAATTAAATCCTGTGGGGTTTTTAGCGCCTCAAAAATTCTAGAACTAATTCCAATTTCAAATGAAGAAGAAGATGTATGAATACACTTCTTTTTTTCACAAAGTTTCACTTTTGACAAGGAAAATACAACAATTTCTCGGGTCAAAGATTGTTCATCGGTAAAGTACCACAACGAGTATCAATAGGGCTATCCGATTCTTCAGGGTCATTAATGGCTTCAAATCAAGCTCGAATTAATGGATAATCATAAATAATAACAAATAAATCTCTATATTATTCAAAGGAACCAAGAAAAGAAGACATGAAGGGATTTCGCAAGAGAAGCAGTAGAGATTGGGACAAAAGGGAGATGGCTAGAATTGAGATTGGGAAAAAAGTGAGAACATGGGAAGGAGAAAGAGAGAATACGACCAACTCTCATAGAAATTTTCTTGTCTTTAAGTAAGTCTCTGTTTTGCTTGTGTTCAAATTTTTATTTACTTATATATCTTATTACAAGTCCTAGGAGTAGTGATAGTTATGAAAATTAAGTGAAAAAATAAAAAAGATGAGTTTCAATCCCTGTAAACGCCACCATTTTCGTTATGCTACCGACATGAACCCTAATCTAATTCCCTACCATATAACTCCGAAACACCACCTCTTATTTTCTAGATCTTTACCATTTATAGCCCTTGTCATTCCTCCCTCGAAAACCATTCTTATCACCAGTAATTTACTTTGAGTTGTAAGGTAGACAACAATATGTATCTTTCTCCTAAGATTGTGGTTCACGGGATTGACTATGGAGGAATGAAGATAGTTTATATATTGCAGGATAATGATTTACATGGTACTAGTAGTTGAAAGTAATGTTCAACAATTTTTTTGAATTCTGGAAATATAGCTGCAACATCTGATTTGTTTAACATTGGGTACAACCAAACATATTTGGATAAATGGTCAATGAAGATGATATAATATCGAAATTTATCGACTCACAATTCTGAAGAACCCCAAACATCAGTGTATATTAATTGTAAAGGAGCGGAACTAGACATGGAGTTTGTCCTAAACGGTAGTTTGTGACTTTTATTACATTGACATGAATTGCATAAAAAGACAAGGAATGTGGAACTGAGCACAATTTATTAGAAGAAGCAACTAGGCTGAGTGTGCGGGCAGATGGGTGACCCAGTTGATTATGCCATGTAGCTATTGGTGATGAAATAGTGTTGTTTATTTGTGGACTCAAGGAAGCAGGTGCATAATAAACGTCATTCAAATTATTCCCGCGAAATAGAGGCATTCCCGTGCGAAGGTCCTTCACCAAAAAATGCATAGGAAAAAATTCAAGAGAGACATCATTAGTTTTGCAGAATTTGGAGACATATATAAGATTTTTGTTAAGAGCAGAAGCATGTAAGACATTATTTAGTGAGAATGATTTAGTATTAGAGTGTAAGGTAGATGAACCAGTGTGTGTGATAGTCAAACTTGAGCCATCGCCTAAGGTAATTTCATCTAGACCTCCATACTCGTTGAACGACGAGAGATTGTTCAGGTCAGATGTTACATGGTGAGAAGCACCGGTGTCAAAAAGCCAAGGCTGATTATTTTGACCATTCACAGAGGTGAAATTTGTTGTGGGTTGCATACCATTTTCTCGAAGAAATCGAGCAAGTTGACGACATTTTTTTGTGAGGTGACCTGGCCTTTTGCAAAATTGGCAGTAAGGTCTATTTGGAACATCCGGGTGTTGTGGGCGATGAGAAAAACTTGAATAAGATCTGGTGAAGTTTTGGCGGTGTGAAGGTTGAGGTCGCCAGTTGGAGCCTTGCGGACCTGGAGTACCCATATGATGGTTCTGTTTGGAGAATCGAGTGTTACGAGATGTATAATTAGCAGTGGGGACTATAGGTGGAGATAATTCAACAACACTTGAGTTTTTGGAGTCCTTGGCAATTTGACTTTCAACAGCTTTTAGTTTGTCATAGAGAGAGTTAAAAGTTATAGGTGTGTCTCTTGCATGTGGAGCAGATATGATATGCTCATAACCGGGGCCTAATTGTGAAATAATTTGAAGAAATAAATCTTCGTCGGAGACGGGGCTATCAGCCATTGCAAGAACATCAACAATGGAGCGCATTTCCTTCATGTACTCGTTGATTGAACGAGTTCCTTTTGGATTTTTCATTAGACTAGTTTTGAGTGAGAAAACTCGAGTTCTTGATTTATTCACATACATGGTTTGAAGCCGCTGTCATGCCTCCTTGGAGTAGGTCGATGTAGAAATGATCAGTTGGATCGTCTCAGTGCAACTTCCTAGCATGACACTGAGGATGAACTGGTCTTGTCTGTTCCAAAAAAAGTATTCTGGATTGGAGGTCTTGTCATCTATGGTGGATTTTGGGCAAGGTAGTTCTCCTGTGATGAAACCTAATAAGTTGTAGCCAAAGAGAGTTGTTTCCAACTATTTTTTTCAAACATTGAAATTGGTTTCAGTCAATTTGGTGGGAAGATGGGTTGCTGCACTAAGGGAAGTGATTTCTTTGTTCAGTGTGGTTGCAGGGTTGTTGTTTGTTTGTTCAGTTGGAGCCATAGTGGTAGAGTGATTGAGTGTAATGGATGTGTTTATATGATCGAATGTTGAGTAACCAGTCGCTCTAAAATCTTAAGGTGTTAGAGGAAGGCACCTTCCATGATCTTATATTGTTATTCTAACACTCTCCCTCACTCGAAAGCCCATTTTTGGATCGAAAAGTGGATCACGGACGCCCATCTTTGGGGCATAATTTTTGTCTTTCGTGTCCATAATAAATTATGAGAATATTGGGGTGCCAGGGAGTCGAATCTTGGAACTCCCGTCTGCCTGAGCTCTGATACCATAGGGAGGAATGAAGATAGTTTGTATATATATAGCAACGAGTTAATAACTAATGAACAATTACAGGATTATAACTGCATCATAGGGGTTACAAATATTTACATTTAAGGCCTAGGATCATACACTATTACTATGCATTTAGCTGTAACTGCTATGATCATGCAATGACATTTGATTGTGTTCTGACATTGACCACATCCTTGATTTAGAGCATCAACAATGCTAACTCACTTGACGCCTCGATCCCCGCAAAAAGGAACTGGTCAGCTGAAAGTGGGTGTTTGCGCGTTGCATGGTACAAAAAAAAAAGTGAGCAGTCCCGCCATGGTGGGCTCGTCCCACTTCCCTCACTTTTCTTATTAACCTAATATTTTTAATACACAGTTGTTATTTGAGTAATATTTTCCTTTTAATGTAATTATAATATGATGTATTTTAATTACGGAACATGTCTTTTATTTTAAAATTATTTTTACAAATTTTAATCACTTTAATTTAATAATTACAGTTTTAACACTATTTATTAAACTAAAAATAATTATACAATATCATTTTGTAATATTTATAATATAATAATAATAAATGGGTCATACACAATGACAAGTGAGTTTTGCACCATTGGAGGGAGTTAGCCCCTTTTTCTTTCCGGTCAGTTTTAAGTGATGTGGCGTGATGTGGGACCAATCATAGTAGAAAATGAAACTTAGCATTGTTGATGCTCTTACCCCCACAACAATCGAGTATGCCACCATTGCTTCGTGTAGGGAATGTTCTTGGAGCCAGGATTTCTCGAGCAGCGGCATAGAGTTTGTAGACGAAATTTTTTTTGTATGATTTTGAGATTAGCTTTACTTTAGATCATATGTATGATATGTAATAGCAACCTGTCTGTTTAAAATTGTTGTCTTCGTAAACGTAAAATACAAGAACGAGAATTTTCCTTCTGTATTTTGATCATGCATAATTCAGATAGCAATACTTTTCTGTTTAACAACTGAATAAATCGTAAAACAAAGCTTTTTGTTTAGATGGACCATAAATTCACCATGGTAAAAATCGTTAATGCAAATATAACAAATTAATATAACATAAAGTTGACCGTAAATTTGAACTTTTACATACATCAAATACATAAAAGAATGAATCTCAAATACTGCACAAAGAGTTGAAACAAACCTCTACAGAAAATGTGACGAGTTTACTGTTCTCGTCAAACAATTACATATTTAAAACTTTATTAATAATTATACAATAGCCATGTTTTATGAAATCTTCGCACTATCTACAAACAACCCTGACCACAACATATCGGCTAAAAATTTATTCAAAATGGCTATGTGCTGCAAACTTCAAGCTAACTTTTTCAAACCATACAACCTTATTAACTTAAGTAGGCTTAAAGGCTCTTCAAAAACCTGAAAGACAATTCTGTCACACCCATGTAGAGAATGGTGAATATGTACTCAATATTCCTCAAATTACTTTCAAGTAGGTGTGATATTTCCGGATCATGCAATATTTTGTACCCTGTTCAATATTTATCTTTAGTTTTTTGATGAGAAAAGTTCGTTGATGGAGGATTCAAAATGCTTCATACCTCAGATTTTGTTCTTTTTAAGTTGGGAAGATTTTGATAAATCAGATCCTCCCTTCTGATCTTTGACTGAATTGATAGATGTCTTTTTACTTCCAGCTGGGCTCCTCTTTGTTGCTCCAGGGCTAGCTGCACTTCTTTCAGCAATTCTCTTTTGTCGTTCAATCACTAGATCTTCCATTCTCTGTCGGATCTCTTCTTCCTGTGTAAATGAATGCATGAACAGAAGGTATAATGTAATACAGACAACCACATATATAAAATAAAACTCATTCTAAGACCGTTGTCCCCAAGCCAAATTAACTGGATACTTGATTTTAGAAATCTCATCACAATATAATTTCTTCGACATTTACAGCTGTGGATCCCTTTTTTTAATTTCTTTTTTGTATATTCCAATGCGCTAAGAATAATATAATTATGTTAAGAAAGATCATGATGGCAAATTAATAGATAAAAAAAAAATTACCACTTGAAGATTTCAAAGTACCTTCTCCAATTTGCTTTTGTTTATCATTGGCCTAGTTTTGCTTTTAGACAATATATCCGATCTGCTTGTTGCAAGAGATCCACGCAAAACGCTAGACCTTGTTTCTCTTCCCAGACTTTTGGTTCCAGGGCCAACAGGTTTCTTGCCGATTGTCTTTTTACCACTGGCAGGAGGCTTCTGTTCATCGTTAATCAACTCAACCGGAGCAGACTTTTTATCAGATTTTGTAAAAGAAATTTCAGTTTCATAATCCATTTCTGGAGCCCAAGATGCTCCAGGAGACAGTCCAGAGTCTCGTACAAGCATCACACAAAGGTCATCAGGCTCATACGAATTAGATACAGACTTGGCATTTGAAAGATCCTGGTGCGCAGTTTCCGACTGGGAGACTACATTTGACCCTTCCATCATGCTTATGTCTGTTCTCCACTGAGAGGTTTCATCAGCTGATGAACGAGTTTGTACCATGAAAGAATCATCAATGGCTGGAACGGTTTTGCTCTTCTCTTTGTCAGTTGACAAAGCATAGTCGCCATTAAACATAGTTTGCCCCTGGTTTTCTGATATTGTAGACTTGTTCATCACAAACCAATCTTCTCCGGTTGCTTTTTTAATCGTGGACGGTTCTGGGATAAAATCAGACACAGTTCTCTGGCCGGATCCATCCAAGTTTCTTGAAACCAACAACTGTGTATCTACAGGTTCCCCTCTGCTCATCAATGAACGCATATTCTCAGCATTTGCAAAATCTTCTGAATTACCTCTACCTACATTTCCTTCAGCTCTATTAGATACAATAAAGGAATCATTTGCAGTTGTTTTTCGCATTGCACCTTTCTCGTATCCCAAGTCCATCGTATTGCTATTTCCGAAGTGTTCCTCTTTATTTCCGCTAAATGCTGAATCATCTTCCCTCATCAAAAGATTCTGCAGAGCATCCCAAGCACTATGCTTTCCTCCAGAAGCTTGAACGTTTTCTGAATCACCATTAGGGAAATCGTCCGATCCATTTTCAATGTTATGCTGATCTGTACCTTTATTCTTATTTGCACGGGACTTGGACTTGCGATGTTTCTCCAGAGATCCAACTGCATCCTGTACCTTCTGTTTGAGATAATCTTCATCAATCAACTCACTGTTGACTGATGAATCGTCTTCAGAATCTCCACCCTTTTCTCCATTCCTTTTGTCAGATGTGATGTAGTTGATATTCCGGATGACAACCGTCTTTGAGGATTTCTTCCTGTGTTTTCTAGTAACTGGTTTCTCCCCAGATGAAAGATCTTCATCGTGCTTCTTAACAGCATCTGGCTCAATCCCATCGTCAGAGTCACCAGATGCCATCTCTTCTTCTTCAGATGAAGTTTCAGAAGACTTTCCTTTCTTTCTTGAAGAAGACCTCCGGCGTTGTCGATGACCAGAGTCATCCATATTTGGAGACCAGTGCATGTGCCCTGGATAATATGGAGGTACAGGCTGCATACCAGGATAAGGAAAACCTTGAACAGAGTTCTGATAATTATACATATAGGGAGGAATCTGGTTTTGCCAAGGCAGATGCACTTGAACTTTGGCTGGAGTGGATGGTGTCTGGTCAGCCACAGGAAGATCTGCACAAAGAACTTAGACATTATTGAGAGCCAAATTTCTGTTGGACTTGATGTTTCTAGGCTACTCAGCTCAATAAGCAACCAAAATGTAAATTTACCACTTAATTTGATCAAAGCAACAAGTGCATTATCTATTATTTGTGGATGTAGATTACGAGTTGCAACACGTGTATCGGATGTAGGGATAATCTGGTTGAAAACTCTATCTTAGAAATGTAGCATTAATCACTAGTGTTACAGATGATTATTTCGGACAATGGATTTTCCGCCATCCTCATCATCAGCAAATGAGAGTAATTTAGAATTGATGCTAATAGGTGAATACAGAAGCTAGAATCAGGAGCCAAGGGGAGAAGAGGATAAACATGAAGTTTAAGATGGGTATAAACTGATAATCAAAATCAGGACAACTGTGATTAATGGATTACATTTGTAGGAGATTATGATAAAGGGCGTCGGACTTTTTTTATCATATACAATTGTGAATAAAGCTCACAGTACGCACTTGCTGTCATTAAACAACAAGCTAGGATGTTAAAGCAAAATAACTATTACAGTCAAAAATCAGAAGGAAATCAGAACATGTACATAAAAAGGCTTTTACACTTGTCCTTGGGATACAAAAAAATTATATTAGAGGAAAAGGAACTTCTGAGGCTGCTACAGGTAAAGCTCATGAACTTCCATTTAGAGGATAATGAAAAACCTAAAATGTTTAAGCATTTGCTTTCAAAGCATTTCAGGCCATTATGGTATTTACATACGGAGGGAGGGGGTAGGGAGGGAGAGTGTAAATAAATTTAAACTCTGTAATGTATGTTAATTTTGGCAAAACGATATTCAACAGTTCCACATCCATTTGTCTCTGAAAAAAGGATAAATATGTCAAGAGCCAAAGCTTTAGAACTTAAACTGTCCTGTGACTTCTAGCGTAAACTAGATCAATTAACTTTTTATGCAGTTTGAAACTGAAAGCAACCGACTGTAGAAGTGCAATACAAAGTTCCAAAGAGTACAGATCATTTTTTTTATCATTACAGCAAGGTGAGTACAGAATGTGACATATATAAGATACATATACACATTTCCGACTCATTATCAAATATATTCATTGGTAGATGCAGTACCATCAAGAAAATTAGAGCTTTCAAATAAATTGCCAACTCTAGTACAATATGGATAAGCTACTACTCAAGATACCTATCGTACAAGGAGCACACGTGAACTTTATAAACAAAATAGCCTAAGCATAAAACTCAGTTCATAATTATGAAAAGTCCAATTTTCTAGTTGTATCTCTTATTTTGTAACAGAGAGAATACACATATAAACCATCTGGAAGTATCAACTGGCATATCCTGGCAAAGCAGATAAAATCTCCAACTAAAAATACTGTTGGGTCAACATGCAATAGACAAGGGTGCAAGTAGGAACGAATCTAATGTATACATACCACCATCAGTGTTATTCCCTTCAGATGTAAGTATAATCCCAGATGTTCCCAAATATGGTAGTTCTGAAGGAGGACATGCTGCCATTGCAGCTAACTCATCCATCCAAAGAGTATCCGTCAGCTTCTTCTTGCACAGGTCCTTGAACTCGACACATGCTTCCCTATATGAGACAATAATGTTTTTATTTTTTGACATATCCAGGACCAAAATTTTAAAAGAAAAACGAAAGAAGGGTTGTAACAAGCACATTAAATAGTTTTAAACTGAGATGAGGGGAATTCAATAGTACTACAGTAAACTATTTTGATACAAAGACCGATGCATGGAAATATATTTTGTATTCTACATGGAGATATTTACAGTGTGCAGGAAAAATCTACAATACAATTATATATAGTTATCTAGATATATGGCTAGGTTAAGCTTCTAGTAAACTTAGAAAAAGATTGTGAACGGAAACTACTAGCACTAAACAGAAAAAAAAGCTATTGATGAAGATTACACAGAAACTATGCAATTAATGCAACATGAAAGAGGCAATATTCAGTTAAAAAGGATAAGATGATTAGTGATTACCATGTTTGACAACTAAAAGTTAACCCTAGTTAATTTGCAATTTGATGTGTACTGTATTGATATAATTTTGACTTCTGAGATTTATCTTTCAAGAGCGATCAATTAGTTCTTATTAGTTTTACGACTCATACCTCAAACGCGTGGCTCCAAAGGCGTCTGAAAATAACATGAGATCATCATTATTAACCATGTCAAATCCAGCCACAAGAGCACGAGCATAAGCCATGGCTTGTTCTTTGCGAAGCAAGACTTTCCGAGTCTCCAAGGTACGTTGAAGGCAAATCCTAATTACCACCACGCAAATGAGTCAATAAAAATTGATATGATGATTTTAGGAAAAGTCATCTATAATCGTGTTATTGAAGTAAAAGATCTTACTTTGAATTCTCATCTTCTGCAGCATCTTTTTTACCAGTTTCGCCTTTGATCTAGCAGGAATAATTCAAAGAAAGATGAGAGATCAATTGAATTTAGAGGGACCATTTATAGAGAACTGTATGATATACCTTAGACGAATCTGGTGATCCTTTTGTTACATCATTAGCAGCTGATCCTACTTTTTGAAAAGAACAGAGAGAGATCAAAAAGTATTGCATGGATTAGGAAATTAGGTTTATATATGATTTTATATGAAATAATAATCAGATGGTGGAAGAAAGAATGCTTTCCAACAGGTGTATCACCTACTTAAATTTCAAGTCATAAGATAAAATGACTCTCAACACAGAGTGAGGTGTTAAATTGTAAACAAATGTCAATCTTAATTGCATACCTTCGCCAGAATTTACTGCTGCATCTGTGGTCGATAATTCATTAGATCGAATAGAACCCTCGATCTGAACAATTTCTCGCTCTATACGAACAAACCTCTCAAGAATTTCAGGTGTGCTTATAAAGCGAACAACTCTGCAACACAAAAAAAAAGGTAAAACGGATTAAGCTATTTTCATTTTCAGAACGTGGAAGGAAGATAATTACAGATATTTTAATGAGAGTTTGATAATATTTCAAAACCATACAGTAACAGCTCTAGGAATAAACATATGCCAAGAAGTTAAACATGAAATGAAAATCAAAAAGGTAATGTATTTGAAGAAATCAAGGGCAAAATAGCTGCATAAAACATCCATGTTAAAGAATCTCAATCTTAAATAATCTGATGAATAAGACTAATCAGAAACAAGTACAACGCACTACCATTCACATACTCAACCTCCTCTATCCTCTCTTCAACCTTCATTTTCTCAACATCTTGTTTTTGACCAAATCCCTTCACAGAACATCTATATTGTTCATTCGAATTATATTCTTTTTCTTGGTCATTTCAACTCTGTTTTTACCAAATTCTTCACAGGACTTCTATTCTCTACATTTGTATGAGATTCTTTTTTATTGGTCATTTCAACTCCTTTTAACTTTCTTCTTAGATTTGAATTTTTTATTCCTTAATATCTACTTTCTTCTCATGTTTTTACGGACCAGTGTGAGGCCTTCTGGTAAAAGTATGGTTAAGCTCGGATACAGGGACTCTTTACAATTATGTTTCACTATTTAAACAAATTATTTTAACATATAGATTTAACAAATACAAAAAGAAATCTAACAGCTACTAAAATTTCGATGTCTAATACACACTATTGTACATAACCATTAGTCTTAATATGGAGGCCCAATAACTTAAACTAAGCCCAAGAAAAATTACAAATATTTAAAAAGGCATCTCACAGTGTCGCCCCCTAGCTCTGCCCTACTTGTAAAATCCTTCATCTGTAGGGCTCCTCCCTTCTTCAAAATTATTTCTTAGTTAACTTCTTTCACATTCATTTTTATTCTTCATTAGGATAGGTCTCCGGAGTTCACGAACATGATCTACAGCAACTTGGATCAAGGTCAACCTGCAATCCATCCAGTTCACAGTTCCATAGCCCAACCCACGAACCATTTAACCCTGTACCAAACTTTTTCCTCTTTTGTTTTATCTCCCTCTTCACCTCACCATTCCCCAACTTTAATCTTCACTTATTTTTTACAATAATTTCTTCCTTTTTCTTCGAATTCATTACGTTAAATATTTTTATTTCAACTGATGCTTAACTTCATATACTGTCTCTCTTCATGAATCATGATCAACTAGACTGGAGGAAATTAACAAACTCGTCTGTGATTTTGTTTATCATGACAAGTTCATTGTTATTTCCTCCGAACTAGATGCTCGTGAAAAAGTTGAGGCCATAGAAGTTACAAGTCCATGAAGTAAACAAGAAGAACAATGATATGGATTTAACGAGTAAAAAATAATTGATACGGAAGAAACGGTATAAAATTTTAAAGTAAAGATTTGAGTCAGAGAGGAGAGGTACTGAGAATGAGATGACGGAGATCCAGTACACAATTCCAATAAGAAAGTAGAAGTCCGTTGAAGTAAGACAGAGTCAGACTATGTCAAAGAAAGAAGGTTGAAGAGAAGAATAAAGAGGAAGAGAATAGAGTGGTGTGTTGTACTGAATCTGATTTTTGGAATATAAAGATACAAGAATTCTACCATACATAATTGTGACCATCAGAATATTAAGATCAAGAATTCTACCATACATTTGTTGTCATCTCTACATTCATTAGACCTAAAATATCATGACAATCACGCACTATGACTATTGTAAAAACATGACCCCAGTGAATCTTAGTATTGTTTAATGGATTTTTTTCTGCCAAAAAGAAAAAGTAACAACTTAGATTGGTCACCTAGCACCGAGTTAACATAACTAATATATTATATGAAATAAAAAGCCACTTACCGTGAAATATGAATTCTTAATACGGCTAAATTTAACACTTCACTGATATTCTAAATACTACAAAGTACTCAACATTACTAAAAGAATACAATTGGGCTTCATGGCCCAAAGATCTACAATCACACAATATATCCAAAAAACAAACAACACATACTGGAATCCAACATCCAAGTTCTTATTATATGTTAAACAAAATATGTATCTTTAAATGATTGGTTGATTAATCGTTCATATTGAACCCTGATACCTACCAGGTTTATATACTAAAATTGTTCAAGTTCAAATAATGGACTTACTATTTAGTTGTCAAAGTGAACTCGGGTTCATCCAGGTTCAAATCTTACTAAATTTAGAAAGAAGGTTTATATATCCTACATACTTAAAATATATATGTAAATAACGACAACAATCAAGAGGGAGAAAATGAGAATCGATGGATTACCTCTGAAAAGTTGCTTTAGTAAACCAGGAAGCCTGAGCGTTAGGTGGACGAAGAGTAATTGAATACCCACCTTTCGGAATCTGATCTTTAGCAACTTTAAGGTGAGAAATAAAGGGTTCCACTAGCCCGGAAGCTAATTTCTCATTCTTTCCTCCAGCAAATATCACAAGATCACATCTTTATACATGTAAATCAATCCATGCCACAAAAAAATATAATTAACATGAAAATCAGTAACTGTTAAACCCAAGTAAATCTCATAAGATCCAACACATCTGTAACATTAGCTACAATTATATATCACATCTCTATACATGTAAATCAACACATAAGAAAAAAAAACATGGTTAGCAGCAATCAGTAAACCTTAAAAAAATATCATAAGATCCAATACATATGTAACATTAAAACTATAGTTGTCACAAAACATGTATCAACACATCACATCTTAATACATGTAAATCAACACATCTAAATTAAAAAAAAAACCTTAAAAATCTCATAAGATCCAACACATTATAAGGACATATACTGATATACATCAAACATAAACATGTATGTAAAATGAGAAAGATGGAGAGAATTGAACCTTGTTCTAGTGGGTGTGAGTTGAAACAAAGCATAATCAAGATGGGTTCTTGAATCCATAACTATACAAATCTAATTCACAAATCAAAGGGGTGGGTTTTTAGTAAAAGGAGTGAAAGTTCATGTTCTTGAAAATGTCTTGTTTTTGTGTTTTTGTTACAAATCTATAATGATTAATGAGAATGAAAAAAAGACAGCAAGAAATGATGAAGCAATGCACATGGGAGTGTGCACAGGAGAGAGAGAGAGAGAGAGAGAGAGGCTGAAAAAGTGGAAGGGGGGGTTGGCGTCTGTGATTGTAGGTGAGTGGGTAATTTTTGTTGTCCTGATCAAGATTTTGTGTGAGTGGGGTCCAAGACAGCAAGAGTGGGGTCCACAACAGCAGTCATGAATATGAGGGACTGTCACATTTCTGAACACTTGTGTAAGATGTACTTTTTGTTGTTGTAAGTATTACAAGTTGGATAGATTTGATGTTTAGAACATACTGAAGCAAAAGACATCCTCAGTGCCATTCTTTTTTTTCAAGTAGATGTGTATTAAATGAGATCATTATATACAGGTACAAAACATTAAATAATTATTCAAATACTATCTAACACAGGTACAAAATAGAATATTGATCCAACATTTCTGATATAACAATATTTTCCTTGCTTGTTTTTGCGGAATATCGAGTGTTTGAACTTTCAAACATAAGGGAGGTGTCGGGTGTGGACAAAATGTTAAAAATAATAATTTTTAGAAAGTATAAATTAAATTAAATTAAAATTTCGTCAAACAAAAATTGTTGTTATTTTTTAATATATAGCATACATTTTTTATGTATATTATTAGTACAAATAAAATTTTAAAATATTATAATTTAAATTTAATATATCCGCATTATAAATGAGCCACATATATAAAGGAAAACTCAAGAGCTCTCAGATCGTCCGAAAGTTATTTATCTATTTTTCTAGATCTTCTGAATTTTAATTCACTAAAATTAAATTTCCTTATTTAAATTCGAATTTATAGGATAGAAAAAATAGCAATTGTCTTTTAAATTTTTACTAATGCAGGAAATTAAATACCCAATTTTAATATGTTTTCTTTTCTCAATTTTAATTCAATAAAATTAAAGTTCCTTATTTAAACTTGAATTAAGAAGATAGAAAAAATCTCAATTGTCTTTTAAATCTTTACTAATGGAGGAAAATAAATATACAATTTCAATATTCTTTCCTTTAAAATTTTTAATAATGGAGGAAAGTAAATATACTATTTTAATATTCAACATGTTTATCTTTTTATATTACCAATCTTCATCTTCTTTCTCCTTTTATTTATCTTCTTCTTTATATATATAAGGAAAACTCACCGGAGCTCTCAAATCGTCCGAAAGCTATTTATATATTTTTCTAGAGCTTTTGAATTTTAATTTAATAAAATTAATTTTTTTTTAAATTCGAATTTATAGGATAGAAAAATATCAACTATCTTTTAAATCTTTACTAATGGAGAAAATTGAATATACAATTTTAAGATTATTTCCTTTCTCGATTCATATTTATCTATTTTTAGAGCTTCTCTATTTTAAATATTAAAAATTAAATTTTCCTTTTTCAGCTCCTAAATTGTAGAAAAGGTAATATTTATTAAAGACAAGTCGGCTTAAAATTATGAACCTAATCAAATATTATTATTATATATACAATCTTTATTATATTATATAAATGAAAATTATTAAAAAATAAATTTCCTTTTTTAAGTTCTAGATTATAGGAAAAGAAATAAACATTTGAGGCATGTTCCCATATAATAAAATCCTAATATATTTCTTTCAAAATAAAATCCTAAATATTTTATAATCCTAATCTATATAAAGATACCCAAACTTACTTCTAAATTGAATTATATTTGAAGAAATATTCATTGTCATATACATTTTTTCAGAGATCTATATAAACTAAAAGTTGAAGGACATTTCTCAAAAAAAAAAAGTTGGAGGACAATGACTTTTGTCGATTCTCCACGAATCCAAACCTATCTAGCTTATCTTTTCAATATTTTCTGATTTTAATCGCACTATATCCAACATCAAGTTTGCTTTAATATGTAGGTGTTTCGATTTAGGTCAATATAAAATTTTTATCTTTGCAAGGTTATGTTCACGATTCTCTAGATTATTCTGAATTCACTCTTAGATTTTACCTTTTTTCTCTTTCATGTGAAAATTGATTTTGTATCTCACCATTTTTAATCTCTTACAACTTACAAGAAATTTTTTGTTTACATCTATAGTTTGATAATGTGATGAATTGTAGCCTCGAAAGAGATCAATGTACAAGATCTCATATGTGCTTCAAGCCAGTGAAATCGTCAAATCAATATATAAATTGTGGCATCTTTCTACTTTCAGTACCACAGTACCATCGGGGAGTAAGTTCTTGATCAATAATTTGATTTTTTTTCCATTCTTATTCATCTCTCTTGCAATAACATATGTGTAGATGCATTGATGAAGTCTCATGACGTGTTGATTACACTATAAAAAAAGATTCATAGTACAATCATCTTTACTACAACCTGTTGTGATCAAGTGCACGATATTGCTTAGGATTTTTTGGTTGCTCCTACCTGTATGACAAAAGATTATAATACATTGTTGTTCCAATATATATCTCATTAGTTTTTTCAGAGCAGATCGAGAGTAATCTACATCTGTGATTTGCATTCTACCAATTCTTATATAAGCAGGCATGCAACACTGAGTTTTTCTCTAACCCAGACTTATGAAAATTCATCTTCTTAAATCAACTCTGTTACAATACTGTAATATATCCATCCATTGGATTAATTTTTTATGCTTTTACTTTTGTCTTTTTGATAATTCATTCTATGGTTTATCTTTATTAACTTTTGTATATTGTTTGTAGGAAAAACTTCAACTTTGAATTTCACTAATCATGGGACCTTAGCTACATGTTTGAGGAAATAATTCATAAATTTATTTGAACCAGGATTTCATGGCGCCTACAGAAGTTTATGAAGCTATTTGTTCAAATTTAGGAATTTTGAAAGTGTTGATCATCTTCTGTTTGGTAAAAGGTGCTTGGTTTATCTCTTTGCCAAAAGGCCACAAATCAAGTCAAAGTGCTGGTATAAATAATAAAGGCACGAGTGAATGAATGTGTTGGGAGATGGAGCAGAGTTTTTTTTTTTTGCATAGGTTATGAGTCTCATCTGAATAATCTTTTTGGAGAAATCTGTAAACTGCAAAAAGTTCTAATACTATGTAATTTGTACTCTTTTGCAAATGAGATGTTAAGTATGAAATAAACTTATAAAAACTTGTTAGCAACATATATTTTAACCATTAAAGAGGTTGTTTTTTTATTTCCATACTACCAGTGTTTTGTGTGTTTTTTATTTGCATGTAATCGGTCGGGATATCTTCTATACATGTTGCATCAAGGTTGAAGGTTGTTGAATTCTTACGGTTTCTATTGGGGATGCTCCTTTAAATTTTATATTCTTTTTCGTTTTAGTCAATTATGTACTAACAAACTTTTTAAAAATTAAGCAAAGGTTGTTTATACTTTGAAAACTATAAAAGAGGCTGATTAATAACTAAAGGAAATAATCCACCAAATACTTTATTAAATCTATATAGTTTTAAGTCACTTTCAAATAACAATCATAAGTTCATCTCCAATTATAGCAAGCTAATGTGTAAAATTAAATGATGACATATATTTCAAGGGAGTGTAGTATTGGAAATGTTTGTAAATTAAGAGGATCTTTAAATATACCAGTAATATGTATGTCGTATATGTGATATAATGCATATGTACTCTTAATATTTATATTTTAGATCTACTTTTTAAATTTGGTTATAACTATTTTAATCACAATAATTTTTTTAAATAATCAACTTCATTAAGACGAGTTTTAAAATAAGTAGGTCATAGGCGTTTAAATTTAAATAATTATACATGTTTTAGGTAAAAAATTTTGACATGACATGTTTTAGGTATTTTAAATTAATTGGGTTTGTGAACAGTAGACCCATTAAAATTAGTTATGAATAAGATACTAAAAATATATTTAATATTATATTTTGATTAAGTATTTAAAATAAGCATAAGTACTGAAACTCGTCTACCAGAAAAAGAAAGAATATTAAAGCTCAAGTACCAAAAAAAACTTACCGTATCTGCGAGTTGCTTTCATAGTATTTGTATTTTTTTTGTAATCTTACATCTTTTTAATATTTATTTTTAGTTAAGATGGGTTTCGAAATAAGTAAGTTATAATTATGTAAAAATTAAATAGTTATTTGTGTTTTAAGTATTTTAGTTAAATTGAAATAGATATTTAAAAAAATTAGAACCGTCACAATAAGTTCTAAATAATGTCGTCAAAATATATTTTTGTATAATTAGGGCCAAGTAGTAAAACTAAATACTAAAGCTCATTTATCAAAACAAAATTATTGAGATGCAAGTACCAAACACGAGATTGCATGCCCTCGGGTTACTTTTAATATTTATATTTACTATATTTTCTAGAATTTTTATATAATTATAAATATTTTTATAAAATAAATTTTAGAATAATTATTTTTCATTATTTTGAGCCAAATAAAAAAAGTAAGTACCGAATTCATTTTCCAAAAAAACAAAGTAATGAAGGCTAAGTATAAAACTGTATTGGGTTCATAAAATTCAATTGAATAGAATTTATCATGTTTGTCACCCCTAATATATCTTCCTAAAACCGACGAGATGTAATAAAAAATTCATTTTTGTTCTTAAATTTCTGTAACTATAATATTTCTTAATGAGTTAAAGAAATTTTCAGAATTTTTGTTTTATTATAAAAATCTTCATTTTTTTATGATGAAACTTCTTCGGTAGCACACCCTGTGTATTATTATGTTCATGTCATCTCTTTAAAATCCTCACTTTTAAAGTTATATTTATGGTTAGTTAAATATTTATTATATTTATGAATATTTATGGTTAGTTAACTATTTATTATATTTATGAATACATATTTGTCTCAAAATTAAATAATTTTGATAATTTACAATCACTTCGTTATAAATGATTAATTTTTAAGGATTATCTTTTTAATGCAGGTTAAATATGCTTTAATTAAATACCGTGGAGACTAAATTGCCTCTCTACAAAATTCTCATGTATTTTCACACTTACATGTACATATTAAAGTTCTTTAAAAAATTTATTATTACGTGTGAGATACTCATGAAAATAGTAGTTTTTTATGAGAATATAAATTGTTAAAATTTGTGACGGTGATTAGCTTCAATTTTTATTATTGAGTATGATTGTATATTTATTTATTACAATGATTATCGGCCTAAGAAACATGATATAAAGCGGTATAAATAAAAAACAATACATGTAAATAGTTTATTTTATATTTTTTAATGCTATAAATATGTGTTCCTCAAATTGTTTCCCTAAATATTTTATATTTGAAGGTTTAAGAATATACAATATAAGGCCGCCGCAAAGCGTTACTTAGTCGATTATACTTATATAAAGGAAAAGACGGACGATGAGGTGACGCCTCTGAAATCATTTCAAATAAAGATGTTTTCGACTTCAAACAATAAACTCAATTTCAAATTCAAATTCAAATTCAAGTCCAAATTAGAACATCTCATGTACTAATAAGATCAAATTATTTTGACATCCATAATATATCTTTATATAAAGGACAAGATCAGAGAAAATTCTATATTTTAGTACTTCAATTTTTATTAATGCGTATAGTTTTCATTTTTATCTATACGTACATTTATTACAACGGTTGTTGGCCGAGGAAAATGTGACACAAATTGATGTAAATGATAGATATATGTAATAACTTATAGTGTTTACTAATTTATATAATATTATAAAAAATTGTTTCACAATATTTATATTAAACAATCAATATTTTAAAATTTTACTAAAATATATTATAAGGCCGCCGCGAAGCGCGACTTAGTCAACTTGTACTTATATAAAGGAGAATACGGAGACGGTGAAGTGGCGTCTCTCAAATCGCTTCGCTTCATTTTTTAATTTTCTCAAATTTTTCAATTACTTGTACCAAAGATTAGAAAAAATCTCAATTGTCATTTAAATCTTCACTACGATAGGAAATTAAATATACAATTTTAATATTCTTACATTTATAATCTGAAGAAAGTTAATTTAAAATCTTTACTAATGGAGGAAAGGAAATATATAATTTAAATATCCTACTAAATGTTTTATTATAAAATCTCAATTGCCTCGAAAATATTTCAACCGCCTTTCGAAAATATCTCAATTGCTTTAAATTCTTTAATATCGGAGTAAACTAAATATATACAATTATAATATTCTTGTCTTTAAAATCTTTACTAATAAAGGAAACTATATACACAATTTTAATATTCTCCTAATTTTTTATTAGAAAATATCTTAATTACCTTTTAAATATTTACTAATGCAGAAAACTAAATATACAATTTTGGACGGTGAGGTAGCGCCTCTGAATTATTTTTCTAATGTTTTCAATTGATTAATATTTGAAATTAAAAAAATTATAATTGCCTTATATTATCCTAAACTTTCTCCCCACCCTTAATATGGAGCTCAAATAGTTTATGTTATTATTAAATTTTAGTTTCAAACTTTCTTAATTTGCTTCTGTATTTTAGAAATAGCAAAAAAAATATAAAAAGATAATTCCTTAAAAGAAGTATTCCCTAAAATAATTTAATCTCCTAAATTTTTTATTATAAAATATCATAATTGACTTTAAAATATTTACTAATGGAAAAAACTAAATATACAATTTTGGACAATGAGGTGGCGCACTCAATTATTTTTCTAATGTTTTCAATTAATGGATATTTAAAATAAATAAAAAACTTAATTGCCTTTTATTGTCCATAACTTTCTCCCCACCCTAATATGGAGCTCAAATAATTTATGTTATTATTAAATTTTAGCTTCGAACTTTCTTCTTTTGCTGATATATTTTAGAAATAGCAAAAAATTATAAGAAGATAATTCCTTAAAAGAAGTCTTCCCTAGGAAAATTTAATCTACTAAATTTTTTATTAGAAAACATCTTAATTGCCTTTCAAATATTTACTAATGGAGGAAACTTGTTATGCTCAAGACATGTCTGAATGCCACTATTAACAAGCCTACACCTTGTGACTATGTCACTCTACATGACCTGGTGAAGTTTATCACTAGGATATAGTATAAGTCTCTATTGTACTTGTCTTGTTCTCATGTACTTAGCTTTATTCTGTATGCTCAATTTTATAATGAGCTTAGTGAGTTTCTTGCACCTAGAATGTATATAGGCCATGAAATAATTGTCCTGGAAGAAGTCCAATTTGTTCATGCAACAGGATAAAAGTGAATAAGGCCTTGAAGAAATAAGTTGCAGAAATTTGTCTAAGTTCCTAGATCGTGAAGCTATGTCGTGAAGTCCTCAAAATCCATGTCGTGAAGTGCTGAGATCGCATAGTCTGAAATGAACTATGTCGTGAAGTCCTCAAGGCACATGTCGTGAAGTGTTGAGATCGCATAGTCTGAAATGTACTAGATCGTGAAGTCCTCAAAGGCTATATCGTGAAGTCTGAAATATGCCATATCGCATACTCCTAAAATACTCATATAGCAAAGTCCTCATATAGCAAATTCAGAAATGCTCTATGTCGACAAGTCACAGGATAAGGAGTATACTGGAGTTCACGATATCAACACTTAGGCGGTTTACAACAAGACAAATCAAGGTACAGTATCAAAGTTTATGGAGACAAATACTGAAGCATTTGTTACGGTTAAGTGGTCCAAAGACAGATGGCAAATCTACAACATAACTTAGAGAGAAAGAATAGAGACAAACAGCTAAAGATAAGGGAAAGGACGACAGAAAGCTAGTGGTCCTTCGTGACATAGTTAACCTCTTATGGAAAAACAAGATGGAGTTACAGTTAGGGGTAGTTGTGTAATTAGGTGTGTGCACCAGTTTGTATAGGACTTATATATATATATTGTGCACACCCTATAGTTAGCTGTAAGAGAGATACACATAGAATTATTCAAGCACTCTTTTCTCTGTAAGAAAACAGGAAAGCATTGTTCTTGTTTACAAGCCAGAATTTCAGTTGTGAAATTTTGGAAGCTGTAGTATTGGATTTACTTTATACAAAGTAGATTAAAGTGATTGTGTGTGTTCTATTTACTTTATTTCCGTATTCTCATACATACACAATCAAATACAGATTTAAGTTTCAAGAGCGAAAAACATTCAAACTATCCATTCACCCCCCCCCCCTTCTGTCTAGTTTTCTAGTGATATTCATAACTAACAAGTGGTATCAGAGCAGGCTGTTGAAACACAAACATAAAAAGATCAAGAATGAGTTCACAGAAACTAAGCAGTATCAAGATTCCTCCTTTCGACAAGGAACATTACAACCTATGGAAAAAGAAGATGTTGTTATTCATCAAAGCCTCAAACCCCATGTATTTAGACATTCTAAAACATGATCCCTTCATTCCACAGATTGAGATTCCTGAAACAACTGTTGGTACTGAGAAAATACCAAAGCATTACGAGCCTAAAGATCCTTCCAAATACACTGACCCTGAAAAGGAGAAAGTTGCTCTCGATGGAAATCTCCAACTCATCATTTGTGAGTCCATGGATCTTAACATGTATGGCACTGTTACTCATTGTAGTAGTGCTAAGAAGATGTGGGATCTCATAGAAGTTCTATGTGAAGGAACTCCTGAAGTAAGGAAAAACAAGAAACAGATTCTTGTTTCTCAGTATGAAGCCTTCATGGCTCAGCCAAAAGAGGGCATCACTGAAGTGTTTGAAAGGTTCAAAAGGTTGATAAATGATCTTAAGCTTTATGACAAACACTATGAAACTGAAGAGCTAAACATGAAGTTCTTATTGACTCTTCTAAGCCATTTGGAGCCAAGAATCTCTTCTCTCATGGAAAGAGATTTAACCAAGATTGGTTTTGATGTGCTATATGGAGTGCTGAAAACATATGAATTGGAGCTGTTTCAGAAAAGATCCATTCAGGCAAAACAAGGTATAATGGCTAACACATCATGTGCTCTTATTGTTGACAATCTAGGTCAAAGAATGGAACCTATGAAAGTCAATCAAGCCAAGGTTGAAGAGTTGGATGTTGAGGACACTGTTAAAGAACCTCAAGTCATCTATGACTTGCCTGAGGAAGATGATTTCTACAGCTTAGATGAACTGGATAAGATGGAGAACAAATCCTTTGCTTACATGGCTATGAGGTATCCTAACATAAGATTCAAAAGGAAGCAACCATTCAAGTCTAAGTTTAATGCTAGTGGAGCTGGTGGATCAAGTGGTTCAAACAACTTCAACAAAGGGAAGTGAACTATTGGTGCTGCAAAGGGTGGATACAAAACTGGGAGTGTGGATAGATCAAAGATAAGGTGCTACAACTGTAATGAACTTGGGCACTTTGCTACAGAGTGCAAGAAGCCCAAACAAGTCAAGAAGGACAAAGCATACTTGGAACTTGAAGCAAAGTATGAAGCTCTACTCAAGAAACAGCAGGGCAAGGCTTTTATTGCAGAGGGAAAATGCTGGGATGACTCAGATGAAGAAGAAGAACGGGAGTATGTAAACTATGCCTTGATGGCTTGTTCTGATGATGATGATTCTACATCTTCAAATCAGGTACCTATTCTTACCTCTCTTGAAATGTCTCCCTCTCAATACAAGCAAACTGTTGAAGATATGAGTACGGAGATGTTTAATATTCATACTAGTATGTTAGTTGCTAATAAAGAAACTGATAGGCTAACTGCTAAGAATATTGAACTTACAGAAAAGAATGAGGAAATTGAGTTAATGGTTGTGAATCTTGATGGCTTGAAACAGGAGGTTGAGTATCTTAAGAATAAAGTAGTTTGTGCTGAACAGATAGAAAAAGCCCTTAGGGAACAAACTGCTGAAAATGAATTAAAGATAAGAAGCTATAGAAACTCGGCTGAGATTGATCAAACCTATCATGAGGAACATACTGAGAACATTAAGGTTGGAATTGGTTTTGATTATGAAAATGACAAGGGAAGGAAGAAGGCTAAGGCAAGGAAAAAGAATCTTTTGTAAACAAAAATGCCCCAACTATCTTGTCGGGTGTCAAAGAGCCCATCTTCAAAAAGAGTATTGTGGAGTTTGATGAAGAATCAATGGTCATCAAACAACAGTTATTTGAAGAAGATGAAGCTGCTAAAGACATATATTCCTCCCCTAAATCTGACACTCAGAAAGAAACCAAAGACAATCTTACCAAGAGTCCTAAGATCACTAATGAAGTTTTTAAGAAAAAGAAACAAAACAAGAATGGAAAAGTAGGTGTTAACAAGAGTAACAGTTATGCTTATGTACCAAATGCCCCTAGGAAACAATGTCATAAATGCTCATCTGTTAATCATTTGACTCACAAGTGTGACAAATCTGTTAATAATGAAGTGGATAATCTAAGTAACCATCCTGTTGGCATGAATGATATCCATGATTCTTTATGTGGTAAATCCAACTACATGACATGCTATGTGATTGTGATTGCTAATTTCTTATCTTTGAAGCAAAATCTTGACTCTGCACACTCATGTGAATCACACACACATATGCACAATCACAGGACGGGATACCCAATCAAAGTTGATAGGGTAAAGACTTCATGTGAGCCTAAGAGTGTCAACTCTAAAGCTTCCAAGACAGTGAAGTCTCCTACTGTGAAGAATGCGGACTATGATAGAAGAATCAATTACAAACATGTTTCTAAATCAACTGGACCCTACCATGTGTGGGTACCAAAAACAACTTAGTCATATTGTGAATGCAGGGCAACAGGAATAAAAGAGTCATATGGATCTTCGACAGTGGATGCTCAAGTCACATGACTGGTGATATAGCCCTACTATCACATTTTGAGGAGAAGGCTGGCCCATCAGTAACCTTTGTAAATGACAACATTGGTTATATAATGGGATATGACAATGTTGAAGCTGGAAATGTCATAATTGAAGATGTAGCATTTGTTGAAGGACTAAAGCACAATCTCTTGAGTATTGGACAATTCACCAATAGGGGATTCAAAGTTGAATTTGTTGAAGATCAATCTCTAATCTCCAAAAGAGGAAGTGGTGAAGTTTCTTTAAATGGTGTAAATAAAGGAAGCTTGTTTGTGGCTAATCTAAAGGCTGCAGACAAAGGTGAAATTTGTTGTTTCTACACAAAAGCCACAAATGAAGAATTTTGGCTTTGGCACAAGAATATGTCTCACTTAAATGTCAAGGCAGTGAATTCTCTAGCAAAGATAGAACTCATCATAGACATGCCTTCTTTGGAATTTGTTCAAGATGGAGCTTGTGAAGCATGTCAAAGAGGGAAGATAAAATGGTCAAGTCACAAGAATAAACTGCTCAACTCAAATTCAAAACCTCTGTAGTTAGTTCACATGGACATATTTGGCCCTGTAAATGTAATGTCTCTTTCCAAGAAGAAATATGCTCTAGTTATGCTGGATGATTATTCAAGATACACTTGGGTGGAATTCCTATTTTCCAAAGATGAAGCCCCTCAAGTCATTATAGAGCATATCAAGAGAGTTGATAGAGAAACACAAAACACCGGTTCCTCTGTAGTTGTTTTGAGGAGTGACAATGGAACTGAATTTAGAAATGCCACACTGTATGAATTCTGTAAAGACAAGGCATTTCTCAACAATTTTCAGCTCCTAGAACTCCACAGCAAAATGGAGTTGTGAGAAACAAAGGAAGGCTGGTTGCTAAAGGATACTGTCAATAAGAAGGCATTGATTATGATGAGACATTTGCACATGTAGCTAGACTTGAGGCCATCAGGATATTTTTGTCCTTTACAGCTCTTTCAGACTTCAAGGTGTATCAAATGGATGTGAAAAGTGCTTTTCTCAATGGTGATCTTGTTGAAGAAGTATATGTGTCCCAACCTCCTGGATTTGAGAATGAAGAATTTCCAGATTTTGTGTACATATTGCTCAAGGCACTCTATGGACTCAAACAAGCACCCAGAGCCTGGTATGAAACCCTCTCTCAATTTCTTCTTGAGCATCAATTCACAAGAGGGACAATTGATAAAACTCTATTCTTCAAAAAGCATGGTAATGATATCATTCTAGTTCAGATCTATGTGGATGATATTATCTTTGGCTCTTCAAATGAAAAACTCTGTCAAAGGTTTTCCAAACTGATGCAAAGCAAGTATGAGATGAGTATGATGGGAGAGTTAACCTACTTCCTAGGTTTGCAAGTAAATCAAAGGAAGGATGACATCTTCATAAATCAATCCAAGTATGTCAAAAACCTTTTGAAGAAATATGGTTTAAAAGACTCATCCCCTGCAAAAACTCCAATTTCAACTGCAATTAAGCTTGATGAAGATAAAAGAGGAAAAAGAGTTGACATCAAGGTTTACAGAGGCATGGTTGGATCATTACTCTATCTCACAGCTAGCAGACCTGATATCATGTTTGCAACATGTATGTGTGCAAGGTTTTAATCTGATCCCAAGGAATCTCACATGATGGTTGTTAACGGAGGAATTTGGTGATAACAAATTTCGGGGATTGCTGGAATAACGAAATTGTGATGATGGGGGATTTTGGGTTTTTTGGATGTTTGGGGCTGGACTTGAAAGGTGTCTCGACTTGTTATATGTGTCGGATCCTATTCCAAGTTGCATGCGTACCTTGTTTATATATAGGGATCAAGCCAACGCAGTTCTGGGATAGGATAATGTTTTTAATATTCCCTGTGATTGTTAAGGGATATATTGAGATAAGTTGATTTTATCTTTTTAGAGTTATATTAGCGTTGTGATTCTTTCCTGATTTGAAAGAATCGTTTATATATATTACTATCATTAATATTGGGAAATTAGGAGATAATTGAGGCAACCGAAAATATGGCGTAACAACTACCCCCTAGTTCTTCAGTACAGCTTGATGGACTGGAGAACTAAGCGTGCTTTGATCTTACGAATTTCCTGAGTCATTTAAACAACTAGGAGTAGAAGATTAGCAAATAATATGAAGTACAGAGGTACCCGTAATATGTCTGTAGATGTGAGGGAGACGACATGATGTACCCGTAATCTGCCTGTAGATGCGAGGGAGACAACATGATGTGCCCGTAATATGTCTATGCTTGCGAGAGAGACAACATGCGAGATGTGAGAAGAACATATGTACAAGTAGTTTTGTAAGTGTATGAGAATGAGCGGCTTTGTGTGTCATTTGTTGCGCTGCCCATTGTCAAGTTCAGTTTGTGAATCCACTATTCAAGAGATAGAAGTAGCAGAATGTAGTAGCAGCAGTAGTGATGTCCTCGTATGTTGAAATAAGGAGAGAATGTAATGTGTTGAGATTGTAGTCCAAGCATTATCCCGGAGGATCTTCTCCTTAAGAGGGAGGACTCTTCTCTCCATAAGAGGGAGGACTCTCTTCTCCATAAGAGGGAGGACTCTTCTCTCCATAAGAGGGAGGACTCTCTTCACATTAAGAGGGTGGACTCTCTTCACCTACAAGAGGGTGGACTCTCTTCACCATAAGAGGGTGGACTCTCTTCACCATAAGAGGGTGGACTCTCTTCTTGGTGAGCTTTCCGGAAGTACGGATAAGCACCCCGGAAGTACGGGTTTACAAAGGTATTCCATACAGTACCCTCCTCATAGAAGGGCCTTCAAAAATAAATTTCAAGCAACACCTTCCACAAAGAAGTGCCTTCAAAAAATAATTTCCAAGCAACACATTCATAAAGAAGGGCCTTCAAACATAATTCCAAGCAACACCTTCATCAAAGAAGGGCCTTCAAAAATATCACACAGGGACAACCATAGAATCTAATAAAGTCCAATGTTTACGAGTAAATGTATGATGCACATGATGATATGAATGAATGCATGATGTGAATGATGCACATGATGATATTAATGAATGCATGATACGAATGATGCAGGGCCTTCAAAACAAGATTATCCCGAAGGGCCTTCACAAGACGATCACCTCGTAGGGACTTCAAACAAGATTATCATCTTCAAAAGAGGGTCTTCTAAAATATTATCCTCCTCGAAAGAGGGTCTTCAAAAATATTATCCTCTTCGAAAGAGGGTCTTCAAAAATATTATCCTTCTTGGAAGAGGGTCTTCAAAAATATTATCCTCTTCAAAAGAGGGTCTTCAAAAATATTATCCTACTCGAAATAGGGTCTTCAAAAATATTATCCTCCTTGAAAAAGAGAGTTTTTGAAAACAGTACCCTTATCAGATAAGGACCTTCCACACTTATTTTTATCCATGCACGAACTAGTGAAATAATCAAATCATGTGCTACAAATATTGCATCACAATTCTTTAACATCTCCATGATTCAGATTCTGTCCAGATCTGATTTTTACCTTTTTGGCCCTGTAAACGATATTTTCTTGGAAAACACAAAACATGAAAATTGTAGAAAACGAAAAGATCTTTCCGATGATATATGGCTCGTCAGAAACGGACTTATAACGAATCGGGAATCAGATAAAACATCTGCTGATTAACTTCTCAATACTGAAAAACGGGATCTGATTATGTTTTGTGATTTCGAGAATAGATCGAAACATAATCTCAGAAAACACCAAGAACAAAAGTTGTAGGAAATCGCAAAAACTTTCCGGATCATAAAAAATCATCAAAATCTGACATTTATTAAATTTACTACGAATTTTATAAGATAGCTTATTTGTACGAACAAAATCATAAGAAATCTTATCTTAATTTTGAATAGAACCATGAACCATGGCCTCCACCATTCTGCTCCTCCATTAAAGCCGCTCCAGATCTGATAAAACCCCCTTGTGCATGATGTAGATGATTTGCTTGTCCTCCACAATCAAAAAATAATAATCCCCTCCTTCTAGCGCCAATTGTTAACGGAGGAATTTGGTGATAACAAATTTCGGGGATTGCTGGAATAACGAAATTGTGATGATGGGGGATTTTGGGTTTTTTGGATGTTTGGGGCTGGACTTGAAAGGTGTCTCGACTTGTTATATGTGTCGGATCATATTAAAAGATGCATGCGTACCCTGTTTATATATAGGGATCAAGCTTACACAGTTATGTGATAGGATAATGTTTTAATCCATGTGATTGTTAAGGGATATATTGAGATAATTTGATTTTATCTTTTTAGAGTTATATTAGCATTGTGATTCTTTCCTGATTTGAAAGAATCGTTTAGAGATATTACTATCATTAATATTGGGAAATTAGGAGATAATTGAGGCAACCGAAAATATGGCGTAACAATGGCTATCAAAAGAATCTTCAAATATCTGAAGGGGACTCCCAATCTTGGCTTATGGTATCCAAAGGGCACTGGGTTCAACCTGGTTGGTTACACAGATTCTGACTATGCTGGATGTAGAATTGACAAAAAGAGCACTTCAGTAAGCTGCCAATTCTTAGGCCAAAGGTTAGTATCCTGGTTCAGTAAGAAACAACAATCCACATCAACATCTACAGCTGAAGCTGAATATATTACTGCTGGAAGCTGCTGTGCTCAATTTCTTTGGATTAGAAATCAACTCATGGATTATGGACTAGTGTTGGAAAACATTCTTCTGATGTGTGACAATACTAGTGCAATATTCATTGTTGCCAATCCTGTTAATCATTCTACTACAAAGCATATTGAGATAATGTACCATTTCATTAAGGAACATGCTGCAAATGGTACTATAGTAGTGTCTTATGTTCCAACTGAGAAACAATTAGCTGACATATTTACTAAACCTCTAAATGAAGCAGTCTTCAACAGACTAGTGAGTGAAATTGGAATGCTCAATCCTTCATTTAATAGTTCTAAGTAATTATGCTGGTTAATTATTGCAGCAGTAAATTTTCACTGTATTTAAATGCACTATTTGATTGGAGTGAAAATTAGCTGAGATATGATTTATAAATATTTCAGTATTCAACTGCATAATTTTCAAAATCTTATATGTTTTTGGAACTGTGAACTTTTAAGACATCTCTATATAGGTGATTTTAAGAGTTCACGACACAGTTCAAAGTAAACAAACCTATATCGCAAACTGTCAAAGTTGTGAGACTTCACGATATAGTTCAATTCTTGAGTTTTCGATCTACTTATTGGACTTCGCGACACAGAATAACTATATCGACAAGTCCCCGCACATTGACAGAATTTTAAAATAAATTGATTTTATTTCAAAATTTTGATATATGTCTAACAAATTGATTGATATTCCAAACGAGAGTTGTCGACAAGGTATTTATACTATATCGCAAAGTCTCCCTCACACTCATACCATCTAGACTTTTTGCGACATAGTTCTTTTCTAGACTTTGCGATGTACTTTGCGAGACTTCACAATACAGTCTATTTTGAGACTTCACGACATTGAAATAGTCTGTACATATTTGTATCTCTACATCGCACTGTTTCAGTCATATAAATACTTTTTGTAAACACTTTCACATCTTTTCATCTTGTCAATTACTCTTAATTCTCAAACCTAATTCCAAATCTTTCCCCCTCTTTTCAACCTCAAACTCAGAAATGGCACCCAAATCTCAAACAGCTGCATCATCTAATCCCCTAGTCATACCCAAAGAAACCAATTTTCTCACTATCCCCTCTGATACTGAAGCCAACCCTAGGTACAAGTGCTTTGTACGCTTTTTGAACACCTCCTACCTACACCAAGCCCTCACAATAAACCCACCTATGTATGTTGACCTGCTAGAAGCTTTCTGGAGGACTGCTACCTGCACTGTCATAACCAAGGAGGATGGAACATCATTCAAAGAAATACACTGCACGGTTGGAGGAAAGCAATTGCAGTTTGGGGAGAAAGAAGTAAATGAGACTTTTGGGTTCAAGACTGAGGACCATGATGCTGAAGCTAATGATCAACAGATGGTGGAGTTTTTGGAGTTCATTCATTATTCTGATACAATTGAGATGGCCAAGTTGAACAAAAAGAATGTAAGGAGAGAGTGGTCGTATTTGTTTGATGCTCTCCAGAAGGTGTTCCTGTGCAGAAAGACATGATGGGATCAAATCAGCCACATTACAGTGAAGCATGCCTACTCTTTAGCCTACAATCAACAAATCAATGTTGGAGCAATTATCACTCGAGAACTGGCTCAAAGGTTAGGCAAAACTCCACGTGGTAGAGGTAATGAAATTTTCTATCCTCACTTTATTCAATGCATTTTAAATCATCTAGATAATCAGTTGCATGAAGTAGAAGGAATAGATACATCAAAGTTGGCTTATCTTAAGTCCATGTCCAAAGTCATTTTTGGAACATTGGACACTAGGAATCAAGTGGATGTGGTTTTGAGTGTTACTGAGCATATAAAAGAAACATATGAAACCTACACACTTGATAAGCCCATATATCATTCTCTTTCCTGGAAAGGGAAGGCTAAGACTGATGGAGCTTCAAAGTCTAACCCAAGCCTCCCTAACCCATCCAGTCAACCATCTGCAAACACTACTCTAGTTATTAGGGAACCAAGTGCACCAACCTCTCAAAAGGTTGTTGATACTAAAAAGAAGAGCAAGAAGAGAGCCATTACTGTTACTGATGATTATGTAGATTTAGGTAGTGAGGAACCTGAGTCACAGCTCACCAGACAAAAGAAGAAATCCAAACAAGTAGCCTCCATTGAATCCTCTCAACAGGATTTAGATGTGCTAAAAAGGGTACACCTGTTACAGTCAGTGACCTCTCAACAGGACACTGGTATTGAAAAGAGTAGCCTCACCACTACAACTTGTAAAGAGTCTACACAGAGTCAAGAACTCACTCTTGACTCAAGAGAACAATAGGGTGGCACTACACTGAGTGGAGAGCAAGTCACACTTGAAACTCCTCCTATTTCTCAGGGGGAGTTGCCAAAATCCAATCTCAACTCCATTTCTCTCTCAGAATCTCAAAATGCAAATATTTCTTCTCTACTCGAGAGTCATTCTCATGACAATCATGCCTTTGATCATTCACATTTTGATTCTGTGAATGAGCCAACTTCAAGTGACATGGTGCATGACACTGTGCTCACCACCCAGGATATACATTCAGTTGGTCAGGAAATGCACGCTGGGGCATATTCTAATGAGACCAACAAAAACACAGAGGATTCACCAGTTTTTACTGAAGACTCTGTGCTAAACTCTCCAATCCTTAGGGACTTGGAACTGCCTTCACAGGCACATAGAGATGATGTTGTAACTCATCCCATTTCAATGGAGACAACATCATACTCTACAGCCATTCCAAGGCTGGAAGAAACTCACATACCTTCCATTCCTGTTGTAGAATCCTCATCTGCAACAGAAGTGCCTGGCACTAGCTCTAACTTGGCTTAGGCCATATTGTCACAATGTCCGGGGTCTGTGCACCATGACAGGCCTTCAGGATCATCATATGTGCCCTCTCTATTGACGAAAGAAGCCCTCCAAAGCTTAAATGTGGCACAGATTGATGAGTTCTCCAAGATAGCTCAACATCTTCTTACAGCTGGCCTCCCCAACAAAGATTATGAGGTCATTCTTCTATGTCACAAGGAGGATGTTGAAGCTCAGAAGGACAAAATCATTGATGAAGCCTAACAGGATGGTAATGTGGATGCCTGGTTGGATGCCAAGAGAACAGTGAAGCTCAAGGATGTTCTTGCATTTCTCAGGGAAGAGTATCTTACCTCTTTGGGATCAAATGCCAAAAGTCTATCTCCTGCAGAAGTGTATGATGCAGTCAATGAGGTATACAAGAATCAGCTCAAGGCTCTGCACTATCTTGGGAATGGTCTTCAATCAGAAATCTCCTCTATCAAGGAAGAAACAGATCAATCCTTGACCAAGCTGAAGAATACTTATCTTTCTGATTTTCCCAAGGTAGATGGCATCCTAAAGGAGGTTCAGAAAACTGCTCAACAAGTCACAAAGATGGATTGCACCCTAGCCTTGGTCACTGATAATCTCAAGAAGCTTTCTACCAAGCTAGAAAATCAGGTGCAATCCAACATCAACTCAAACTCTATGCTCTCAGTAATGTGGAAGAACCAATATGAAGATAAGCTGGTAGATGAAGTTCCTCTCTCAAATATCACAAAGTTTGAATTCTCAAGGCTCAAGGATCAATCCCTCAATTCCTTCAAATCTGAGCACTTGTTCTCCAAAGTTGACAGGCTGGAAAGAGAGGTGGCTGAGCTCAAATCTGAAAATAAAGGGATCACTCACTCTTTGGAGCAACTCAACTCTAAGCTGGATGACCAAAGCAATGCAACCTCAAACATTCTGCTAGTCCAGCAACAGATGATGACTACAATGATGAAGAGCATGAACCTTCAAATTCCTGGTGAAGCCCAAGGCATCTTTTCAGATAACAAGCCTAAGGGGGAGAAGGAAAAGGAAAGCATAATCCTAGAGAAGAAAGGGGGAGCCTCAACCAAACAAAAGGGAATCCTGATTAAAGAAAAAGATCTAAAGATAGTCACCTTTCCTACAGTAGATGTCACCAGCAAAAATGGCCAGCAAAGCACTCTCACCTCCACATACTACCCTGACACAATGCACATGGATGCCAATGCTCCTCAAATCATATCAACTGCTCAATCAGTAAAAGCAGACATTATCACTGAGGCCAAGCTACAGGAAGTTGCAAACTCAAACATCTATCATGATAAAGCCTTCCTGGAGTTTCTGAAATCCATCAAAGCCAGTGTAGATGATCACACCCTGAACTACAGACACAAACTAAAAGAAGAAATCAAGTATTTCACAGTGGTAGTCAGGAGGTTAAAAGAAGCTTATCTAAGTGAGATACTCATGATCTCTAAAGACAATTGCATATGGCACTTGTCTTTTGAATCTCTAGAGAAGCTGAAGTACACTGAATTGGATACACTCCTGGAACTGATTAAGAAGAAAGGAACAAACACTAAAAGATTATATGATGAGCTTCAAAGAGATCAACTCTTAAGACTTCTTGAAGTGATCACAAACCCAAGAACAATAATCTTCCAAAGCAGCTCAAAATCCAATGCCATTGATTAACTGGTCATTCATACTCACTTGGAAATGAAGAACAAAGACAAAATTATTCAGGTGATTCAAATGCTGAGAGCAAAGAGGGGATTCAGAACTACAGAAGAAATTGAGACAATTCAAATTCTACAAACATTTCTTACTTCTGGCAGAATACCTGAATCAGTCAAAGTAAGGAAAGAAAAGAAGGAAGACAAGGATGATGAAGACAAGAGTGGTAGAAGGAGAAGTCACCACAGGAGTGATAAGGATGGAAAGAGTGAGAGCAGCAGGAGTAAGTCATCAAAGAAATCTAAAGATTCTAAGAAAGACAAGAAAGATGATCATGGAAAGATGGAGGCTGAGAAGAGAAAGAGTGGAAATCAGCAAGCCAAGGACAATGCTAGCAGTATTTTAACCACAAAACAAGACTCTAAGTCTAGGGTGGATACTATTGGTAATGATCCACCAAAATCTGCAACCAAGGCTTCTGAAACTGATTTGCCACAGAATGAAAGTAAAGCCACAAAGGTGGAATCTAAAAGAAACTTCCACAAAGTCATAGCCAGTGGAGTTCTACAGTGGATTAAAGGGAAAGGATCAAAGTTACTTCCAAATGATGTGGCAGTGAAGACTAACTCTCCTTGTTCTAGAAAGCTACCTCAAGTGAAGCATTGGAAGATCAAGAGTGTAGTCAAAAGAACAAGGATAACAAAGAAAACAGGAGTGATCACTAATGTTATTAGGCTAAATGTACCTCATTTGGATGAAGATTATGATGAAGAAGCCCTAGCATTCTTGAGAGCTCAAAGGATCTTTGAAGTCAAAGTTAATCAAGATCATCTAGAAATCAAATACATTGATGGAAGGGATAAAGAAATGAAAACAGGAAGCTGTCAATACTTCCCTATCTATGATCTAGAGAGGATCAATGCCTTGCTGAACTTTGAAGAAAAAGAATAAAGGATTTGGAAGATAGAAATTGCCAGGTACTTGAAAATGCAATATGATTATCAAGAAGAAGTAAGGAAGTGGAATGAAGAGAAAAGAATTCAGAAAGAAAAGGAGATGGAAGAGATGGAAGAGAAGGCTATGGATCTAAGGAAGAAGGGGCTCTGCAAAGTGAAGTTCAATCCTTAAGTAGTGGTGTACAAAAACAAAAATGGAGGGAAAAGAAAAATAAGGATGGATTTCCTGGACTCTTATGTAGAAAGTGCTATGAGAAATGCTGCTGAAGACTTAGAAGACTCTCCTCTCTTGGAAGAATTGACAGCAAGGGATGAAATTCTCATAGCCATTTCAGAAATGAACAGAACGGAAGAAGCTAGAAAGAAGAAAGTCTATGATGATTACCTACAAAAACAAATGGAATCTGAAGCTGTTCAGTAACAGAAAAATCATCTGTAAGCTATCATTTTATGTTTGTAATCAAATCCAGTTCATAATGTTCATCTGCCGTTTTCTCTGAAATATGATTCCTTTTATGTAAGGTAGGCTTGTTATCAGACATGAAATTGTGCCTAAGTTTCTTACTCACAATTTGGGGGAGATTGTTAGGCTCAAGGAATGTCTGAATACCACTATTAACAAGCCTACACCTTGTGACTATGTCACTCTACATGAACGGGTGAAGTTTATCACTGGGATATAGCATAAGTCTCTATTGTACTTGTCTTGTTCTCATGTACTTAGCTTTATTCTGTATGCTCAATTTTATAATGAGCTTAGTGAGTTTCTTGCACCTAGAATGTATATAGGCCATGAAATAATTGTCCTGGAAGAAGTTCAATTTGTTCATGCAGCAGGATAAAAGTGAATAAGGCCTTGAAGAAATAAGTTGCAGAAATTTGTCTAAGTCTCTAGATCGTGAAGTCAGAATGAGCTATGTCGTGAAGTCCTCAAAATCCATGTCGTGAAGTGCTGAGATCGCATAGTCTGAAATGAACTATGTCGTGAAGTCCTCAAGGCACATGTCGTGAAGTGTTGAGATCGCATAGTATGAAATGTACTAGATCGTGAAGTTCTCAAAGGCTATATCGTGAAGTCTGAAATATGTCATATCGCATACTCCTAAAATACTCATATAGCAAAGTCAGAAATGCTCTATGTCGACAAGTCACGGGATAAGGAGTATACTGGAGTTCACGATATCAACACTTAGACGGTTTACAACAAGACAAATCAAGGTACAGTATCAAAGTTTATGGAGACAAATACTGAAGCATCTGTTACAGTTAAGTGGTCCAAAGACAGATGACAAATCTACAGCATAATTAGGAGAGAAAGAATAGAGACAAGCAGCTAAAGATAAGGGAAATGACGACAGAAAGCTAGTGGTCCTTCCTGACACAGTTAACCACTTATGGAAAAACAAGATGGAGTTACAGTTAGAGGTAGCTGTGTAATTAGGTGTGTGCACCAGTTTGTATAGGACTTATATATATATATATTGTGCACACCCTATAGTTAGGTGTAAGAGAGATACACATAAAATTATTCAAGCACTTTTTTCTCTGTAAGAAAACAAGAAAGCATTGTTCTTGTTTAGAAGCCAGAATTTTAGTTGTGAAATTTTGGAAGCTGTAGTATTTGATTTACTTTATACAAAGTAGATTAAATCGATTGTGTGTGTTCTATTTACTTTATTTTCGCATTCTCATACATACACAATCAAATACAGATTTAAGTTTCAAGAGAGAAAAACATTCAAACTATCCATTCACCCCCCTCTGTCTAGTTTTCTAGTGATATTCATAACTAACAAAACTAAATATACAATTTTGGACGGTGAGGTGGCGCCTCTCAATTATTTTTCTAATGTTTTCAATTAATAGATATTTAAAATTAAAAAAAAATTAACTTTTATTGTCCTAAACTTTCTCCCCACCCTAATATGAAGCTCAAATAGTTTTTGTTATTATTAAATTTTAGCTTCAAACTTTTTTCTTTTGCTTCTATATTTTAGAAATAGCAAAAAAATATAAAAAAATAATTCCTCAAAAGAAGTCGTCCCTAAATTTTTTTTAATTTCATCAACATTTTATTTCTAATAATATATGGATTGTCTTGCGTATCAAGTTTGACACAAACGACTATTTATACCAAAAAAAAGACTAAAAACTCTCTTCAAATCTCATAACATCGTTTTTACAAAAATACTAGGTAATATGAAAACTTTTATATCATAATCACTTATTATTATGTATTGATTTTGCAGGCGACATACACAATAGTGGTACAATGTTACATGAAATTTTCAAATTTAGTACTACAACATATGTATACTTAAAATTCTATATATGTGGATTCATTATTTATTTTACCTATAATTTTTTTGTTTGATCTAACACGTATTATTGTTTTAATAAATTCTTTTCATAAAGTTTTTACATTACTCCAAAAAGGAAGCATTTGGTCTAGTATGATGGTTGATTGATTAATTGTTGATTACGGTTATTTTGTTTCCGAAACAAGATGTAAATACCTGAACCTATATTTGTGTTTGCTTTCAGAGATAATTAATTACTAGTTTACAACTCATATTTGTGTTTGTTTTTAGAATATTTATATTCTCATATCCGAACTTTTACTCACTTACTCTTGATTTTGATCGTTTTTCTTTTTAGAAAGATACATGAACCAAGGCCAAAATTTTATTCTACTACAAAAAAGAAGAATTTGACGACATGAGTTGTATTATCGAATTAAGAAAGTGGATGCATGTATAATGACGTTTTGCACATATCAATTACAAATCTTCTCTCCCAAAACCCTACTATAGACAATAAGGTGGAGATTTTACGTCATCTAATTTAGTTTTTATATCTTGATAAAAGTTTTGGTATATTTATTCTCTCTTTTTATGTGTTTTTTTTCGAATTTCCTCTGATTCTTTAATGTAGTACATCTCATCGTTATTGAATGTAGATTTTGGTCCAAAATTCCTCAAAAACAATTATTTAAAAACCTTATCTTCAAGGCTACAAAGATAAGTTTTTGTAACTATTGTATTACATGTCAAAAATACAAACAAGTTTGGAAATCATGTAATACATGTAATACATTTAATAGATTGATGTGTTATTTGTTAATTTGCTAATAACGGGAGAGCGACTCAGTCTGAGGAAAAATCTTTAAACGAAAAGCGGTTCATTAGGAGCATCGTATTAGATGTTACAATTTAATTGATATTATATTATGCATTTTAGAATTTAAGTTTTGAAAAAAAATATAAATGGTAATCAATATAATAATATTCAACATAATATTAAAATAATGAAAATATTAAATAATTGCCTTTTTTAATATTTATTCAGGATTTATGTGAATGATTAATACAACACGAAAAATTCAAAAGAAATCTGATGTTAGAAATATAATTATTTATGGGCATAATGCTCCTGAGTATGTACTCGCCTAACTTAGGGGAGTACAAAGTGTTTTCTCGTATGAATGCACGCGGAGTATTTTTTTAATTGCATGATTTGATCATATAATTACAATCATGCCATTAAAAATACACTACGTACTCATGTAAGTCCCCTAAGTACGTACTTAGGGACATTTTTCTCATAATTTATTTCATTTAAAAATTTAGAAAAATTATTATAAGACCGCTGTGAAACGCGGTTTAGTAAACTAGTTTTTTACAAAAGCATAGTTTGACCGATTCCAAAAAAGTTCGAATGTACGACAATCGGAATTCAAGTTCGATCAGGATAAAAGTCAATTATGCCCAAATAAAAATTTTCAATGAATATCTGAATTTTATGTCCAAATAAAAAATTTCAATGAATATCTGAATTTTATGTAAATTATTTTGAAAAATTTGAATAAATTTCCGCCTAAACTTATACTATATTCAAATTTTTTCATAAAATTGATCAAATTCTTGGATGAAAATTTAAGCTTTTCAAACAAAATCAAAAACAGCACATCGTTATTAGTAGATGTAAAAAAAATTACAATAATTAGAAAAATTCAACCTGACCTGATTCACAATTCTAAAAGGGTCTAATAGTTTTAAGAAATTATGGTCTAATCTGTTCTCTAATAAAACAGCCCAATTTAATTTTAAAAAAGTCAGATTTTTAAATTCGACATATCAGTCATCCATACTATATTATTATAAGCAAACCACCCTCTATTTGGTTGGTAGTTTGATCATTTGGTTGGTCGGTAGTTTGGTCCTCTAAATAATAACCTTTAGATGTAAATATACGTAAATGAGAACCGTTGGATGTAATATTAAAATAATATTCTTTTTTTGATATCTAAAATGCTCCCACGGGTTCAAGGATCGAATCCCGTCAACAACATATTATTATTAAATATTTATATCATCTATTTTTCTAAGCTACATTCAAAAGTTCAAAATATTATTACATCGACAACATATTAAAAAATTTTAAACTTAGAATTACATCATACATATATTATTATATTTGATTACATTTTAAAATCATATAAATCAAGATATCTATACTATTATATTAAAGACGAAACATTGAAAGTTTTGTAGTCTGGTCATGAAAGTTTTTGTAGTCTGGTCACTCTATTCATAGCCGTTAGATATTTTTGATCAAATCATTGAGAACCGTTAGATAAAATATTAAAATTAGTATATAGAATATCTTTTCTATTTTTCCTAACTAAAACATCTCATTTTCTAAAAATATCACAGGAAGTTTCATTTAATAAAATAACATAATAAGGTTATAATTGCTAATAAATAACTCATTATCATTTTTAAAAACTATCACTAAATAAAAACATTATTTATAACCAATTACCTTTTTCAGCTAAAATACATTACCTTTTTTTATTTTTTTTCTTACAAAATCCTCTCTTTTTCTAAAAAAACACGGACGATTATCTTTTTTAACAAAAACATGTTACTCTTTCTATTTTTCCTTACTAAAACCCCTCATTTTCCAAAAATATCACAGGCAAACCCTTACTTATTTATTTTAAAATCTATTTTAATACTTTTAATTATGTTACTTTTTCTATTTTTTTCATTTTCTTAAAAAATTATTATTAAATAATAACATTTTTATACCAACTACCTTTTTTTAGCTAAAATACATTATCTTTTTTAACAAAATCTTCTCTTTTTCTTAAAAAATCACGGGCAATTACCTTTTTCAACTAAAACATGTTACTCTTTCTGATTTTTCTTTACTAAACCCCTCATTTTTCAAAAATATTTCGGACAAATCCTTATTTATTTATTATGAAACCTATTGAAATACTTTTAATTACGGGCACTTACCTTTTCAGCTAAAACATGTTACTTTTTCTATTTTTCCTTACTAAGACCCCTACTTTTCCAAAAATATCACGGGAAAACAGTTATTAATTTATTTTAAAATCTATTTTAATACTTTTAATTATTTAAAAAAGTTTAACACGCCTACTTATTTTTTTTAGCAAATGCAGATTAATAGAATATTAAAACATAAATAATAAAAATAATTATTATTAATAATAATCCGTGCATCGCACGGGTTTTAAACTAGTATATAATAAGCGCAAGGGAGATCTTATCTAAAACTTTGGTCGGTCACTGTACTACCAAAAGTATATGATCCGTTGGATTATAAAACTATAAATATTCAAATAGATGAGGACCGTTAGATATAATATTAAAAATTGTATTTGATTAATAATAGGATAGTATTTAAATACTAAAAGATGTATTTTGATAATTTAAACCAATTATAAATGAGTTTTCTATATTGAATAGAAATCTTTATGTAAAAATTCATAATTATTTTTTATCTTTAGTTTATGGATAGTTCCAGTTAGATAAAAATTATTAAACCATCATTAAATTAAATATAATTTTGTTAGCTTCGCATGGGCTGTAAAATCGTTAAAATCTGTTGTCTAAAACTCAAGATAGAGCCCAAACAGTAAAGTGATTATCTAAATTTTAATAAATATTTTTTTTATTGTAGCACCAATATAATTTTTCTCCTAATTCTTTTAAATTTATAAATTCTATTTTTATTTCAATAAAATATTAAAATCAATTTAAGAAAATATTAAAATCGATCTGGTCCGTGTACGATCACTATACGACCAAATTAATAATTACAGTTAGATCATAAATAGATCGATGAGAATTGTTAGATATAATATTAAAAAGTGTATCTGATTAATAATAGAATTATATTTAAATACTAAAAACTGTTTTTTGATAATTTAAAAGTTTTCAATGTAAAAATTCTTAAATCTCTTTTCTCTTGAATTTATGTATAGTTCCAATTAGATAATAATTATTAAACCAAATATCAAGATAACAATTCATATTGATTACAATATTATAAATTATCAATATAATGCTGATGTATATCATAATAATAATGATACACGTGAACCTACACAGACTTACGAGAACTCATATACATAAATAAATTTAAACACTTTTTTTCTGAAGTAACATAACAATTTGATTAATCCAAATTATAATTATATTATTTTACATATAACAAACATAAAAAGATAATATCAAAATATTATTAAAATATTGAGGGTTTCATATTCATAAACGATAATTTTGAATATAATACTTATATTAAAATGTGTATTTGATTAAAGGTAGGATTATATTTAAATATTAAGAAGTGTGTTTTGATAATTTAAACCAATTATAAATTGGTTTTCTATATTGAATTGAATTCTTTATGTAAAAATTCTTAACCATCTTTTCTTTTCGGTTTATGGGTAGGTCAACAGGTCAAGTTAAATAATAATTATTAAACCATCATTAAATTAAAGATAATTTCGTTAGTTTCGCATGGGTTGTAAAATCGTCAAAATTCAATTTCTAAAACTCAGGATATAACCCAAATAGTAAAGTGAGTATCTAAATTTTAATAAATATTTTTTTTATTATTTTTTTAGCAGCAATTTATTTATTTTTCCACTAATTGTTTTAAATATAGAAATTTTATTTTTCTTTCAATAAAGTATTAAAATTAATTAAGAATAAATTCAAATCGATAAAGAATATAATAATATGAGAATAAAATTTTATATAATCATAACATAATTTTTATTCTATTTAATAATTTTTAAGTAATAATGTATTTTAAAATTTTATATACACTGTAAATAAAATCGAAACATTAAAAGTAAAATCAGTTAGTAAGATACTTATATCAGTATATACTTGATATCCTTATTATATTAAATCCTTATATATAATAAACATAATAGGGATCTTATCCAAAAATTTGATCGTACGGTCTTGGACAACCAAACTAATAAGGACCATTAGATCTTAACTAGATAACTGAAAATCGTTAGATCAAATATTAAAAAGTGTATTTTATTAATAATAAGATTATATTTAAATTCTAAAAATTGTATTTTGATAATTTAAACCAAATATACCAAATATAAATAAGTTTTCTATATTGAATAGAATTCTCCATGTAAAAAATTCGTGACTTTCTTTTCTGTTTCATGGACAAATACAGTTAGATAAAAATTGTTAAGTCATCTTTTAATTAAAGATAATTTAGTTATCTTCATGTGGGGTGTAAAATCGTCAAAATCTAATTTTTAAAACACAAGATAAAGCCCAAATTAGTAAAGTGGGTATTTAAATTCTAATAATAATTATTACGTCATCATTATTTTAATGCCAATTTAATTAATTTTTTCTAACTATTTTAAATTTAGAAATCTATTTTCAAAAATTCAAATCAATCTAAGAAAAATTCAAATCAACAAACAATATAATAATATGAGGATAAAATTTTATAAAATTGTGCATATTTTTATCTTATTTTATTAAATTTTATATCATAACTAATTAAATATTATTTATTATTAAATAATAAAGTATACGCAAATGATGATTTTGTTTTATAAGAACTCATAGAGACCTAATTTCATTGTTAGCAGGACTATATTCATATTTAAAAAAACCGTATTTTGAAATTTTAGACTCTACAGAAGAGGCCTAACTTTTTTAACCTTTGTAAATTACTAAATTCGAAACTTTAAAAGTTTGTTAATCAATTAGTTTAGTACTTTTTTGAAAAATCGTAATTTATAAAAAATATTATCAAATAACCCACGCCTACAAGAAAAAAAATGAAACAATTCTTATTTTTCAAAAAAACCTGTAAATTTTAATATGTTGTTGGTAGATTCAAACCATAGATAATTCTACGTGATAATTTTACTGTTATATCTAACGTTTCTCAACAATTTAATTTGAAAGATCCAACGATTATGAATTGAGTGATCAAGTGACCAGACTTATAGAAAAGCTTTCATTATTTAGTCTTTAATATAATAACATAGATATTTACGGGATATACTATAAAAAATGAATTTTATACAGAATTTTGATCGTCACGGTGTACTAATTTAAAAGAAGAACTATTACAAAAAAAATTATATTTTAATTGATAATTTATTTTCTCAAAAGTTCAAAGTTCCCGCATCATTAACATATTACAAAAAAGAGTATATTATATTTTAGAAATAAATATTTTTAAAAAAATATTAAAAAAATTGATGATGTTATCTTGGTAGTTTGGTCCTAAATACCGCCAAAACATTCTCAACCATTAGATCCAATACTTTTAAAAATAGACGATCAAAATTATATCATATAAAAAGAAGTTATTATCTAAAAATGATATAAGTTAAAAGATATTATATTAGGATTGTATTTTCCAAAAAGTTAAAACATAAAAATAGTTGTAATTAAATAAGGAAACCCGTTTAATATCAAAATAATAAAAATCGTTTAATCTTAAATAGATAGGTGAAAACCGTTAGATTTAACATTAAAAACTGTATTCGGTTAATAAAGGGTATTCTAATAATCTAAACTACATATAAGTAGATTTCCTAAATCGAATATAATTCTCAATATTAAATTTCGTCACTTTATTCACTTTTTAGTTTTAGAATAGTTATTAATCGAAAAAAAACTATTAAACCACAACTAAATTAAAGATTATTTTGTGAATTTCATGTGGACCGTAAAATTGGCCAAATCTAACTTTTATAACTCAATATAAACAAATATTAAATTGAGCGTGTAAAATATAATAAATATCAAATTTTTAACTATAATGTTTTTTGGCTAAATCTTTTTTAACAATAATTTAATCATGTAAACTAATAACTTTTAAATAAATATTCATAAATAAATATAATTATAAATATTAAAAAAACAATCGTGTGTTCCATGGATAATTAAAATATAATTATAAACAAAATAATTATAAATAAAATTTAAGTAACCGTGCATCGCACGGGCTATAAGCTAGTAGATAATAAGATAAAAAATACTAAAATCTATCTATGCTAAATTATTATAAGCAAGCCACCCTCTATTTGGTTGGTTGGTAGTTTGGTCATTTGGTTGGTTAATAGTTTAGTCCTCTAAATAATAAACGTTAGATGTAAATATAGGTAAATGAGAACCGTTGGATGTAATATTAAAATAATATTTTTTTTTGATATCTAAAATGGTCTCACGGGTTCAAGGTTCGAATCCCGTCAACAACATATTATTATTAAATATTTATATCATCTATTTTTCTAAGCTACATTCAAAAGTTCAAGATATTATTACATCGACAACATATTAAAAAAATTTAAAATCAAAATACAAAAAAAAATTAGAATAACATCATACATATATTATTATATTTGATTACTTTTTAAAATCATATAAATCAAGATATAGATAATAAAATAAAAAATATTAAAATTCATCCTCACACGGTTATAGACTAGTACAAGTTAAAGTGGATTCAGCCGATAATACCTAATCGATATGATCTACATATCTATTCTGATAATATCTGAAAAAATATATTTAACATATATTGATGGCGATGTTATACGTTTTTAAAAAATTGAGGTTTGTGTTCAAACGAGTAATTTTTAGGATTATGACATAAATAATAGTATTTTTTATTAGTAATTTCTAGAATATATGTTAAGGAATCTAAATTTAAAAGTCAGCTATTTTTAAATGTTAATTCTTCTTAAAAAAAGAGAAAAAAATGACCAAACGTAACTTTTTAATACTATTAAATAACAAAATACCTATTTCCGATATATATATACGATTAAGTGTCTGTCTTATAAGTGATAAGTTGATAAATTCTTATAAGTTATACGGGTGTTTTGATAAATTTACTTATAAGTTAGTTAAGAGTTTGCTAAATTAAATTTGAAAAAATAATTATTAAATACAATGATTTCAACACTTGCATTTTAAATTAAAAAATATTTAAAAACATAAAGGTAAAAATATAAAATATTAAAAAACAAAGAAATCAAGTAATAAGTCAATAAATCCAGAAAAATGTACCTCACTATTAACATTTAACTTATCAACATATAAGTTATAAACATATAAGTTATAAGTTGAGGTTCGACAAACACCACTTCTCGTAAGTTCTTAGTAGAAGTCAATCAGGCCCTAAGTAGTGCAAAGTAGAAAGGGGAATAAATTATATGTTAAAGATGTAATCAACGCGTTTAATCTAATTTAATCCTGATTTATAGTAATGGACACATTACCTAACGATAGATACATCATTGCATTTTGTTGTTTCACAAAATAAAGTTTGGAAATCCGACAGCGTATCCACCGACATATAATGATGGTAAATTAACTCGTTAATCTTCTACTCCTATTATTAGTGTTAATTTGTTTCCTTAATTACAATTTTGACCAGTGTTGTAACTTCGGTTTCGTTAATCTCAGTAAATTAGTTCAAATAATTGCAGCATTCTAGTTTCGATTGAATGTAAAAACTTGCAAAAAAATCCTTAGTATCATAAACATTTCATTCTTAAATTATTTTAGCACCGTTGCTTTAGAATTTAAGAATTCTGGTTCCGCGACCACTTATATCACTTATTTGTTCCAACGTTCAATTCTCGATAAAACAGTCTGCAGTGACTTTAAGCTATGTTGCCCTGCATGCGTCAATCTAACAAAATTATAAATATTTGTAAGGTCTGAGGTTAATCTGCAGATTGATGTTCAGTTCTTAAGCACCCACCGTTTTAAAATTGTGTCCCTAATGCTAATTACCTGAATTTTCGACCTCTAATTAAGAAGAGACCAGAGTATCCGCTACTGGATACCTTACATGGACTTTATTCTCATCATTATACAACTTAGATCGGAAAGGACAATGTCTTAGTTCTTGCAAAGCCAGAACACTTGGTGGATAATAAGTTTGGCGAAAAAAGAAACTATTACCAACAAAATCATTGGGAGAACTGTACTAAGACTGCCCTCGCTTTCAACTAGTTAGCTGCTAGCTAGCGCTGAAGAGGTAAAGATTCACCGTTGAGGAAGGCTGAGAAAAAAGCAAGTGATTCACTTGGTTTGAAAAGGGGGACTGCATGGCCAGCTCCTCTAAATGTTGCAAATGTTAGCCCTTCATACTCTTGAATCCAGCCAGCAACCTGATCCCATAACTTATTATTATTCTTCGGCAAATGTTACATGACTAAAACAACAATGTAGTTAGGTATATGAAAGTGTCTGTGGTAGATATGTGAAATGTGAAACACAAAGCTGTCAGATTATGAATTATTATATATTTGTTAGATTATGTAAAAATTTTGTGTTAAAAAGCCATGTCCCAAATCGGACTTATTGTGTGTTTGAAGGGTCAACTTAGAACAGACACACCTCTTTGAATCGCTGTCATAGGTGAACAGAGATGCGAACAGATACTGAATGCCTACGAGAATGTTTTGTCAATAAATAGGACTGTCTTCACAATTCACAAAAATTCTTCATCTGCAGTCTTTCAAAAGAATGGAAGAACTAAAACCATATCCAGACATTTCAAGTACAAATTCAGATTTGACTTTGTTTGTTCTGTTGAGTTCAAAGGGCTACAATTTATCTGGATGTAATCCGTTCTATCATGTGAGGCAAATGTCTACAACCTTGAGGCCCGTTGAGGAGACTTATTTGCTTTAAGGACACAGTATGAGCAAACTAAACTCGGATATAACAATTATTAACCCCTGCTTATTTGGTTGCCGTTATATATGCTTTATCCTTATATTGTGCATATGTTCAGATCATTGATATTAGGATTCTTATACATATATACTCATACAGTATACATGCATGTACATGAAATACTGCGTACCAACAAAAGCTTCATTCAATTTCTGCAGAAAAAATAATTAACAATGCTTACTGAATATTACCTGCTTCTGGTGGTACCAAGGCCTCCAAGACCTGTTGATTGGAAGCATGAGGGTGCTCAAGCTGTATCTTGTGGACAAAACCGGTACTCTTCCATCAGTGTCACCGCTGAATCATTCAAAACAAAACAGATACTTAAAGATGCGAATTGAAAAGGAAAATTTAACAAATAATGTGATTAGAAAATATACCTATATACCCATATCCGAAGTCCTGCAGCTATAAGTTCCTTGTAAATTGGAAGAACAGAATCTTTTGAATCTTTCCAGCCATGAAAAATGTCCATACTGTATTGGTTTGATTTAGTAGGCAACATGAAGATTGACAGTCATTTTAAGAATTTATAAACTTTATGGAATTATAAACTTCCTATGCAGCCTGAGCACTGTAACATGTTGCTGAAAAATAACAAAATAAGGCAAGATAGAGAGCAATAAATTACTTGCAGATGCTCCAGTTCTTGATAAGGTGACCCTCACTGACATGCAGTGCCTTCTGAACATCATGTTTGTTGTAATAACTTTTTGCATAGTCATCAAGACATGGATCATAACCGCCTATGATACGTGGCATCTGATAGACATTAACAATTACAATTACTATATTCAGTTTCACAAACAGTTCCACCAGAGCAATTTGCCCTATCCGAAAATATATGTTGCTGTGATCCTCTTTTATCATATTCAGGTAGTAAGATAAATATTAAGTTTAGATAAATGAAAGAAAATAAAAAGGGCACTTCTCCTTAATAGTCTCTTTTTCTATCTACAAATATGCCTGACACTGAAAACTTTTTCCCTAAACTATTTAATTGTCGGCACTCGGACAGGGAACATGTGCTGCAAATTTTTTTAAGTTAAACTAGGAAGACCCACATTGGATCCCTTAAAATACACCACTACTAATAATGAATCCAAAAAAAAAAATGAACGATTCTATTACCTTGAGAAAGTATTATATTTACAAGGACTCACCATCTTAGATGTGCTCCTGTACGTGAGTTTTAGTAATTTATCTTTTGAAGCTGCTGAACTAGCAATACAGACTGATGTATAGAGACTGAAGATATCAATCTCATTATATTGTTTGAGGACTTCATCCACTGCCTGACTGCAGTTTTTATTGCTCCACGTGTTGTTGCTGTAGAAATCACAAGATTCTCTAATAGTATTGTGCGTTTCATCAGATATTACAGCATGGCTCCAAGCATAATCCAAAAGACCTTTCCAGTCTTCCGCATCACATGTTTCAGGATTGCCCAGCTGCTCATAGACAAATGCAAGGTACTCAACACTTGCAATTGTGCAATTATATGTTATAAGATTTTTGAAAATACCATCTAAGACTCAAACTAAGAATCTTTCCTTATCAAATTCTTTTATAATTTTCTTTTACATTTGACGCACTTAAACATAATCTTAGAGGACAGGTTTTTCTTAGTATAGAGAAAATTCCAGATGTACTTAGTCTGTAGTCTGTTAAACTAAAAAGTTTGCAACCCAGAACGAATTCTAAATTTTGCACTGCATTATCAAATACTGAACGGTGAATTCATCAGTTTTTATATACTAAGATCAGGGCCGGCGTAACCATAAGGCCAAATAGGCGATCGCCTAAGGCCCCCAAAATTTTAAGGTCCCAAATTCTATACATTTTTATATATTTATACAATAGTTAATTTTTTTTTTTAACTATTTAGGTTTACAGTTCAGAAGAGACCCTACCAGTATTCCCATTAAATCGATATGCAAGGAACGGTCCTTGTTGTTTTCCTGGATGAGGCCTGCCAGTTCTGGAACATATTTTCCTGGAGCTCAAGTGTATTAAAGGCATACACGAGGATTGTGTATACAATAAACTAACAGGAAGATTAACAAAGCACATACCTGCATAGCTCTCACCTGCAATGTATAAAGTGCGCATTCTGTATGATGGGAACTTTAGAAACCACTTGTGAAGGAAATTGTAAGCATCATGTACTGATATAATATATTGAACAGAAATATTAGCTGTGCAGTGAGTAACAACATAACAAATGCAAGTAGCAAGAAGTAAACTCGAAAAAGATTTATCTATCAAAAAATAACAATTCAATGAGGACTTGTTGCCCATTTGCCACGTAAATTGCAACTTAAATTTTTTGTAATAAAGGGGTGTAAGCTTAAGAGCAGTGAGAATAAAAAACTGTAAAGAAGAATGAAGTGCATGGATGTTTTAGTATTTTACACATCACCTACCTGTAAAATCATCTCCAAGTTTATCATAATCACTAGTTGTATTGGAGTATGAAAAGCCAACACCTACAGGTGATTCCAGGAATAACATGTTGGCCTCTGCATCATCAGGCATTAGAAAAAAAAATGATATTATTCTTATTCTTTTCAGTCATATTTTGAGAAAGTACAGAAAAAACGTGATCACGATAAAGTATGAGCTCAAACTTATCCTCTGATCAACATTTAATTAGCATAACGCACTCAGCCATGTTTATATGGAAGTGGAAAATTGTACCTTTGTTCCATGAGTAAGGATTTATGCTAAGATCGTGACCATTTGCATTCACAATAAAAGGTCCAATTTCTTGTGTTGCTCCATATCCCACAGAAGAGCACCCAGGTCCTGAGACATGTTTAACTTATTGCCACCTCACGAGTTACAAGATCAACACACTCAACAAAGTGCAAGTTAAGCTAATTACCTTAAATGCATGTGGAACATTGAAAAAATGATTATTTCAGCAACTAATATGGAAGGATTTAAAATGGGAATAGGCAAGTAACACTAGACATATTAGAAGGCTTTTTGCTTTGTTTGTGTGGAACTGTCTAAAGACAAGACAGCATGAAAAGCCAAAAAGGAATCTCCGATTCCCTCTCTCTGCCTTTATCTGCAGAGAGCAAATCAAAATTTTGCACACACAGATTATCACTCCACAGATTCGCATGGTCAAAAAGATTAATATTATAATCCAAGCGACCACTTAAGCGGAACATAGAAAAGATCAGCCTATACACTATAAGGCAGCTTCAAACTTAATATTATAAGCATAATTTATTATTTGTATCATTTAGCACATTCCATGACATGGAAAACTAAGAGAAGTCCATATCATTATTTTTTTTTCTTTTTTACCTCCGTTGAGCCATAGCACCAAAGGTTTGTCATCAGATAGAGTAGAGGCTTCATAGAACCAGTAGAAAAGTGCCCTTCCGTTTTCTTCATTCACTGTAATGTACCCAGCATAGTGATGAAAGTCTACATTAGGCTGGCCAGGTAAGTTAGTCACAAGATGATCGCTAGCCAAAGGGTGTAATTTCTTATCAGTTAACAACTGACCATGTGTAGCACATAAAACAGGTGACTCAGAAAACAAGGTAGTATACACGACAATAAGGAAGACTAGTAAGTTTAGAGCAAAATCCATGAGTCACAGTCAAGCAACTTACAAACAACTTCTATAATAAAGGATGAAACTCATAATGACCCATGCATGGCTATTTATACTCGAGAATACCACTTTTATATCCATAAGTATATGATGTCAATTGGTTATTTTAAAAATATATATTTAAAAAGAATCTTATGTGGCAAAACTATCTATAATATTTTGATTTGAAATGGCAACTGTATGGCATTTGACACTGTGACACATTTTAGGCAGGTTCTAGAGTTGCTTGCACGAGCAAGAGGTCGTGGAGTCTCCATTATCTGTAAGGGATTTTAAATCCAACACTTGGATTGTCATTGGTCATAAAGACTTAGTAGTCTACCATTCTTCCAGAAAACTAGTTTCATCCTTGTTCATTGCAGAACTAACAACACAATGTTCTAAAACTTACGTGCTTATATCTCCCCTGCTAAAAATCAAATTCTAGCAAAAAGAATATAAACTTAAAATTTGTATGTAAATTTTACAAATAAGACTTTCTATGAAAAACAGAGATAGGAACGTAAGCTACTGTCATTCTAGGCTCCAATTCACCCTACCCCGTGCCTACAATGTACGCGACCTAGGGGTGTAATCGAGCCGAGCCGAGTCGAACACTGCCAGGCTCGACTTCGAGCTCGACTAAAAAGTTCGGGATCGAGTTCGACCGAGCCTTAAATTTCAAGCTCGAAGCTCGGCTCGTAAAAAGTTCGATATGTTCGAGTTCGGCTCGAAAGCTCGAATCGACTTCACAAAATATTGTCAAAAGCTCGAATATGATCGGTTCGGCTCGAGTTTGACTCGATTATATGGCTCGAGTTCGACTCGATTATATATAAAAATTATATCTAGATACTAAATATTTTTATATAAATATATATTTATAATATATAAAAATTAAAAATGATAGAGGCTCGATTACGTTCGCTAGCCTTACGAGCCGAGTAATTTGAAGCTCGAGCTCGGCTCGGTAGAATATTCAAATAGCTCGAGCTCGAGCTCAGCTCGATTATTACCGAATCGAATTCGAATATTTTACGGGCCGAGCTCGAGTAGCTCACGAACTGTTTGACTTGTTTACACCCCTAAGTCGCGACCATATACAAACTTGATCAGGTTTTGTGCCTAGGCATCCAAACTCAAAGAGGTTTAATTTTTACTGTAGTGCATCAACTTAATGAATTCATGCGCCTATAAAAATACCTTAACATATCTATAGCTTCTTGTATATTGGTTTCATTTTTTTCTCAGGGTTATGTTAATGTAAAATTTCGTATTTGATGTATAATATATACTTCTTATGAGAAAGATAAATTAGAAACAAAACAATAAGCGTCTCATCTGAGTGATAGACTGATAGGTATCCTCATTCATTCTCCAGGAAGGAGGTGCAGGGATCAAGCCACAAGCAAAACATATGGCAAACCCTAAACCACTATTTTGAAATATAAAGAGGATCGGAAATGAGCCAATGAGATTATGTCACCACTTAGATTTATCAACACTTCGAGAAACAATTAGATGGGTACTTAGTAGATTAATTGAATATGAGTGAGTGCATAACATGAAGGGCACCTGGAATTCACTTAACAACAGAAAAGGCCAAATGGAAATCACCTAATACATTTTTATCAAATGTGTCTATTGATTGAAAAAGAATCATATAATAGCAAACTACTCTGTGGAAGTAACACTACATCACTATAGTAAGTGTATTGTAATGTTCTCAAAAGATGGTTACTGTAACAAAGTCAATAACAGAAACTGAAGAGCCATAAAGTGATGCCTTAACTATGTAACTTTTCTTGATTTATTTAGAATCTTGGTTCTTGACCTGGTCCTCATTTGCAATTGTAAAACAGTGCATACTGAAAAGACATAATGGAATATATTCTGAAGTCTGAACTGCTGGTGCCTTTTCTTCAAACAAGAGTTAAGTTTTTTGCAGAATCTCATCATGAAAAAGAAGAAAACAAAAGTTTTGTGGCGAACCGTAATTCTTTGATCTGAAATCAAGATAATGAACATGTATGTCAATAATCAACAAACTTTGTTGTTTTCCAACTTTATTAGTTGAATAAAATCATTTAGTATCTCGTCTTCACTATACATAGCTATCAGGTTTAGTATAGCTCTCCCTTTCCGAATATGGAGGTATGTTTCTTTGACTCAGTGCTATTTATGAAATTCAATCTACTGATATGTACATTACCCATAACTCTGTGCCATTAAAATAATCCACTTTAAGAAGAGAAAAAAAAGTGAGTTTGATGTTTGAAGGGGAATGAGAGGAGGGGGTTGCAAATTGTCAAACTGACTTCTTGAGTAGTCACTGTTGAATTATTTGCGTTCGTGAGTGTAAAGTGCATTCAATCCACTGAAGCAGTAAGACAAACTTTCATTTCACATGAGGGTGTCAATAACATGCTAATAAGGTAAAAGTTTGACCATGAGGTAATGATGATATTTTGATTGTTTAACAAGTATCATATATCTCTTAGGGTATGAAAGAAATTCTAGTGACCCTATTCCAACCTTATACCAACATGGGAGAAGCGTATGGAGGTCGTGCTTTGCTGATACCATCCTATATACTCCACAGGTAGACAGAGGACCGCCATTTACAGTCTATCAAATTACCAAATTCTTACTTCCTTATATGTACTCCAGGAGTTAGCATGACCTGGGCAGTCTTCACTTTGTCTTCCTCTTTATTATTTTTTACGCACTTAAAATAGAACAATAAGAATCTGGTTCATCTCCCTGACGTATTCGTTCCTTTTGATCTTGTCATTTAGAGCTGTGAGTACAAAAGAATATATTTTTCATTCTTATTTTCCCGATCTATTCTTATTCTTATCTCATCAAATTAAATGTAAATTATCAGTAGATTCCCAATTCAAGCTTTTCCCAAATATAAGACCTATGGTGACATTTATGCTATGTGTTTTTCCAAAGTTATAACCCATGTACTATCTAGAATATGCACTTGTGAAACAAACATATATGGTCCTTGCTCGATACACAGAAATCAGAGAAAGCATGCAAAATGACCTGGTCAATGGTTCATATTTAAAGAGCATCAACCAATACAGTACATCAAATCTTCTACTTGTTTATCTTTATTTTTGAATATGAATAATAATATATTTCATGAAATATCTTAATATTATAGTGTCATGCTGATGACACCGAATATCAGGTTGATATAAACCAGACACCCCTCCCCCAAATAAAGGCTCGCAAAAGGTGCCATTGAAATCATATATTTTACACCATCAAAGGAAATCAGAGAAGACCAATCACCTATAGTTCTATTGATAATTGAAATTAAATCAAAGACATCAAGGGATTATCTTTAAAGAGCACCAACCGATACAGTACTATCAAAAACATAATAGTTTGATTGCAATGTCATGCTGATGAAGTGTCAGGTTGATATAAAACGCAGACCCCCTAAACAATGGCTGTCAAGAGTGGTGACTGAAATTACGTATTTACTCATTATATATAAAGAATGTCTGCTTTGATATCTCTAAACTTGCAGAAAATGCCAATTACCTAACAGTTTCACTGAGAAAGAAGCGTAAGAGATATAGAATCAAAGAACATATACGAGCACCTAAAACATTCAAATAATTTTCTTTGTCGTTAGTACTAGAGTTATTTATGAGATAATTTTGACGCTCGTTTCTTATTTCACTGACCATTAAAAATATTCAAAGCACAAATGATTATATTCTCCACTAATGTGAGAACAACAGATATAATTTGGATGGATCCCTACAAGAAGTTTTATATTGATGTGAATTTCTTATTTTTCCACTTCTTCCATGTTTACTTTGATGTCTACATATGCCCTGGTATCAAAAATGAAAAATGGAACGGCCTCTAATTGGAAGAACGAGGCCTCTCAGGCAAGGAATATTGATGAAAATGAAATTCCTCAGCTCTGTACTATTCATCTTTCTTAAAAGAAAACTTTGGACGATTTATACAGAAGTCCTCATTCCATTATATATAAAAGTCATTTATCTATCTTTTGTCCTTATTTAGGTCTACTGGTTTAGGTGCCTACAAAGAATGGATGGCACTAGTGCTTCAAGTTGAGTATTTGAACAGCAATTCCAAAGTTTGTAGAAGACTAGATTACGAATTTCACAAAGTGCAAAGTGTTTTAGACTATCTTCGCAATATAGCAAGAAACAAATGGAATTTAATACTTTAGACTCTTGTATGAACCAAAAACAAATGAAAGAGCGCAGAGCTTAGATTTAATAGCACAAACTTTGGATACTTTGTGATTTATTTATACAAGGTAATGACAATTGACATTTACAGCGCAACTGTGATAATGATCATCATAATGTTAATTATTTGAAGGTATAAGAGAATAAGGTCTTAATATGTTATCACTAAAGCTTTACTTTTTAAATATGGGCTAATCCACTAACCAATTAAAAGAATATCCAGCAAGTATGAATCTGGTAAATATTGCTATCTTAATCCACAACAAACAAGTTTGTTTAGTACAACAAAATATAGACTCCATTAATAATTTTAGTTGAAGATAAGAGAAGGAATTGGTGCTTTAGACTATCCTATAGATGCTATAGGTAAGCTACAACTTTACATGTCCACTTGTGAGAGTTCTTGTTCTGACCCTTCGGAGTTTTTGGCTATTTTGGAAAAGGATGGGACTGAAACTAGTGCAACTATTTGTAAAACTCATCTTCATACTTGATAGTAATATTGTCATTTTCATGTACTAAAACATCTTGAACATTTTATAGTAATAATGTCCCTGCTTATCAGAAGTAGTTTCATAACTTACAATAACTAAAAAGAATGGGCTGAGACTTAAAGAACACTATATTCTTAACTTGCATGTACCAAGTGTTTTCTTGCTTTTGTTAGCTGCAATTGTACGCTTAAACTGAGAACCATTGTAGAATTACAGGCATGGTAAAGTATTATCATAGCATGTAACTCAATGGAATTATAGAATTTAAGTCCTCTAACCATGATCAAGTGATTAAGTGGTATCGCCTTCTTTTTCTATACGCAAGAGCAGATGTTATTGCAGTTGTTTGACTAATAAAATCCTCAGAAGTTTATATTTCCTTTAGTTTTAATATGTTATGTTTTCAAGAATGTGCGATTTTTAACCGTGACCAATAAAATAAGATAAAATAATGTTGTTCCTTGTACATCTTTAAAAAGTAAAATATATTTCTTTAACAAATATCCTAACAATATGAGTCCTTGTTATAATAAGGAAGAACCTCTGAATTACCACAATCCAAACGATAAGCAATTATTCAAAACATCAAAATTTTTAAATAATTGTTCCAAAATACCTTACTCAGAAAGAGGGTTTGACAAGTCTCACGCGTGCATCGGTGTCTCTAATGGGAAAATTTGGATCAATGTTTTAAACTGTGATTACTAATTAATGGTATTAAAGAAAAGCCTTTACTATTTTAATATCTAAGAATAATTTAACCCTAAATTTCAAGCTTCTGATAAAGTTCAAATATTCAATAAGATGATGCCAGCAACAAGAAAATGGAGATAAAATCAAACAGAAAAGGCTGCCCTCATACAATAAAGTGAAACATTACCTCAAACAATTTCAATGGTGGAGGCAGTCTGCAGTCCAATTGATCATTTTTAGTGCTCCATTCAAACTTCAAACAAAGCATATATCTTGTAGCTGTAGCCAAAAGCACAAAACCTGGTGATTTTTCCCCTCTTTGGCCCTACATGGAAACAAATTGTTAAAATCCAAAACAATAATTTTCAATTGCTAAATTGTTACTATCTTCTCATTCGTTAAACGAATAGTTCAAATCATGTCAAAAACAAGACGGAAATATGACCGTGTTGAATTAAAAAAAAAAAAAACTTCCGGGTCTACATTCTCCCCAAATTACCCAACCAGCCCATCTTCAGGAAAATTAAAGACAAAACTTATCTCTTAAATCTCAAAAAAACCATCAATCAAGAAAACCCAAACTTTCCCCAAAAACCAAAAAATGGGGGAAGAACAAAAAGAAGCCATAAAACCCCATCTCCATTACTGGGGAGACACACCAGAAGAAGACTACTACAAACTCCAAAACATCAAATCCACTAAATCTTTCTACACTTCACCAAGAGGCTTATCTCTTTTCACAAGATCATGGACACCTATTACAACCCCTCCACGTGGCATCATTTGTATGGTCCATGGTTATGGTAATGACATTAGTTGGTCATTTCAAGGCACTCCAATCTTCTTAGCCCAACATGGGTTTTCTTGTTTTGCTTTGGATCTTCAAGGCCATGGTCAATCACAAGGCCTTAAGGCCTTTGTGCCTAATGTTGACTTTTTAGTCAACGATTGTGTGTCATATTTTTCATCAGTTATTACACAAACACAAGAGTTACAAGCCCTTCCTAAGTTCTTGTTTGGTGAGTCAATGGGTGGTGCTATTTGTTTGTTGATTCACTTTAAGGCTTTAGAGCTTTTCGATGGCGCGATTTTAGTAGCTCCCATGTGTAAAATCTCTGAAAATGTTAAGCCAAAATGGCCTATTCCTGAGGTTTTAACTTTTGTTTCGAGATTTGCACCTACATTGCCTATTGTACCAACTGCTGATTTAATCGAAAAGTCTGTGAAAGTGCCCGAGAAACGGGTAATAAGCGGGATGAATCCGATGAGGTATAAAGGGAAACCGAGATTAGGCACTGTGGTTGAGTTACTTAGAGTTACTGATTATGTGAGTAGTAGATTAAGTGATGTTGATCTTGCGTTTCTCGTGTTACATGGTAGTGCGGATGTTGTTACTGATCCTCAAGTGAGTCGAGAGTTGTATGACAAGGCGAAAAGTAAAGATAAGAGTATTAAGATTTATGAGGGGATGCTTCATTCTTTGTTGTTTGGGGAGATTGATGAGAATGTTGAGATTGTAAGGAATGATATCTTGACGTGGTTGAATGATCGTTGCTGATGGGAATCGAGGTGGAGGTATTGAAATTTCATGTTGTTGAGTATCCTGTCTTATTGCTACTTGGTTCATTGGTATACAAAATTCTCTTTATGCACTATGTTATTGTGGGTATTAATATGATACTGCTCAACTGTTAGTTTGATGGGAATTGTTCTTGTATATCTTGCTGGTTTACAGAAACGTTTGTCGTGGACATACACTACAAGGAGAAATTGCATTTGATCATTTGTTGAAAAAATGATTACCCTGTATAATCTTCTTTGTGCGTATTTAATCTTAATCAAGGCTTCAACTGTATAATTGTTGAATGTTGTTTAGCTTTTGGAATCCTTTTGCAAGTTAATCATAATTTGAGTTGAATTCTACATATGATTATTAGGGTGAGTCGAAATTTCATGTATGTAAATTAAGGCGTCTCGTCTTTGTTAAAAATATAACCTGTGTAAGAATTTTCAATATAAGACAGAGAAGTTAGTAATTACCAGAGCAGGAGACTAAACTTGATTAAAGTTGGAAAAAGATGTAGTTCTTATGAACGCCGTTAATTGCTGGCTGTTGATTGTGTTAAGTTACGTCTGAACCTATTTATGCTCAGAATTCAAAATTAGACAGTGAGAGACACACAATAGAGTCTTTTGCCTAAATATGATCGTACTAACAATTGTAGTGTTCAGCATAAGAGATTATTGCACAAATTTTCTATTCTTATAAAGCATTGGTTCATCATAGTAAATTTGTGGCTTTTTATTTAGGAGTTTTGACGTTTATATCGCTCCATAATTTACTTTTGCATCTGTTATTGTATATTATCTAACGTCTATTTTCTTGAAAACGATCCTACATATCATAACTGTTGCCAGTACATGAATAGATAGTCTGTCACGTACCAGTTTCATTCTCCTCTCCAAATGTTGATGCAACTATCGCTCTTCTTTTTCTGAAATGAATGCCTCAAATACACACATATATACAATATAAACTATGTAGGAGTCCGCACAGACCATAATTGAGTTGCATACTTGCATTGGCTGGGTTAATATAAAAGGTGTTTCACTTTTCAGAAATGAGACTATGTGACGTGGTTCCTACTTACCACGGCTGATGTAGCAATTCTTGCGGACAATACTTGCATATGTATATATCATCCATCACACAGAGAGCAAAAAGGAGAAAGAAAAACAGTAAGGCTAAGTGGCCAATGAAACCAACAATCTACCCTTGCTATGCATTGGAGTTGCTCTTATCCAGGGAACTGAACCAATAATGCTACGCGCTAATGTCGGTGGGATATAGAGTACCTCTTTGTTGTCTCTGAGGTCATTTAGTCGAACTCTTGAACAGGAAAAACTGTCGAGTTTGATTATTCTTATAATATTAAATAATTTAATATTTATTCATGGAACAAAGTATTGTAGAAGTCGAAACAATTGCTTTCAGAGACGATATGGATTTCATGCTTTAAAGAAAAGGCACTTTGGTGAATTTGATCATTAGATAGATTTTTTTTTAATGGTTACAAGAGCAAACCTGTCAACCTTTACTATCCAAATATATTCTTACCCTGTTTGTTACACCATGTTTCGCCTTTCTGCAATTCATCTAAAAATTTGAGAAGTTCAACTGTTCAAGGCATCTTCCAAAACTTAGTTAAAGGTGGAGCGCCAAATCTCACCAAGTACAACCTTTATCAATGGTCAGAGGATGCAGTTGTGATCATATAAGCTGTATTAGCATCAAGTTTTACCTGCTAAATTGTCTCGTTTGAGTCTGAATTTGTACATAGGCTGACTCCAAGTTTTAGTTCACTTTAAAGATCTGGATGCCAGAATTACGATAACATTCAAGATCCGTCGTAAGTTACCCAGAATTACGACGAAATTCAAGATCTGTCGCAAGTTACCCAGAAAAAGCATTGCAGCATGCAGTTTTTTTCTCCTAAACTGCTCTTTATTATCATCAATTTTTGTAACACTAAACTAACCATTTTAAGATAAATGACAGAATGCAATCAAATAAATAATAAAAGAAATATCTCGACAAACAAAAACAATCATTAGTTCGAAATTGAGTTAGTTAGCCGAAAATTCATTTAAAATTAGAAATACGTTTATAATGATATTGCATTCCAATTTTTTTGCACCAACACATCACATTATACATTTGTAAGATTTCTTAACCTTTAAATCGGTTAAAAAGTTTGAATCGTGAAAAAAGTTAGTTCGAAATAGAGTTAATGAGCCGAAAATTCATTTAATTCATTTAAAATTACAAATACACCTAGAATGATATTGCATTCCATTTTTTCTGCACCAACACATCACATTATACATTTTAAAGATTTCCTAGCCTAGAATGATATTGCATTCAATTTAATTCATATAAAATTAGTAAGCCAAAAATCCATTTAATTCATTTAAAATTGGAAATTTGCCTATAATGATTAAATACATTTATTACTCATCTCCCACTTGAATGATATCATAACCATATCTTCTTCTTCCTCACTTTCCCTTGACATAGATGTAGAACCAATAGTAGCTGAGGAATACGATCCAACACTTATCTAAATGCTGAATAACACACATATTGTTGATGAACAAAACAATCACTCAATGTGACAAAAGGTCAAACAGATATTGTGCAATAGAAAACAAGCTTCATTTGCGAACATGGATTGATAGTTTCATCACAATATCTAGAGATTACGTAAAACTAACTCTAACAAGAGCATATCAGAAGTAATCAATTAGTAAAAAAATCGCCGGAAGAAATCGTCGGAAAAACACAACTTTACGACAAATTGAATTGCGGATCGAATACAACAATGAAGCTCTGATACCATGTTTTCAATTCATGTGATACATAGAGAAGTTAGAATTCAATTCAATTTAAAGGATCGAACACTTAAAATAAGTCATGAACTATAAAAACATATATCTTAAGTTAGATTTTGTTATGTTAACAATGCCTGGGTCGAACTACTCAACTAAGGGAACACGATTCAGGAACACTCCAAGGGGAGCCCCTAGGAATATTATTGCAGGTCCAGATGGTACCCCTTACCATCTTAACGCAGCTTGGATTGTCGCATGATTGGAAATCAGAGAAAATTAGGTGCTTCAACTTTAAGTACTCCGTTTTCAAATGAACTTAAACTCAGAATTCTGAGTTGAATGGCTCCACAGAAAACAACAAAAAGGTAAGGACACGGCAGGTCTCCTTGCCTTCACCTAGGCCTCAGTAGAGAAATATGCCTCCAGCAAACCATTTATTTAGATTGATAACGTAGCACAAGTGATACACATTTTGAACCATTTATGAAGGGATGCTTCATTCTTTGTTGTTTGGGGAGACTAACGAGATTGTAAGGAATGATATTTGAATATCGATGAGCAAGACTATAATTTTGTGTTTAATTTGGATACAAATCATTTTAAATATTTTTTTGATGAATGTATTTATTTTGGTAATTTTCGGGTGATGGTCATGTATGACACAATTAAAAAAATAATGATCCTATATGGCATAAATTGAAAATATGGCCCCAAATAGCATACAGAAACGCAAGTTAAAGATGTGTTTATTGGAAACGTAAGATCGTCTTGCGTTTGTGGTGTGGCCACATATTTTATTACAGGAAACGCTAATTGAAACCACGTTTTTCAACAAAGAAACGTAACTTAAGCTTACGTTTTTATTAAACGTTATTTCTATTCACGTTTTTGCATCTCGGGACTGGGATCATTGGCAGCTTTTTACGCCTTCAATTAACTTTATAAAAACTAAATATGTTTTCCAAAAAACTAAATATGTCAAAACTAAATATTTTCTCTAAATATTTAAATAAAAACTAAATATGTTTTGATTTAAATTTATAAAAAGTTTCTTTTGGGTTTCAAAAAAAATTGTCAAAACTAAATATGTTTTCAGAGAAGGTGTACTGTATTCCATAAATTAAAAACGGCACGTCGGTCTGATCATCTGACCAGACAATTTTCTCTAAAAAATATGGTTACGAGAATAACCTGTCAACCCTACCGTCCAAAAATATTTTTACCCTTTTCAATTGTTTTACTGAGCCTGGATTTGTAAGATATTCTTCTATTCCAAGTTTTGATAATTTCATCTTCTCCCTCTGTTCACCATTCTCATGTTCTCTTCGGAACATTACATTATTCATAGCAAATTCTGGCATATAGTAGCACAATTCAAATCTCAAATACTTGCAACAAATTTACGGTTTCCCAAACTTTACTATTTTCAAATAAACAAAGAAACCCTACAATTTAACATCTGATAAGCTGGAGAGGATTTTTGAAACAGGGAAAAAAATCCACTATCATTTGTAAAACTAATACCACTTTTAACAATAGTCTGGAATATCAAGACAACTCCATTTATACAGCATTCAGGCAGTATATATCCCAGTCTTTCACAGCAGAATTTACGTGATTTTATGTCTTCAAACCACTCTGCAAGTACGTACACCTGACGACTGGATCACACACACAGCCTTACTGCAGATCAAACCGCAGAGTCCTCAAGATTTGCAGTAGTTAAATTAGTAATACGAGGGTAAGCAGCTTTCTCGTCAAGCTGATTTTGGGCCCACACAAGCATCTTTAACAAGCTTGGGAGTTTTGGATCTGTTGTACAATAGTTATCAGAACTTCTGAGTGACAATACAAGAAGTCAAGCATAAGATCATGAGAGAAAACTTCAAAAAAACAGAATGCTCTAAAGAGAAGCTCAGCACTGTTGAGCAGTCAACTATTGTCTATCAATTTCATGAATGTGTAATAAGTTGCAAGAACTGAATCCTATAAATAATGCAGTGAATTGGATGGTAGTATGCATGTACATTGCGATAGATATTATGGACGGGTTAAATATCAAATTGGCCACCGAATAACTTAACAAATCTCAAATTCACCACTAACAAAATTGGGGTCTCATTTAAAACACTTTTAAAGACATAAATATCATCTGTCACCACTCCGTCAACAAAGTAACGGAAAATTCAAATCTGCCTTTGCCACGTAAGCTCAATGGCTATTTTGGCATATCATCAGCCAGCTGGAAATGACATGGCGCCAAATCAGATATGTAATAACATTTTCTTTTTTTAATTTTTAGAAGGGAAATACTATTTAACATAAATAAAAGTAATATACACACCAAACATGGCGCCAAATCAGATATGTAATAACATTTTCTTTGTTCAATTTGTGCTCGAAAACGGTGAAATTGTCCGAGTGGCGGTTGAACCCACGACCTATACGTCGTGGGTCACCAATTTATGGTTGGCTCATACTCAAGTCCGTTTTTTTTGCTCACTGAAACCATATACATAGAGAAGAAAGTAAAGGAAACGTACCTTATGAAGTTAAAATGAACTTGTCCTTATCAATTTTCAGTAAAGAATCTTCGATCCAACTCCAATTTAATTATTGACAAGGTTAGGGTTTATGCCCCACTTCGTTTTCCCCCAATTCGTTTTACCCCCAAATATAAGATGCACGAATGTTTGCGTTTGGTGTATGTATTACTTTTATTTATGTTAAATAGTATTTCCCTTCTTAAAATTAAAAAAGAAAATGTTATTACATATCTGATTTGGCGCCATGTCATGTCCAGTTGGCTGATGATATGGCAAAATAGTCGTTCAGCTTACGTGGCAAACGACATGTTTGAATTTTCCGTTACTTTGTTGACGAAGTGGTGACGGATGTATTTATGTCTTTAAAAGTGTTTTAAATGAAACCCCGATTTTGTTAGTGGCGAATTTGAGATTTGTTAAGTTATTCGGTGGACAATTTGATATTTAACCCTGTTATGGACCCGTATAGGATACGCATATTAGATGACTCATTATTTGGGGAAGAAGTGAGACCATCCAACATAGAAGTAAATGCAAAAAAGTTTGCACTCTTAAGGACAAAAGAGATTAATAACAAAAGATCGATGAGGTTGAACATTCCTACAATTTTTTTGAAAGACCTATGTGATTTAACATCATATATTAGAAAATCACGTAGGAATTATTAACCCAATATATTTTCTGATGTAATTTGCTATATAACGTGCAGTCACTTCTAATACTCCAATAAATTCCTCTAACCATCAAACAATATGAACAGTTGGCACATAAAAGGATGCACAAATTGATTAGTTGCAAATGAAAGGATGAACATAGTGTTATAAGGAATGGCCACTACCTTTTTCATGACTCTGACTAGTAAGAATGGCTGCATTCACCTCACTTGCCGTCTTTAGACGTTGTGATATATCTAAAAGATCTCCGACAGGGCAATTGGCTACATCCTCGAAAGCCAGCAGTGCAACAGTTCTTTCCAACTCTTCTAAAAAGGCTATCTGTAGAAGTGAATGACAACAGGCAGTCAGAGATGTCGAGATTAGACACTAAGGTCTGGAAGTGCAGCACTGAAATTCTAGTTGGATAAATAGCTTTACAAATATACCTACATAAGCTTAGTATACTGTGAAGATAGCCAAGTAATTAAAGTCCACTAGATCATATAATAAATAAGTTACCAAATTTCTCACAAGGATCAGGATATAAGAGATAATAACTTACATTTTCCTCACCCCGAGGAGCAAGCTCTTCCTGAGCAAATTCCAGGGCCTCTTCTACCTTTCCATTCCGAATTAATTCTATTAACCTTTGCTGTTGGAGATGAAAAAAGAGTTGGGGGTTTGTATCCAGTATCTGCATACCAAATGCCACAGAAATTTATCAGGCCTAGCCGCAAAATATCTTTCTCTACAATATATGAGCATCCTGTATGACTATTACATTGTAACCAACCAGGAATACAGTAGTGTAAGATCTCCACATATAATGCTTTTAAGAAGAGGACTGATAACTGGAACTTCATGATAGTAATAGATATAATTCTCCAAAAGGGGAAATGAAATCTACTGCTAATAGATATAAGCGAGAGATAATAGATATAAGCGAGAGAACGAAGAAAGGAAATGCTATCCAGATTATATTCATGTTGGAAAAGGCACAACTTTGAGAGGCTCTAACATCAAGCTACAAGAGACCACAATCAACTTGTGCTATGCTCAGTTGGAAGGATGGAATGAATAATTGTGAATAAATCAAAGGAAAGAGAATGATGTACGATTATGAAGAAAATGGAGCATTCATGGTCTGATAGTGAGTTTGACCTCTGGTTATATTAGTAGAAACATGATTATAGAGAACGAAAATTATATACATACCCACAATGTTATGTATGTTAGTAAAGCTATAACTTGTCCTTTATTGAAGGAGTAGTATAAGTTTGTGGTTCGTAGACTTCAGTTTCCTGCTTATGCTAGTGAAGAGTATACTGCCGATAAGTTTACTAAGGAAAGGAATTACCAGTAAACTCTCACAAGTCTGGCCCAACTCCACCCTATATTCCAATTCATGACAATTGTCCCTTCTTTAAAACATCGCTGTCCTCAAGAATATAAATCTGGATAACACACGCAATTTTTTCCTCTATCCAAAACTACAAAAGGTTAAATGAGTACGTTCCAAAATCAAGCAAGCACTATTCCTTTCAAACCTCTCATTATCCTTCTAGTTGCTGAGGATACATAGTTCAGTGCTAACAATCTCTGCATATACACAGAGTCTCAAACTCTTGAAAACCCAACTGAGCCTTGGGGGACGTTCTCAACTTAGTTTTTGATCCTGAAGAAAATTTCTACCGTTCCCAACTTACATCATTGTGAAAATTTGTTTTAAGGGACAATTGCAACGAATTGAGCTAAAAGTCGCAATCGTGCAGGTGATTACAGGTGGGCCCGGACTTTGAGTTAAGTGACATTTTACTCTTCAGTAACATCAACATCAATAACAAGAGCAAACTGAAGTCTTAAAACGACAAACTCATCTCTAATCCAGAGACAGCAAACTCTTTCAACAAAGAACATGCGTTATACAGGTTTATCAGTATACACAAAATTGCATTGTTGTTTTTCAGAACATCAGTGGATACAGTTAGCTGAAATCTAACGCTAACTTAGTTCTGTTAGAGACATATTGCTCAAAACCTAACTTTAGCCTTGTTCTTTTAGATACAGTTTAGTATAGGGTTGACCTTATTGTGGTTGTGAGCTAGATTATAGATGTTTCTAGACAAGAAAAATGTTCAGCATTTATGACAACCGTAATGCCCTTCCCTTGCATAAGCCATAAAAATTACAATACACAAAAAGATTTCCATCACAACCTCTGGATTTAGATCATTGACTTTCTCAATTGCATCTTCTACATTCCCTGATTGGACTGCTTTCTTAACTGCCATGCGATCTGAGATAGTTGCAAGATCTATATCTGCTATACATGTCTATAAGGAAAATCAAATGCTAAAGAGCGTCAAGTTGAATAAAAAAGTGATACAAACATAAACATGTAATTCTTATAGCAAAAGGATACGTTCAGTTCCAGATTCCAGTCTAAATTTTTCAGCAACGTCAACAAAGCCCTCAGTGACGAGAAAGTTCATAACCAACTTATTCATATCTTCTTTCTTAATCTTTACATCACTAAGCTTTTTTTCCCATTCCTCCCTTGTTATCAGCTTCTTTGAAGTAGCCTGCATATAAGAAAGCAATATTACATCAGCAGTACAATAGAGGCTGTGTCATCTTTGCACATGAATGCTAAGAAAATGATTTATACTTAATACAAGGACTATCATATACCTCACATAAAAACTAAAGCATATGAAGATTAGTGCAACGAACATATTCAGATAGAGTTCAAATTTGTAAATACATTCTACTGATGGAAAAGGAAAAGAAGAAGTCCTGCACGCGCCATCTACAAATAGGGGTGAGCAAAATCAAACCCAATTCTGTTTCCAAAATTGGATTGGATGTCCAGAATTTTATAACACAAAAGTCATGATCTGGCTCCAATCCACCCTAGCTTCAATCCAAAATGGAAACCACATTATCTAGATGCAATTAAGATAACTAGAACTTTACTTACTCAGCATAATATTATAAAAGCTTAAAATTCTAGAAAAATTGCTTTAAAAACGGATAATAGATCAAAAATTCTGATCAGAAAAAATTTCTTTTTTACAAGAAAAACGGATACCAGATCGGAAATTCCGATTGGCGGATGTTATGTGCACTCCTAATCACAAAAGATAAAAACTTCAACAACAATTCCCCTAAATTCATATGCCCTGATAAGTTTATTACAACAACATTCAAGAGCTAACAAACAATATACATCTCAAACCAAACTTGTGAATTATACTAATCACTGAAAGAAAAGATGAAGTCTTGGAGAAACTTTGTTTTTAAATCAGACTGGATTAATCACAAATATTACGATTATGATCCAGTTCAGGATCATATGGATCCGATTTGGATAACAAGAACTTTACTCTATTTGGCCCTAATATTTTAAAGCTCAAAAATTCAAATTGAGAAAAAACGAATGTCCATAGATTACTATTTCCATCCTATCCTTTGATTTATGCTATAAATTTGACATAAACAACTGTGCATATGTTTTTTATTGGTAGAAGACACTATTTCACAAATGTTAAATATTTAAAAGTAGGTAAAATTTCACTTATGTGAAGGTTATATGTTGAATCTCCGCACCGTGTCCAATTTCTAATCTATACCCATGAATCCCTATTTTATAGAAACTAAGAGTCCGACATTGGGATCCGCACCCGTGTCCGACACACTCGAGTTCGGGTAACATAGGTCTCCCTACACAATTCTATATAGCAAACTAATTATCACTGTGAATCGTAAAGAACAAAACAATCATGTGTTAAATAAACAAAATCAATGATAGAATCCATATTATACTACAAGATAGCCTAATTACTTCTTAAGTTTGAAATATTATATTCAAATTTAAAAGATATCGAGATGACAAGAACTATACTGTGTTTGGCGCTAATACTTTAAAGTCCGGAAATTTAAATTTAAAAAGAATAATGAACACTAGGTTGAAACTTCCAATTTTTATACATATACGCACACTCCCCATCACAAAAATCAAACCTTCAACAACTCCCCATTCAACAATATAAACATCGAAATAATGTTGAGAAATTCAGAGTCAGGAACATAAAACCCTCCCTACACCATTCTAGATAACACAGTAATTATGACCGTAAATTGAAAATAACAACAATTAGTGAAACAAGCAAGTTATAATCACAGTGAAAAAACAAGTACACGTCAGCAAGTTAATCATAGAATAGAATATAATTATAGCAGCAAATAGTCCAAGTTTGAATTGGTGTAATTAAATCCGAATCCGAATAACTTGCAATACAATTTCAGAGAGAGGGGGGGGGGAGAGAGAGAGAGAGAGAGAGAGAGAGAGAGAGAGAGAGGGAATGAGGGGGAGAGAGAGAGAGAGAGAGAGAGAGAGAGAGAGAGAGAGAGAGAGGGAGAGAGGGAGAGAGGGAGAGAGAGAGAGAGAGAGAGAGAGAGAGAGAGAGAGAGAGAGAGAGAGAGAGAGAGAGAGAGAGAGAGAGAGAGAGAGAGAGAGAGAGAGAGACCATGGCTTCGATCTCGGCGAGCTGACGAAGAACAATCCAGAAGAGTGACATCAGTGCGATGTCTCCTTCATCCCTATATACGTATCGTATCTATCCCTAATTCCTTATTTCCCTCTTTCTTTTACCTTCTAATCCAAATTCCAATTCACTGCTTTGTTGCACTTGCACAATAAATTTTAATTAAATTATTAATTATATAAACACGAATTAAATAATTAATAAACTTATTATTTTATTCATTTTTATCTTTTATTTACCTTAACTTTTCCCATGCTATATATTAAGGCAGCATTTAGATACTTCATAATATTTCCTTACACTGGTTTACTTTTTTAGGAAAATGGTTAAATTTTTTGGATGAACAGAAAGCATTTTCAAGCAATTTAAACCAAGAATGAATAATATTATTTGATAAATAAATTTATAAAAAATCCGAATGATATAATTTTAATGTTTAATTGTAGATACAGTTTTTTTTTTTTTTGACAAGTTCCTAAATATCCTAATTAGCGAACCTGAAATATTTAAAATTGAATTTGTAGCAAAAAAGAACGATGGCAATAGTTCGACACATGCGTTTAATTGGTTCTCACTAAAACTAGAACACACGTTTCTAATGTACAAAAGCAAAAATCTAATATATAAATTTAAGGACTCATAGTTCTCGGTCTCACCATCTTAATAAAAAGTTACTTTAATCTACACGCAGAAAGAGCTAAAACTGATTTTAAAACTATTATTGTTAATAGGAAAATTATCGTAATTATTATTTTAGGGGCAACAGGCAGGGGCGGATGCAATGGGGTCTGGTGGGGACCCTGGACCCCACTTGAATTTTTTAAAATTTTTTTACCTATATTCATATATATAATATGATCAGATTGTATTAACACCTAAGGGGTCACGGGAGGAAATTTGGGGCCACTAAAAAAAATATGCCACAAGCCCACAACTCATTATTTGTATTAAGTGTACCAACTACTAGTCTAAAAGCAAAAGATAGACTGTTTATGAAGAACTAAGATCCGGACTCCATTGTATCCGCCCGAAGAACTAAAAATCTGGACTCCATTGTATCCGCCCCTGATTCTAACTCCTTCAAGTTCAAAATCAGTGTTCATTATTGTTAGGTATGTTTTCCCCAAATTCTTAATACATGTTTTAATGTTTCCCCCTTTTTAGGTACCTTGTATATATGCAATATGTTTGAATTTAATTTTACTTTTTTAGGTTAAATGTTAGGAACTAGAAAGTGTTTTAGAGATTGTTTGAGAATAAATTATAGTGTAATTGTGCCAGTCGGGTTCAATTTTTAATGGCATGGATAAATTTGTGATAAGAACTAAACGCGTTCGCATCAATAATCAACAAACTGAAAGTCCGGAAATTAATCAAGATGAACCTGAATTTATTCAAAATCAAGGTTCTAGAAGTGCGCCTGTGCAAGAACAACCACCAGTAGACAATACTAATATATCTGAACATGTTATAGCCGATCCTGATCTACGGCCTTGTATATCAACAATTGGTTTTGATTCAGCGGAACGGGAGAAAATCAGAAGAGCATATCTAACTAAGGGGCCATGTCAACCAGAACTTGTAAAGTTTCCTAAAACTGATTTTTCTAGGAGAAGTCGTAGTTTTAATTATTCATGGTACAAGTTTAAAGCCTTTCGCAAGTGGTTGGAATACAGTGAAAGTAAAGATGCAGCATTTTGTTTATATTGTTATCTTTTCAACATTGAATTTGGTGATAACCGGTATAAACATGACGCATTTGTTGGTCGAAGTTTCAGAAATTGGAAAAAGAGAGACAGATTGGAAAAGCATGATGGCGATCACAACAGCAGTCATAGTAAATGTATGAAAGCTTGCGAGGATTTACTTAAACGTAAACAACATGTTGATATCATGATTGCAGGAATTTCAACACAAGCAAGAGCAAACTACCGGATTCGCTTAAATGCAACAATTGAGTGTGTAAGAATGCTTTTGATGCAAGCATTGGCGTTCCGTTATCATGATGAGTCAGAGACTTCCAATAATCAGGGCAATTTTTTAGCAGTACTGAAATTTCTTTGCAAGCATAATGAAGAGGTAAATAGAGTTTCCCTGAAGAATGCACCTGAGAACAATATCCTCATCTCGCCAACAATTCAGAAAGATGTATGTAATTGTGCTTCTTTTCTTACTACAAGGGCAATTATTGAAGATATCAATGATGGCTTTTTTTCTTTGTTGGTTGACGAGGCTCGTGATTCCGCCATCAAGGAGCAGATGGTTGTTGGTTTGAGGTATGTAAATAGCAAAGGGATAATTGTTGAACGTATACTTGGCATTATTCATGTTCAGGATACCAGTTCTCAAGTTTTAAAAAATGCAATTGACTTGCTATTTGCTACACATGGGATAAGTACTTCTCGAATTCGTGGTCAAGGGTATGACGGTGCAAGTAACATGAGTGGAAATATTGGAGGTCTTAAAAGTTTAATATTGCAGGAAAATGAATGTGCTTACTACATCCATTGCTTTGCCCATCAACTACAACTGACACTAGTAGCGGTCGCAAAAAAGAATGATAAACTTTGTTCTTTTTTTGATTATTTGTCATCATTGGCTAATTTTGTAGGGGCTTCTTGCAAAAGAAAAGAACTACTTCGAGTTAAACAGATTGAAAAAATTGCAAAGGGGATTTCTCAAGGCACCTTAAATACGGGAAGATGTATGAATCAAGGAATCACTTTGAAACGACCGGGAGACACACGGTGGAGTTCACATTATAACACTATTATTAGTGTAATTCATTTATTTCCTGCAACATTGGAAGTGCTCGAGGAGATGAAAAAACTGCCATCATTTTCAAATCACAAGGGTGAAATAAGTAGACTTATTGAAGTCATCAGTGAGTATGAATTTATATTTTTATTATTTTTGATGAAGAAAATTTTGGGAATTACAAATGAGTTGTCCCAATCGTTACAAAGAAAGGATCAGGACCTTCCTAATGCTATTAGTTTGGTGAATGTATCTACATACAAGAAGTTAGAGAAAATGGTTGGGATGATTTGCTTACAGATGTTGGTAATTTTTGCGAAAAGAATGATATCGATGTTCCACTCATGGATGAGTTTTTTGTGCCTCGTGGGAGATCACGTAGAACAGTTCAAAGACCTACGAATCTTCATCATTTTCAGGTTAGTTTATTTTACAATGTTATCGATTTCCAACTCCAGGAGATGAATGATCGTTTCGATAATGTTAATATGGAGCTTCTGACATGTATATCAAGCCTTGATCCACGCCATTCCTTCTCTACTTTTGATAAGCATAAATTGATCAAACTAGCTAAATTCTATCCACTGGAGTTTAATGAAATAAGTCTTATGGCCCTTGACGATCAGCTTGATAATTACATTCTTAATATGAGAAGCGACAATGATTTTAGTGATTTAAAAGGAGTTGCAGAACTAGCTCAAAAGATGGTTCTAAAACAAAAAGATTTGGGATTTCCGTTGGTTTATATGTTAGTGAAATTAGCACTAATCTTGCCGGTTGCAACAGCTACTGTTGAGAGGGCATTTTCAGATATGAATCTCATAAAAAGTGTTCTTAGAAATGCAATGGGAGATACTTGGTTGAACGATTGTCTAGTAACCTATATTGAAAGAGACGTTTTCGAAACAATCAGCAATGAAGAAATCATGCAGAGGTTTCAAAACATGAAGAAACGAAGAATGTTGTTGTAATAGGTAAGTACTTTTGCAACATAAAATTATATATATTATGAATGAAAAATTTTGTGACCCCACTTGGCTTGAACCCTGGCTCCGCCACTGGTAAGAGGGATAGTTTCCTTATTATATTTATTACTTTTATTCTTGATTAGGTATTGGCTATATGAACAGCCATTATATTGTAAATGAATCAAGGCTTTTGTCTTCTCCATTAAAGGCTTTCGCAACTTCTGTTTATTCAATTGATGAAGGCCTTTGATGGAGAAGGCAAAATCCTTGATTCGTTTACAATATAATGACCGTTTATATAGTCAATACATAATCAATAATAAAAGTAATAAATATAATAAAAAAATTATCCCTATTACACTAACAATAATAATTACGGAAACTGTAACAACCCGACTTTTTGAAATATTAACTCTTGGTAAATAAACTCAAATTCCATTATTAAACTCTTAAATCCAAATCCCAACATAGCATAAAATTCTATAAATCTAAAAGTGAAAATAATATCAACTAATGCAAAATCAAATTCTTGAGACGCAGCTCCTTAAATCTAAACAGCTACAAACTAGAACATTATTAAATGACACGGGTTCGACTCTATTCCAATCCCAATGCAAGCCCATTCACTAAGTACCTGAAAATTTATAAACAATGAGCCGCGAAGCCCGGCAAGAAAACCAATCGAACTAACCAGTGAATCAAGTAAGTTTGCAATAATATTTCATAATTCACAATTTTCATAATTCGTAAATCACAATTTCAGAATTCAAAATCAAATGTGTTTTATAAATTCCACAGTTCACTAAGGTCACGAATACCCGGTGACACGGTATCAGAGGTTCATAATTGTCAATAATGTGCCACTTACTAAGGTATCATAAAGTGTGCGCTCCCGAAGGCATCATAAATTGCACGCCCTCGTAAGGTATCATAGGCTAGTTCCGAAACTATACGCAATTACTAACGGGTTCAAAAGGCATAGCTGGCTGGGAATTCTTATGTCTAAAATATCATTCTTGATCCAAATTTTCGTAACAAAAATATTAAAAACATTTAAAAAATATTTAAAAACATTTAAAAATATTTCGGAGAGTACGAAAAGTTAACTTACCTCAATTGCGACGATCACTTAAATAATCGCTACAAATAAATCCTCAAATTTTGATAATGATAAAATACGCATTAGTTTAACGGGTTAAATCTCAAATTGGTCACTGAAGTGAAAGTCATGTATCAATATCTTGATGATAGTTATCGGGGTCTCTAATGTACCACTTAAGTAGCCGATAACGACAACCCTGTTAGTTTGACTAATTGACCTAACGGAAACCATAACCACGTGTACGTGGCTATGACCTGGCAGCTGACTCAGTACATGTGTAAATAATATTGTATGTATATTCATTTTAAGTGAAAAAGAACATTCACAAATTTGACCCATCGAAAAAAATGTAGAAGCTAACTGATTAATATATAGGAACTTGACTTTGGCTATTAGAGAAGCAGGTCTTCGGATGAGACGATGGATGAAAAAGTGATGGATACAAAATGGTTCTTTCTTGTTATTATGACCCAGAATTTTGTTAACGGGTCGGGTCTTTTAAGTCTGGCTTCTTAGTTAATTCAATTAAGTTGTTTGGGTTGTGAGCAAGCTTCGGTGTTTGGGTTGAAGACTTTGGGGTTCTAGTTCTACGGTGATTCATCGGAGCTTCGATTTGATGTATTAAGCTAGACTGTTGTTTATTTGGAAGTTAGGGTTTGTTTGATTTGAAGGGATAAATAATTTTTTTATTAAATTGAAAAGAAAATTTAGGAGTTTAAAATTAAAAACTCCTTTTTTTGCTTTGAAAATAAAATTTTGATTTTGTCAAAAAAAACATGAAAATTGATTTTATTTTATTTTGTAATTTTCAAAAGAAAAGAGAAAGATTGAGATTTTTATGTAAAATGTAATTTTTCTATTCAATCAAAAAGAAAGATTGAGAAATTAAAATAAAATTTTTGATTTTTGATTTTAAAATTAAAACTTGATTTTTTTATAATTTTTAAATGAAAGATTGAGATTTTAAAGTAGAATATAAATTTTCTATTCGACCAACATAAAGATTGATAATTTAAATTTAAAAAAATAATTTTTGATTTCAAAATAAAACTTAATTTATCTATTCAATTAAAGAGAAAGATTAAAAATTTAAAATAGAAAATTTACTTTTTGATTTTAAAATAAATTTTGATTTCTTCATAAATTTAAAAGAAAGATGAAGATTTTGAATTAATTTAAATATCTAGTCGGTCAGAAAGAAAGATCGGGAATTTAAATAAAAATAATTAATTTTTTTATTGTACACAATTGACAACCACATTCAGAATGATTTATTCGTTGACAATAACACAACCATGTACTGATGTACATATATAGATGCATACGTGTATAATTCTCTCCAAGTCAGTACTCAACCGTCAAGACACATCAGCGTGCTAACATTTTCTGTTAAGTCAATCTGTTTTTTGTTAAGTCAGTCAGTCAAACTAACGGTAGTATCATTATCTATTACTTAAGTGGTGTATTAGAGACCCCGATAAGTATCATCAAGATATTGATATATAATCCTCACTTCAGTGACCAATTTGAGATTTAACCCTTAGTTTAGCAATCCCACTAGAAAATCAGTAACTTGAAACATAATTAATTTCAAATATACATGTACGTACGTTTGACTTAACAGGAATGCACTTAATATCTAATAGGCATGGTTTCAAGTACTTTATGTAGTTTTAATATTCATGCATAAATTAACCCAACATCATGTTATATAGAAAAGACGAGCCAGCAACTTGGGAGTCAAAATGCATACTAAATTACATTATTTTACTATAATTTATATATATATATATATATATCACGCATGTACCACTTTATGGCTTCTAATCATTCATGCAAATATGACAAATTAATCAGACATAATGCTATAAGAACTGCTAAATTAATGACATCATATAGACATTAGTGAAATTGACGAAATTAACACATATAATGATCACCCGAGAAAATAATACAAGCTTACGTAAATATAACTAATAAACAAATATTAAAGAAGAAAAAATATATTTTGAAAGGCATATGTATAGGCCTATTTGTAATCACAGAGGATTCTACTCAACATAAAATAAGATGTAATAAGTAAATAATAAAAGTCATATGTCACATGAATCTCAGAAGATTATATCTGTCAAGAGAATGAATATTAAAATCATCTACAAACTTGAAGTAATTCTACATTGAAAGAAATTCAATTTATTGATCAAGCCTCAGTGAAGTATTCAATCACAGTGGATTTATTAAAGTGACAGAGATTTCAAGATGTGACAACAAATGTGCAGGCTACAGAGTTTAAGGAAAAGGGAAAAAGAATATGAATCACTGCTTAAAGTCAAACAGATGAAGAAAAGACATTGTCGTTAGTCACTCATGAACCAGACAGTACATTGAGTGTCAACGTTCTACAGTGTTATTTTTTCTTCTAATTTTAGTGGTTCAAGAATTAATTATGAAGACAAGGAATTATATTTATTATCTTCTAAATAATTATTTCCACTAAGTAAATTATTTATTAAATTAATTCTGTTAAGAATTAATTTAATACATAAATTACTTAAATGATTATTTAAATTAGAATAGAAATGAACTAAGAAAACTTTGAAAATAAACTAAGAAGACTAACAGGACAGTTTTCCCGAAAGTCTTCCTAGGCATTTTCTAAGTATTTTTAGTTTAAAAGAGAGTCTTCCCGAATGTCTTCCCAAGCCATTTGATTGTTTTCCCGAAAGTCTTCCCAAGCCAATTCAGAGTCTTCCCGAAAGTCTTCCTAATGCAAATCTAAAGAAGTGAAATGGCGCGTGAAAGAAAAGAATCGGTACATGTATTTAACACATGTTTGATCAATTGGAAAAGCAATCAAGATAGAACATTCAAGACAGAAGATCAAAAAAACATTACATTCTTAACTTCTGCCTTTACTTCTTCAAACTGTCCAAGCTTCAAATTTGACAGAGAATTAAATTCTTGATTTGCTTGTAACATTTAATCCACAAGAATTAGTTCTCTTATACTGCTTTGACAATCTAGCGGATCATAATCCCTAGAAATTATATCGAACTACTTTACAAAAATAGATAAATTCATGTCGAATTTATTCTAGGTTTGTTTTATCAAGAACTCTGTAATTTGTACTCAGATTGTAACACCTTTCATGTTTAATATAAGTTATATTTAACTTGAATATTGTTTCAGTTTATTCCGCAGTAATTTGTTCTTAAATTGTTATATCTTCAAACGAACAAATTCGATTAAACGGTATAGTTTGTATTCAACCAAACGAACAAATTCGATTAAACGGTATAGTTTGTATTCAACCCCCCTTCTACAAACTTATCAGAACCTAACATATTTTTATCGTTAAGGGAAATGAAAAGAAAATCAATCTTTTAAAATTTGTGCTCGAATAGATAAGATAATACGGAAATTATTAACAATATACATGTACAAGGCCATTAGACATAAATCTTGAATTTTGTAAAACAAATACTTGATAGAATTCATATCTGAGCTAAATATGAGATATATAATTGATTAAACAAGCATAAATGACTCTCTGCATGCACTTGCAACAGTTTCAAAATCTAAAGGCAATGCATATTATTACACCTTTAAGTGGTAGACCTTAAAAGCTAGCATGCTGACCCACCATAAAAAAATCATGGTCGGACTACTAATACATACTAACATGAATAAAATATGATCGCATGATTGAGTGAACTAACCTGTCAAATATTAGTTTTGAGAAGACGTATGTGCAAATATTTTTATGTGTCTCTCATTCAATATATAGGTGTAGCAGTGAGAATTTATCTATGTTACGTAATTAAAAGTAGTGGTAATCCATTCTGATGATGCATATCATGGTTAACTGAAATCTTATCATAATCGCTCTACTTTCCTACCAATATAGAACGACTTTCATGTTCAAAACAAAATAAATGCAAACTCAATCTAATCTAATTTACAAGTCCACATTTTAAGTAATTCAAATTCTCTAATCAATTAAGTAGATTAGATAATGCACATGTATATATAAAAAGAAGAATGCATAATTATTCCGATTAAACAATTTACTTATTAATTCACACAAAATATCTATAACATTTACGAAATAGAAAAAAAATGCGGGTATTACAGCAACTTTCCGTATTACATCAATAATAATATGTTAACATCCCCCCTCAAACTCAAACTCACGATACTCAAAACAATAAGTATCGAAAGTTTGCAAAACAATAAGAAAAAAAAAACTTGAAAGTATGTTAGGAATATGTTGTTCTTGATGATAAGCATAAAACACTTAGTAGAATTTGTGTAAAGTCAATTTTGTAGCTGTCAACGAAATAGCATGCTTAGCAGTGTTTCGTTGACAGGAAGCTCATCAACGAAATGAGTGTTGTAGCAATTGCATTGTACAATACTTCACAGTATGATAGGCATTCTATTATATGTTTTAGATAGGTTTTCTAAGTCATGTTGACTATGTACTAGATAGGCAAAATAGGTTGGTTAATTGTAAATATGTTATGCCTTGTAATTCTGCCTAAGTGAAGACATGTCAACGGTATGAAGATTACTCTGTCAACGGTATGGAGTTTACCCATCAACGAAACGAGGGAAACACCATCAACGGAATGAAGAATGAAGCTATCAACGAAACACATCTCCTTGCTATCAACGAATCAATGTTGCTTTTTGAACAGTTGACAAAGTGATAGTGACAGTTTACTGAACAGATCTAAAAGGAGATATGGAAGTGTACTTTGCATTGGAAACCATCAAAGTGGTTACTGGAAATAAGGAAACATTCTAATTTTCAATAAGGCTCTTGGGAATGATTATAATGAGCATAAAGACAAAAGCAAAGATCTCCAAGGACCATTGGACAAAAGGAATGAAAAGCAAGCTACTGATGGTTACTTCTATTATTCATTAGTTTAACCAAATGTAGAATTGTAAACTTGGGATTTATAACCAAGTGTAGCAGTCACTTTAAAAAGAGAGAAGAAAAACACATAGATTGTATTAGCTATTTTTGAGAGCATTTCTTCTCTACAACATTGTAACTGAGCAGCTGTGAACATTTGTATCACAGATTAATTCCGCAATAAAAACACTTCAGTTGGATCATCAAACAATCCAACTGAATTATTTATATCTTGTGTTTTTATTTATTCAGTTCAGTTTAATTTCATAAAGTGTTTAGTTTCAAGACAATATCAAGAATTGTATTCAACCCCCCCTTCTACAATTCTGTTAGGTCATTTGGGAATAACAATTGGTATCAGAGTGAGCTTCTAACATACAAGAAGTTTAAAGATCAAGACCAAAAACAGAAACCATGGTGAAGAAGGATGCAGGTGTGAAGATACCAGTTCTTGATAAAGACAATTACTTTCACTGGAAAGTAAAGATGCATTTACATCTCATGTCTATGGATGAGAGGTATGTAGACTGCATTGAGAAAGGTCCACACGTTCCCATGAAGCTTGACTCTAGAGTTGGACTGCCAGATGATGCACCTGATGTAGAGATTCCAAAAACTGTCTCAGAATGGACTGTTGAAGATATTGCAGAAGTTCATAAAGACAAAAGGACCATGAACATTCTGTTTAATGGTTTGGAGCAAGAGATGTTTGACAATGTTATCAACTGTACAACCTCTAAGGAAGTATGGAATACTGTTAGAACACTCTGTGAAGGAACTGAGCAAGTCAGGGAAAATAAAATGCAACTCCTTATACAACAATATGAGCATTTTCATTTTAAAGCTGGTGAAACCCTAAATGACACGTTCAGTAGGTTTCAAAAGCTTTTGAATGGATTAAAGTTGTATGGGAGGATCTATCAAACCAAGGATTCAAACCTTAAATTTCTTAGAGCTCTTCCAAAAGAATGGAAGCCTATGACTGTTTCTCTCAGAAACACTCAAGAGTACAAAGACTACACTCTTGAAAGGCTTTATGGAACCTTGAAGACTTATGAGCTGGAAATGGAGCAAGATGAAGAAATTGAAAAGGTACAGAAGAAGGGTGGATCTATTGCATTGATTGCATCAGTGAACCAACTTGAAGATGACAATAAAGAAGCTGCAAAGGCCACAACTAGTCGATCTAGTTGTAGGAGTGATGTTAGCAAGGGTAAAGACAAGATGACAGAAGAAGAAGAATCAGAACCAGCCAACTTGGAGGACTTAGATGAGATTGATGAACACATTGCTTTTCTGTCTAGAAAATTCTCTAAGTTCAAGTTCAAAAGAAACTCAGAAGCAAGGCCACCAAGAAGAGACTTTCAACCTAGCAAAACAAACTGGATTGAAAAGTCTAAGTCAAAATGTTTCAATTGTGGAATGCTTGGTCACTTTGCTGGAGACTGCAGAAAGCCCAAGGTTGAGAAGGGCAACAGGAAATTTGAGCCTGTTGATTATAAAAAGAAATACTTTGAACTTCTCAAACAAAAAGAAAAGGCTTTCATGTCTCATGAGTATGATTGGGATGGTAATGGTGAAGATTCTGATGATGATGTTGAGTATGTCAACTTGGCTCTTATGGCTGACAATCATGAGCAGGAAGCAAGTTCCTCAAGCAACCAGGTAACAATTACTAATCTTTCTGAGCTTTCTAAAGAGGAATGCGACAATGCAGTAAATGAAATGTCTACTGTATTATATAATTTGCGTGTTACTCTTAAATCACTTACTAAAGAGAATTCAAGAATAAAAGAGACCAATATGCTCTTAAGTGATAGGAATGCAATGTTAGAAGCACAGCTCATTGAATTTGAGAAAATGAGATGTGTTAGTAGGGATGCTAAGAAGGAACTTGAGAACGTGTTACAAAGGGAAGAAATTCTTAGAACACAACTTGAGATAGAACAAAGTGTGATTGCAAAATGGAAGGATGCCAGGAATGTTGCTACCAACATTATTAATGTTCAAGGCGTGGAATCCTTCTGTGAGCAATCATGGGAAAGGAACAAAGAGAAGCTAGGGTATGTTGGTGAAACCTTAGAATCAGGAACAGAGTCAACAAACAACAATGATCATTTGTTGAAGGTTGATATGTCAACGGAATGCAATGTTTCGTTGACACATGAACCATCAACCGATCAGGCTGTTTCGTTGACAGACAAAAGAAAAGATAAACTCACTAGACTTAATGACAAGTATGGTCCTGTCACCAAGAACTTTGTTCAAGGTGAGTCTAGTATTTTAAAGAAAATTGAGAAGCCTGTTGAGAGAGCTAATGTAGGTCACTTGTCTAACAAGCAATTGAAAGACAAGGTAGAGAAAGTTCATAATGAGGCTAAGGGAAATAAAAAGAATAACAGGAATGGCAAAGTAGGAATTAACAAACACAACAATTACACACCTGATAAATATGCTCCTAGAAAGACATGTGTTAATTGTGGAAGTGTTAGTCATTTGTCTACTAACTGCAAATCTGTTAAGAAAACCCCTAATGTGAGAATGCCCAAGCCTGCAATGAACAGTTCCATGCCTACAATGCCTGTTATGTCTAACATGTTTGCTCCATATGCACAATTTCAGAATCCATATGCTAGCATGCCATTTGTGTCTAATCCTTACATGAATATGTTTAACATGCCACAAATGCCATGGAACATGAATAACATGATTGTTCCTCCAACTATGCATGCTATGAATGAAAATATGAGCAACCCTCAGAAATCAACACCAAGGGTAAAGATTGATTTGAATCAATCTGAGCCCAAAGTGAAAAATGGTACAAAAGGGAATGCAAAGGCTAACAAGACAGGACCCAAGGAAACTTGGGTACCGAAATCGACTTGATTTGGTTTTATTGTGTGCAGGGAGACAAAAGGAATCTTTGGTACTTGGATAGTGGTTGTTCAAGACACATGACTGGTGATTCTACCCTGCTCACAGAGTTTCAGGAAAGAGCTGGCCCTTGTATTGCTTTTGGAGATGACAGCAAAGGCTACACAAAGGGATATGGCTTGATTTCAAAAGAGAATGTCATCATAGATGAGGTTGCATTGGTGGATGGTCTTAAGCACAACTTGCTTAGTATCAGCCAACTTTGTGACAAAGGATTTTTAGTTACTTTTTCTAGAGAAGCCTGTGTTGTTTCTAAAGGAGGAAACAACAATGTGGTAATGACTGGATTCAGAAGGGGGAATGTGTACATTGCTGACTTTAGTAGCACAAGTTCAGACACCATCACTTGTCTTTTCAGCAAGGCAAGCAAGGATGAAAGTTGGTTATGGCACAAGAAGTTATCCCATCTGAATTTCAAGGTTATGAATGATTTGGTGAGGAAAGATCTTGCTAGAGGAATTCCACAGGTAGAGTTCTCCAAGGATGGTTTGTGTGATGCCTGTCAAAAGGGAAAACAGAAGAAGGCATCATTCAAAAGCAAGACAGAGTCATCAATTGTCCAGCAGCTTGAATTGCTTCATATGGACCTATTTGGCCCTGTAAATGTTATGTCCATCTCAAAGAAGAAATACTGTCTTGTGATTGTTGATGATTTTTCTAGATTTACATGGACTTTCTTTTTGCACTCTAAAGATGAGGCAAGTGAAATCATTATAAATCACATCAAGATGGTAAGCAATCATCCTGATTTCAAAGTAAGAAGGATTAGGAGTGATAATGGGACAGAATTCAAGAATTCAAGCATGAAGGTGTTCTGTGAAGAAAATGGTATTTTGCATGAGTTTTCAGCAGCAAGAACACCACAGCAAAATGGTGTAGTTGAAAGGAAAAACAGAACACTTATTGAAGCTGCAAGGACAATGCTAGATGAATCAAAGTTACCTACATATTTTTGGGCTGAGGCATTTAACACAGCTTGCTTTACTCAAAATATTTCTTTGATTAATCAGGCCAAAGGAATGACCCCTTATCAGTTACTCAAAAGAAAGAAGCCACTATTGGATTTTCTTCATGTCTTTGGATGCAAGTGCTTTGTTCTGAGAAATCAAGCTGAGCATTTGGGGAAATTTGAAGCAAAGGCAGATGAAGCAATATTTGTGGGATATGCAGCAGGGAAAGCTTACAGGGTCTATAATCTCAGAATCAACATTGTTATGGAATCTGTACATGTTGTGTTTGATGATCTCAAAATCCAAGGTCTCTGTGATGAAGGTTTCCATGAAAGTCTTTCTTTTGAAAATAAGGAAGGAGATCAAGTGAATCATGATAAGGCTACTGAGAAACAGCCTAAAGTTGTTGTATCTAGCACAGATGAAAGCAGCAGTGAAGATGAAATTGCTGCATTAAGGTTAAAAAGGATAGCAGCTAGCAGACCAAATGGTCATTTCGTTGACAATCATGATGGTGGATTCGTTGACAGTCAGAATGAGCGTTTCGTTGACAGCCAAAACGGTCATACCGTTGATAGTCATAGGAATACTTCTAGAAGTGATCACTTAGGGACAACAAACTCAGGGGGAGTTTCTCAAGGACAAATATCCAATCAAGGCAATCATGATCATGAAGCTACGTCTTCAAGAGCAAATCTACCTCCCTCAAGGAAATGGACTAAAGATCATCCCTTTGAACTTATTATAGGTGATGTCTCTTCAAAAGTCCAAACTAGAAGAGCAACTCAAGAAGAATGTCTATATAGTAGCTTTCTGTCTCAAGATGAGCCAAAGAAAGTTGAGGATGCACTTCTAGATCCAGATTGGGTTTTAGCCATGCAAGAAGAGCTAAACCAATTTGAGAGAAACAATGTTTGGAAGCTGGTGCCCAGGCCTAATGACAGGAGTGTTATAGGCACAAAGTGGGTGTTCAGAAACAAGATGGATGAAAATGGCATAGTCACAAGGAACAAAGCTAGATTGGTTGCAAAAGGCTATTCACAGGAAGAAGGAATTGATTTTGATGAAACCTTTGCTCCTGTTGCAAGACTAGAAGCAATAAGGATTTTCCTAGCCTATGCAGCCCATGCCAATTTCAAGGTCTATCAAATGGATGTGAAGAGTGCTTTTCTGAATGGGGAATTGGAAGAGGAGGTGTATGTAAGTCAACCTCCTGGTTTTGAAGATGATGATTTTCCAGACTATGTGTACTTCCTTCTCAAAGCACTCTATGGTTTGAAACAAGCACCTAGAGCCTGGTATGACACTCTCTCACAGTTCCTCCTTGAGAATCATTTCACTAGAGATGTGAAACTTTGTCAAAAGTTTGCCAAGCTTATGCAAAGTAAGTATGAAATGAGCATGATGGGAGAATTAACTTACTTTCTTGGTCTTCAAGTAAAGCAAGTTAATGGAGGCATTTTCATTAGTCAAACAAAATACATTCATGATTTATTAAAGAAGTTTAACCTAATGGAATGCTCTCCTGCCAAAACTCCCATGCCTACTGCCACCAAACTTGAATTGAATACTAAGGAAAAATCTGTGGACATTTCAAGTTACAGAGGCATGGTAGGCTCACTTTTATATTTAACAGCTAGTAGACCTGATATTATGTTTGCTACATGTCTATGTGCTAGATTTCAGGCTGATCCTAGAGAATCCCATTTAGTTGCTATTAAAAGAATTTTCAGATATCTCAAAGGAACACCAAACCTTGGCATTTGGTATCCTAGAGAATCTGGTTTTGAACTAATTGGTTATTCAGATGCAGATTTTGCAGGATGTAAAATTGACAGGAAAAGTACAACTGGAACCTGTCAATTCCTAGGAAACAAGCTTGTGTCATGGTTCAGCAAGAAACAAAACTCAGTTTCTACCTCCACAGTTGAGGCTGAGTATATTGCAGCTGGAAGTTGTTGTGCACAGATTTTATGGATGAAAAACCAACTACTTGATTATGGATTAAGAGTTGAGAAAATTCCTATTTTCTGTGACAACACTAGTGCCATTGCCATTACTGAGAATCCAGTGCAGCATTCAAGGACCAAGCACATTGACATCAAGTACCATTTCATTAGAGAACATGTTATGAATGGTACTGTGGAGTTACATTTTGTTCCAAGTGAACAACAACTTGCAGACATCTTTACCAAGCCACTTGATGAATCAACATTCTCAAGATTAGTAAGTGAGCTAGGTATGCTAAATTTCTCTTAATTATTTTTGAGATATTTGCAAGTTAAAATGCAGCCAGAAATTTGCTATGTTTTTCTGTGAATGAATTTTCTCAGGAAAAGGTAAAATTTTGTCTAAGTCAAAATTACTATGCCAACGGAATGCACCATTTCGTTGACAGTCTTAGCACTTTTTCTGGGTGTTTCGTTGATAGTTCTTTTGTATCAACGAAACGCAGTTTTATCAACGAAATAGACAGGACCTTAAACGCCCAATTCTGATTCGTTGATATAAAGCGCTTTTAATCTGAACCGTTAAAAAATTGACACGTCTTTTACCACGATCTATGCATGCACCCCTGTAAGTATAAATCATGGTAATACTTTAAGAGTAACGGTTATATTTTTAAGCCAATCCAGTAATTTACATTTATTATTGGATTCATTTTCTGAGAATTTTTGGGGGAGTATTTAAGAAATTTTATTTTCATTATTTCTTTTTACCTGTTCTCAAAAATTCCAAAGGCTTTTTCTCTCTTCTTCTCTCTAACAAGCAATTCAGTTCGAAGCTTTCCTTTAATCAACAATGGCACCTATAGTCAAGCTTATGTCTGCTGGAGGGTTCATCTATGAGAAGAACAACTCCATCCCTTTTGTTGTCAAGGAAAACCCGAACAGACTGTTCTTCAAAATGATGGATTTCATGAAGAATTGCAAGTTGAGCTATGCAATGTTTCACTCTACACCACTCTACAATGAGATAATCGAGGAAATTTGGACCTCATGTGAGTATAGTGGAACACACTGCACACTAAAATTCACTCTTCAAGGTAATGAGTACATAGTTAATTCTGATGTTTTGCAAGCATGTTTACATATTCCTGATAATAACTGTGATGCTTTGCCTACTAACACTGAAATAACTACCATGTTAAATTCTATAAACTACTCTTTGCCTACTGATAATCTGGGTAGAATAATTAGGAGAGGTTTGGTTAGGGAATACAGTTATTTAGCTGATGCATTCATTAAGGTCTTTTCTGGAAAGATTAGTAATTTTGATGCATTAACTAACTCTATGTTAATTCTCCTAACCATGCTTCTAAATGATAGATATCACAACTTTAGCACCCAACTTATGTATGAAATTGGTGCTAAGTTGGGTAACAAAGCAAATAGGAAGAAAAATATCTATTATGCTAGGTTTCTGATGATGTTGGCTAACCATGTTAGTCCAGCACCATTAGTTATCTCTAACCCTAATGCCAGATTCGAGTGCTTTGTGCAAGAAAAGAGAGTATTGACAGACATACTGAGGCTGAACCACAATGGTGATGTTCCAGTGGTGTATCTGCCAATCATTGAGGTAACTACTACTATCCCTGTTAGTGTAGCTAACACCTCTACTGTTTTACCTTCCAATGTTGCTATGGAGTCTGTAGCTGTGACCCAACAGGCTCCTACCCTAGCAACAAAACCAAAAACAAAGAAATCCTCCAAGCCAACCTCAGGTGCTTCTCAAAAGGCACCTGTTGTAAAAACTACCACACAACCTAAGGGGAGTGAGTCTGGAGTTGTGAGAGGTGAGGGAAGGGGTGAACATCAAAGAAACCCCAAGGATAAGGAAGGACAGGTTAGTGTGTACCAGCCAAGCCCCATTGTGTCTTCCCAACAAGGCACAATGAGTAACATGGATTTAAACACAAGTCTAATTGCATCCTCCCAAAAGGATGTGATTATTGAAACAAGCTCTCCTCCTAGAGTACAGTCCAAAAGGGTAAGGGACACTTCAAGCCCAAAGTCTACATTTTCCCAATACCAAAGGAGAGTGAAGCAAAAGTCCAAGGGTACACAGGGTGCACACACACTGGAAGCAACACTTCCAGTTTCTCAAATTCAGTTTGATGTAACCCCTATCATTTCTCTGGGGTTACAGTCCTCTTCTCTAAACATCAATCTTGAATTATCTCCATCAAATTCACCAACTCAATCTTTGGATGTGGACATGATCCATACATCTATTCCTGATTCTCCAACTCTAATCTTGGAGAAGCCCCACTCTGAAGCTGGTGGCCATCACTTGCTAAGTGATTTGTTGGGCCATCAACCAATTTTTCCTGAAATTGCAAGGGGATCTGTGGACCAATCTCTAAAATCAATCACCACAGACTCTACTGTAATTTCTCATTCTCAAAGTGCTTTCTTGACTTCATCAACGAAACAGTCTATTTCGTTGACAAGTGTTTCTCCATCAACGGTATCCATACCGTTGACAGTTCAAACTACCATTCCGTTGATAGTTCACTCTGCACCTTTAATTGAAAATCAAGTTGTTCCCACAACTAGTGCAGATGATCTAGTGGTAGTTGAGACACTTCTAGGACTGAGAGGGAGTGAAACTGAGAGGCTGGCTTGCAGCCAGGCAAAAGGAGAGAATGTGAGTGAGAGGCTGGCTATTTCTTCCAGCCAGGCAAAAGGAGAGATTGAGAGTTCCACCTTAGAAGGTGAAGGTGAGGGTGTGAGAGGTGTGAGCCATGGGGAGCCCATGATGCAAGAACAGAGTGGAGAGAGAGAAGGGACTACAGGAGAAATAAGGATGGAAGCAGCCATTGCTAATGAGTTAATGGAGGTCAGTGAGGGAGAAAGGGAACTTACTTTCCAAGAGGTTTATCAGCAAACTCTGGATAGTATTTCCCTGGATCCTGAGACCTTTACTCATCCTGTGTCAGCCTATCAAATTTTGGCTCAACAGGGCAATGTGGAGGCAGAGAGGTCACTACAACTAATTCACACAACTGCATCAATGCAAAGAGCAAAGGATGCCTTGACCAATCTACCTCCAGGAGCTGAAGCAAGTGGAGACTTTGATTTTTCTGATAATGAGGATAGCTTTGGTGACACTCTACAGGTGGCCACTACTACACAGACTGGGACTTCTGTGGTGCCTCCTACACCAAACTGGCTTTCTCAAGATATGCATGGTAGAAGCAATTTGGATGCTGCTATCACAAGGCAGTACAAAGAAGCATATCTAGCTCATGAGTCTGCAGGAGCAAGGGACAAGAAATTCTACAAAGCCATAATGGATTCTCTGGAAATTCAAAGGCTACAAATGTTGCAGACAAGGATTGAGGCTACAGAGATCAAGGATTCAATCAGCAACCTTAGGGCTGCTAATGATAGGAGGCTAGATGAAAAGCTTCCTCTTCTCACTGTGTCCAGGATGAACAGGTTTTTCTCTAAAGAACCTGAAGTGGATTCCTCCTTGAAGACTCTCTCTTCTAGAGTGGACAAGGTGGAAGCCACTCTATCACAGATGCAAAAGGAACAGGAGAAACAAACTCAACTATTGGCCCAGCTAGTGGCAGCTCAAGGACTCCCAGCCATCTCTTTTGATGATAACAAAAAGGGGGAGAAATCTAAGGAGCTAGACATTCAGATTACCAAGGTTATGGTCCCAGCCATTTCCCTACCAAAGGAGCCATTAGCAATGGGGGAGCTTGGCAAGCAACAAAAGGATGGTATTGACCTTATACAAGAAGCTTCTATGAGGATGAGACTTGCAGAACAAATCAAAGAACATTGGTCCAACATAGAAGCAAAGTTCAAGAAGATTACTGAAGATAAGGACTCAAATCCATCAACGGAACAGCCATCAACGAATGCCATGGCACTAGCATCAACGGAATGGGAGCCACAGACAAATTCTTTCTATCACCAAGAGCCCCTTCTACATGGAGTCACTCAAGGACCAAGGAAGGAAAAAGGACAAACTTCATGCATTAGGGATGTGGAACAAGCTACAATTCAAAGAAGCCTATCTCCCAAGTCCCCTGCTAAACCAAAGGGCAAAAACATAGCAAGGACTTTCTATCCTGCACCTTATCCAGATGAGCACAAGCTTCTTGGTCTACTCATCACAAAAAGCAAGGAAAGTAATAATTATGAGATAAGGAAGCAAAGGGCAATTGTCTACAGGAATGGACAACAAATCTGTGTTTGGGCTGGTCATCCAAACTTTGCTGAAGCCAAGGCTGAGGAATCAGAAAGAGCAGCTATGCAAGCTCTTGAAGTAGCTCAAGCTCTAGATGAAGAAGAAAGGAAGCAAGAGGAAAGCACTAGAGAGGAAAGGAGTTCAAAGAAGAGCACAAGGCAACCCAAAGAGAGAGCTAGGAGAAACATAGACTTTGAGAGTGCTGATTCTCAGAGTACTGCATCAGACTCTTCTATACCTATTGCACCTCCAACAATTGCTAATCCAGTTTTTGAGGGAAAGTTGGCCTGTGATCCTGCACATCCTGTCAATTTTCATGATCAACCAATCATGCCAAAAGAGGAACCAATTGATTTTGATGAGGCATACTTTCCAAAGTTCCTGTTAGAAAAGGACCAACCAATGAAGACAAAGAAGAGGCCTGTCAAAGCAAAGCCTGTTTTTGTGAGAAAGCCACAATCTCAAAAACCCCCTGCAAACCCAGAGGACTGCATGTACATTGCTGACATCAGGGAAGAATCCAGTCTACATCTTGACTTAGACAACCTGGTGGAAGTAAGGGGAATTGCAGCTTCTCAAAAGTTGCCTGAAAGACTAGTGTTCACATTCAAGGGTGGTAGAGAACAAGTGTGGCCTCTCTACAGAATTTTAGGAGAAGACTATCAAACACTACTCTCAGTGTTTAGATGCTTGAAAAAGGACTTCGGTTTCACCAAAACAGCCAAGTCTGAGGTGGTCTCCAAAATCTGTCAGTTAAAGGCTAGCTGGAACAAGCCTGAGGCTCTTCCAAGGATACTTAGAGTTCCCTCAACAGGAAAGAAAATCCATCTTCAACCTTATTGGATGATGGAGTTTAAGGACAAGGACAATTGCAGAAGATTCTTCAGAATGGAAGACCAGCTGGAGAAGGCATCTAATCAAACTCTAAAGCTGATGCAATCCAAGCTTGGTGATCAAGATGAAGAGGAGAAAATCTTCTACAGAAGACTACAGGTCCAGATTGAGGAAAACAACTCCAAGAGAGGGAAGAAGACTATGCCACAAAGAAGTCACAGATGAAACATTTGCTCAGACTAGAGGAGCACTTGTGGGCATTAGTCTTGTAAGTCTTATATTTTGTCTATAAAGTTTTGAAGCTTAATACATTTTCTACTTTTGTAATTTATGATGTATCTGAGTGTTTTTGTTATCATCAAGTCTCTTGATTTATGGCTGTTATTCTATCAGTCATAAATTAGGGGAGATTGTTAGGAATATGTTGTTCTTGATGATAAGCATAAAACACTTAGTAGAATTTGTGTAAAGTCAATTTTGTAGCTGTCAACGAAATAGCATGCTTAGCAGTGTTTCGTTGACAGGAAGCTCATCAACGAAATGAGTGTTGTAGCAATTGCATTGTACAATACTTCACAGTATGATAGGCATTCTATTATATGTTTTAGATAGGTTTTCTAAGTCATGTTGACTATGTACTAGATAGGCAAAATAGGTTGGTTAATTGTAAATATGTTATGCCTTGTAATTCTGCCTAAGTGAAGACATGTCAACGGTATGAAGATTACTCTGTCAACGGTATGGAGTTTACCCATCAACGAAACGAGGGAAACACCATCAACGGAATGAAGAATGAAGCTATCAACGAAACACATCTCCTTGCTATCAACGAATCAATGTTGCTTTTTGAACAGTTGACAAAGTGATAGTGACAGTTTACTGAACAGATCTAAAAGGAGATATGGAAGTGTACTTTGCATTGGAAACCATCAAAGTGGTTACTGGAAATAAGGAAACATTCTAATTTTCAATAAGGCTCTTGGGAATGATTATAATGAGCATAAAGACAAAAGCAAAGATCTCCAAGGACCATTGGACAAAAGGAATGAAAAGCAAGCTACTGATGGTTACTTCTATTATTCATTAGTTTAACCAAATGTAGAATTGTAAACTTGGGATTTATAACCAAGTGTAGCAGTCACTTTAAAAAGAGAGAAGAAAAACACATAGATTGTATTAGCTATTTTTGAGAGCATTTCTTCTCTACAACATTGTAACTGAGCAGCTGTGAACATTTGTATCACAGATTAATTCCGCAATAAAAACACTTCAGTTGGATCATCAAACAATCCAACTGAATTATTTATATCTTGTGTTTTTATTTATTCAGTTCAGTTTAATTTCATAAAGTGTTTAGTTTCAAGACAATATCAAGAATTGTATTCAACCCCCCCTTCTACAATTCTGTTAGGTCATTTGGGAATAACAAAGTAGTTGTTTCCAATTGAGAAATAGTTGTTGGATTCGTAGACGTTGGATTTGTCGATGTTGGATTCGTTGGATTCGTCGTCATCAGATTTGTCGACGTTGGATTGGATTTGTTGGATTTGTTGGATTCGTTGGATTGGACATGATGTCGTTTCCAATCAAGAAACGATCATCAAGTCATCGTTGTCGTTGTTTCCCATCGAGAAACAATCATTGGGTTATGTTATCGTCGTTCATGTTGTAAATTGCCATCGTTTGATCGTCGGTCGTCTGATCTTGTTACAAGTTGTCATCGTCATTAGTTTGAGAAAGTCTCTCCCACAAACCCATCATCGGTTTTGTATTAGGCTCTTGATACCATGATAAAGTATTCGCAACTTCTGTTTATTCAATTGGTGAAGGCCTTTAAAGGAGAAGACAAAAGCCTTGATTCGTTTACAATATAATGGATGTTTATATAGCCAATACCTAATCAATAATAAAAGTAATAAATATAATAAGGAAACTATCCATATTACACTAACAATAATAATTATGGAAACTTTCCGTATTACATCAATAATAATATGTTAACAATTATTAAATTGTAGTTGAAGTGTGTTTGTGAAATACTTACAAGTTCTGTAAAGGGCGTTGGTCACGATGGTTACGAAGCCATCTGTCTGGATGATGAAAATCCTAAAATAAAAAAATTGACGTGACCCCCTTACATTCATTTTAACTTTCCCTATTAAACTTATTCACGAAAAATTTACGTCCATGAATAATTGCAATCATTGAAGGTCAGGGACCAGAACACTTGTGTTAATTCTCTAAACAAAACTTTACTCAACTTTTTAGAGCATATTTTTAATTCTAAGAATACACAACAAAGTATTCACATGTACATCTTGCCTCATTTTTTTACATAATGGTAAAATCCAAAAAAGATTACAAGATAATGAGGGTAGTTCCCACTCCCGAGTCACTCCAAGACTAGCTAAAAGATGAACATAGAACCTAACAAGCATTGCTTTAAAAAATTTAGTTGTATATTAGATCAATTAAGATGGTAATTAGATCAATTAGTTATTAGTTATCCTTAATTGTAGGTTAACTTAGTGTATAGTTCTCTGATTATGTAGTTTCCTAAGATACACCATTAGGTCTGTATATATACTTGTGTATCACTCCACACTATGAATATGAGAAGTAAAATCTTTTTCTCTACTGTTTACATGGTATCAGAGCCATAATATTTTTTCCCCCACAAATTTGAAATCCTTTCTCTAATCAATCATTTCCTTCGTTCGAGTTTTAATCTCAATTTTTTAAGTACTTGTGCCTTTCATCTACTCGTTCTTATGGTTGAGAACAAATCTTCCATTGTTACAGATATGGTTCATGTGATGTCTAAAATCACAGATCATAAGCTAAATGGTTCAAATTACCAGGATTGGAGCAAGACAGTTCATCTTTATCTACGTAGTATTGACAAAAATGCTCATTTAACTGATGATCCTCCTGAAATCGGTCCAAAACATAAAGATGGCACTTCTACTCAGCAGCAAAAAGAGAACTTGACATAGCTCAGAGAAGATGCTCGATTGTTCCTTCAGATACGCAATTCTATAGATAATGAGGTAATTAGTTTGATCAATCATTGTGAATATATTATGGAACTTATAGATTATTTGGAATTTTTGTATTCTGGAAAAGGGAATTTATCTCGCATGTATGAGATCTGTAAGTCTTTATATCGTGTGGAAAAACAAGATCAATCTTTTATAAACTACTTCATGGCATTTAAGAAGACATACGAAGAGCTTAACATGTTGCTGCCCTTTAGCCCTGATATTAAGGTTCAACAAAGTCAACGGGAGAAGATGGTCATCATGAGTTTTCTGGCTGGCCTCCCTTCTGAGTTTGAGTTTGCCAAATCACAAATTCTTTCTGGTTCTGAAATCTCCTCTTTGCAAGATGCCTTTAGTCGAGTTCTTCGTACAGAAAGTCCTTCCCCACATGTTCTTCCGCTTAGTGGTGCTTTAGTTAGTCGAAATAATAACTATTCTTGTGGGAGATCAATTAATCAGAATAGAAACAAAGGTGTTGGCTCACAAAAGTTTGAACCTCGAACATTCGACTCTAGTGGAATTGTATGCAACTATTTTCGAAAACTCGGCCATACAAAGCTGGAGTGTAGAAAGCTACGGTATAAGAATCAACAACACTCAACCAATGTTACGTCAACTAATAATGCTTCCAAGAAATCAGTTCTTATTTATGTTGATGATTTTGCTAAGTTCTCACAGTATTAGGAATCACTAAAGTCTTCATCATCTGTCAGTGTTATTGTCGATTCAGGTAAATCCAATGCATGTCTTATTTCTTCATCCTCCAAATGGGTCATTAATTCTGGTGCCACGGACCACATAATAGGTAACTCGCATCTCTTTTCCACCTTCCAATCTCATTCATCCAGTTCGACAGTTACTTTAGCTGATGGATCACCATCTTGCGTCCGTGGGTCTGGCACTATTAATCCCACCCCTTCACTACCTTTGTCATCAGTATTACATTTACCTGATTTGTCTTTTAATTTGGTCTCAGTTAGTCAATTAACTCAAAATCTAAATTGTTCTCTCATTTTTCCCTGATCATTGTTTATTTCAGGACCTTACGACGAAGAAGGTTATTGGTAAAGGACATGAGTCTGGAGGTCTCTACGTTCTTGACACATCATTTTCAACCTCCATTGCTTGTTCGAGTATGAATTCTTCATTAACTGATCATTGCCGATTGGGACATCCATCTCTCCCTTTGCTTAAACAAATATGTCCAAAATATTGTAATGTGTCTTCATTAAATTGTGAGTCATGTCACTTCGCAAACATCGTCGTCTTAGTTTAAGTCTCCGAGTCAATAAACGAGCTAGTGTTTCCTTTGAACTAGTCCATTCTGATGTTTGGGGCCCATGTCATGTTCTGTCCAAACCTAGATTTCGATATTTTGTTACCTTCGTGGATGACTATTCTCGTGTAACATGGTTATATCTAATGAAAAATCATTCTGAGTTGTTTTCTATAATTTGTGCATTTTGTTCTGAGATTAAAAATCAGTTCAATGTTTCAATTCGTACATTGCGAAGTGATAATGCCAAAGAATATACATCTGCTATGTTTCAATCTTACGTGATTCAAAATGGCATGTTTCATGAAACGTCTTGTGTTGATACTTCATCCCAAAATGATGTTGCAGAACATAAAAACAGACATCTTCTAGAAACTACAAGGGCCTCTTATTTCAAATGAATGTTCCAAAACTGTATTGGGCTGATGTTATTTCTACATCATGTGTTTTTAATTAATCGCATGCCATCATCAATTCTTAACGGTGGAATCCCTTACAAAATTCTGTTTCCAAGTAAGCCATTGTATCTCGTTGAACCTAAAATCTTTGGCAGTACTTGTTTTATTCGTGATGTTCGTCAATATCTAAGAAAATTTGATCCCCAAGTCAGTAAAGTGTGTCTTCCTTGGTTATCCTCGTCTCCAAAAAGGTTATAGATGTTATTGTCCGAGTCTAAACAAATATCTGGTCTCAATTGATGTTACCTTTATGGAAGACACTTCTTATTTTTCTTCATCACCTCGTGCTGATTTTGAGGAGGATGATGATAATTTGTTGGTCTACTCTATCACATCCTCTGAACATATCTCGAAACCAGCTCCTTCTCCTACTGAGCCTCTCATTATTCATGTTTACTCCCGACGTCCACCTCCAGGTTCACGTTCTCAGCTTGTTCCTTCGTCATCAAATCCAGTATTGAACGATGATCTTCCAATTGCATTACGCAAAGGTAAACGTCATTGTACTTATCCAATTTCTTCATTTGTTTCATTGTTTCATATGATCGGTTTTCATCTTCCTCTTGTTCTTTTATTGTTTCCCTTGATTCTATTGTGATTCCTAGAACTGTGCGTGAAGCTATATCACATCTTGGTTGGCATAATGCAATGATAAAGGAAATGAATGCTTTAGATGAAAATGGTAAGTGGGACTTGGTTGACTTGCCTGCGGGTAAAAAGGCTATAGGATGCATATGGGTGTTCTTGGTTAAAGTCAATCCAGATGGGTCAGTTGATCGGTTAAAAGCACGTCTTGTTGCTAAGGGATATGCTCAAACCTATGGAGTGGACTTTTTCGACACTTTTTCCCCGGTTGCGAAATTGACATTTGTTCGGTTAGTGTTGTCAATGACATCCACTTACGATTGGCCATTGCATCAGCTCGATATTAAAAACGCTTTTCTTCGTGGTGATCTGCAAGAGGAGGTGTATATAGAGCAACCTCCTGGTTTTGTTGCTCAGGGGGAGAACGGACGAGTTTGTCGTCTTCGAAAAACATTGTATGGCTTGAGACAGAGTCCTCGTGAATGGTTTGGAAAATTTAGCAAGGCTGTTGAAAATTTTGGTACGAAGAAAATCAAGTCGGATCATTCTGTGTTTTACAAGCATTCAGAAACTGGTATTATTTTGTTAGTGGTATACATAGATGACATTGTTATCACCGGTAATGATAATGCACGAATTTTATCTTTGAAATCTTTCATCAATACTCAGTTTAACACAAAGGACTTGGGACCGTTAAAGTATTTTTTGGGCATTGAAGTTACAAGGAGTAACAAAATGTATCTTCATATCTCAAAGAAAATATGTCCTTGACCTATTGGCTGAGACGGGGAAATCAAGATCAAAACCCTGTAGTACATCAATGACTCCGAACATGCACTTTACAGAGGATGGAAAATTGTTTGAAGATCCAAAGAGGTATCGTAGGTTAATTGGGAAGCTGAATTAAATTACGATGACTCGTCCTGATATCGCATATTCAATTAGTGTTGTTAGTCAATTTATGTCATCCCCAACAGTTCATCATTGGGCAGCACTGAAACAGATTTTGTGTTACCTAAAAGGAACACCTGGACGTGGTATCGTATATGTCAATCATGGACATTCTCGAGTTGAATGTTTTACCGATGCAGATTGGACATGTTCCAAAATAGATAGAAGGTCAACTTCGGGCTACTGCGTATTTGTGGGAGGTAACATGGTTTCATGGAAGAATAAGAAGCAAAATGTGGTCTCACGATCCAGCGCAGAGTCGGAATACATGGCTATAGCTCAGTCAGTTTGTGGGATAATGTGGATACATCAATTACTGAAGGAAGTAGGAATTAAGGCTTCAATGCCCGCAACATTGTGGTGCGACAATCAAGCTGTGTTTCATGAACGAACCAAACACATCGAAATTGATTATCATTTTGTTCCTGAGAAAATTCCGGAGAACTCGGATTAATTATATTTGTAACAAGTTGGGCATGATTAATATCTACTTGAGGGGGAGTGTTAGCTGTATATTAGATCAACTAAGCTGACAATTAGATTAATTAATTAACAACCAATTAGTTATTAGTTATCCTTAATTGTAGGTTAACTTACCGTATAGTTTTCTGATTATGTAGTTTCCTAAGACACACCTTTAGGTCTGAAGCCAACAGAAATCTGATCCAAATAAAAAAAAGAAAAGAAAGTTTCATTATGGTAGTATATATATACTTGTGAATCACTCCACACTATGAATATGAGAAGTACAATCCTTTTCTCTACTGTTAACAAAAAATAATATATCATTTGGAGCAATGACACCAATTTACCAGAGGGCCATGCAGCAATCTGTTGATGAGGTTATCCCCAGTGGCGGATGCAAAAACTTTTGACCCTGAGGGGCCTGGAAAGCCTATTATCACCATACACAGTATATATATACATACACCCTGCAATCAGTTTCTCATTTCACCAAAATACGGTAGGTAGGTACTAGAAATGTCATTCAAGCTCGAGATCAAAACCTTTTATGTGTGTGTGTGTGTGCGCGCAATGGAGCAAAAGTACATCCAACTATGTATTCATGTCATCGACTGAGTGTCTGTATTATGCTCTGTCACTACAATGTACATGTGATCCTCGTTCCAGATATCCATATACAAAATGTCAAAAGTAGAAGAATGCAACAACTGATCTACCTATTTTAGGAAAAAGTTGACTAAAAGATGCAGCTTTCATAATATGCTTCTCATTTTGATAGAACTGGATTATAGGTATACATCCGCTAATTAACAAGACAAAATTGTGAGATCAAAATCTAGCAAGGGCAATTCTCTGTACAACCTCCTGCTTGGTGCAATTTCCAATCTTCCTCGAACGACATGACTGACCAGGGGATATCGTTTAGAAAGGAGTCTCTTGCAAAACGACAGTTAGTTCCTGAGCACTTTTTTCCAGAATACCACCCCTCCTGCGAAAAAATTCATATATTCATACATCCAAACATTTACTAAAAGAATCAATTTTATTTCCTGGAAAAACATATTCAAACATTTGTTTCTGTGCAAATCATTGCATGTTCCTATGCATATGCATTTAATCATATGGCCTCGGAATTGTGTTAGGCAACATAATAAACACAATAAATATTTAATCACTCACAAATCTGAATAAGTAGGTGTGTGCATCAGTTGGGGATTTGAAAGGGAGGGTTTGATGGAATAATAAGATTTCAGTTTTAATTTAGGGATTGTGAGTTGACGTTGAGGTTATAAATAGAGAAAAAGCCATTTGTATGTTCGAGACATCAAGAAATAAGATTGATTGAAGTGTGTAAGGAGAGCGGGTGGTCTCTCGAATACCACCTAAATATTGTGTCCTCAGTGTGTGTGTTTTCAATGAAAGAGTTTGTTTCTAATACATAAGAACAGGTCAGACCTGGTCTTAACAAATTGAATATCCTACCGGCATAAATTTAACAAACACGAAAAAGGGAGACAGATAGAAGTTGTGGTGAAAGTGGGCGAAAAGGCTTGTTCAGCTCTGTAACAGGCAAACATGATACCAAATATGAATGCTACACAGGGTACTCGTACCAAAATATCAACATGGAAAAAGACAAAATATAGACATAACAACCAAAGATATGTTCAGTCAATACAACCAATGAAGCTCACATAAAGTTCATCAACAATTATCAGAAAGAAAAGTTGCCAGCATTTGCTAATACTTACCGAGAAGTTGCTCATAACAAATAAGATACAGACAATATGTTGGGAACTTAAGCAGTTACCTTGTGACAGCAGGAAGGGTTTTCTGTATTCGTTGGAGCTGGATAGAGCACTTACGGCAGCACTCGAGTCTGTGATCACAAGATAGGGTCTGACTTTGTACTCATTTGTGCATAACCAATAGAAAAGAGAAAACAAGTAAAAGTTTAATCGATAAGCAAACCTTCGTTCAGCCTGAATATTGACACCAACAGCTGGGGGTGCTGAAATGGTTGAGTGTATTACAGGTCCAAAGACAGCTACAAGCTTCAGTAACATCTCTAAAGCAACACTTACATGCCTACCCATTTACAAAAATTAACATGTGATTAATGGTCCCAGAATTCAGCAAAATATCAACTCTAGGTGTTTTAGATTGTCATATAGTCCAGGCCTCCAGGGTGGTAGATATTGCCATGTTGGAATAGGTTACATAGTTGGTCCATGTATAATGCATATAGCAGTTCATAATCTGTTCTTTTTGAAAATCACTTGCCACTCTAAGCCTCATAAGGCATCATTAGATTGGTTACTAATTATTTCCCTTTTACATAATCCTATTTTATAAGTTGTTCCAACAGACAGAAATTACTTATCTAAAATATCATCGTACACCTGGATGTCTCAGCCAGGTATCCCAGCGCAACTTCTCACTATTCATAATATTTTTCACAATTAAATAAATGAGCTATGCATGGATCCTATGTAAAATGTATCCAACCTGCCTAAGACGAGATACCTGGGAGTGCTAATAAACGAAAACAGAGTTTGGAACATGGTAATTCTAGTTGGGATAGTTGGCACAACAGACCGTTACAATAAAATCTCTATAAATTAATAGTCTTGGGCCAAGATAACTTTATTAGATGATAGAGGCTTTTAATTAATCAAGTAAAAAATCACATTGTCTACGTAATAGTTGGACTGGCAAAATCTACTATGTAAGCGAGTTTAATAACTAATCGATTACTGTCTATCAAGGTTTTACTGTACATACTAGCAGAGATGAAAACTCTGCAACATAAGGTAAAATATAAAACTTCAATAAACTGAAACAAAACAGATACAAAATGTTTAAAGAACAAGTAGGAAACAAAAAGATGGATAATGTTAAAAAGGTGATTGCTATTATTATGATCAGCCTCCCGATCAGTTTTATAAGATACAAGCATATAGATTAAGAGATAATATAAGCAAAACAATGGATATGGTACAAGAGTATGTAATACCTATCTTTCTTATTATACTTCTTATCTCTCTTATTTGGTTAAATATAAAAAGGAAAGAGAACACCACATGGTGTGACCACTCATACCGACCAAAGAACTTATGGTACAAGAGTATGTTATATTTATCTTTCTTATTATACTTCTTATCTCTCTTATTTGGTTAAATATAAAACATAAAAAGAAAACACCACATGGTGTGACCCACTGAGAAAAGAACTTAGCAAGTTTAAATGTAATTTATGTGTCTCACGCTAATTATACAGTATTAAAATTAAATACACAGTAATATAAAAATGTAAAATATTTATGATACTAGTAAAGCTGATATGGGTCCGTGTAAATCTAGAGATTGCTGATGTCATAAAATAGATACCTTTCTGCCTTGCTATCCAGTAAGCCAGAAAGCACCGGAAGCAGGCATGAGAATATATCTAAAGTGAGAACATCCATGTTTTCCACTAGTAAACTTACTAGCTCTGCTTGTACCTGCACCAGAATAATTTAAATTCAGTTTTTAAGATTTAACATGCACATTATCGACGAAGCATTAGAACAAACATAACATTCAAGATCATATAATTTAAACACCCACAGAATGATCAGGCAGCTTTTGCATGGCATTTATAGCACCCTTGATGTCGTTCCGTTCTAAAAAATGTCTCATCACCTGAAATGCCAAAAAAACAAAAATTGATCTTTAACAAATCTGGATCTTGTATTTATACACAGTGGAATGCAGTACAAAGGAGACCACATTTGCAGCTCTGTATATTCACACACACAGATATTAGAGAGGACGAGAATAGCCATAGAACAGAAAATACAGATCAATTTTTTACTACAATAAACGATGCCCTAAACCAGTGCCATACGCAACTTAGTTTCTCTAGCTTCGTGTAACGAAGCAACTGGAGTAAGCTAAATATGTACAATATGGCAAGCTGGCCACAATTTTCTACAAATGTTGCTAATGATTAGGACCTCTTGCAAAGCTCAATTTAGTAGAAGATAAATAGTTACAGTAGCAGATTAATTGGTGAAGATATTACTTTGGTACAAATATTTTAATAATTTAAGGTGAGGAATTGGATTAATTACACTGAGCAAGTTGATTGAAATATACTGTATGTCAACCGAATTCATGTAGTATTTTGTACTTTTAGGGTGTGGTTTGAACACGAAACCTGTCTAAACCAATTTGGTATATGTAGCTAAAAACTAACTCCTAGATTAACTCTATATCGGTTTTTCCTCGTATGATATAGTTGTAGGATAGGAATATATTAATAGTACATGACTAATCATATGTTCATATTATTTAGTAATTAACCTTCTTTACTCAGCAGTAAATCAATATTTGAGTTTCACCTTTTCTTTCCTACCATTCATCCTTGGATTTCCATAAGTAGCATCTTTGATTTTCTCTCGCTTCCCTGTCTACACCAATTTTCTTATTGGAGCCCTAGACGTAAATTGGCGACCAATAAATTGGACACTTAGTTCTAAAATCCTATTCATAAATCCTAACTGGCTATCAAAAAACACAACACTTGGTCAGTGGATTTTGGAAGTTTAGTAAAGAGATAAAACTGCAAAAGTTGTATCACAATATCTTCAATCCTAATAGAAGCATCTACACAGATAACTTTACCTGTAACTTTGTGAGGCGAGATCGGAGATTACTCAAGAATTCATTATGATTTTTCATTAGATCTTCCGGAACATCATCATCACTGTGAAACATTGGTTCCCTCCTAACCGACCGTGGCCGACTGTTCTGCATGTTTGCCATGTATGAAAGCATAATTAACAGAAATTTTATCTAATAAAACCTAACATATGTGCATTATAATGAACGAGAGAGAAAGATGCAAAAATTGCTTTTGATACAATGCAGGCTTCACTCCACTTACCATCCCTAAAACAACCTCCTCTCCCCTACCTCACCCCACACATATTTATCTATCATCCATTACCTAAATATCTTATAAGCATACCGAATATCTCTGCATTTCCAACAGCACATTTACCGTATAAGTTGAACACTGTTTAGACCAGTGACAGTTTAATGCTATCTCAGACATCATACATCAGAAATTTCTTTTGAGCAGTAAAATAACAATAGCTATGAGGTATATGTAGCTGACCCCTTGGAACCTAATAGATATGATTAAAATGAAAAGCAAAAAAAAAAAGGTTCTTTTAACTTTGAACATACAACAGGATCCGCGAGCTTAGCAGTCGAAACAATATCATTTATCAAAGGCTGTACCTCTATCTTACCCAATTCATTCCTAGGTTGTACTATTTTATACAATTATACTTTAAGACTTGATTCAAACTGTGTTTACATGTCATACAAGAGTGCAGACAACATAACTAGCAAAAATAAAGAGTGCAGACAACATATACACTTTTAGTTAAATTGAAAAGTTTCATGAGCAAAAAATTTGATCCACGTGAGCAGCATAACAGATAAATAAAATGAGAGGACACTACCATAGGGGATGCTTCAAGTCTTTCAGTAACCAAGTGAGGTGCCGAATTAGGTCTGCTAAACCTTCTGACGGAGGTGGATAGTCTTGTTGTATTTGGTATGCGAGGAGGTGCATCAACAGCAGTGGATACTCTCGCTTTATTAGGTCTTAATGGAGGAGCTGCATTAATTGCAATGGTGGATGCTTTGACTGTATCAGCTAATATCCGAGGAGGTGAATCAGCCACTACTGTGGATGCTCTCGCTCTATTAGGTTTTAACCGAGGTGGGGAATTAACTGCAATGGTGGATGCTTGGGCTGTATCAGGTACTACCCGAGGAGGTGAATTAGCAACTGCTGTGGATGCTCTCACTCTATTTGGTTTTAACGGAGGAGGTGAATCAACTGCAATGGTAGATGCTCTGGCAGTATCACGTATCATCCGAGGAGGTGAATCAGCCACTACTGTGGGTGCTCTCGCTCTATCAGGTTTTAACCGAGGAGGGGAATCAACTGCAATGGTGGATGATTGGGATGTATTAGGTACTACCGGAGGGGGTGAATTAGCCACTACTGCGGATGCTCTCGCTTTATTAGGTTTCAGCGGAGGAGGTGAATCAACTGCAATGGTAGATGCTTTAGCTGTATCAGGTATTATCCGAAGAGGTGAATCAGCCACTACTGTGGATGGTCTCGCTTTGTTAGGTATTAACCGAGGAGGTGAATTAATTGGAATGGTGGATACTTCAGATGTATCAGGTATGATCCTATGAGGTGTATCGGCCACTATTGTGGATGCTCTCGTTCTATTGGGTATTAATCGAGGAGGTGAATCAACAATATTGGAGGATGCCTTTTCTGTAGTAGGTATTATCCGAGAAGGCACATCAACCACAGCGGTGGATGCTTTGGAAGCATCATGTATTATCTGAGGAGGTAAATCAGCCACAATGGTGGTTTTTTTGGTTGTATCAGGTATTACTGGAGCAATAGAATCAACCACAAGGGTGGATGCTTTTGAGGCATCAGGTATCACCTTCAGAGGTACATCAACCAAATAACTGGATGCTTGAGATGTCTCAGAAAGTGCCTGAGGGGTTGGGTCATGTGTTTGAAGTTCAACGCTAAAGTTCTCTTTCCTTTCGAACCTCTCAACCAGGCTCCGTGTCCTTCCATGCACAACGGCCACTGCAAATTCAGAAGAACGGGTAAGCTAATATATTTCCAAAATGTTCTTGACTACTAAAGCGAAGCATTTAGTAACCTCCATTGACATATTTAACAGGCTTTACTCCATTGCTGCCAACGAGAGACTCATTGCCTGAAAAGGAGTAACACTTAGTAACCAGTATTATAGTAAAATCATGACAGATAAACATTAATTAGACAAAAGATTATGAATCAACGAACAAGATAAAGAGGAGAAAATAAACCTTCTCTGGACATATAAACACACTAATGCTAAATCAATGTTGTTACTAGTGACATCAGTTCTATCAGCCTACCATTTGACAAATTGACTTATTAATCTTAAACAGATAAATCACCATGTTATGAAACTACAGATAGCAAATAAAGCAAGGACCAATCGAAAGGGAGCTTGATAAGACTGATCAGAGAAGTTTGACACACAACAAGATATCTTAACAAATTTGTTGGAATCGTTTCGCGTAAAGTAGAATGCAGAAATAGATCTATGTTGCACAGGTTTGGAAATTCAGTTGGCGAGGCACATGTACTTCATAGAACGGAAGATGGGTACTCCACTTCATTAGTTCTTACACTTAATTTAGGTGTGTGGCAGCCACTCCATTGTCCGAGTATTAATTGTCACACACAGGTATTTTCCATTGAAGAGTCCATACAACATAGAGACAGATTACATCCAACTACTAATTTTTCAGAAAGGCCAAACAGGTATTTCAACTTGTTTGATAATTTGGGTTCAAGATTGCATACAAAGATTATCATGGAAGTACAGAAATTTACCCTTTTCCTCATTAGAAGGTACTAATGATATTGGCTTTCCAGAGTTCTCAGTGACAATCTTGAAGGTAGGTTTTTCCCGAGGACAGGATTCTTTAAAATTATCATCCGCTACCAGCCTGCTATTGAATTTTATGTCTCTGGTACTTCCTGATGCACCCGTCACATTGCTCAAGGAGTAGGATTCAGCAACAAGTGGTGGGATATTGACATCTAGTATAGAATTAGATGGCAGGGTTATATGAGACGACTTGTCTGGCATACCAACTTCGGCTTTTGAACTTGTGATTGATTCTCTTCGTGACCTGGAAGTTTCTTTCCCATCAGAGCTTTCCCGAGGCACAACAGTAGGAACTATGAAAGAATTAGCTGTTGTTTGACTAATAGGTTTTACGTGCAAACTGACTGCTGGAGCCTCCTTTTGAGTGCGAGACTTATTTAGTTCCTTGGTACTAAATGAGCTGAATATACTCGACGCTTTGATGGACCCAGCCTTCATAGCAGGGATAGGATTCTCTCCTGCAGCTTTACAGGAAACAGGAATTCCAGAATAATTAGAAAATCATATATTCATACACTACAAATGTAATGGAAGAGATGTATCAACAAACTAAATAGTCGCGTATGTCATGTGCTGAGGAGAGCATGCAATATTCCTACATAATATCTTCACGAAAAGTAATAACAAAAAACATGATAGTGATATTATCCCGGTGCAATTCCCATGATCCAACCTCATTTCTAACAGTTTATAACACCTAATTCGCGAAAGTAAACCTGTTTAAACTATAAAATAACCAACAGCTTCAGCTGTTATGCAGAATTAAATTGAATCATGACAACAAGGGCACCAGGTCGTGTAGATAATTAAACATTAAAACCCTAGTCAGAGTAAACTGATGGCTACTCAGACTTTACCAATTTGGCAATCAACTTTTACAAAGAAGGAGAGCAGATACAGATGCTGCAAGACAGAGGAGAAATGAAAGCACAATATCCGTTTCTCCTTGGATAGTCTTGAAATTTATTAATCACCACACGTGAAATAACTACAGTTGACCACAAAAAAAATTGGCTGCTAATACAGTAATCTAGATAATAGTTTGTATATAAAAAGATAAAATTAGCTTTAATAGTTTGGATATATAGTTTGCTTGAAAAACGATGAGTTTTAAAAATAAAAATTTTATATAGCATGCAAAAAATGAGATATAAAATAAGACCATAAATTTTAAAATTCAAATAAATATATATTTTTTAATATAAAGACTTGTGCAAAGCACGTGCTCAACACGCATTCTAAACAGGATTGGTATAAGTCCTGCTCTTGTGTTCTTAAGCACAAAACCTTAAATTCAATATGCTACCAATGATATTTAAGACTTGACAAGTCTAAATGCATAAGAAAAAGACACATTAATTCTAATGACGTCTCTTTTTATTAACAATCTTTTCAATTAAAATATTAATCCTCCCCCCCCCCCCCTTCAGTTTCACTAATTATTTTTGTTTCTGAACCGTACATGTAAGTAATTATAGGAGGTGAGTGGTCAGCTGGTCACTCAGCACCCTTTTCGCAGTCTCAGAAAAGTAAAAGTATTCTAATAAAATAAACACTTACTATCAACGTATATATTCTTAATTTCTTTGTCCTCGGTATCCGGGGTTTTGCAGCGCAAACTTGAACTCGAACTTGACCTTCCAAACCTTCCCGCCTTATGCACTGCAACATCCTGGAACTTGTCATGCACTTGCTCACACTTACTAATTGTCTCTGTTAGAGAACTGCCCCTATATGGTTCTACAAGCTAAACAGAGGGGGAAAGACTGGAATCAGTTAAATATTCACGTGAAAATGAGAAAATAAGACGTCAACTATTCTTATGGCACAAAGAATAAAATTGATAAGATTCAAAAAGTAATGGTATTACCGATGTATCTGTCAACCAAATTCCTACTGAATTCTGATGATATGAACCACCCAAAACTTTACCATCCTGTATGCAGAGATCACGCAGTGTCGACCATCCCAGATCAACTGTGTCGTGACAAACTACAGGCTCCCAAGAATAAACCTACAGTTCTTGGGAATGTATATATAAGCTTCTGCTTCCCATGTGAAAGAAGTAGTACTGATAAATGGAAAGAAGTGTTACCTTCAAACAATCATCCAGTCCAGAAAATAAAGTTTTCCCTTCAGGGTGAAAGGCAATCGATCGTACACCTGTAGACTACAGGACAAAACATATTAATATCAATTAGTTTCTTTTAAATTACAACACAAACATATTTACTACCCTAACAAAAAGAGAAAAATGGAGCAATGGATACATGGATACATGCAATAGAAAGCAACATAATGCAATGAGGAGTATGTGTATATATCTTTTTCTACACCTTCTCTCAGACTTCATCTTAATTTAACAATTATTCAATTGACATGCAAGGAATTACAGAAACTTCAATTTTATTATTTTTATTTTCTATATCTGGAATAAAAACTTGCTAACACTGAAACTCATATATATACCTATAACAGTTTCCCAGAAAATCCATTTGTTTATTGCATGCAATGACACCAATATCTGCAGTACATCTTAATGAAATAAAATAAACAGGAGAAATTAAAACCAATATGATAATTACAATTCAAGAATCCTAATCATTACAAGAATCCTTGAACAATATCAAGAAGGACTGCATGGTGACTACACTTTTAGCTTTCACTATTTTGCCATCTTTTGCATAATAAGCATTACAGAAAGGAAAGACTCCATCACATGGGAAGTACAAGGATACAAACTTGACAGTTTACACTATGCACAACAAATTATAAGTACGTCAATTTTTTCAAAGATAATAAGGAATCTAGACGCAAGTTCAAGTAAATTCTTAGTTGACTTAAAAAATAAAACAAAGATTGCAACGATTGTAGTATTGTACTATGTAATGGATGAAATACAGTGAAGGTCTACAAATAATTTATATCTATAAAGTACCCAATAAGTTATGCAGCTTAATGATTCAATGGTGTTAAACAAGAATCCTAGCAACATTGTTTTTCCACATGCAGTGTCCTTTTCACAAGCATTATTTACAACACAGAGCTTTAAAATCACATCTGTTAAATATCTGCCATTCAGGAAAATAGTCATGGCTACGTGAAAAAAGCACTACTTTATACCTCTGGTCGTGAAGATCCAATCAACTCAAAGGTTTCTAAATCCCAGAATTTCACAGTTTTGTCGGCTGAACCTGAAAAGAACATTGTATGTTACAAGCCTACAAGTAATGTAGGAAGAGAAATTTCATGAAAGTGGGAAAAGGGAAGGTTTAACAAGGAAATTCAACAAGGAATCTAATAGTAAGTCACAATGACATTAAGGGCATGTCTAATATGAGGAACAATGAAGTGGACAATAGAGAATAGGAAGTCCTAGGATACAATACTCTGAGGCTACAACATTTGGTGTGGGTTCATCTGATCACATAGCCATGCTTCATAGTAATCAAAGGTGCACCATCTGCTATTTTCCTTCTATTTGTCATCATCCAAGCACATTAAGAAGAGTTTAATCAGCCTAACCAGTTTAATCCGTGAAGACATAGCTTTCACTTAAAACTATTATTCCAAAGAGGTCGGCCTTGATACCCATTTCGTGGTAATATTCTAATTACACCTCCAATGTAGGAAGCCTGCGCCTCCACGGACCGGAAAAAGCCTAAGTCGGGAGCCAAATAGAGCCAAATGTGAACGCTATGCAGCACCTTGACAGCTCTTTCTGCAAGTCCAATACTAGATGCAAAATGGCTAGAGCCGTTGCTATATATGGCACTAGAAATTGATTTTTAGTGCTAATATACAACAAGCACCCTAATGCTACTTGCATTTTGCAACCAAATAATTCCATATTTAACTAACCTTTTGTCCAACTCACCCAAATTTCATTTAAAGTAGACCAACTTGCATTACATTTATGGTTGATTGATGATGTGACTAGATGCATATATGCATCCTTGGATGCAAATTTGACGCCAAGTATGCATATTTGCATCCAAATATGCAACTCCTTTGGAGTTGATATTTTTTGCATTTGGTGTCAAATTATAGCAATAGCACCAAATTTAGCATTGCAATGGACTTGCTCTTCTGAATGGCTATTTGAGAAGGATACTTGATTGAAGACGGGCTAAGAAAAGGGGTTTAAATTTTTAAAAAAACTATATTCGCATAGAATCGGTGGTCACAAACAAATCTCATATTTATCCAATGAAATTCAATTCATAATATTCATTATCTATCTAATGATGGAAAATCACAAGAGTTTACATAGTTATACTATTACTTGGAAGTAATTTTCAAAGAAAACAAATTCTTCTATTATTTTACTATATCAGTCTAGAGTATAATCTTACTTAATAAAGCTATTACCTAATCAATTATAATTAATTTTGTTCCTGGATAATAATGTATAATACATACTATTAAATTTATTAAAGTTGATGTATAATGTATTACCTAATCATTCTTCTCTCTTTCGAAGAAAATTTGACAAAGAGTTTTTATAGTGAAGAAGAATACATAATCCTCGAATAGGACTCCACATGTGTTGAACATGATCGAGATATATCATATGCATAATTGACTTTATAAAACTATCGAGGAATTATTCTTAGTGGATTATTTGGAAGGTCTATTTGATATATTTAAGGTGTGACTTTAAATTGTAAACATCCTCATGTACGACCTTATTAGTATCAAAAACATCAACTTGTACCTCATTTTTTGGAACATCTATTTAAGGACAAACATGTCTAATCTATCATCATCAACTTGTAAATCTGAATCATCACCAAAAGTTTTCTCATCTATAATAGTACTTGGAGTTGTCGCATCAGATAACTCCACAATACAAGGTTTCGTGGGCTTGATCAACTTGGTGCATAACTCTTCAAAGAGCTTCATTTGATTCCTCTTATATTTTTAGCACCCGTCATACAGGTGTCAACTTTCTATCTTCGGATATGAACCAGCTGGCAATAGTCATCATCATGTGAATATGATTGTTTAAGGATACCTTTTATAGCACGAAGTAATCCTTCAAGTTGTGAAATTTGAACCTTGAGTACTTCAGGATCTATATAGCAAGACATGTTTTGTAGTTTTGAGACTAAGCAACAAGTCAACGACAATATTTCCCACCCTGTCCGGCATCAAGTGGTATTAAAGACAATGTTCCTGCTATCTATTTACATGAATCATCCTATTTCACCGGCTTAATTCTAACCCTAAGTTGTTTCACAACCACTTAACCACTGCCAAACACCTATAGCCTATAGCCCAGAATTACCTCTTCAACATGCTACTTGTCCACCCAAAGACGCTATCGAAATATCACATATTATACAGAAAATGGCAATACTACGATGATTTAATTGCACATCCGGAACCGCATAAAAGATCATTACTAGAGAAACTATTGGAGTTATCCAAGGACATAAGTGCTAGATATGATAAAATGCAGCAAACTTGTGAATTTATCGATCGCAAAAATGGGTAAGTGACAAGTCATCGATATTGTCATAATTCAACAACATATACACATGTAGTTATAATCTATCTATATATATATATATATATATATATATATATATATATCACTCTCTTTCTACTAGCAATCCTCATTGTATATATAAAATTATAGATAAATTCTGAGGCTTGGTACTATTTATTGATATATATGCATGGTAGACTGGTAGTGATATGGATTTTAAGTTTATATTGTATATATGTCGATTAATTATTGTGGATGAACTCAATGCTTGTTACCCGACAAAAATGTACATGATGACTATTGTGTCCATAAATATCACATATTCTATTTTTAAGTGAATCAGAAAGAATATAAATTAATTTGAAGGAGGTAGACACAAGGATATGCGATTAAGGACAGCCATAAGTGTTAAACTTTTAATAGGAAAAAAAATCGATAAGTACATCTTAATGTCGCAAACGTACCTGTTGCCATAAGAAGCTCCATCGGATGAAAGTCTATCGATCGAATATGTCCCTCGTGAAGTTTGAGATCGTGTAAGAGTTTTCCAGCAGTAAGGTCCCATATCTGTGCAACAGCAGATAAGATCAATGAAATTTTGTACCAAATAATACTATGAAACCCGAATATCTTGCACCAACATCCAAGTATTACCTTTACAACATTGTCAAGTCCACCAGAGACTAGCCAACGACCATCCGGACTAAATCTAACAGTACTAATTCCTCTTACGTGACCCTTATACATGTGAATGCGTTCTTTCTTTCTTATATCCCAGATCTTTATATTAGTGTCCTTTGAACCAGATGCAAAAAACTCACCAGATTGATGAAATTCAACAGCGGTGCAATAAGATCTGTGGCCATCAAAATTGCGAACAACTGCATTTTAAGAACAATGTCTAGATTAAAACCAAACTATCAGACGGTTCATTTTTATAAAAATAAATCAAAAGCCTTTGTAACTACTCAATGAAAACATAGTAAACTGACATTCTAGCTCGGTGTATACAATATATAATCCTGCAAAGTAATATATACGATTGGTTGGGGACTTGATAATACTTTTATAACAATTTTTCCCCGTAAAGTGATTCAAGTAGATTTTAGCCAAGTTTCTTAACCAAGGAAATATAAAGTTTTCATAATTAATCGGATGTGAAAAACTTACTCTTTGCTTGTTCCAAATCCCACAGCTTTAAAGCACCGGCAGAAGCCCCAGCAACTACAAAATCCTCCCCTGGATCAAAGGCCACAGATTCTATTGGACTTGTGTGACCACTTAAGCTCTGCATGAAAAAGGTACATTAAAAGGAGCAAAAGTCTCATTTCACTTCATATGGTAATAAACTAATAATAGTGTTGAAAATCTTACAGCGAGAGTTCCATTATATTGGTAGCTTTTTAATAAACGAGTAAATAGGCAGTACAAGACAAGTACATTCACGCAATGACATGACAACAGTACTTGCCGAAAATAGATTCCTAACAATCTGCATCAAAACGGATACAGATGTCCAAGATGATCACCATGTTCACTATCGGCTATTGCAAAGTTTTCCTAGTCAATATAGCATTATGACATTTTGCAAAGTGGCTGATAACGTTTAGCTTGCGATTTGGGTTCCATCTGATTGCACAGATGAACTATGTATGCTCAGTCTAGAATGAGATACGTTCAACTATATTATGCTCAGTCTTTCTGTATGAACATTTAAATTTCTTCACCCATTTATTAATAATACTCAAAACAGAATTTACATTGAGTCCAGTAAAAATAAGAACTTTGCTTCACATAGAAACAAACATTACCGACACGCACAGAACGGACCAAGACAAGGACAATGGGGTCTACTTCAATTTCAAATTTACGCACAAAAATTTTACACATAACCCATTTATAATTTCTACCATAAACACCGCTGGTAAAAGAGATCTTATAACAAACAGTCAATCTAAGTTCAAAATTTGCCAAAGTAATACATTCTCCCTAATTTTTTAAAATTTAGAATAACAAAGTCATATCTTCAAATCTTCCTAAACTTATATTCTTTCCCTACTAAGTCCGTCCTTCACACAAAGATTAAACATTCAAGATCCTAAACAGTAAAAGCATACAAAATCACATTAATTTCGAGAATTTCAAAACTAACCGCTAAAGGAGCTGATTTGCCAATAGACCAAAGATTAACTAGTTGATCATCACCACCAGTAATAAATAAACCGCGGCGCCGCTTTTTCGCAAGACTTAAACAATTTACATTCCCTGAATGAGCAACAATCTCCTCTACATTCCATTAATTAAAGTCAAGAAAATGCAATTAATCCATATAACAATCAATTCAAAAACCAATCTTAATAAAATCATTAATTTACATCAAAAATTACAAATCATAAATTCAAAAACTAATCTTTAATTAAATCACAATTATCAAGAAGTAATAGACAATTAAAAGTTCCTAAAAAATCGGAGCAATAAAAACATAAAAATTCCTAAATATTGAAGGATACGTAATTTATATCCACGATTAGCCATGAGTAAGCTTCAAAACGACGGCGTTGGTGAGGTTGTGGTGATGTAATTGTGAGCTTAATTAGGTAGCTGCACAGATAAGTATGTGTATATAGACAGATTTATATACACTGTACAAACACATAAGATGTAGGAGAGTAAGAATTTGAGTTTGAAGTTGAGGAACAAAGAGAGAGAGAGAGAGAGAGAGAGAGAGAGAGTTGAGAAACAAATAGATTAGATACTGGAGAGAGAGAGAGAGAGAGAGAGAGAGAGAGAGAGAGAGAGAGAGAGACGGATTAAAGTTTTTTTTTATTTTTTTACTGAGTGAGACGGATTAAAGTTGAGAAACAAATAGATTAGATACAAGAGAGAGAGAGAGAGAGAGAGAGATGTGTGTATAGGTTTGTATGTAAATGTAGAGAGAGGGGTTGAGCAGTGTGGAGTATAGACCAGAGTCTTGTCACAAGACAACATGATGGCCACTTCTCTGTGTGTTTCTTGTTTTATTTACACTTTTGCCCTTTTCCTTCATTTAATATTAATACCCACTTAATTTATTGTTGTTCCCACGCTCTATTGGTTAACTACTGTTAAACAATGATTTACGCACTACCAGGTGACAGGTGTTCCCCCGTTCATATGTTATCCTTCCTTTATTACAGAAGTAATATATCTTACTCTACCGCATTCAGTTAACAAATCACAAAACTTTAAATTAGTTTAGGATTAATTAAATATCAATCCTAAATTTTAGACCAATCATAAGAATTTAAAAACTTTTCTTATATAATTTATCAATTAAGGGCAGTTAAACTATCCATACAATGTCATTAACCAATCAAAATTCAATATTATTTTATTTTTAATTAAATTTTAAATCAGTTATAACTTTTCTCATAATTAGATTTTAAATCAATTATAATTTTCCTCGTATAATATCAACCAACCGTGGTTAGACGATCCATATAACCTGATTAACCAATCAACATTTAATAATTTATTTTAATTTTAATTTTAATTTTAATTCATTAAAATTTTCCTCATATAATTTAATTAGCCAATAGTGGGTAGATTATCCATACAATACGATTAACTAGGGTTGTACGTTCAATCCGCTCAACCGCGATAACTGACCCGCATATTGCGAATAATCACGAAACGCGAATGGTCGCGGATGAAGTTTTAGATAACCGCTAATTTGCGGTTTGGTTGCGGATTCGACATCTGAAAAATCACAAAAGTTAAACCGCAACCGCCAACCGCACATTATATAAATTAATATATTTGTATTTAATATATACACAATTATATATATTATATGCATATATATATATATACAGAAATTATGTATGTATTAAAATTCATGGTCAAGGCCTAAAGGCTCTAAACTAGGTCCTACTAAACAAAATGAATTAAAACCTTAATACAGTCGACGTAGTCCTTCTTTCTAGTCGCGCTCATATAATTACAGAGTTTATTTATTTTTGTGAGTTCGTATATTAAGTATTAAAGTTAAGTTTTTTTGTGCAACTACTTTCGCGGTTGAACCGCAAATTTCAATCGCAAAAATCGCAATTACGTGGGTGGATATGGTTGGTTTTTTTACATTAATGATTTGGTTGCGGATGAAGATTTTGAATAACCGCAAGTTACGGTTTGGTTCGGCTTTTAACCTCCAACGGAATCATATCCACCAGCGTACATCCCTACGATTAACCAATCAAAATTCAAAAAAAAATTGATATTAAAATTTTTCATTACTTACCATTATTGTCTTGGTTTACAAACCATGGTTAGTTAACAATTCTAACTTAAATATAATAATAATTTTATTTTAAATATTAATATATTACATATTTTTAAGTTCAAAAATGTTAGTTGATACATCATTATTTTTATATATATAAAATCGATAGGTATTTTTTATATATATTTAGGTTGTGGCTCTCATCGCAAACTAATAATTGAATCTCTTAATAGATTTTTTTAGAAATCAACTAAAAACTTTGATATGAGCATGTGCCCGTTTGTTTGGGCACCACGCCTATGATTTCGTTAAGAGAATGTGTTTGATGTACTATAATTATTTCTTTTAATTTATTAATATATTTTTTCAATTTTCAACTACAATCATCTTTACTTAATCTCATATATAAAATACTTTGTTATTTTAAAAAAATTTAGAGATCTTTTATTTTAAATTTGCGTTTAAATTTAATTAGATAAATTTTGAAATCAACTGATGATAGTTTAAAAGGGGATAAAATTGGATTTAACAAATTGAAATATTAAAATGAATTTTAGAACAAATGTATTCAAACATTACAACATATTTCTTAATAGATTTTTTAGAAATCAACTAAGAAGTTGGATATGAGCATGTGTCAATTTGTTTGGGCACCACACCTATGATTTCGTTAAGAGAATGTGTCTGGTGTATTATAATAATTTCTTTTAACTTATTAGTATAGTTTTTTTTAATTTTCAACCACAACCATCTTTACTTAATCTCATATATAAAATACTTTGTCATTTTAATTTTTTTTTAGAGATGTTTTGTTTTCAATTTGCGTTTAAATTTAATTAGATAAATTTTGAAATCAACTAATGATAGTTAAAAAGAGGATAAAATTGGATTTAACAAATTAAAATATTAAAATAAATTTTAGAACAAATGTATTCTAACATTACAACATTTTACATATTCTTTTTATGAGTTTGATGTTTCGTACGCACTCACCTTAGGTGAAATATAACTAGTTTTTAATGTAAATACACGAGATGTATGTTTGTCATAGAACTTAATCAAATAATTACGCACATATCATTAAAATACATTACGTACTTAGGTAAGTTCCCTAAATACGCACTTAGGGGCATTTTTATCTTTTTTTAAGTGCAATAATTGACCGACAAATATTATGAAAATAATGGAGCACAAACCTATCAATCATTGTTAATCAAGTCGATACATATTTGATCATATAAAAATATATTATAAAATCTTGATAATATAATGGTTTTATAATATTCGGCATAATGTTTAAGTTGTGTAACAATTGTGTATAGTTACACAAATTCTATGAATTTTGTACATTATTAAGAATTGACATTTGATCATGTTAAAATTTATAATAAAATTTTGATAATAAGGTGATTTTATAATATTCGACATAAGATGCCGTACACAAATTCTATGAATTGTGTACAATATTAAGAATCGATTACTAAATCAATATATGTAAATCTTAATCAGACTAACCAAAATCAATCGCAAAGAAACAGTACACAAATATAAAATACAAAGTCGTTTTAAATTAAGCGGACCAAAAGTTACCATCAAAGTTTAGATTAATAATATGAATAATGCTAGAGGTACCGGGTACATGTACAAAATGACATGTGTCATTATTTAATTGGCAATAAATTAATGTACTCCTTGCATTCACATCAATATCACCAATTAAAACATTCCAAATTGACACATCAACAATGCCACATCATTCGGTACCTAAATTTTGTACCCCAATTCGATACCTATTTTATAGTTCCTATTTTATATTATTAATCATAGTCACTAAAGAAGTCTAATTTCAAAACAATAATTAGTTAATTTGCATATTCTTAAAATACTTATTTTTTAAATTATAAAATATTAACAAATTAATTACTCTTTTATTTTAATATCTATATAAAACAAAAATTATAAATTACATAATTTTGTTGGTTCTTTTTAACTTAATCTTAATTTAAATTTTTAACCAACTATTTATACTATTATATTAAATACGAAACATTGAAAGTTTTGTAGTCTGGTCCCGAAAGTTTTTGTAGTCTGGTCACTCAATTCATAGCTGTTAGATATTTTTGATCAAATCGATGGTAACCGTTAGATAAAATATTAAAATTATTATATAGAATATCTTTTCTATTTTTCCTAACTAAAACATCTCATTTTCCAAAAATATCGCAGTCAATTTCATTTAATAAAATAACATAATAAAGTTATAACTGCTAATAACTAACACATTACCTTTTTTAGCCAAAGTTTAAGTTCTTTTTTATATTTTCTAACTAAAATTTCTACTTTTCTATTTTTCCTAACAAAAACCTCTTATTTCCCAAAAAATATCACGAACACTTCTATTTAATAAAATAAAATAATAATATCGTAATTACTAATGAATAACCGATTAGTTTTTTTTCCCAAAACGTATATTAATTTTTATATTTTCTAACTAAAATTTCTTCTAACTAAAACCTCAAAGATATTAGGTAAATTTCATTTAGTAACATAAAATATTAATAATTAACCAATTACCTTTATTAGAAGCATATATTCTTTTTTATAACCCAAATCTCTACTTTTTTATTTTTTCTAACTAAAATCTCTCATTTTCTAAAAATATCACGGGCATTTCTATTTAATAAAATAAATTAATAATATTATAATTAATAATAACTAACCGATTAGCTTTTTTTACCAAAGTGTATATTATTTTTTATATTTTCTAACTAAAATGTCTCATAACTAAAACCTCAAAAATATCAGGAGCTATTCCATTTAACAACATAAAATATTGATATTATAAATATGATATGGACAGAAAAGTAATTATAGAAATATAATTGACTATTCTTTGGAAAGGACAAGTATTTAAGGCCCAAAACCCAGATTATTTATTAATTTCGTAATTAATAAATAGGGAAAATATACAGCTCATAAAAAGAGTCCAAAATATGGTAAATTCATCAAAGAAGGATCCAGAATCCCAATTAAAGGCAATTAATGAGTCATAGCATTTATCAACAAGGAAAAGACTTATCCTGCAAGAAATACAATGTTTATCCATTATCAATAAGGAGACTTATTCGCTAAGACTCCTAAACATACCATAAATACTAGGCTCTAGACGCCTATATAAGGACCCTGATCCTACAATCAGAACTACGTTTTGGGGCACAGCTCCATACGTCACAACGCCTCGAAGGCGCAACAAGCCACAAAGGCACCCCTAGAACTACGTTTTAGACTTCATCCTCGAATAAGGACATACAAGTCACTACGTCCTTGGTATGCCCCTGCCGCCATAGCCCCGAGGGCAACACCAAGAACTACGTCTTTGGCTTGATTCTCAATAACGATTTGAGATACGTAGGCATCTTGTGAGAACCGATTTAGTCTCGAAACGCAAGTGCAGTCATAAAAGCTCGAAAGCTCATTAAACCCTCGCATTAAATTCGTAAGCTCAGATTTTATTCCACAACATTTGGCGCCGTCTGTGGGAAGACAACATCAACCATGGCAAACACACGAAGAACAGCTCGGGATACTCAAACTCCCGATGATCGCCCTATCACCTCTAAAGCTGATCAGCCACCGCCGACTACTGGCACACAAGGGGCGAATATCCCCACCAATACTCAAGGACCGGAAATCCTGATTTCGGTTGAAGGGACGAATCCCCTGCAGATGGTCATTCATGGATCTAATCCACAAGAGACCGTTCACCAGCAACCAATCACGACCTCCCCGCTGCTCATGAATGCACCAAGGAGCCTTCAACTCCATACTACTGATCTCCCTCAATACGCGAATCAGACTTTGGGGATGCCAAGCTATGGTATGCCCCCTCGACCTATGGCGGGCGGTAGTGGAACTAATCCAATCTACCATGAGGCATATGTGCCCCCTTATATTCAAGGTCTGGGACCCCAACAACAACAAACTCGCCAGACCCCTCTCATTCAAGATTACTCTGGCCCATACACCGAGGACGAAGGTTATACAACTGGGGAGGATGTCGCCCCAAGAAGGAGACGTTCTTCACAGACAAATCGGGAGCAACCCCAAACTACTAGGGAGAAACTTGCAGCCCATGAGGCAGAGACTGCAAGGCTCAAAAAACTCCTTGCTGAAGAAGAGGCCGCTCAATCTCGGGGCCGAACGACTGAAGGAATCCCGATAATCAACTTGGATCCACCAAGAAGGACCAAGAGGGTTGAAGCCCCAAGGGGTGATCCTAGTATTCTGTTGCCCCTAGGAGATCCTGATGATCCTACACCACCGTTTACTCAAGACATCATGAAAACAGCTATATCCAGAAAGTTTAAGATGCCTTCGATCAAAGCCTATGATGGAACGGGAGATCCCGCAAATCATGTAAGGACCTTCTCCAATGCACTGCTGTTGCAGCCAACCAACGATGCGGTCAAGTGTAGGGCGTTTCCACAAACTTTGGCAGGCATGGCCCAACGTTGGTATAGCCGTCTACCTCCCAACTCTATTGGGTCATTTAAGGAACTAAGCAAGGCTTTCATCAATCAGTTCATTAGTGGAAGGGTGCATGAGAAAAGTTCTGCATCACTCATGGCAATCCGGCAAGGACAGAATGAGGCCCTAAGGGACTACATCAATCGATTCACTCGAGAGGCTTTAAAAGTCCCGGACTTAGAGGACAGAGTGGCTATGATAGCCCTGCAACAAGGAACCACTGATGACCACTTCAAACGGTCGTTAGCTAAACATCCCCCCGAGAGCATGCTGAAGCTCCAAGATAGGGCCGGAAAGTATATCAAGGCTGAAGAAAGTATGAGAAAATATGAACCCATTACTGGCGGTAGTGGAAACTCAAAGAAAAGAAAAGAAACTCAGGAGTACGACGTCAAGGAAAAGTTTCCCCGAACATCAAAGAACTCCGATTCTCCCCCCAAGAGAAGCAATTTTGGGCCAAAATTCACAGAATATGCAAGATTGAATACTCCCAGGAGTCAAATTCTGATGGAGATAGCCAAGGAAGAAGATATCAAATGGCCAAAGCCAATGAGGGCTGATTTGTCTAAACGGAACCAAAATCAGTTTTGTCGGTTCCACAAAGAAGTCGGTCATGACACCGATGATTGTAGACAATTGAAAGATGAGATTGAGTTTCTGATACGAAGAGGAAAACTCAGCAAGTTCACTAAGGATGGAAGCCAAGGGAGTCAAAGAGGAAACTATGAAAGGAAGGATTACGACAGAAGGGACAACGACCAAGATCGTAACCCTAAGCCCCGAGGGCCAGTCATCAACATGATATTCGGAGGGCCAACTGCTGCTGGGTCCTCCCGAAACTCAAGAAAAGCTTATGCTCGAAAGGTAATGACTGTGGTTGGAGAAGCACCGAAGCGTGCCAGAACAGAAGTGTCAATAGGTTTTGATGATTCAGACTTGGAAGGGGTGAAGTTCCCCCACGATGACCCTCTAGTCATCATACCTGTGATTGGCAATTCTGAAACAAAGAGAGTCCTAGTCGACAATGGAGCTTCAGTGGATATCTTGTTCCACGATGCTTTTATCAAGATGGGTTACACTGATTCTCAGTTAACACCCTCAAATATGCCTATATACGGATTCAACGGGGTGGAATCAAAAGTGGAAGGCACTATCCAACTCCCAATGACCATGGGGCAAGGGATGAATATGTCTACTCAGATGTTGAACTTCATAGTTATAAAAGCGACTTCAACCTATAATGCAATCCTGGGAAGGACTGGTCTTCATGCGTTCAAGGCTGTTGCCTCATCTTATCATCTAAAAATCAAGTTCCCAACGAGGAATGGGATTGGTGAAGAACGAGGAGACCAAAAGATGGCTAGAAGTTGTTATTTAGCCGCGTTAAGGCCTGATGGAATCAGGGGGCAAGTCCTCCCAATTGAAGACATGGATACTAGTGACAATGAGGACCGAAGAGGGAAACCAGCTGAGGATTTAATCCCCATTCCCTTAGTCCCTGGTGAACCGGAGAAGCGGCTGACATGCCAGGGATTGATCCCCAATTGATAACTCACAAATTAAATGTGGATCCTGAAAGGAAGACGGTGAAACAGAAAAAGAGAAGTTTTGCTCCCGAGAGGCTTGAAGCCATCAAACTAGGAAGTTGAAAAGCTTTTGGAAGCTGGGTTCATTGAGTAAATTCAATTCCCAGAATGGTTGGCTAACCCCGTGATGGTCAAAAAGGCTAACGGAAAATGGAGGATGTGCGTCGACTTCACTGATTTGAATGATGCATGTCCTAAGGATTGTTTTCCCTTACCAAGGATTGATGCACTAATAGATGCTACAGCTGGACACGAGATGCTTAGCTTCATGGATGGCTTCAGTGGATACAATCAAATCAAGATGCATGAGGATGACATCTCCAAGGTATCATTCATCACTGACTTTGGTGTTTTCTGTTATTTAGTCATGGCATTTGGACTTAAGAATGCAGGGGCAACCTACCAAAGGTTGGTGAACAAAATTTTTGAACACCTAATTGGAAAAACCATGGAGGTCTACGTAGATGACATGTTAGTCAAAAGCCTCGATAAGGTCGATCACATTGAGCACCTCTGAGAGGCATTTGAAGTGCTAAGGCACCACAAGATGATGTTGAATCCAGCTAAGTGTGCCTTTGGTGTAGGCTCGGGAAAGTTTTTAGGCCTGATGGTTTCCAAGAGAGGAATCGAGGTTAATCCCGACAAAATCAAAGCAATTCTAGACACGGAACCACCACAGACTGTTAAGGAAGTCCAGAAACTAACTGGAAGAGTGGCAGCATTGGGAAGATTCATCTCTAAGTCAGGAGAGAAGTGCTTACCTTTCTTCAAAGCACTTAAGAATGTGAATTTTTTTGAATGGACAGCTGAAAGCCAAGAGGCCTTTGAGGCCTTGAAGAAATACATGGCTGAGCCACCACTATTGGCCAAACCAAAACCAGGAGAGGTTCTTTATCTATACTTGGCAGTATCCAACACTGCCCTTGGAGCTGTTTTGGTAAAAGAAGAGTTAAAGGTTCAGAAACCCATCTACTACGTGAGCAAGATCCTACATGGGGAAGAAATAAACTACTCTACCATAGAGAAGTTTGCCTTAGCCTTGATTATGGCCTCAAGAAAACTACGTCCATACTTCCAGGCACACAAGATAGAGGTCTTGACTAATCAGCCTCTAAGAAACATCTTGCATAGCCCTCAAGTAAGTGGAAGATTGATTAAATGGGCCATTGAACTAGGGGAATTTGACATCAAATACAAGCCTCGAACGGCCATAAAAGCACAAACACTTGATGACTTCATGGTTGAATGCACCATTGACAACCAAGAAGTCGGGGGGCAGGAAGTGACAGTGGAAGACAAGGAAGTTGAAGAAATAGTCTCCAAAGAATGTTGGGTGCTCTATTTTGATGGAGCATCAAAAACAAAATCAAGTGGAGCCGGTTTAGTGCTACAAAGTCCTGATGGATTCCTCATAGAGTACGCACTAAAACTGGACTTCCCAACGACAAACAACGAAGCTGAATATGAAGCTCTGATAGCTGGCTTAGGGCTGGCTGGCTGGAGCCTTGAGAGTCAAAACTCTGAAAGTATGTGGAGACTCGAGGCTAGTGGTTTCCCAAGTAAATGGGGAGTTTGAAGCCAGAGATGAAATCATGGCCAAGTACTTAAAGCTCATCAAAGCAATCATGACTCAATTTGACGAATGCTATGTAGAGCACATTCCAAGGGAAGAAAACATGAAGGCTGATGCCTTGTCTAAGTTTGCTTCTTCAGAAATTGAAAACTATGCAGGGAGTGTATACTTCCAAGTCTTGAAGACCCCAAGCATCAACGGAAAGTTGGTAGCACCCATTGATGTTGCTAGTTGTTGGATGGATCCCATCAAGGCCCATCTAGAAACTGGGTGGCTACCCAACGACACTTCAGAAGCAAGAAAACTATATGTGAGAGCACTAAGGTATGCCTTGATTGAGGGAATTCTATACAAGAAGTCTTTCATCATTCCTTATCTGAAATGCTTGAGACCTCAAGAGGCAGAATTGGCCCTAAAGGAAGTACATGAAGGAATTTGTGGGCAACAATTGGGGGGCAGAGCCCTTGCCCATAAAGTTAGTCGTCTAGGTTTCTACTGGCCGAGCATACTTGCTGATGCTAAAAGCTATGTGAAGAAATGTGAAAGGTGCCAGAAGCATGCACCAGTGGTTAGGCAACCACCAGAGATGTTGACATCCATAAACTCACCAATTCCATTTGCCATGTGGGGAATGGATATACTTGGACCTTTCCCAATGGCAAGTGCACAACGAAAGTTCTTGATAGTAGCAATCGACTACTTCACCAAGTGGATTGAGGCTAAGCCATTAGCCAAGATAACCACCAAGCAAGTGATGCATTTCTTCTGGGAAAATGTGATATGCAGATACGGGATTCCACGTATGTTATTCCCAAATGACCTAACAGAATTGTAGAAGGGGGGGGGGGGGGGTTGAATACAATTCTTGATATTTTCTTGAAACTAAACACTTTATGAAATTAAACTGAACTGAATAAATAAAAACACAAGATATAAATAATTCAGTTGGATTGTTTGATGATCCAACTGAAGTGTTTTTATTGCGGAAATAATCTGTGATACAAATGTTCACAGCTGCTCAGTTACAATGTTGTAGAGAAGAAATGCTCTCAAAAATAGCTAATACAATCTATTTGTTTTTCTCCTCTCTTTCTAAAGTGACTGCTACACTTGGTTATAAATCCCAAGTTTACAATTCTACATTTGGTTAAACTAAAGAATAATAGAAGTAACCATCAGTAGCTTGCTTTTCATTCCTTTTGTCCAATGGTCCTTGGAGATCTTTGCTTTTGTCTTCATGCTCATTATAATCATTCCCAAGAGCCTTATTGGAAATTGGAATGTTTCCTTATTTCCAGTAACCACTTTGATGGTTTCCAATGCAAAGTACACTTCCATATCTCCTTTTAGATCTGTTCAGTAAACTGTCACTATCACTTTGTCAACTGTTCAAAAAGCAACATTGATTCGTTGATAGCAAGGAGATGTGTTTCGTTGATAGCTTCATTCTTCATTCCGTTGATGGTGTTTCCCTCGTTTCGTTGATGGGTAAACTCCATACCGTTGACAGAGTAATCTTCATACCGTTGACATGTCTTCACTTAGGCAGAATTACAAGGCATAACATATTTACAATTAACCAACCTATTTTGCCTATCTAGTACATAGTCAACATGACTTAGAAAACCTATCTAAAACATATAATAGAATGCCTATCATACTGTGAAGTATTGTACAATGCAATTGCTACAACACTCATTTCGTTGATGAGCTTCCTGTCAACGAAACACTGCTAAGCATGCTATTTCGTTGACAGCTACAAAATTGACTTTACACAAATTCTACTAAGTGTTTTATGCTTATCATCAAGAACAACATATTCCTAACAATCTCCCCCAATTTATGACTGATAGAATAACAGCCATAAATCAAGAGACTTGATGATAACAAAAACACTCAGATACATCATAAATTACAAAAGTAGAAAATGTATTAAGCTTCAAAACTTTATAGACAAAATATAAGACTTACAAGACTAATGCCCACAAGTGCTCCTCTAGTCTGAGCAAATGTTTCATCTGTGACTTCTTTGTGGCATAGTCTTCTTCCCTCTCTTGGAGTTGTTTTCCTCAATCTGGACCTGTAGTCTTCTGTAGAAGATTTTCTCCTCTTCATCTTGATCACCAAGCTTGGATTGCATCAGCTTTAGAGTTTGATTAAATGCCTTCTCCAGCTGGTCTTCCATTCTGAAGAATCTTCTGCAATTGTCCTTGTCCTTAAACTCCATCATCCAATAAGGTTGAAGATGGATTTTCTTTCCTGTTGAGGGAACTCTAAGTATCCTTGGAAGAGCCTCAGGCTTGTTCCAGCTAGCCTTTAACTGACAGATTTTGGAGACCACCTCAGACTTGGCTGTTTTGGTGAAACCGAAGTCCTTTTTCAAGCATCTAAACACTGAGAGTAGTGTTTGATAATCTTCTCCTAAAATTCTGTAGAGAGGCCACACTTGTTCTCTACCACCCTTGAATGTGAACACTAGTCTTTCAGGCAACTTTTGAGAAGCTGCAATTCCCCTTACTTCCACCAGGTTGTCTAAGTCAAGATGTAGACTGGATTCTTCCCTGATGTCAGCAATGTACATGCAGTCCTCTGGGTTTGAAGGGGGTTTTTGAGATTGTGGCTTTCTCACAAAAACAGGCTTTGCTTTAACAGGCCTCTTCTTTGTCTTCATTGGTTGGTCCTTTTCTAACAGGAACTTTGGAAAGTATGCCTCATCAAAATCAATTGGTTCCTCTTTTGGCATGATTGGTTGATCATGAAAATTGACAGGATGTGCAGGATCACAGGCCAACTTTCCCTCAAAAACTGGATTAGCAATTGTTGGAGGTGCAATAGGTATAGAAGAGTCTGATGCAGTACTCTGAGAATCAGCACTCTCAAAGTCTATGTTTCTCCTAGCTCTCTCTTTGGGTTGCCTTGTGCTCTTCTTTGAACTTCTTTCCTCTCTAGTGCTTTCCTCTTGCTTCCTTTCTTCTTCATCTAGAGCTTGAGCTACTGCAAGAGCTTGCATAGCTGCTCTTTCTGATTCCTCAGCCTTGGCTTCAGCAAAGTTTGGATGACCAGCCCAAACACAGATTTGTTGTCCATTCCTGTAGACAATTGCCCTTTGCTTCCTTATCTCATAATTATTACTTTCCTTGCTTTTTGTGATGAGTAGACCAAGAAGCTTGTGCTCATCTGGATAAGGTGCAGGATAGAAAGTCCTTGCTATGTTTTTGCCCTTTGGTTTAGCAGGGGACTTGGGAGATAGGCTTCTTTGAATTGTAGCTTGTTCCACATCCCTAATGCATGAAGTTTGTCCTTTTTCCTTCCTTGGTCCTTGAGTGACTCCATGTAGAAGGGGCTCTTGGTGATAGAAAGAATTTGTCTGTGGCTCCCATTCCGTTGATGCTAGTGCCATGGCATTCGTTGATGGCTGTTCCGTTGATGGATTTGAGTCCTTATCTTCAGTAATCTTCTTGAACTTTGCTTCTATGTTGGACCAATGTTCTTTGATTTGTTCTGCAAGTCTCATCCTCATAGAAGCTTCTTGTATAAGGTCAATACCATCCTTTTGCTGCTTGCCAAGCTCCCCCATTGCTAATGGCTCCTTTGGTAGGGAAATGGCTGGGACCATAACCTTGGTAATCTGAATGTCTAGCTCCTTAGATTTCTCCCCCTTTTTGTTATCATCAAAAGAGATGGCTGGGAGTCCTTGAGCTGCCACTAGCTGGGCCAATAGTTGAGTTTGTTTCTCCTGTTCCTTTTGCATCTGTGATAGAGTGGCTTCCACCTTGTCCACTCTAGAAGAGAGAGTCTTCAAGGAGGAATCCACTTCAGGTTCTTTAGAGAAAAACCTGTTCATCCTGGACACAGTGAGAAGAGGAAGCTTTTCATCTAGCCTCCTATCATTAGCAGCCCTAAGGTTGCTGATTGAATCCTTGATCTCTGTAGCCTTAATCCTTGTCTGCAACATTTGTAGCCTTTGAATTTCCAGAGAATCCATTATGGCTTTGTAGAATTTCTTGTCCCTTGCTCCTGCAGACTCATGAGCTAGATATGCTTCTTTGTACTGCCTTGTGATAGCAGCATCCAAATTGCTTCTACCATGCATATCTTGAGAAAGCCAGTTTGGTGTAGGAGGCACCACAGAAGTCCCAGTCTGTGCAGTAGTGGCCACCTGTAGATTGTCACCAAAGCTATCCTCATTATCAGAAAAATCAAAGTCTCCACTTGCTTCAGCTCCTGGAGGTAGATTGGTCAAGGCATCCTTTGCTCTTTGCATTGATGCAGTTGTGTGAATTAGTTGTAGTGACCTCTCTGCCTCCACATTGCCCTGTTGAGCCAAAATTTGATAGGCTGACACAGGATGAGTAAAGGTCTCAGGATCCAGGGAAATACTATCCAGAGTTTGCTGATAAACCTCTTGGAAAGTAAGTTCCCTTTCTCCCTCACTGACCTCCATTAACTCATTAGCAATGGCTGCTTCCATCCTTATTTCTCCTGTAGTCCCTTCTCTCTCTCCACTCTGTTCTTGCATCATGGGCTCCCCATGGCTCACACCTCTCACACCCTCACCTTCACCTTCTAAGGTGGAACTCTCAATCTCTCCTTTTGCCTGGTTGGAAGAAATAGCCAGCCTCTCACTCACATTCTCTCCTTTTGCCTGGCTGCAAGCCAGCCTCTCAGTTTCACTCCCTCTCAGTCCTAGAAGTGTCTCAACTACCACTAGATCATCTGCACTAGTTGTGGGAACAACTTGATTTTCAATTAAAGGTGCAGAGTGAACTATCAACGGAATGGTAGTTTGAACTGTCAACGGTATGGATACCGTTGATGGAGAAACACTTGTCAACGAAATAGACTGTTTCGTTGATGAAGTCAAGAAAGCACTTTGAGAATGAGAAATTACAGTAGAGTCTGTGGTGATTGATTTTAGAGATTGGTCCACAGATCCCCTTGCAATTTCAGGAAAAATTGGTTGATGGCCCAACAAATCACTTAGCAAGTGATGGCCACCAGCTTCAGAGTGGGGCTTCTCCAAGATTAGAGTTGGAGAATCAGGAATAGATGTATGGATCATGTCCACATCCAAAGATTGAGTTGGTGAATTTGATGGAGATAATTCAAGATTGATGTTTAGAGAAGAGGACTGTAACCCCAGAGAAATGATAGGGGTTACATCAAACTGAATTTGAGAAACTGGAAGTGTTGCTTCCAGTGTGTGTGCACCCTGTGTACCCTTGGACTTTTGCTTCACTCTCCTTTGGTATTGGGAAAATGTAGACTTTGGGCTTGAAGTGTCCCTTACCCTTTTGGACTATACTCTAGGAGGAGAGCTTGTTTCAATAATCACATCCTTTTGGGAGGATGCAATTAGACTTGTGTTTAAATCCATGTTACTCATTGTGCCTTGTTGGGAAGACACAATGGGGCTTGGCTGGTACACACTAACCTGTCCTTCCTTATCCTTGGGGTTTCTTTGATGTTCACCCCTTCCCTCACCTCTCACAACTCCAGACTCACTCCCCTTAGGTTGTGTGGTAGTTTTTACAACAGGTGCCTTTTGAGAAGCACCTGAGGTTGGCTTGGAGGATTTCTTTGTTTTTGGTTTTGTTGCTAGGGTAGGAGCCTGTTGGGTCACAGCTACAGACTCCATAGCAACATTGGAAGGTAAAACAGTAGAGGTGTTAGCTACACTAACAGGGATAGTAGTAGTTACCTCAATGATTGGCAGATACACCACTGGAACATCACCATTGTGGTTCAGCCTCAGTATGTCTGTCAATACTCTCTTTTCTTGCACAAAGCACTCGAACCTGGCATTAGGGTTAGAGATAACTAATGGTGCTGGACTAACATGGTTAGCCAACATCATCAGAAACCTAGCATAATAGATATTTTTCTTCCTATTTGCTTTGTCACCCAACTTAGCACCAATTTCATACATAAGTTGGGTGCTAAAGTTGTGATATCTATCATTTAGAAGCATGGTTAGGAGAATTAACATAGAGTTAGTTAATGCATCAAAATTACTAATCTTTCCAGAAAAGACCTTAATGAATGCATCAGCTAAATAACTGTATTCCCTAACCAAACCTCTCCTAATTATTCTACCCAGATTATCAGTAGGCAAAGAGTAGTTTATAGAATTTAACATGGTAGTTATTTCAGTGTTAGTAGGCAAAGCATCACAGTTATTATCAGGAATATGTAAACATGCTTGCAAAACATCAGAATTAACTATGTACTCATTACCTTGAAGAGTGAATTTTAGTGTGCAGTGTGTTCCACTATACTCACATGAGGTCCAAATTTCCTCGATTATCTCATTGTAGAGTGGTGTAGAGTGAAACATTGCATAGCTCAACTTGCAATTCTTCATGAAATCCATCATTTTGAAGAACAGTCTGTTCGGGTTTTCCTTGACAACAAAAGGGATGGAGTTGTTCTTCTCATAGATGAACCCTCCAGCAGACATAAGCTTGACTATAGGTGCCATTGTTGATTAAAGGAAAGCTTCGAACTGAATTGCTTGTTAGAGAGAAGAAGAGAGAAAAAGCCTTTGGAATTTTTGAGAACAGGTAAAAAGAAATAATGAAAATAAAATTTCTTAAATACTCCCCCAAAAATTCTCAGAAAATGAATCCAATAATAAATGTAAATTACTGGATTGGCTTAAAAATATAACCGTTACTCTTAAAGTATTACCATGATTTATACTTACAGGGGTGTATGCATAGATCGTGGTAAAAGACGTGTCAATTTTTTAACGGTTCAGATTAAAAGCGCTTTATATCAACGAATCAGAATTGGGCGTTTAAGGTCCTGTCTATTTCGTTGATAAAACTGCGTTTCGTTGATACAAAAGAACTATCAACGAAACACCCAGAAAAAGTACTAAGACTGTCAACGAAATGGTGCATTCCGTTGGCATAGTAATTTTGACTTAGACAAAATTTTACCTTTTCCTGAGAAAATTCATTCACAGAAAAACATAGCAAATTTCTGGCTGCATTTTAACTTGCAAATATCTCAAAAATAATTAAGAGAAATTTAGCATACCTAGCTCACTTACTAATCTTGAGAATGTTGATTCATCAAGTGGCTTGGTAAAGATGTCTGCAAGTTGTTGTTCACTTGGAACAAAATGTAACTCCACAGTACCATTCATAACATGTTCTCTAATGAAATGGTACTTGATGTCAATGTGCTTGGTCCTTGAATGCTGCACTGGATTCTCAGTAATGGCAATGGCACTAGTGTTGTCACAGAAAATAGGAATTTTCTCAACTCTTAATCCATAATCAAGTAGTTGGTTTTTCATCCATAAAATCTGTGCACAACAACTTCCAGCTGCAATATACTCAGCCTCAGCTGTGGAGGTAGAAACTGAGTTTTGTTTCTTGCTGAACCATGACACAAGCTTGTTTCCTAGGAATTGACAGGTTCCAGTTGTACTTTTCCTGTCAATTTTACATCCTGCAAAATCTGCATCTGAATAACCAATTAGTTCAAAACCAGATTCTCTAGGATACCAAATGCCAAGGTTTGGTGTTCCTTTGAGATATCTGAAAATTCTTTTAATAGCAACTAAATGGGATTCTCTAGGATCAGCCTGAAATCTAGCACATAGACATGTAGCAAACATAATATCAGGTCTACTAGCTGTTAAATATAAAAGTGAGCCTACCATGCCTCTGTAACTTGAAATGTCCACAGATTTTTCCTTCGTATTCAATTCAAGTTTGGTGGCAGTAGGCATGGGAGTTTTGGCAGGAGAGCATTCCATTAGGTTAAACTTCTTTAATAAATCATGAATGTATTTTGTTTGACTAATGAAAATGCCTTCATTAACTTGCTTTACTTGAAGACCAAGAAAGTAAGTTAATTCTCCCATCATGCTCATTTCATACTTACTTTGCATAAGCTTGGCAAACTTTTGACAAAGTTTCACATCTGTAGACCCAAAGATTATATCATCTACATAAATTTGAACAAGTAAAGTAGAGCCATTTACAACCCTGTGAAAAAGAGTTTTATCTACAGTACCTCTAGTGAAATGATTCTCAAGGAGGAACTGTGAGAGAGTGTCATACCAGGCTCTAGGTGCTTGTTTCAAACCATAGAGTGCTTTGAGAAGGAAGTACACATAGTCTGGAAAATCATCATCTTCAAAACCAGGAGGTTGACTTACATACACCTCCTCTTCCAATTCCCCATTCAGAAAAGCACTCTTCACATCCATTTGATAGACCTTGAAATTGGCATGGGCTGCATAGGCTAGGAAAATCCTTATTGCTTCTAGTCTTGCAACAGGAGCAAAGGTTTCATCAAAATCAATTCCTTCTTCCTGTGAATAGCCTTTTGCAACCAATCTAGCTTTGTTCCTTGTGACTATGCCATTTTCATCCATCTTGTTTCTGAACACCCACTTTGTGCCTATAACACTCCTGTCATTAGGCCTGGGCACCAGCTTCCAAACATTGTTTCTCTCAAATTGGTTTAGCTCTTCTTGCATGGCTAAAACCCAATCTGGATCTAGAAGTGCATCCTCAACTTTCTTTGGCTCATCTTGAGACAGAAAGCTACTATATAGACATTCTTCTTGAGTTGCTCTTCTAGTTTGGACTTTTGAAGAGACATCACCTATAATAAGTTCAAAGGGATGATCTTTAGTCCATTTCCTTAAGGGAGGTAGATTTGCTCTTGAAGACGTAGCTTCATGATCATGATTGCCTTGATTGGATATTTGTCCTTGAGAAACTCCCCCTGAGTTTGTTGTCCCTAAGTGATCACTTCTAGAAGTATTCCTATGACTATCAACGGTATGACCGTTTTGGCTGTCAACGAAACGCTCATTCTGACTGTCAACGAATCCACCATCATGACTGTCAACGAAATGACCATTTGGTCTGCTAGCTGCTATCCTTTTTAACCTTAATGCAGCAATTTCATCTTCACTGCTGCTTTCATCTGTGCTAGATACAACAACTTTAGGCTGTTTCTCAGTAGCCTTATCATGATTCACTTGATCTCCTTCCTTATTTTCAAAAGAAAGACTTTCATGGAAACCTTCATCACAGAGACCTTGGATTTTGAGATCATCAAAAACAACATGTACAGATTCCATAACAATGTTGATTCTGAGATTATAGACCCTGTAAGCTTTCCCTGCTGCATATCCCACAAATATTGCTTCATCTGCCTTTGCTTCAAATTTCCCCAAATGCTCAGCTTGATTTCTCAGAACAAAGCACTTGCATCCAAAGACATGAAGAAAATCCAATAGTGGCTTCTTTCTTTTGAGTAACTGATAAGGGGTCATTCCTTTGGCCTGATTAATCAAAGAAATATTTTGAGTAAAGCAAGCTGTGTTAACTGCCTCAGCCCAAAAATATGTAGGTAACTTTGATTCATCTAGCATTGTCCTTGCAGCTTCAATAAGTGTTCTGTTTTTCCTTTCAACTACACCATTTTGCTGTGGTGTTCTTGCTGCTGAAAACTCATGCAAAATACCATTTTCTTCACAGAACACCTTCATGCTTGAATTCTTGAATTCTGTCCCATTGTCACTCCTAATCCTTCTTACTTTGAAATCAGGATGATTGCTTACCATCTTGATGTGATTGATAATGATTTCACTTGCCTCATCTTTAGAGTGCAAAAAGAAAGTCCATGTAAATCTAGAAAAATCATCAACAATCACAAGACAGTATTTCTTCTTTGAGATGGACATAACATTTACAGGGCCAAATAGGTCCATATGAAGCAATTCAAGCTGCTGGACAATTGATGACTCTGTCTTTCTTTTGAATGATGCCTTCTTCTGTTTTCCCTTTTGACAGGCATCACACAAACCATCCTTGGAGAACTCCACCTGTGGAATTCCTCTAGCAAGATCTTTCCTCACCAAATCATTCATAACTTTGAAATTCAGATGGGATAACTTCTTGTGCCATAACCAACTTTCATCCTTGCTTGCCTTGCTGAAAAGACAAGTGATGGTGTCTGAACTTGTGCTACTAAAGTCAGCAATGTACACATTCCCCCTTCTGAATCCAGTCATTACCACATTGTTGTTTCCTCCTTTAGAAACAACACAGGCTTCTCTAGAAAAAGTAACTAAAAATCCTTTGTCACAAAGTTGGCTGATACTAAGCAAGTTGTGCTTAAGACCATCCACCAATGCAACCTCATCTATGATGACATTCTCTTTTGAAATCAAGCCATATCCCTTTGTGTAGCCTTTGCTGTCATCTCCAAAAGCAATACAAGGGCCAGCTCTTTCCTGAAACTCTGTGAGCAGGGTAGAATCACCAGTCATGTGTCTTGAACAACCACTATCCAAGTACCAAAGATTCCTTTTGTCTCCCTGCACACAATAAAACCAAATCAAGTCGATTTTGGTACCCAAGTTTCCTTGGGTCCTGTCTTGTTAGCCTTTGCATTCCCTTTTGTACCATTTTTCACTTTGGGCTCAGATTGATTCAAATCAATCTTTACCCTTGGTGTTGATTTCCGAGGGTTGCTCATATTTTCATTCATAGCATGCATAGTTGGAGGAACAATCATGTTATTCATGTTCCATGGCATTTGTGGCATGTTAAACATATTCATGTAAGGATTAGACACAAATGGCATGCTAGCATATGGATTCTGAAATTGTGCATATGGAGCAAACATGTTAGACATAACAGGCATTGTAGGCATGGAACTGTTCATTGCAGGCTTGGGCATTCTCACATTAGGAGTTTTCTTAACAGATTTGCAGTTAGTAGACAAATGACTAACACTTCCACAATTAACACATGTCTTTCTAGGAGCATATTTATCAGGTGTGTAATTGTTGTGTTTGTTAATTCCTACTTTGCCATTCCTGTTATTCTTTTTATTTCCCTTAGCCTCATTATGAACTTTCTCTACCTTGTCTTTCAATTTCTTGTTAGACAAGTGACCTACATTAGCTCTCTCAACAGGCTTCTCAATTTTCTTTAAAGTACTAGACTCACCTTGAACAAAGTTCTTGGTGACAGGACCATACTTGTCATTAAGTCTAGTGAGTTTATCTTTTCTTTTGTCTGTCAACGAAACAGCCTGATCGGTTGATGGTTCATGTGTCAACGAAACATTGCATTCCGTTGACATATCAACCTTCAACAAATGATCATTGTTGTTTGTTGACTCTGTTCCTGATTCTAAGGTTTCACCAACATACCCTAGCTTCTCTTTGTTCCTTTCCCATGATTGCTCACAGAAGGATTCCACGCCTTGAACATTAATTATGTTGGTAGCAACATTCCTGGCATCCTTCCATTTTGCAATCACACTTTGTTCTATCTCAAGTTGTGTTCTAAGAATTTCTTCCCTTTGTAACACGTTCTCAAGTTCCTTCTTAGCATCCCTACTAACACATCTCATTTTCTCAAATTCAATGAGCTGTGCTTCTAACATTGCATTCCTATCACTTAAGAGCAGATTGGTCTCTTTTATTCTTGAATTCTCTTTAGTAAGTGATTTAAGAGTAACACGCAAATTATATAATACAGTAGACATTTCATTTACTGCATTGTCGCATTCCTCTTTAGAAAGCTCAGAAAGATTAGTAATTGTTACCTGGTTGCTTGAGGAACTTGCTTCCTGCTCATGATTGTCAGCCATAAGAGCCAAGTTGACATACTCAACATCATCATCAAAATCTTCACCATTACCAGCCCAATCATACTCCTGAGACATGAAAGCCTTTTCTTTTTGTTTGAGAAGTTCAAAGTATTTCTTTTTATAATCAACAGGCTCAAATTTCCTGTTGCCCTTCTCAACCTTGGGCTTTCTGCAGTCTCCAGCAAAGTGACCAAGCATTCCACAATTGAAACATTTTGACTTAGACTTTTCAATCCAGTTTGTTTTGCTAGGTTGAAAGTCTCTTCTTGGTGGCCTTGCTTCTGAGTTTCTTTTGAACTTGAACTTAGAGAATTTTCTAGACAGAAAAGCAATGTGTTCATCAATCTCATCTAAGTCCTCCAAGTTGGCTGGTTCTGATTCTTCTTCTTCTGTCATCTTGTCTTTACCCTTGCTAACATCACTCCTACAACTAGATCGACTAGTTGTGGCCTTTGCAGCTTCTTTATTGTCATCTTCAAGTTGGTTCACTGATGCAATCAATGCAATAGATCCACCCTTCTTCTGTACCTTTTCAATTTCTTCATCTTGCTCCATTTCCAGCTCATAAGTCTTCAAGGTTCCATACAGCCTTTCAAGAGTGTAGTCTTTGTACTCTTGAGTGTTTCTGAGAGAAACAGTCATAGGCTTCCATTCTTTTGGAAGAGCTCTAAGAAATTTAAGGTTTGAATCCTTGGTTTGATAGATCCTCCCATACAACTTTAATCCATTCAAAAGCTTTTGAAACCTACTGAACGTGTCATTTAGGGTTTCACCAGCTTTAAAATGAAAATGCTCATATTGTTGTATAAGGAGTTGCATTTTATTTTCCCTGACTTGCTCAGTTCCTTCACAGAGTGTTCTAACAGTATCCCATACTTCCTTAGAGGTTGTACAGTTGATAACATTGTCAAACATCTCTTGCTCCAAACCATTAAACAGAATGTTCATGGTCCTTTTGTCTTTATGAACTTCTGCAATATCTTCAACAGTCCATTCTGAGACAGTTTTTGGAATCTCTACATCAGGTGCATCATCTGGCAGTCCAACTCTAGAGTCAAGCTTCATGGGAACGTGTGGACCTTTCTCAATGCAGTCTACATACCTCTCATCCATAGACATGAGATGTAAATGCATCTTTACTTTCCAGTGAAAGTAATTGTCTTTATCAAGAACTGGTATCTTCACACCTGCATCCTTCTTCACCATGGTTTCTGTTTTTGGTCTTGATCTTTAAACTTCTTGTATGTTAGAAGCTTGCTCTGATACCAATTGTTATTCCCAAATGACCTAACAGAATTGTAGAAGGGGGGGGGGGTTGAATACAATTCTTGATATTTTCTTGAAACTAAACACTTTATGAAATTAAACTGAACTGAATAAATAAAAACACAAGATATAAATAATTCAGTTGGATTGTTTGATGATCCAACTGAAGTGTTTTTATTGCGGAAATAATCTGTGATACAAATGTTCACAGCTGCTCAGTTACAATGTTGTAGAGAAGAAATGCTCTCAAAAATAGCTAATACAATCTATTTGTTTTTCTCCTCTCTTTCTAAAGTGACTGCTACACTTGGTTATAAATCCCAAGTTTACAATTCTACATTTGGTTAAACTAAAGAATAATAGAAGTAACCATCAGTAGCTTGCTTTTCATTCCTTTTGTCCAATGGTCCTTGGAGATCTTTGCTTTTGTCTTCATGCTCATTATAATCATTCCCAAGAGCCTTATTGGAAATTGGAATGTTTCCTTATTTCCAGTAACCACTTTGATGGTTTCCAATGCAAAGTACACTTCCATATCTCCTTTTAGATCTGTTCAGTAAACTGTCACTATCACTTTGTCAACTGTTCAAAAAGCAACATTGATTCGTTGATAGCAAGGAGATGTGTTTCGTTGATAGCTTCATTCTTCATTCCGTTGATGGTGTTTCCCTCGTTTCGTTGATGGGTAAACTCCATACCGTTGACAGAGTAATCTTCATACCGTTGACATGTCTTCACTTAGGCAGAATTACAAGGCATAACATATTTACAATTAACCAACCTATTTTGCCTATCTAGTACATAGTCAACATGACTTAGAAAACCTATCTAAAACATATAATAGAATGCCTATCATACTGTGAAGTATTGTACAATGCAATTGCTACAACACTCATTTCGTTGATGAGCTTCCTGTCAACGAAACACTGCTAAGCATGCTATTTCGTTGACAGCTACAAAATTGACTTTACACAAATTCTACTAAGTGTTTTATGCTTATCATCAAGAACAACATATTCCTAACAACGTATCTTGGTCACAGACAATGGAACTCAGTTTAACAACGATGAGTTTAAGAAATATTGTGATGAGAACGATATCAAATTGCGCTTCACTTCTGTCGCCCATCCTCAAGCCAATGGGCAAGCTGAGGTTGCAAATCGAATTATCCTATATGGACTGAAGAAAAGAGTTGAACGCTCTGGAAACACTTGGGTAGACGAATTGCTCCCCATACTATGGGCATATCTTACTACCTGCAAAGTCACCACTGGAGCTACCCCCTTTCTGTTGGCATATGGGGCATAGGCAGTGGTTCTAGTGGAGATTACTCACACGTCTCCAAGAATTGAGGCCTATGAGCCAGAAACAAATGAAGAAGGCTTGAAGCTAGCCTTAGATCTAATTGACGAAGTTAGAGATGAAGCAAATGCCAAGATAGTTCAGCATCAGAAACGAGCATCTTTCTATTACAACCTAAGGGTTAAAGAGAGATTCTTTCGACAAGGAGATTTAGTCCTCCGAAAGATTGAGGCATCCGGAGTTGGACAAAAAGGCAAGTTGGCCCCAAATTGGGAAGGACCATATCGCGTCAAGAACGTATTTGGTCGAGGCTCGTACAAGCTAGAAACCCTCGAAGGGCATGAGGTGCCAAGGACTTGGCATGCCTCAAATTTGAAAGTCTATTATGTTTAAAGTGTGTCCTGATTGGACTCATTACTAGGACAAATAGAAATAAGGTTCGATGAAATCATGAGCTTCCTAGAAAGCAAATGAAGGGTTGAAACCCTAGAAACCTAAGACATTCAGTCCAAACCCCATCATTCGATATGCTCAATGAAAGGCTTGAAGCCAAAACAAGACAGTATAAGACATAAAAGGCTTATGCAAATGTCAAGTTAGCCTCGAATAAGGCAAAATCGTCGTAAATGTGTAGGTCGCTCCACACTTTACACCAAGACGATACTCGTGAAACACTAGTGTATATTAAAATCCCCAAAAAAGGGTAGTAAGTCCCAGGTAAGGGATAAAAAGACCCCAAGTCTCGAAAAAGACCGGTATAACTTCTATGAAATCCTAGTGCATTATCATAGACGTTGGGAAGCGCGATCAGCCATTTTAAACCCAGAATCGAACTTCAAAGAAAGCCCAGAATCTTCAAAGAATTCTTCAAAACTTCAAGTAAGAAACCCAGAAAACGATGAGATTCAACAGAAAATCTCGCCAGGAATCGCCTAGTGACTGGAAACCCAACCGGTTAAGGAAGGGTAACCGTCTATAACCAGTTAAGGCCCACAAATCCATTTATGGATTATAGAGATTAAAACCCAAATAATTTGGGTCTCAGGCAAATTCGAAGCCCAAACAATAAAGGCCCAATAAGGCCCAAGGCTGGAATAATTTAAGTCCAATTAAAAATTGGGCTAGTTAAGGCCCAAGAAAAGAATGAAATTTGAAATATAGCCAAGGCAAAATCAAAGATTTAAGGTCGAAAAGACATTAAATCGAAATCGTACGACCGAGGTCGAAAACATATGGGAAAACGAGGCCGATTCTGACGACCTCGCTCCCAAATAAAGTCGAAAAATAATGAAAACGAGGTCGAAAAAACCTCAGAACGACATCGAAGGCTCGAAGTCGAAAATATACGAGGAATTGAGGTCGTTTCCATCGACTTCGCACCAAAAATCCAATCAAAAAATTGAAAATTTGAGGTCGAAAAGACCCTAGATCGAAGTCGATTGATTGAGATCGAAAATACACTATAATTCGAGCTCGAACCCCTCGACCTCACACCCAAGTGAGGTCGAAAACAGAAGGATTCGAGGTCAAAAAAATGAGGTCGAAGCCATCGACCTGGGATCGATCGAGGTCAAAAATCCTGGTCGAAGAAAGGAAGGGCCGAGGTCGAATGACCGAGGTCGAAAATGACCTATAAAATGAGGTCGAAGCCATCGACCTGGGACCAATCCAGGTCGAATTCCTAGTCGAAAAAGACTTGAATTCCTAGTCGAAAATGACTTGAATTTCTGGTCGAAAATGACCTAATTTGAGGTCGAAAATACCCTCAAAAATAGAAAATTTTGGGGAAAACACGATATAACTTCTACGAAAACCCCGAGGAGATTTTCCCAGAAGTTGGGGGGCAAATGATATGGACAGAAAAGTAATTATAGAAATATAATTGACTATTCTTTGGAAAGGACAAGTATTTAAGGCCCAAAACCCAGATTATTTATTAATTTCGTAATTAATAAATAGGGAAAATATACAGCTCATAAAAAGAGTCCAAAATATGGTAAATTCATCAAAGAAGGATCCAGAATCCCAATTAAAGGCAATTAATGAGTCATAGCATTTATCAACAAGGAAAAGACTTATCCTGCAAGAAATACAATGTTTATCCATTATCAATAAGGAGACTTATTCGCTAAGACTCCTAAACATACCATAAATACTAGGCTCTAGACGCCTATATAAGGACCCTGATCCTACAATCAGAACTACGTTTTGGGGCACAGCTCCATACGTCACAACGCCTCGAAGGCGCAACAAGCCACAAAGGCACCCCTAGAACTACGTTTTAGACTTCATCCTCGAATAAGGACATACAAGTCACTACGTCCTTGGTATGCCCCTGCCGCCATAGCCCCGAGGGCAACACCAAGAACTATGTCTTTGGCTTGATTCTCAATAACGATTTGAGATACGTAGGCATCTTGTGAGGACCGATTTAGTCTCGAAACGCAAGTGCAGCCATAAAAGCTCGAAAGCTCATTAAACCCTCGCATTAAATTCGTAAGCTCAGATTTTATTCCACAACAAAATACTAAAAATTAACCGATTACCTTTATTAGCCAAATAGTATATTTTTTAATATATTTTCTAACTAAAATTTCCTTTTTTTTAAAAAATTATCACATACGACATATATATAATTATTAGTTATCTCGAATTTGACACTAAACGCTGAAAATTAGATAAGGACAGTTCTATAAATTATTAAATCATGTCGAGTGAAATAAATATTCACTATAATTTTCTTTAACAATTTTATATAGCAAATAAATGCATAAATTAATGATCAAAATATAAAATCAAACAAGACAACATATTAAAATTATTATTTATAATATTAATTTTAAAAATATAAATAAAGATAAAATTTCGTCAAATATGTAGTATTATACTTCTTTTTTTTCTTCAATATATAATATATCAAATGTATCTTATATAACTAACAAAAATTAAAATTAAAAAATTAAAAACTAAGTAAGAAAAAATTTAAAAGTAACACTTGCAAAATAAAATTTTATTAGTAGTTTGGTTAGTCGTTCTTTAATTTGTTCATTTAAAAATCAAAATATGGTATGTATTCTTAAAGTTCATAAATAGGTTAGTGAATCATGAAATCAACCCAACTAGAGATTCTTGAAACATGATTGCTAAATGTCATAAAGTTTTGCTTCATGTAGTAATCAGGAATTACAATAATAGCCCTTGACTTATTCTTTGTTTCTCATTGGAAAATTAACATAATTAATGCATTCATTTATCTTTTTACGTTGAAATAATACAAAAAGATATGGTGAATCACTCGTTCATTTATTCAAATTATATCTTTATAATAATTTTCATTAAAAGGATAGTTACAATTTTTTTATTTTTTAAAAAAGTGTTATATTTTTATTATACAATAACCTAAACTTTTCTTAAAAACATGACATAAGCATGGTATCATCATTTATATTTTCTTTAGAAAAATACTATTTTTGGATGTTGTTATGATAAGCTAGTTTTATTTTATTTTGACTATAAATTATACTAGCCCATAACCGTGCAAGACACCTGCAATCAAATAAGATTAAAAAATGACAAATTCAAAAAATTAACGGAAATGGAAAATATTAAATAAAAAATAAAACTAATATGATAAATTATAAAATGAGAAACTTAAATATTAATTGAAACATAGAAAAAACTAATCAACAATATAAATGAAGCTGAGTAAGATAAGTTGGACATTATTAATATTATTGTAATAATGTTAATAATAAAAACAAATAGAAAAGCTAACAAAAAATATTAAATAAAGAGTAAAAATCAATATGATAAATTAAAAAATGTGAAATTTAAATATTAATTGGAACATAGAAAAAATTAATAAAGAATACAAATGAGCCTGATGTGAGAGAAAAATGAGGAATTATTAATATTATTTTATTATTTATTAAAACAATATTAATAATAAGGACAAACATAAAAGATAAGATGTTTTAATTAAAAAAAATAAATGTTTGTAATGTTTTAATTATATTAATTGTATTTGTTAAAAACATTTGTTAGCGTGTTAAAAATAAGTAAGTTTTTTTTAAATAATTAAAAGCTAAGGACAACTAGAAAAGAGAACATGTTTTAATTAAAAAATAATAATTTCCCGTGGTGTTTTTAAAAGTGTTTTAATCATATTAATTATATTTGTTAAAAAAATATGTTGACATGTTAAAATAGGTAATTTTTTTTAAATAATTAAAATCATTAAAATATGTTTTAAAATAAAGAAGCAAATGTTGCACCTAATATTTTTGGAAAAAAAGAGATTTTACTGAAAAGAAATATAAAATGTAACATGTATTAATTTAAAGGTAAATGCCGGGAGATATTTTTGGAAAAAAAGTAGATTTCTGATATTAATATATGATCATTTAAGTTTTAAGTAAATTTCTGTAGCATAAGCAATAAGCATATTGTTTTACATAAATTAATATTTCATATGTAATTATTTTTTATTGATTGTAGCTAATAAAAATGTAAAGTAATTTTATTAAGATGAGTCAAAAGATTTAGAGTTAACTTAAATTATGTTGAATGTAACTCAAATTTTTTTCTAAAAATGAAAAATATACTTATATTATATATATATATATCCATCTTTTAATATAATAACTTTTATTGAATTTACATTTTATAATTTTCACCCAAAATATAATTATATAATTTATAACTTTAAATGTTGATTTTTTAACCAATTATATTATTTCTACAAAAATATATTAATATAATTTCAAATTTCTGGTGACCTTGTTTTTAAAAAATTTAATTTATTCAAATAAATATTATGGAAGTTAATTTTAAATTAAATTAAATTAGCCTATCATATTAAATAGGTGATGTCTAGGCGCGTTGGGAATCATCAAGGTCAAACACATCATTTAATAAGTAAACTGGACATTTAATAAACAAAGGGACTTAAGAGTAATTTCTCATTACTACATAAAGCAAAATTTTATGACATTTAGCAATACCCTTCTTGAAATTATGAAATTATGAAATCAACTCTAAAATTATGAAAGCCTTTGTCCTATGGTTCTAACATTGCCGCTACATCTTTAAAATCAACCAAACTACACAGATTTACTGCATTATATATTTATATGTCGATTCCCAACTGATTTTTGGTTTTTTGAAAGTCTCTACAGAGAACTGACTACAACTCAGCTGAAATAGCTGCTTTGAACTTAGTGACAGAAACCGAAGAAAACCAAGCCAGTTCCAGAAAACAAAATCAAGAGAACTTTCTGAGTCTTAACAAAAACCACTATTACGGGCCTTCCTTGTTAACTAGAAACTAAGAAACTTGACTAACTGCGGAAAACCTCGACTACCTGATCAATCCGTCGACGACAAAGTGGACACACTACCAGCCTTGAAGAACAATTTAAACAACAGCACATATGACCACACCTGCAAGTTAGAGACCAATCCAATATCTTAATAACGAATTCAGATATAAGCCACTGGGCACATTAAATCCAACCAAAAAGAAGAATAAATTAATTCCATAAGATGATGTCTCCAAATACTCCCTTGTGTTTTAGTATGCTTCATATATGCCCTCTGTTTTTTAAGAAAATAAGTTTTAACAGATGAAACAAAAAGTCCCGTCTAAGAGAAATATTAACCAAGTACATCGAGCAAACGCTAACAGTAATACAAGCACATATTACAAGTCAGATCAACGGCTTTGTATCGAATTCTTTCTTTTCCGGAAATAAACTTCAAAGAAACATGATCATACACAAAGTAATGCAAATTAGAATAAGAAGGATGGCAACAATGGGAGCTATTTAAGGATCGAGATCGACCAACTTATAAATTTTTGGCACAGTTGAATAAAAGTTTATTGGTGCTTACGGGACAAGTACTGAATTGTACTCTTGCTGTAAGCATATAGCACATAAATTCGGGGTCAGTTCGGTGACACTTAATCCATCGCCAGCAGTTGCAGCAATTTCCCCGTCTAGCCCCAGCGTGTCAGTTGCAGCATCTTCCCCGTCTAGCCCCGGCGTGTCAGTTGCATAATCAAGAACCCTGCATCCATTTAAGTAATAACATTAGATAATAGATGCAATAAAGATATATGAAAATATATTTATGTATTAGAACAATATATTTATTTAATAAAAATAGTAGAAGATGTTTTCTCAGTAGAACATCAATGGCACCTGACACGGTGAAAGTGTAACTTATGATTTTGACATTTTTACTTTTCACATAGCTCCTAAAATAGGTAAGGTTATATATATAATTACACCGTGATCACTACTATAGGAAGATCTAAGAGTACCTTTACCACTAATTTGTCATGACATCTTCAAAATTTTAAAGCCTTCTTTTTGGTTTCCTATCAACACAGAATTTCACTTGTTTCCTATCGAAATCATATATCAACTTACCTATTTTGTGGCTCCTGATTACTATATCTTCTGGTGATATAATGAAAACCTTGCTTTCCAATCAGAAAAATACCATAGGATGCCAACACTAGAGAGGTACATTTACACAACCTGCAAGGATAGGTTAAGTAAATCTATATTCAATATATAAAAGGAATTACTTTACACATAATTTCAGCACATATTTAAGACAACCATGCCCCTCCTTTACAATCTTTAATGAGCTCATCGATATTCTTTCCAGAGACATGAAATGGGCCTTTTTTTGGTTTTTGAATTTGGATTCTTCCCGAGTCATCCTTAACAGCCTGAAAGAGATCAGAAGATGTATAAAGAAAACTGAAACATTTCATTAAGAATGGATGAGACAAGACAACAAGAAATACAGCAAACTACATAGTATCATGTCACGGCTGATTAAAAGCTGGAGTATCAAATTTAACCCTCTTTAATTTTCAGGATCATGGAAATAGTCACATTGACTCTCTAACATGTTTTCACAGACAACAGAACAAAGATGCTTCAACTTTGGCATTCCATATTCCACTATAATAAAAGTTGTCCTGAACATTGGCATTTAGTTATGCCATTTATAAACGTCAACAACTTCATGAATAATTTTTGAACATCGCTCTTAAGCACATTCTCTCGACACACATCGACCAACTACTTTAATTAGCAACTTCTCCTGAAAACTAAAACCTATCCCTACACTAGACACTGCTAAACGACAGCTAGAAAGGAGCTAAGGAATGCTAGCTTATAATGCAGAATTTGTTGGTAAATAGACCATACACAAAGTGATGAAGCAGTAGGTCATTCATGACAGTGTAGACTATGGAATGAAGCGAATCCAATGGAACAAAAGTCCAATTGTGCCAATTTCTTTGAGAGGAACTCAAACTTTGTCATCAGGTCCAGGAGTTCAGTATTATTAATGTTGACATGGAGAAAGCATTTACATCTTCAGCTACTTCAAGACACACCTACCCTTCAAAAATATGTTTTAAAGTTTTTAAAGTACAAATTACAAAAGCCTCGGTGCTTAAAGAGTATATCATTTGTGCATCAAGAAAATAAATGTCCAGATGTCAAAGTAAAAAAATTAAAGAGAATTTTCTTTCAACAAGCTGAGTACCTGACACAAGGAAATTTGACCATTTGAATAATGTAAGGGGAAAAAAACAGAGTTAGTACCTCGCCAATAACTGTCAATGGAGTACCAGTTACGAGAAGTGGTTTCTTTGTGATTTTGTTCATAACTAAATAGTCCTGCATTATACCATCTTAATTTAAGAACCTGCAATACGCATATGGTGCCTGATCCAGCATTTTAATAAACATTATAGCATAATGAGAATACAACAGACCAATTCTCTCTGACTGTCATCCGCTGTTCCTCTTACAGGCAAAATCTTTGATTCATAACCTGCTACATGTGCAACTGTTGATTCCAAAAAATTTGAGGCACGTTCCTCTGCATCTGCATAGTATGAGTATCTGCATGTTCCTCTTTCCAGGAGCAGACTTCGTTTCTATTGCCTCTGCTGTCAACTTGAGTTTGAACTTGGCGTTTTAAGATGCAACTCTTTTTCTGGAACAAGTAGCAGGGTTTAAAACAGAATCTTAGGACTCATAAGTAAACAAAGCAAACACAGACAAGTAACAACTCTCTTACCAAAACAAATTACCAAAGGACGATCTTCATCAAGTAAAATTCGTACAAATTGCATGCAAAACAAAAAAAGAAAAACAATTAAGACACGAATATTAAAATAGGCTGTATATGATTTACGAAATGTCAAAGGTTCGAAACTAGGATTAATACAACTTACATCCAAAAAGATTTTCCAATAAAATACGAAATAGCTGCACCAACACAACAGCGAACTCCCCATTGCACATTGTCAATATCCTCCAACAGGATTGCTGATATAAACCTTGAGAAACTCTCGTTGATACTCTCCATTTGTAAAGCTCTCTTAATAATATAGGAGTATCACGGAGGATATATAAATGCTGTATATATAAAGCTTTTTTCTTTCTGAAGAAGAAACCCTCAATTATGGTTCAGGTCAATGGATGAAGCTTGTAGCGGAAGAGCTTGTAGCGGAAGCTTTAAAACACATGTTACATGGTAGGAAGACAACTTCATAATATATTTTTATCACATTTTTTATTAGATATGATTATATATTTTAATTTTTAAATTAAATTATTTTTTTTAAAAAAAATCAAAAATTAGTGGAATAATTCAAAATGATTCTACAGCAGAATCAAATTTAAAATCAATGTTTTTATTCAAATTTTACATGTTAATTTTTTTTATAAAGTTTGTATATGCTAATATTGTACATTAGAATCAGATTATATAATTTATGTAAAAATATTTAAAATTATTAATCAGATTCTATAATAGAATATATGGTTCTCCTTCTGGTTCTCTAAAACAATTTTAGGATTTTTTAAAAAAAATAATTTTGTAAATGTTCTTGTTTTTCCTGATGTTTCTAATTATAGTGGAAAAGTTTTAAATTCCAGGAAGATTTTATCACTTTTTAGAAGAGTTGAAATCGCTTTTCTTGAAAATACTGAATTTTTTAAATATTTTTATTTTGTAATTGTACTTTGATAACGATTCTTTAAAAAACTGAACAAACTCCAAAAATTAAACATAAATTCATGTGATAAATTTCAGACTAACACACACTAAAATTAGGGAAAACACAATTACATAAATTCATGGAGTATTGCATTTCATTTTCAACCCCTTAAATTTTGTCCACCTAAATCAAAAATAATTATATAAATAAGGAGAATGTGAATTGAAGATGAAAAATAAGGACATGATTTCTATCACAAATTTTGATAATTACAACCATGAAGATGAACAATTGTAACTATGATTTCATACTTGAAATTTAATGATATTTTTGGACTCCATATTAGTTATTTGTAAACATGTTACTTTTCTCCATTCATTAGGCAATAACTATAACATATTAGATTAAAAGTTGAAATCGAAATCTTTCAAAAAATATTAAATTTTTATACAAAACACTAATTAAAGTGGAATGAAGAAAAACTATTAATTAATAACTCTTTTCATTCTTACTTTTAGAAATTATAGTTAAACATCCGAAAATAATAGAAAGAAGTTGACAACAATTTGTACTTGCAAACTCTGATGTTAGGGGCCTTTCAACTTTTTTCTAGTTGGGCTATTCACACATAATTCGACCGGGCCAGGAACTGGGCCACAAGTTTCCTGTTCAAGTGCATGAAAAGATAGGACAAATCATATACACATGACAGAAAAATATCTATATAAATTCATTCATTTCTTGATTGTTGTTCTGTGGTTTGATGCTAGTTACAGTTGTTCGGTGTCCGCAAAAGAAGATAAACTGCGGACTACTCTTCTGGATAGGATTTCTCATGAGTTTGATGAAATTTGAATTAGGCATACTGAATTTGTTTTTCTTAGAGTAAGTCCAATGATAAATGTAAAATGACTATAACCATTGCTATAATACGACACAAAAATGTATTTGTTGATGCTAAAATAACATTTGCACTCCAATGCTAGTTGTATTTTACAACCAACATATTTCAAATTTTACAACATTTTATCTAACTCTTTTACTTTTATTTAAAGTGGACCACCTTGCATTCCATTTCTAGTTAATTAATGATGTGGCAAGAATGACTATAGCCATCTTTAGTTCTAAATATAAAACCAAGTATTCATTTATGCATCTATCCATTTAAGAATAGCTATGCATTAAAGTTGAATTTTTTTATTTTGGTTCTATATTATAGCTAGAGGACTAACTATATGCATTGGACTTGCTGCTGAATCTTTACATTTTTTGTTTGCTGAATTCAAGCAGAATATGGTATATGACTTCAGTAATTCAAACGATACCTTATTAAGACTGGTGAATAAAGTGATATATTATCTTCACGTGAGTGACCAGTTTGATATTGGATTTTATAACTTTGAATAAATTTAGGATGAAAATATCTTCATGAAGCTAAATAAAGCCAGAAAAATTGGAAAACATTTTCCGTGAAATCAACCGAGTCACTGCAAAAATTTCAGCATATATTTAAAACTATCGTGCCCATCCTTTAAGATTAGCAGTAAGCTCATCGATATTCATTCTAGAAACATAAAACCGGCGTTATCGGACACGGGAAATCAATATACGTTATGATTATAAATATAAATATAAATAAAAGCATTTCTAAAATGAAAATCGGATTTTGAATTCTAATTAAAATATAACCGAAAGAGTTTGTGGTTATGTGATAATGTGATTTAATTTAATTTTTTTAATTAAATTACATGAATTTTTCAAATTTAGAAAAAACTTATAAATTTTTATAATAGTTTAGTAGCTTGGTAAACATGTTAGTTAATTTATCCGTCCAAATTATCAATATATTTTAGGATAATACTATAAAAATAAATAAAATTGTTTCTAAAAAGATATGGGGTTTTTGAATTCTAACTAAATTACAGTTAAACCTCGATTAAGTAATATCCGATAAAGTAATAACCTCGCTTAAGTAATAAATTTCGTTGGTCCCAACTTGGGCCAATGTTGTAAAATAATATTCTCGCTAAAAGCATAAGATAATAAAAAATTAGAAAGTCATTAAGGGCCCAACTAATATGTAAAGTAATAATTCCAAAATTATATATATATATATATATATATATATATAATGTATATGAGTTACAAAATTTAATTCTTTTTAAAATATGAATATATAGTAGTAGCTTGTTTCTTCTTTCCATCAAAGCCAAAATTAACCTCATCCTTGACTTTATGTAAAGCATAAATAACTCCTGGTATGTTTTGCTTGCGTTGTAACAAGTAATTGTTCAAAGTGTTGATTGCTTGAAATGCTTCCTTTGATGACACGTTTGGGATGACATTGCTATCATCCGGATCAGGATCAATTCCTTTATCAATATTCATTACTGACTTAATGATTTCTTCATCCGTAGGTGATTCCATAACCGCATCATTCTCGCTTGGATAATTTAAGAGATGTTCAACATTCATCACATTTCTATATCGTAAATTAGAGATAGCTTCATTTAATCCTTCGACACCTTCATTTATTTCACCAAATTCATGTTCATCAATTTCTTCTAAACGAATCTTGCAATGCCGAAAACAATTTGCAATTGTGGTTGTTTTCACATCAATATTCCAAGTCATGTTAGCAATACTAATAGCATTCAAAATACATTGCATGTGATTAATTCTTGTTTTTAAACATAATGTATTGTAATGCGTAAACATAAAAATTCGGTAAAGTAATAAAATATTACTTTATCGATAAAGTAATAAAATATTATTATATCGATAAAGTAATAAATTCGATAAAGTAATATTTTTTCCCGGTCCCAGGGGTATTACTTTAAAGAGGTTTAACTGTACAATGAAAGAGTTTGTAGTTATGTAATATATATGATTGTTATTGATTTTAAATGATTAAAAATAATCCACTGATTTGAAAAAGACGGTAGAAACCAACAAAATCGGTCAAAAATCGGATTAATCGATAAAAAAAAGGGATAATTGGTAAAAAACAGTAAAAATTAATTAAAATTTAAAAAGAATAATTAAAAATTTAAAAAGTAGAAAATTGATTAAAAAATAAGAAAAAAAATATTATTTTTGTACATATAATTTTTATTTTAGATACCTAAATTTTAAATTCTCTTGATTTTCCTCTCAAATTGACATATAATTAAAAAGTTAGATCTTGAAAATTTTATTTATTACAATTATACAATATTTTTTAATATATTTGCATAAATATATGATAATTATATACTATAAAATATAATTGACTATAAAAAATTATTATTAAATTTATTTCGATTAATGATCCGATTAATCATTCTCATTAATCCGCGATTATCCGATTAATCCCTTGACGGTACCAAAACAGGTAAAAAAATTTAAAACAGATAAAAAATTATAAAACAGATATTAAACGAAACAGATAAAAAGGAAAAGAGGGGTTTGACAGCGCTCTGTATCTCTATATATATCCCTATGGATTAAATACATACAACTCTTCTTAGCTGCAAGTTTACGCGACTCTCCCCTAATTAAAGCTATCACATAATCGATAAAAAAACCCTAGAAATCTTCTTCTCGTAACCATGAGTTCACTTACTCCTCCTTCAACAATTACTACCAGGCGAAATTGCATACAATCTGCTGTTGGCAAAGTGCGAAGAACATTGCTTGATGATCTTGATGATGTTGCCGATGACGTACAACAAGATACTCATGTGTTTGTTACACCGTCGATCGCAATTTCTCCTAAAGTGCGAAGAACAGTGCTTGATGATCTTGATGATGTTGCTGATGACATACAACAAGATAGTCATGTGTTTGTTACACCGTCGATCGTAATTTCTCCTAAAGTGCGAAGAACATTGCTTGATGATCTTGATGATGTTGCCGATGACGTACAACAAGATACTCATGTGTTTGTTACACCGTCGATCGCAATTTCTCCTAAAGTGCGAAGAACAGTGCTTGATGATCTTGATGATGTTGCTGATGACATACAACAAGATAGTCATGTGTTTGTTACACCGTCGATCGTAATTTCTCCTAAAGTGCGAAGAACAGTGCTTGATGATCTTGATGATGTTGCTGATGACATACAACAAGATAGTCATGTGTTTGTTACACCGTCGATCGTAATTTCTCCTAAAGTGCGAAGAACATTGCTTGATGATCTTGATGATGTTGCTGATGACATACAACAAGATAGTCATGTGTTTGTTACACCGTCGATGGTAATATCTCCTAAAGTGCGAATTAACCCTGCAGCAATGAAGCTCCTCAACTCCATTGAAAGGATTCAGAAAATTGTGTCGGAGAGAATTAGGAGGATGAGGAATAATCCGTCTGCTAAAAAGGCCGAGTGGGATAGGAAGATGCGAATTCTTATGTCAATGCGGTAGCCCGCATTGCTTATTGTCTTGTTCAAACTTGTATATTGAATTAATAACTCTTTTCATTCTTACTTTTAGAAATTATAGTTAAACATCCGAAAATAATAGAAAGAAGTTGACAACAATTTGTACTTGCAAACTCTGATGTTAGGGGCCTTTCAACTTTTTTCTAGTTGGGCTATTCATACATAATTCGACCGGGCCACGAACTGGGCCACAAGTTTCCTGTTCAAGTGCATGAAAAGATAGGACAAATCATATACACAAAGTAATGCAAATGTAAAGTCCAAAGGAAAGCGACGATGTGAGAGGATTGCGATGGTACGGATTATAAGTTTGAGCTATAGCTGAGTACAAGTTTTATGTGTGCTTTACGAGCTGAATTTTACTCTTGCTCTAAGCATATTACACATACAACAGGGATCAGTTCAGTGACACTTAATCCATAGCCAGCTTCAGCTATTGATTCTGAAAATGATAGAAAAATATCTATATAAATTCATTCATTTCTTGATTGTTGTTCTGTGGTTTGATGCTAGTTACAGTTGTCCGGCGTCCGCAAAAGAAGATAAACTGCGGACTACTCTTCTGGATAAGATTACTCATGAGTTTAATGAAATTTGAATTAGGCATACTGAATTTGTTTTTCGTAGAGTAAGTCCAATGATAAATGTAAAATGACTATAACCATTGCTATAATACGACACAAAAATGTATTTGTTGATGCTAAAATAATATTTGCACTCCAATGCTAGTTGTATTTTACAACCAACATATTTCAAATTTTACAACATTTTATCTAACTCTTTTACTTTTATTTAAAGTGGACCACCTTGCATTCCATTTCTAGTTAATTAATGATGTGGCAAGAATGACTATAGCCATCTTTAGTTCTAAATATAAAACCAAGTATTCATTTATGCATCTATCCATTTAAGAATAGCTATGCATTAAAGTTGAATTTTTTGATTTTGGTTCTATATTATAGCCAGAGGACTAACTAGGTGGGTGTTTGGGGTATCAAACAAAAGTTGACTTATAGCTTAAAATGAGTAAGTGCTTTATAAGTGATAAGTTGATGGATTCTTATAAGTGTTTGGGAGAACTTAAAAAAGTGAACTTATGTCTTATAATGAGTAAGTGTTATATAAGTGATAAGTTGATGCAAACTTATAAGTTACGTAAGTGTTTGGATAAATTTAATTATAAGTTAATAAGTTTTTTGTTAAATTAAATTGAAAAAATAAATAATTAATATAATGATCTCGATAAATACATTTTAGATTAAAAAACATTTAAAAGTATACATTTGAAAAAATAATTAATTAATATAATGATCTCAATAAATACATTTTAGATTAAAAAACATTTTAAAGTATAAATATAAAAATATAAACTACTAAATAGATAAAGAAATCATGAAAAATGAAATAAGTTGAGCAAAATGTTAGTATTTTCTAACATTCAACTTATCACTTTATAAGTTATAAGTTAGATTATAAGTTGGGTAGACAAACACCCCCCATAAGTCATAAGCTAAAAAAATAAGTTATAATTTATAAGTTAATGAAATAAGTTGAGTACACAAACACCCTCCATAAGTCAAAATTGATTTATAAGCCATAAGCTTATAAAATAAGCTTATGCCAAACATGCCCTATATGCATTGGACTTGCTGCTGAATCTTTACATTTTTTGTTTGCTGAATTCAAGCAGAATAGGGTATATGACTTCAGTAATTCAAACGATACCTCATTAAGACCGGTGAATAAAGTGATATATTATCTTCACGTGAGTGACCAGTTTGATATTGGATTTTATAACTTTGAATAAATTTAGGATGAAAATATCTTCACGAAGCTAAATAAAGCCAGAAAAAATGGAAAATATTTTCCGTGAAATCAACGGAGTCACTGCAAAAATTTCAGCATATATTTAAAACTATCGTGCCCATCCTTTAAGATTAGCAGTAAGCTCATCGATATTCATTCTAGAAACATAAAACCGGCGTTGTCGGATACGGGAAATCAATATACGTTATGATTATAAATATAAATATAAATAAAAGCATTTCTAAAATGAAAATCGGATTTTGAATTCTAATTAAAATATAACCGAAAGAGTTTGTGGTTATGTGATAATGTGATTTAATTTAATTTTTTTAATTAAATTACATGAATTTTTCAAATTTAGAAAAAACTTATAAATTTTTATAACAGTTTAGTAGCTTGGTAAACATGTTAGTTAATGTAACCGTCCAAATTATCAATATATTTTAGGATAATACTATAAAAATAAATAAAATTGTTTCTAAAAAGATATGGGGTTTTTGAATTCTAACTAAAGTACAATGAAAGAGTTTGTAGTTATGTAATATATATGATTGTTATTGATTTTAAATGATTAAAAATAATCCACTGATTTGAAAAAGACGGTAGAAACCAACAAAATCGGTCAAAAATTGGATTAATCGGTAAAAAAAATGGGATAATTGGTAAAAAATAGTAAAAATTAATTAAAATTAAAAAAGAATAATTAAAAATTTAAAAAGTAGAAAATTGATTAAAAAATAAGAAAAAAATATTATTTTTGTACATATAATTTTTATTTTAGATACCTAAATTTTAAATTCTCTTGATTTTCCTCTCAAATTGATCTCTAATTAAAAAGTTAGATCTTGAAAATTTTATTTATTACAATTATACAATATTTTTTAATATATTTGCATAAATATATGATAATTATATACTATAAAATATAATTGACTATAAAAAATTATTATTAAATTTATTTCGATTAATGATCCGATTAATCATTCTCATTAATCCGCGATTATCCGATTAATCCCGTGACGGTACCAAAACAGGTAAAAAATTTAAAACAGATAAAAAATTATAAAACAGATATTAAACGAAACAGATAAAAAGGAAAAGAGTAAAAAATTTAATGTAACTGAGATTACGTCATCCCCGCCGCCGCGTAGAAAACGCGTTTGACAGCACTCTGTATCTCTATATATATCCCTATGGATTCAATACATACAACTCTTCTTAGCTGCAAGTTTACGCGACTCTCCCCTAATTAAAGCTATCACATAATCGATAAAAAAACCCTAGAAATCTTCTTCTGGTAACCATGAGTTCACTTACTCCTCCTTCAACAATTACTACCAGGCGAAATTGCATACAATCTGCTGTTGGCAAAGTGCGAAGAACATTGCTTGATGATCTTGATGATGTTGCCGATGACGTACAACAAGATACTCATGTGTTTGTTACACCGTCGATCGCAATTTCTCCTAAAGTGCGAAGAACAGTGCTTGATGATCTTGATGATGTTGCTGATGACATACAACAAGATAGTCATGTGTTTGTTACACCGTCGATCGTAATTTCTCCTAAAGTGCGAAGAACATTGCTTGATGATCTTGATGATGTTGCTGATGACATACAACAAGATAGTCATGTGTTTGTTACACCGTCGATCGTAATTTCTCCTAAAGTGCGAAGAACATTGCTTGATGATCTTGATGATGTTGCTGATGACATACAACAAGATAGTCATGTGTTTGTTACACCGTCGATGGTAATATCTCCTAAAGTGCGAATTAACCCTGCAGCAATGAAGCTCCTCAACTCCATTGAAAGGATTCAGAAAATTGTGACGGAGAGAATTAGGAGGATGAGGAATAATCCGTCTGCTAAAAAGGCCGAGTGGGATAGGAAGATGCGAATTCTTATGTCAATGCGGTAGCCCGCATTGCTTATTGTCTTGTTCAAACTTGTATATTGAATTAAGAGGAGAGGAATTGATTGGGATAGTCCGTCCAGCTGATTTGTGTTTTATTGAATCAGATCAAGGATAATATGGTTAATTTCAAGAGTTTTGAAACTGATAAGGTTGAGGCTTGATGTGAGCTTCTTTTGTAATGCATTTGTTGTATGTATGGGTTTCTAAATTTACTACTTTTCTAAAATTCTGGTTTATGGTTTCTTAAATGATTTTTTGTTTTCAGAATGTTAATTTTCATTTAGTAATATGTTTTCTACATTTTAGAAACCGATGAGTTTCATGTTTGCCTCTGTATATTCCTGTTCCTGATCGGAGCAACTTTCAGCAATTACAATTCTAAATTACTTGTACATTTTGGAAGAAAAAAGAAGAAGAGGTTAGAACTGAAGCTAAAGAAATTCACAGAAATGGAGACTAGTTGAATGTGAGCAAGTGGACAGAGTAAAGCAGAGGATTGCCGGGTGCTTTGTTATCAACCATCAGCTGTTGTACAAGTTTGTCAGCTTCTCATCCTGCCATGCTTTATTATAATGCTGAGAGTAGAGCTCCTTGGTTTCTTATTATTATAAGAGAACAAATTTTATCTATTTACGTAGTGACAGGACCATACTTGGTAGTTGGGTTGCTTATGTGGTTTTTTTTGTTTTCCCAACAATTACCAGTTTCTGCGACATCTATCTTCCTTTTAGAATTTCACCCTATGGTTGTTTTTTCAGAAATTATATACATGAAAAAACCTATGAAAAATAGTAAGAAAATGTTCAATTTGGCAAATATGTTTCCTCTTTTGGAAAGGATAAGTCATTTTCCACAAATTCGTAACATTTTTTAAAGGAATTGTCCTCCTTTGGGAAAAAAAATATTTTCCTGAAACCAAACAAACGCGGGAATTTTTTTCTAGAAGTTCTGATTTTTGAGCGCTTGTTTGGTTTCTAGAAAATATTTTCCTGGAGCTAAACAAAGCCAGAAACAGGAAAATATCTTCGTAAAGCAAAATAAAGCCAGAAAAACAGGAAAACATTTTCCGTGAAATCAACAGAGCCTCTGCAAAAATTTCAGCATATATTTAAGACTACCATGCCCATCCTTTAAGATTAGCAGTAAGCTCATTGATATTCATTCTAGAAACATAAAACGGGCCTGCTTCTGGTTGTCCGACACGGGTTGTTCCTGTTTCATCTTTAATAGCCTGAAAAGAGATTAGGAGATACATGAGTGAGGAAAATTAAAACATCAAAAAAAAAAAACGGAAATAACACAACAAATAACACAACCAATTATCATCAGATCTGAAGATATCAGATTCTACTCTTTATTATTGAGGTATGATAAGAGTCGTATATTATTTGACTCTCTAACATGATTTCACGGATAACAGAAAATGCTCCAACTTGAGTATTTATATTCCACTGAAAGAAAGTTATCCTAGATATTGGTATTTACTTGGGAAAAGTATGGGCGTTAAAGATTTTTGAGAAGACAGAATTTATAAAATTCAGAAGAACTTATGAGAGAAAAAGAGAGTGTTAACAACTTGATAAATTTCAGCTGACAAAGTAACAGAATCAAAGAGAATTTCCTTTTACATCCACTAGGCACTAGTTATGTAATGAGCATTTAATTATGAACAACAAGCTGAGTTGCTGACACTGGAAATATTACCATCTGAATATTAGCGATGCACTGATAGGGTACGTGCTTAAAATTTGATTTAATAAATAAAAAAACATAAAGTTGAGAAAGTACCTCGCCAATAACTGTTAATGGAGTCTTCACTACAAGGTCCTGCATTGTAACATATTAATTTGACAACTTCAATGGAAGCATATGGTGCCCAATCCAGCATACTAATAAACATAACAGCATACTGAGAATACAACAGACCATGTCTTTCCAAAAATCATCCAGTGTTCCTGTTATAGGCAAACTCCTTGGTCTGTAACATCTGCCGCGTCCAACTGTTGATTTCCAATACGAGGCACGTTGGGCAGCTACCACAAATACCTGACCAGTTCCATCATCCTAAAACGGATGGAGCATAAAATTTGTATTGGATATTTCAAGATGCATGTACCAAAACTCAAATAGTTTGGAAGATACCCAAAGTTTGGGTTGAATATATATAGTTGTAAGCCTTCAGCAATAAGCATGACTAATATATGAAATAAGAGGACAGATGCTTCACTTTGGTATATAAACGGGAGGGTGGATACTATCTTACCAGGTACCATGGAACCTCTTTAATCACAGATTTAATCTCATTTAGTTCCTCTTTCCAGAAGAGAACTAATTTACTACAGACTCTGACGCGTTTCAAGATGTGCTTCTCTGTCTGGATTGGAAGATAATTTAGGACTAAAAGTAGAAAACAAAGAATGACAAGTGCCAGTTTAGCTGGGACAAATTTACCGTCTCCTTGAGAATTACGCACTCCAATCCACTAGTCTCACACTTGATTGGCCTATCTGAACCGACTTTTCCAGATACAGAAACGATCAGGGGCAACACTTTAGATGCAGTATCTAGTAATTGTGCTGACAGAAAAAAGAGATGACCAAAAGCAGATCATCATCTAATAGTACCAATGTGTTCAGTCTCTAAGGTAATTTGGGTTATGACTTGTTATTAAGTAAAGAAACTTCAGCGTACATGTAAAATGGTTATTACCTACCTTTCTCTACGAAATACTATATCAACACAAAGAATCTATCCACATTTAAGATCTTAAAATATATCCACATTTTTCATTTTAAATATTACATGTTCTCTTCAATAAACACAATCGACCTTACTTAACTTTTTAAATCATATTTAAAAAATTAAAAATTCCTACACATGTCTAATTGATTCCTATACAGTAACATGTAATTACCAAGGAAAACAAGAAAAATAAACATATTAGCTAAAACATATGTCACAGTATTCGATTTTCGTAACCCCTCAATAGGTAAAATTTAATCCCTTAATAATTAGTCAAGTTGGGACAAAATCAAAAAGTACAAGTGCAATACAGCTTTCCCTCAACAATGTTTTCCAATCTGCCAACAAGTGTGTGTGTCATTATAACTACATACGCATTACATATAAACATGTACCAAAAATTAGCTAAAACTTTCATAAATACATCACAGAAATGTAAAAAAATGTACAATGCATGAAAAGAATTCAATTCCAAACTTACACAAATCCTTTAATTGATTAATGCGACCAACACTCCTCAGTGACTCTGCACCCCTAAATCATTTTAAAGAAACTCAAAATTAACTACAACTAACGCTGAATAACTGTTTCCAAGAAAGAATAACGCTGCTGCACCTACACAACACCCTACTCCGCCCCATTTTAGCATCTCACTCATCTTTTGGTCACAATAAATTTGACCCCAAACCCTTTTCTTGATTAATCAAAACCCCTAAACCTCTTAGACAAGGAGGAGACTGGAGAGGCCTTTTTGCACAGTTTGTGGTAAAAATGTCCACAAAAGAAAAGCCCTTTTGGGGTGGGGACCTGGGGGAGTTCATTTGTGTGTTTAGTTTTAGTGAAAAATGTGTTTCAAGTTGTCCCAGTTGTGTGTGTCTTGTACTCCCTCCGTCCCCTTTACACGGGTCCTGGATTGTCAGGGATCAATTAAACAACAATTCATTTCGTAGTCGTTGGATCAATATTCCAACGGTTAGGATTAAAAAAAAATTATCCCTGCTCTGTGCTTATTTTTCGCGGAGTGTCCCTGTTCCGCGGTTTTTTATCGCGGAGCCTGTAATTACCCTAATGCCCTTAAATTACCTCCGCGTAAAATAACCGCGGAGAGGAGGGAAGCAATACTATTATCAGCTTAACCCATTTTCGACCCGAATAACCAAATTCCTAATAAAACCCTAAAAACCTCTGGTGATTTCAACCTGCGATTTCTGGGGCGATTCAACCATTTCTATTGCGATTCAAGCAACTAAACGTACAATGGAAGATTATCAAGCGAGGTATGTCTCGTTATCAATTAGTTTTTATTGATTTTGTAATCGGGTTTGAATGAATTGGGTTTTTAGGGTTAGGGTTCGTAGTACTTGTGAATTTTGGGTTACAATTGGGGTTGAAATTAATTGGATTTGTTCATTTATATTCAATTGTTGATTAATTCCTTCCAATTGATTATTAATTCGTACTATTTGAGAATTTAGGGTTACAATTCGGTTTGAATGAATTGGGTTGGAATGATGTTGATGATTATTGTCGAATTGCTGGTATTGTTGTTGAATTCGAATGAATGTGTTTGGTGAAATTCGGTTTGTTTGCTGAAATTACAAAGAATAAGTTGTTTGAATGAATTGGTATTGTAATTACAATTCGGTTTGAATGAATTGGGTTGGAATGTGTATTGATATAACCAGCATTTTTAACAAGAAATGATTAAAACATAAAAACATTGTGGTCAAAAACACTAGTGCTAAAGACAGACGCGTACTGAATTTCCCTTCACTGAAAGGTTCACTTCACTGAATATCATTGCATTACCTGGGCAATGCGTTCCAAATTTGCTAAAAATTAAGTGATAATGGTTATTTTACTTGATGTCTGTCACATGTATTCATCATTTTGCTATCCGTGTATAATAATTAGTTTCTGAACCCTTGCATAACTAAAATTTTTGTTTATTCTAAGGGTGCATGTCCTGTTATCTGGAAAAAACAGATTACTGATTACTAGAGTCTAGAATATTAGCACTTGGGATATTACTGATTTGGGCAATATGTACTTGGGAGTTGTTATTTGTAATTGTATTAATGGGGTTTAACATACAAGCAGTTGTGACGTATGTTTTGTTCGATCAGATTAAATTAGATACAAAAAAGAGTAGAATGTATGTTGCACCATTGAGTTGAGATTTGTAATAACACCAATTAATATGACTTGGTTTCTAGATATTGCTCATTGAAAGTTCTATACCCGTGCTGGGTTCCTAGATTTTAAATCTAAGAGATGGCCCAATTAGACCTTAACAGAACATTATGCTTCTGTGTATTGAGCATGATCAAGCTGAATGAAATATTCAAACATGAATAGATATTAGATTAAAAAAAAAACACCCAGTAGAATGATTTTATAAACATAACTCAAGTCCCCTTAAGTTTCTTCATTCTAAAAAACTAAGTCTGATTCAATGGGCCCTGACCTAGACTGAATAAATCTATCCAACTTTGAGTTGTGGAACATATAAAACTGTTGATACTTTAAACATGGATTGTCATGCGTTATATTACCTTGTTCTAGTTCTTCATGTAAAGTTGTAAACTATACGTATGAAAATCTTACAACTAGTTTCTATAGTCTATACTCTAAATATGGAATACATATTGTGAAATGCATTTTACTTTTCTCAGTGATTCAAATATTGTTGTGTGACTGTTTTCAGGCTAGAGGATATACTACCGGGTCCTATTAGTCAGACGGTCATCTTTGATAATGCTTATCATGTCAGTCAGGATGTTTGGGATGGAGTTGATAGGGGTACCTTGGAGTGTTATTCTGGTAATAGATTGATGCGTTCGTGGTTTCTGAATGATGCTCAGAAGGAGATACTTGACATGACGGGGTTTGGGTTGTTTGCTAACAATGATGTGGTGCTTCAGAATGATACTGCGCTTGTGACGGCCTTAGTAGAGAGGTGGCGCCCTGAGACTAATACCTTCTTCATGAGACAGGGTGAGATGACTGTGACTTTGCAGGATGTTCATTACATATTGGGTTTGCCCACTACTGGTCATCCACTGGTTGGGGGTGCAATCCAAAATCCAAAGGCCTATTTTACGAGGAACTGGTTCGAAGAGCTTACTGATCCGGAGATTGAATTGGCAATGGATAAAAGAGGAGGGATTAAGTATACGTGGTTGCATAAGAGGTACGGGGGTGATCCTGGTAATGACCTGGAGAAGATTACTCTCCACACGAAGGCATATTTGATGTTGGTGGTGGGGTCAGTTTTGTTTCCTACTAATAGTAGGAACGTGGTGCATCCGAGGTACATTGCCCCGCTCTTTTACTTGGATCGTATTCACACATATTCTTGGGGTTCTGCAGTGCTGGCATATCTATATAGGGGGTTGGAGCGCGCTGCAAGGAAGGGGGCTGTTAGTGTTAATGGATGTTTGGTACTGTTGCAGATTTGGTCATACGAGCGCTTTGATATTGGCCGTCCTATTGCACATCCCGAGCGGGAAAGCTTCCCTGTTGCTGAGTTTTGGGCTAAGTCCACAGTGGTCAAGGCAACTAGTGAGGTGAAGGGGCAAGGGAAGGTTACTGAGGAGGAGGCTACTGAGGGTACAGGGACTGAGGCGGGGAAGGAGAAGGGGAAGAAGCAGAGGAAGCTCATTCATGAGGATAGTGAGGAGTTGAAGGGAAAGGGAAAGGAGAAGGGGAAGGGGAAGGGGAAGGGGAAGAAGAAGGGAATTGAGGAGGACGAGGACATTGAGTTGACTGTTGAGGACTCTACTGTGGACAAGGTTGTTTTGGGGAAACGGCCTAGACGTCATATTAGTAAGGGGCCTCATCATAGCTTGCCACACTACCGAGGTGAGTTTGATGGAGTTGGGTCAGATACTGTCCAGTGGACTCCCTACGACCATTTTCACGAGTCTGATGACGAGGATGGAGATGTTTACATTTACTGGGATGATTAAACCCGCTTGAGCATCATTAACATCTAAATTGCTCTTTCTAAACTCACGTACCACATTTCTTACATGTTGTCCATCAAAACCAACATGTTGAGCTCCGCCTTTTAAATTGCCAAAAATGGACATTTGTTGCCTAGGAGGAACACCCGACATATGTAATGTTCTCATTATATTCCTTTGTGCCGCACTTACATGCCTTTCCCTTCGAATTAAATTCATTTTTGAAGGTGTAACAACCTCGTGATTGTGCTCTAACTCTAGTGCGGTAATCTCCCAAGTACTAGTATTCTTTTTATTCAAAACATACATTCGAACTTTACAACCACATCTAGGAAGAACATCCCGACGACGTTTACCTTTAGCTTTACTCATAAAACATGCTTCATCGCTAACAATATTTTTTTCCTTATTCTCACCAAATAGATTACAAACAAATAATCGAGCATATATTTCTTTATTTCCAACACGCTTTTGTGATTCTTGAACCTTAATTGCAAATCCATTTTTCAAGGCATAAGCTCTAAATAAATTCTCCGCGGCTTCTAAACTATCAAACCTTTGATGCAAATAAGGCACAACATTATCAACATCTTCATCAACATTAGGTACATTTTTTTCATGCAAACTATCATCTTCATCATCATCATCAACTATATTAACATGCTCTACATAATCATCAACTATATTTATATGCTCTACATCATCATGAAGCATGGATTTAGTACTAAAATTACAAACATCAACATCATCATCATAAAGATCATTACTTTCAATTGGTTTGGATATTTTTCTTGGATCAAACTTTGCAAACATTTTATTTGCCATAATAATCAAAGAAATACATATACAAAGACTTACACAATCCAACAAATGAAGCAATACCTCTCCAACTTCTTCAAGATCTTCTTTTCTCCCTCTTTTCTAACCTAAATGGTGGCTGCTACTTTGATCATATAAACTGATTTTAGGGTTAAAAAGCGCGGAGGGAAATGGGGAATCAAACGCTCCGCGGGAAAAAAGCGCGAAGCAGTACAGCGCTCCGCGATAAAAAAGCGCGGAGCAGTAAGGATCCGCGGAAAATAAGCGCGGAACCAAGATAATTTTTTTAATCCAGACCGTCCAAATCTTGATCCAACGGCAGAGAAGCGAATTGTTATTTAACTGGTCCCTGACAATCAATTATCAGGGACCAGGACCCTAGTGTAAGAAAAATGAGTAAATTGGTGGGATCAATCAATATTTTTAATGTATAAAGTGGGTATAAATTAGGTACAGTGTAGGAAAGTAGTGAATGTGATTGAATTTTATATTATAAAATGTTACTATTTTTGGTAGGTCAAAAAATGAGAGGGACGTATCAAAAAGGAAAGTGTAGGGACAAAAGGTTTATGTTCGAAAAATATTTGGTACAACAACTGGGAACCATTGTGAAATGGGTCCACTGACATGGGAACACCAGGATGCAAGGGGATTTGGCAAGGAATAATGCTATATGGGAACCCACTTTTTTTTTTAAATTGTTCCAAATTACGTGGCATTAATGCATGTTATTTTTTAATTTGTGAATATATATATATAGTCCTATTCAGCTAGAAACCAACACTAATTAGAAACTAAAAACAGGCTTGCCCATATCAAAGAGTCCGGTCCAATTGAACTAATTGAACTTTTGTATAGACAAAAAAAAAACAAAAAAATACAAAAAATCCCGCTATTGAATGTAAAACAACTAACTGCCTCTTCCCCACCACTCTTTCTCTCTCTCACTCTCTCTCCTCTCACTCTCTCTATATCTCTCTCTCCCTCCTGTAACGGTAAAATCAGTAAATATTCAGAACCAATCAACGATTTATCACGATTTTATCACTAAATCACACTCGGTGAGTTCTCAAATACTCATTTAATCGAAGAAAAAGCATAGATTGGAAGATTTCGAGCACTAATGTACAAAAAATCACCCGGTAAGGTACTTTATTCATTACTTATGTTCAAAAAATTCATTAAACTTTGTTTTAAGTTAATGCATGTTAAAATTATAGTGATTTTAGGGCTTTTTAGTGATTTTAGTGATTAAACTAATAGTTATTGTTCATATGTTAAACAACTATTTAATTAAAAGTTAGTTGAGTATTCAAGCACAAAAAAAAGTCTAGAAGTAGAGGAGATATGTGTTTTTAGTGATTTTTAGGTTTGTACATGATTTTGTGGATTTTTAGGTATGTGTTTATGTTTATTTTGATTTCCTTATTTTTATGTGTTTATGTGTATAATTGAGTTTGAGAGTTTGTTAATTTTTATGTGTTTATGTTGATTTTTACTGATTTTTCTAATTGAGATTGAGATTGTGTATACAAACTTATTTATGGATTCTTATATGTTATGATGTTGTGATTTGTCCCTGTAACAAACACTAAGGCCTCGGTGTAACTCAACGTTGTAACCTATACTTCCTTGGAACTTACGGAAATTACAGTGTTTGGTTGTATAATTTTTTTGTTAGGCTCAGGAACTCAGTTACATGGTATTTGCAGTTACAGCAAAACACTGGAACCTAGTTACCTAGGTCATCCGTGGTCACCAAGAGTTACACAGCTGCCGTCTATTATTTTTTATTCATTAAATACTTTATAATATTATATGTATAATAATTTTATTAAATCCTAAATTATAAAAATATACATTAAAATCTAGATTAAAAAATATTAAATTTGAATCAAATATTTTAATATAGTTTTTGTTTTTCTTGTGTCAACATATATAATGCATTTGTTATATATTTATTTTATAAACATTTATTATGAAATTATTTAAAAATTTAAATGCATAAATTATTTATTTTTTTAACTGTTAAATTATATATGTTACTATTACTTAAAATGGTTTATATTTTAATTATATATTTATTCTTATTTAAAATGCATAATTAATTTTATTTGTACTATTATTTTATTTAGCGTAAGTAATAAAAAATTGGTATATTGACTCATCTAATTAATCATTCTTTTTTTAAAAAAAATCTCAATAATATATCTTCTTTTATTTTAGTATTTTTTCCCATATTTTATTTATTTATTATTATCTAAATCAATTACTTTATCATTGTACAAAATAATTAAAAATAGGCAATTTGTGGTTATATACTCAAAAACCAAACACGTGATTTTGATTTTTCCAGGAACCATATACTGTAACCTACTTCCAAGGAACCTTTAGTTCCCGTGTAACCATAAAATCTGTGAAACAAACGAGGCCTAGTATGCTTACATGTGTTTTTGTATGTATTTTGAATTAAACACTAGTATGCTTACACTAGTATTCTTACTGATTGGTATGTTATGTTAAGCGTGATCTCTCGTATTGATGATATTTTTAATGGTGTTGGTTTAACTCGATAATTGAATCTAGAGGTTAGGCGTTTTTTTTATAAACATAGTGGTTAGCTAGTATTCTCGAAGTACTAATTTACTAAATTGGGGAAAATGCCTATGTATGTGTGTTTTGTTGTATTTATATTTTGAACTGATTTGTTGTTGCTTTGTGATGAATGTTATTTGGTGCTGCTGTTAATGATTTTTTGTTTTTTGATTATACCACTAGTTGTATTGTTTTTGCTGAATTAGTTAAATTAGATTTAGGCGTCGTTTGGATCATGGCATTGCAATTGAGTTTTTAGATTACTTGATTTTATTTTAGTTGGATTTGGTCTGGGATTAGGAATAATGTAGATTATGGATGTCTAGTGCAAGATGGTACAAAAAATCATTAGCAAAAAAGGTTACAAGATGCTATGAGATGTTTGTAAATCACTAAATCTATTACTGATTTTTAGGGGAATTGATTTTTCTAATTGAGATTGAGTGTGTGCATTACTGATTTGTGGATTTGAGATTACAGAGTTATTTGTGGATTTGAGATTACAGAGTTACTGATTGAGTTATGATGTTTTTTACTTGTTTTTATTGATTATGAGAATTACAATTAAATAAGCTTGGTTTCTATGATTCTATCCCTATCGAAAAAAGAAGAAGTTTGGTTTCTCTCGTCATATAGTGAACATGAATCAGAAACCATCTCCTTATAGGGAGCTAGGCGTTTCGTTTTTACTTTTTACCTGTGTCTGTGTCTTATTATCCTTTAATACTTCTAATGATCGTCTTTATTTGTTATTTATAATGATCATCTTGTGTGTTATTTTAATGATCGTTCGTGTGATTTTGTTTAATTCGTGTGATTTTGCAGGCAGTACAAGACAACCTCGTAGAAGTCCAAGACTTCATCATTTAAGTCTACCAAGAATTATTGTCACTGAAACCATTGATCTAGTAGACTCAAGTGTTTCAGATATGAGTGAGTTAGTAACTATGGAAAATGAAGAAATATCTAAAGGTAGCATGTTTGCAATCAATAATTTATTCCCTTTTTATACTTGTAAAGTACGCCATATTTCTCAGTATATTTCTTTTTAACAATAAGTATATTTTTATACTTATTGTCTATTATTTTTTCTTATATTTACAAATAAATCTTTTGTTATATTGAATAGATAATCTGCAGGAACATGGCAGTTCAAAAAAGAATAATAGTGGTGATGATTTTCCAGAAAATGTTGGAAGGAACTTTAAAGAAATTGGGAAAAGGATTAAAAGAAAATCAAGAAGTCCTCCTCTAAGTCCTGATAATGAAGTTCCTAATAATAAAACCTTCTCTATACGAGACTACTTGTCAGATGATGATACACAAATGGGATTTACTAAGAACCAATCAACAGAAAATGAAACTACTGAAAACCCACCAGCTAAAGAAGACGTTGTAGAGAAGATCAAAAGAACCAAGCCCTATCGAAAGGTATAAAATGTGACTAACAATTCGCTAGTTTTGTAGCACTTATTTAGTGATTTTTCAGTATTAGTTTATTATTTGTCTAATATTTTGTATTAAGAAACTTTTAGATGTAATTTGGTGATAAATTGTAATAATTTGTCTGATATATAATGATTAAGAAACTTTTAGATGTAATTTGGTGATAAATTGTAATAATTTGAGTTTCAGTCTGAAGTATTGATGTAATGATTCTTCGTTTACTTTGTTATCTTACCAAGTTCAAAATGTGGTTATCCCATTTGATTTCAAAATTGTTATTTTTTTTTACCCAGAAAAATGGGTTTTTACCGCCATTATCCGTTAGATTACTATGTGTTTTTTAACCACAGATCCACCATCTTAATAATGTTGGTTTTCCGGTGTCCTGATTTTAGGGTTGTAAAACCCTAAACCCTAAACCCGAAGTCCGTATACAGATTATTCGTTATTCTTAATATTTCTAAAACCCAAATTACAAACATTGAACCCTAAAAGGTTAACTATTGAACCCCCGGAGGAACGGTTAAATCAAGATCACAAGCTTACCCCTATAACTAACTATTTTTTTTGAACTGTAAGATTTTAAGAACATAGTGTAGCAATCATTATTAAGAAAAGAACTATCAGGAAAAATCAGTATAAATAATGTGCATAGTGAATCAGTATAATTTGCATACTGAATCAGTATAATGTGCATAGTGAACCAGTATAATGTGCAGAGTGAATCAGTATAATGCAAAAAACTTATTATTGCATTTATAGCGATCAAGATTGTTAAATCAGTTTAAGGGGACTAATCGGTTTATAGCGGTGTATATGTATTTGTAGAATCTTTAATTTTCATGGTTTATCGTATTTTGATATCAAATTGGTTCGATAATTTTAAGATACTAATCATGAATAACTGAAAATTGATTTTTTTATACAAGACAATACAAAGGGTTTTTAAACATTTATATTTCAATGTTACTACACAATGATATATCTCTTAGTTTTACTGAATATTGTAATCAAACATAGAGTACTAATACCTCTTCGGTAGCACAACGAAAAAACAAAACAAACATTTCTATAAATTGTCCAGTCAATTACTAAAAAACACTGACTGAACTTACTTCAGTTGAGAGTTACACATCAATGTCAAACAAAAACACAGTAATGAATATCAATTACACATTAATGAATTTCAATGTTTCAAACATTTAAACCAGATTATGCTGGTTTATCCACTAGCATCAGCTTTCTTCTGTGGACAAGTTCGCGAATCATGAGTAATTGCCTCACACTTTTTACATTTACGAATTCTTTTCTTTGATTTCGTCAGTGCTTTCTCTCTTTCACTAATTAGCCTCTTTTTCTTAAAATAATTTTCTTTGTTCTTGCAAATGTTTGGTACAAGTATACTAACCTCTCCTACGGGTTGCTTACCAAACATAACTGCCATGTGATCCTTCTTTGTAAATTCAACAAAGTCCCCACACTGGTTATCAAGATCAGTATTCAATTGCTTTATTGTTTTCTGCACGTATTCGAGCCTATCTAATTGGACTCCAGCTTTGTTAACCGCTTGACGAAAATCAAACCAAATCTCTGTCAATTTCAAAGAAGTCTGCTACATCTTAAAATAGCCGTTAGATACAGAAACTGAATCCGATGAAGTTCCACTCTTCGCTATTTTCATCCACCGATTGAGCACAAGAGTCCTAGGAAACTTAGTAACTCCTATTTGTTTCAAGCCACAAAATGCGTGTCGACAAACAATTCCACACATAACAAATTTCTTGCAAGAACAAACTACATGATTTCTACTAACAGAAACCTTCATAAAAAACATTAAAAAACACATTTGAATTAGTATGCAAAAACATTAAAAAAAACATAAAAATGAAAATGAAAAACAACAGGGTGACTAACTAATGCCTATATGCACATGTAAAACGTCTTAATATATTAACAATAATTTTTGATATAGGATATAGTTTAGACATACCCCCAGTATTGTGGTATTTCTGTCGCCATTTCTTTATATCTGGTATTTAGGAAATTTTCATTATATGAAGCAAAATGAGGGATTGGTTTGAAACTCATATAAAATTAGGGACTGTTAAAGGAATAAAACAATAAATGTTAATCAGGGAGTTAGATTGGTTTGAAACTCATATAAAATGGATGAACTTCCTAATGTTGCTCAGTAATAACTAATCACTATTGATAATTGGTTCTATAAATTATACCTGAATCACTAGTAAATCATTATTAATCACTATTATACAACTTCAAATCATAATAGATAAATCATAAAAATGGAATATTACCTTAAACAGTTTATCCTTCACTTTGACGTCCCTAATCTCAAGATGAGTAACACCCTCAACTTCCTCACTTATGCGCTTGATTTGCATATCATAACAAGATGCCAGTATTTCTTCCTGAATTTTGTAAAAAATTGCACGCGTAAACAATTCAGCTGCATCATCTTCAATAAACCATGTCGACAATGTAGTAGGAAGGCTTGTATTTGACTCATTATCCAACCTAACAGTTTCATTTCTCTGCATATCCATTTCACTTTGAAACCACAACCAAAACTCACATAGGGTATCCCCTTGTTTATGAAACCGAGAAAAGAAAAAATTCTCACTTTCCGACCTTGAGGTTGTTCTCATCAAACCAAACATTGGCTTATTTCTAAAATAAGCAGGAATCCAACAAGACCTTATAGCATACATGTCTGACAACCACTTATTTTCCTCTAATTTGAACTCCTTTACAATTGCACCCCAACCAGTCTCAAATTCATCAATATCTATATTTGACGACCATATATAAGTTTTCATTTTCTCCATAAAATCAGTCTCTTTACATAAACGATTACCAAGCTGCATAATAATTGACAAACAATAATAAAACAATAAAATCAAACAACTAAAAATTGAACAAAAGAAACAACAACCAAATAGAAATAAATTTAGAAAAATCTACCTTCATAGGAAATTTATCCATAATGTGCCACATGCATAATCGATGCTTACTAGCAACCAAATCATTAACAGCAACAAATGTATCACGAATAGCTACCTTCATAGCTGCATACTGGTCAGTGACAATAACAACAGGATTCCGTCCCATGGCCTTTACAAAATGAGAAAAAGTCCAACTATAATCGGTAACGCTTTCTTGCGATAAAAGGCAAGCTACAAATGTAACACATTTGTCATGCTTATCAACACCAGTGAATGGAGCAAAGATCATGTTATACCTGTAAATTTCATAAAAAAAATACACACTTGTCAGAACAGGAACCTTAAAAGCATAGCTACTTGTTCTTTTTACAACAACTAGAACATAAATTCAATAATAAAATCTTCACAAAAGATCCACTAAAATTACCATACACAAAAAAACTAAAAATCATTATGATAATCAATAATAATATTTAAAATATCACCTATAATCCAATTAAAATCACTAATACATGCACAAAAATCATATAAATATTACATAGTAAATCAGTATTGTATCATGTACAATTCAGAAAAATAAAACAGTAAATTAATACTTAAAAGTCTTCTAAAATGAAAAAATAGATGCTTTACTTGTTTGTATCAAATGTTGCATCAAACGAGACTGCATCACCATAAACTTCAAAATTTCTTCGACCAACCGCATCAGACCAAAACAACTTGGTTAAGTGTCCAATGGAATCCACTTCATAAGCATAATAGAATGATTTACAAGTCTCCTGCATCACCTTAAACTTATCAATCATCATCTGTCCATCTCGTTCACCAACATAAAGTTTCAAATCTCGATCACAATTTCTAAAATCACACAACGTGGCACCAACATTAGCATAACCACCATAGAGTTCTTTCGCGAAACAGAATGATTTTCTAGGACCAATATTCACTTTCGAAGAATAAAAAACAATGTTTCTCAAACCAACAGTCATCTTCCTATTAGCTTTCAAAAAATGGCGACCACTTTCACTAACCAAAGGGTGGTTGTGTTGTTCAACAAAAGAAAACACGTAATACGTATTCGCGCTACTAATTTTTAACACAAATTTCGCTTTGCAACCACACCTCCGAGACATAGTCCTCCTTCCCTGAACTTCTTTACTTCCACTGCCATTCGAACTTCCTAAATCAACATCATTAAAACCTTCTCTGTTACAAACAAAATATTTAAGAAGAACATTTTCTTTATCTTCTGTTGTCTTCTCAGTTGTTTTTCGGATATCAAATCCACTTAAAACACCATAATCTGTATAGAACTTACAACCTTTCTCTAATGTTTCAAACACCTGACCACAGAATGGTATACGACTAACATCTACTGTTGGTTTAAAGTACCTCCTACCTCCAGGAGATAACATGTAGCTAGTTACGGAACCTTCACTTCCAGTTGAACCAGTACTTACATCACTACTAACTTCAGAACTAAGACGAGACTTATCACCACAAATTGAACCTGAAAGAATATAACAGTACAAACAATCAATCTAATTTGCAAATAAGTCATAAAATGAATACAAAGTTCAATCAATAAAATAACTCTGTAATATCAAAATCGCAAGTTTACAAAATAACTCTCATATTCTCAGTTTACAGCACAATACATTAATCAAAAGATTTCATCTTCATATCCAGCAAAAAATGACTCAATACGATACATATAATCAAACAACAGTAAACACAAATCACCAAAACAACTCTCAATCTCAATCTCTCTCTCTCTCTCTCAAATTCTCATTTTTATCTCACAAATTCACACATACGTAAAATACTCTGTTCGATCTAAATGAAATACTCAAATTCGATTGAAATCTAGCTCAATTAGTTAAAAAAAACAGATGTAAATCAAAATAAACACATTGAACCATATCAGAAAACATTAAAAACACACAATAAAATCATCCTAATCAGTAAACATGAACGAGCATGAACAACATAAAAAGTTGAGAACTAATTACCTTGATTATCAGCAATTTTGGTCAAATCACTTGTAATCATCTTCGATCAAAAATTGATACAACAAATTCAACAAATGAAAAACGCAAGAGAGAGAGAGAGAGAGTAACGAGAGAGAGAGAGAGAAAGCAGTGTTGATGAGAGAGAAAGTCAAATTCAGTTAAAAAAGTAATTGCACGTAATCTCTGTCTTTTTATATTTTCTTTAATAATGAATATTGAACGGCTGAGATTAATTGCTGGTAAAACTAAATGAATGGCCAGGATTTAGTTTCTAGTTCTTATTTAGGAAAAAGTTCCTAGTTGAACAAAAGCCTATATATATATATAAAACAAAACTTAATTTTATATTAGAAATATTATTTTATTTAAAAACGTATTTTGTAGAATATTTTTTGAGAAAATTTAGAGATATTATTATAAATCCGCTGCGAAGCGCGGCTTAGTAAACTAGTTCTCTTAAAAAGTAACACAAATGATATGGTATGACACATAACACATTGTGATTGGAACTCATATATATGCATGCGAGATTTCATATTTTTATTAGACAAGTTAATGGATAATACATATACATTTTGTATAAATTTTGGGAGAAGTTTTGAGTTCTCTAGCATTTTTCTGTATATATTTTCTTAAAATTCAGTTAAAATGAAATCAATATCCTAAGTGATAAGTTTATAATTATCCATAACCCGATACCTTTGAATTTTGAGGCATGAAATAACAAAAACATAATTAGATATTTTTTTACATATTAAGTGATAACCAATCTTTGTTCTTTTGGAGTACATACTTTGTGAGAGTTATTAACATCTAAGTATGGTTATGGATACATTGTTTAATCTCCACTCGACTTTGGATGGTTTTATTTGTCGAGTTACTTGGTTGGCTTCTGATTTGAATGGTCCTATTTGATGCTAATCTTAGTGATTTCGAACCTGAAAATGTCAGATACCCCGAAAATAGTTTATTATATAATTTACAAAAATATTAATCAAAAGTTAAATTATTAATTATACATAAATCACAATTACATAAGTAAATGATAAACATGACATCAAATGAAACAGACGCACACAAGTCTGCAGTAGTTATAGGACAACATACTTTCATCACCAAATCTCGAACTGAAATACTGAATGCAGATTTTTTTTCATTTAAAAGTAACACTCTTTCCATCTGCAACAATCAAAGACGAAGATCGTCTGATCTTAGCCTTAGCACTATGTTGTGCCCAAAATCTTGCATGGGCTCAATTTAAGGCCCATATGTATTAAGGGTCCAGTAGGGGTGTATTGGGCTAGGTTGGTGTGAACTTGGATATAGGTTCAAGGCGTCGAAGGGCAGGTGCAGGCTGCCTAGGCAGGATCAAGGTGTCAGAGTTTAGGTAAAGGGCATTAAGGTGCAGGTGGTATGAACCTCGATGCTGGTCACAGGTGATGAGTAGTCGAAATCCCTGGAAGGCGGAGTACTAGTAGGACAAGGATTCAATTACCAACACTCTATGAGCACGGAAGTCTAACTGGCGAAGGACTTCTAGGCTTAGCAAAACACGCTGGATGGGACAATTATAAACAATATAGGACTTATATTGGTTATTTCGGATATACATTAAATACATGAGGTTTTGTAGGACTTAGTGACGGACATGGACTAGGACACTGGAAAGCTCAGCTATAGGTGCATAATTCGACTATAACTCTAAGATGGATTATCTTAAAGTGGTTGAATTCGCAAGGATGGAGAAGTATAAACCTAATAGAACTACACGGGGCTTGATTCCTATAAATAGGATATGTAGGCACTTGACTAAAGGATTCAGATTTTCACTCTTGAGACGCATAAGGCTTGTGCACCTCTGTGATACATATTCCGGCGAATTTACTGGTAGTGTAGGACTTACACTTCTGATTTCGACCGGTGGTTTGTCAACTCAGCCCCCGGAATTCTTACTTCAACCATTCTGTACTTATAGCGAGCTTCAGGCTTCGAGCTTTGAACCTGTAAGCTCTTTCCGATAATCAAGGACGTGTTTCACGAATATTCCAGCGAGATTCTCTCAATTGTGTTGTACCAAATTTCTCTCACAACATAAGTGGCGCTAGAAGGAGGGGAACTCCATCAGAAATCTTGAGAGAGAAAAGATGTTGGATGATTCCGGAAATACGCAAACACCAACTAACGGTGAAGAAGATCGTGGAACAGGTCCTCATGGCGAGGAAACAAACAAGGATATTTTCGACCACCTCTAGAAGATTGGCGAAAGGGTGGATTCCTTGGAGAAGAAGTCTGAAAAGATGAAAAATGGCGAAAAAAGCAGAGGTCCTCGGAAAAATGTCCGGAAGCTCCAAAGGTTACACCTACTCGGCTGGATTTTGGCAGTGAGGAGGAAGGACCTGAGAAGGAAAAAACCAAGAAGACTTTTTCTGACGTCGAAACTGATCAGAGTAATCCGGACTGGAACTCTGAAGCTGAACCCAAAGATAAGGAGGACCCTGAACTTTCGGCTACAAGGAGTATCACTGTATTCGACCGAATGGGAAAAAAGCTAACGAATAAGGATTTAAGGCTTAAACTCTTGGAGGCGAAACAGAAGGGTCCCAAGAAGGTACAAAGTGAGAAATCACTGTCTAAGGCGTCAAGGAGTCACAAGGATAAGTCCCACTCTAAACCTGAAGATGAGCATAGCTCAGGCTCGTCCTATAAAGCTGATGACAGTTCTGATGGGAGCTCCAACAATGGGAGTGACACTGATGACACCTCTGAGTCAGCTGAAGGTGATGGAAAATACAAGGAGGAGGACCTCAGGAAGGTCCTCGAGAAGATTATGGCAGAAAAAGGTCCCCAGTCAGGGTTGACGGTGGGATCACCTTTCACTAAGAAGGTGCATGATTCGCCCTTACCCCGTAGCTACATGGGAGTGGGAGACTTGAAATTCAATGCGACCACGGACCCTGTAGAGTTTCTTAGCCGTTTCAACACGGAGATGGAAGTCTATCAAATCAAGGATCGCACAAAATGTCGATTACTGGCTGCAACTCTAAGGGATAGTGCTCATCAGTGGTTCAAGAGGCTTCCCTCCAACTCTATTAAGTCATGGAGACAGATGGGTGAGATGTTTGTAACCCAGTTTAGAGCTTTGGTCACGTTTGCACCTCCGGCTAATACACTGGCGAACAGCAAGCAACGTGACAACGAGACACTCAACGAGTATTTCAAGAGGTTCAATGCTGAGGTTCCAAGGGTGAGAAAAACCACTGACGAGACTTATAAATTTTTTTTGATAGCCAGGGTTAAGCCTGGGACTGAATTCTGGAAAGAGCTGCAGAGTAGGGAACCTACTACCCTGGATGACTTCTACGCCAAGGCAGAAAGGCATAAAGTCGTGGAACAATCCTTGGAGAATTTGAAGAAGGATAATGCTTCACGAGATTGGAACAGGAATAAGAGGAATAGGTCGTACAACCTGAAGGAAAGAAACTACAGCAAGCGGACAACTTATAACACAGCTTCAGCAGAGGGTCGGGATATCAGCAAGGAGGCGAAGACCGCACCTATGTCAGTAAACACCACAGGTTCAAAGAGGACAGTAGAGTACAAATATCCGTCTTCGAAGGGTAGTAGGAGGTACTCGGAGTACACCCCTTTGGCAGTACCTGTGGAACACATATTTGAAATTGGTGATAAGTCGGGGATGTTCAGAAAACCCTCCAGGACGGGACCTCCCGGAAGGAAGGATTTGGCTAGATATTGTGCTTTCCATGATGCTAATGGGCATGAGACGGCCGACTGCCGGCACCTCAAAGATCATATTGAGGACCTGATTAGGAAAGGTTTCCTCACGGAATTTGTGGCCCAGGAGGCGAAAAAATACAAAGATGATAGGTCCAAGAGAGATGAAGAGAAGTCTGCACCTAAACGAGCTACCAGGGCTGGTAGTATCCACACGATCATTGGCGGACCATATATTGGAGGTTTCAGCAGGAATGCAATGAAGAATTATGCACGTGAGGCTAGAGGAAACCCTCTCACAAATGTTTATCATTTGGCAGATAGGCCCCCGAAGCTGTTTAGAGGTGAAGCTGCGGACATCACCTTCACTGAAGACGATGCAAGGCATGTGCATCACCCCCACAACGATGCATTGGTGGTGACCATCACAATTGGAGGGCTCAATGTGCATCGAGTCTTGGTGGATAATGGAAGTTCTTGCAGCATACTGGCTTATGCCACTTATCAAAAGATGGGACTCGCAGATAAGGAAATGTCCCCCGCTTACAATGACTTATACGGATTTACTGGTGGACCAATACAAGTTGTGGGTAGGGTAAAACTTCCCGTTGTGTTGGGGGCTGAATCTATGATAGCTACGCAGGTGACAGAATTCATAGTAGTGAATGAAGACATATCATATAATTGTATCGTGGGTAGGCCCCTCTTGAAGGAAATGAGAGTGGTAACCTCTATCTACCATCTCTCCATGAAGTTTCCTACTCCTAACGGGATTGGATGTCTAAAGGGTTGTCAAATAGATTCAAGGGAATGTTATAGTAAGGCCTTGCGCACCGCTGAGCAAGCTTCGAAGCATTTGTTGTTGGTTGATGGAGGCACCACGGATAATTGCTACAAATACCTGGAAGCATCAATGAAGAATGAACCTCCACGACAGGTAAATGATTCGTGCAATATGATCATGATTATCCAACATCCCGGTGAAGAGAGCTCCACGGATATTGTCTTTTCTTCGGGGGTAGATACCCAGAACGAGATACGGATGCTGGAGGCACCCCCATCAAAACTTTTAGAAGACGATGAAACCTTTGTCGAAGGTATTGTTGAAGAGATGAATGATAGTGACTTCGAGGATGACCATCTGGAAAGCTCCCCGAAGGTTCCTTTACAACCTAGAAAAAGGGATACAGAGGTTCAGGTGAAGATTGATCTAGATCCCAGGATGCCTGAAGCTAGGGAAACAACATGTGCTGCTGGTGACACTTTGTCAATACTGGTGGATGCAACTGACCCCTATAAGGAATTGAAGATCGGAAAACAGTTAGAACCCAAAGCTAAAGAAGCATTGGCTCGCTTCTTAAAAGATAACCTAGATGTTTTCGCATGGTGCCACTCTGACATGGTGGGGATTGATCCTAGGGTGATGTGTCATCGCCTTAACATTGACCCCGAAAGGATTGCTGTGAGACAAAAAAGAAGGGCAATAAGTGGTGAGAGAGCTTTAGCCCTCAAAGAAGAGGTTGACAGGTTACTAGAAGCTAGACTGGTGAGAGAATCATTCTACCCGGATTGGTTAGCAAACCCAGTGCTTGTCAAGAAGCCTAACAGAAAATGGCGAACATGTGTGGATTTTACGGATTTAAACAAGGCATGCCCTAAAGACAGCTTTCCACTCCCACAGATTAATCAATTGGTTGATGCTAAAGCCGGGCATGCTCTTTTAAGCTTCATGGATGCTTACTCGGGATATAATCAGATTCCCATGTATGAACCTGATCAGGAGCATACATCCTTCATCACAGATAGAGGCCTCTACTGTTATATTGGCATGCCTTTTGGATTGTTGAATACTGGAGCTACCTACCAAAGGCTGGTTAATAAGATGTTCAAAGATCAGATAGGGAAAACTATGGAAGTTTATGTTGATGACATGCTGGTCAAATCTAAAGCTGCAGCTAACCATGTGTTACACCTATCAGAAATGTTCAACATACTACGAAGGTTCAGAATGAAGCTCAACCCTCAGAAATGTGTTTTCGGCGTGGAATCAGGAAAGTTTCTAGGCTTCATTGTCAATCATCGGGGAATTGAAGCAAACCCTGCCAAAATTAAAGCTTTAGTCGAGATGCGGTCTCCTCGTAACAGGAGGTTCAGAGTCTTACTGGTAGAATTGCAGCTCTAAACAGGTTTGTATCTAAATCTTCGGATAAATTTAGAGAATTCTTTGCAGCAATCAAGAAAGGGAAGAACTTTGAATGGAGCCCGGAATGTGAAGCAGCTTTCACAAAAATAAAGGAACAGTTAGGTAGTCCTCCATTGCTGTATAAGCCTCTCGATGGAGAGGTCCTCATATTATACTTGGCAGTTTCAGAATACTCAATCAGCGCCGTGTTAGTACGGGAGGAGGTGCAGGTTCAGCACCCGGTTTATTACGTGAGCAAAAGGTTATTGGATGCTGAAACAAGATATTCAAATATGGAAAAACTGGCTTACTCTTTAATCTTAGCTTCAAGGAAGCTTCGGCCTTATTTTCAAGCACATCCGATCGAGGTACGTACCTCATTCCCATTAAGACAAGTTTTACACAAACCTGAAGCTTCAGGAAGGCTTATGAAATGGGCTGTGGAATTGGGATAATTCGATATTGACTTCAAGACAAGGACGGCTATAAAAGGGCAGGTGTTGGCAGACTTTTTGCTGGAATTTCCCCCATCATTCGAGGTTAAGGGCGATGAGTGCATAGCTGAACCTATAGCCCCCGAAGAGACGGTCGAAAACTGCTCACCATGGTGGACACTCTACGTAGATGGAGCAGTAAATGGAAATGGAGCAGGAGCTGGTATTGTTCTTATTAGCCCGGAGGGTCACAAGCTTCAAAGCTCCATTCACTTCGCTTTTAACGCAACCAACAATGATGCAGAATATGAAGCTCTAATAGCTGGTCTGAAGCTTGCTTTGGAAATGAGGGTGGAAAACCTGACTTCTTGAGCGACTCTATGTTGGTTGTATGGCATATTCGAGGAGGATTCCAGGCTAGAGGTCCTCATACCGACCTTTATATGAGGTACTCACAAGAGCTGATTAGCAGGTTCAAAGAAGTGAACCTTGAACAAATCCCAAGGACACAAAACACTGATGTTGATGCGCTTGCAAAGTTGGGTTCACAAAGGGAAGCTACTATGCTAGGGGTTATACCTTTGGAGATTCAACTTCAACCTAGCATTCCTAGACTCGAGGTTATGAACTTGGAACCTGCGACTGAGGCATTGTGGACAACACCTATTATGAATTATATCACAAAGGGGATTGTTCCAGAAAGAAAGGAGGAAGCTAGGAGAATAAGATACCAGGCTGCAAGGTATGTTATCTACGATGGTTCTTTATACAAAAGAGGATTTAACAAACCGCTTCTGAGGTGCATATCAGGTGATGAGTGCGAGTACATCATGCGGGAAATCCACGAAGGAATTTGTGGCAATCATTCGGGCTGAACCTCTTTGGCACACAAAATACTCCGTCAAGGATATTATTGGCCCACGATTCAAAAGGACGCTCATAGGTTCACGCAGGCATGTGATCGTTGTCAAAGGTTTGCAAACTTCAATAGCACTCCAGCTGTTCCGTTGAAACCTCTCACCAGCCCTTGGCCTTTCGCTGTGTGGGGAATTGACTTGATCGGAGAGCTGCCTAAAGGTAAAGGGGGAGTGAAATATGCTGTGGTGGCTGTAGATTATTTTACCAAGTGGGCCGAAGCTGAACCTCTGGCTACGATAACGGCTGCGAAAATAAAGGAATTTGTGTTCAGAGCAATTGTTTGCAGGTTCGGAGTTCCTTACAAGCTAATTTCAAATAATGGAAAGCAATTCGATAGCAAAGAGTTGCGAAAACTGTGTGATGACCTTGGGATTCAGAAGGGCTTCACGGTAGTTTACCACCCTCAAAGTAATGGGCAAATAGAGGCTGTCAATAAGATTATTAAGCATACTTTGAAAACTAAACTGGAAGGAAGTAAGGGGTGTTGGCCTGAAGAGCTCCCTATGGTTTTATGGTCATACAACACAACACCGCGAACCACTACAGGAGAGTCACCCTTCACCTTAACCTACGGTTGTGAAGCAATGGTACCCGTGGAAATTGGGGCTGGATCATTCAGAAGGGATAACTCTGATCCTGGGAATAATAAGGTCAATCATCGATTGTATTTGGACTTGGTGGAGGAGGTTCGAGCCACTGCACAGCTAAAACTGGCTGCATATCAGCAACTTACTCGGAAGTACTTTGACAGCAAGGTTCACGCTCGTCCATTAAAGGTTGGCGATTTGGTTCTAAGGAGGATGATGCCCAACATGAAGGTTCATGGTCACGGCGTATTTGGTGCAAATTGGGAAGGCCCCTACCTCATAAAGGCTGTCTTATGGGAAGGTACCTACCATCTCACGGATCTCGATGGAAAGCTCATTCCAAGGGCATGGAATGGTGAACATCTTAAGAAATATTACCAGTAAATCATCAGGTACTATTTCTGTAGGCCTCTTTCAGACATAGGAATAATAAAAGCAGTTTATTAGTTGTAACTGCCATGCTTAGGTATAGCTTCATAGTTATTGGCCTCAGCTTCATAGCTGTCTGGCTCAGCTTCAAAGCACTTTGTTTCAGGTTCATAGTAAGACATTTTCATTTGTTCTTTGAGCACTCGGGGGGTAGTGTATGCACACCCTACCTATTGGATGTCTTTTGACAAATTTTGCAATATTAATGAAACCTCTATTTCTGGTTCATATGGCAGTTCTTACTTGAATGCTTCGTTATTCTTTATGTGCTTACTGTAAGATTTACATATGGATAAAGATTCGATGCATGATTATCTCGGTTTAGTTCTTCACCATAAACGATTATATGATAAAGAACTGGGGGTAGTGGATATACTCTATACAAGTTTAAATTACTAAATTTTAATTTTTTTTTGATATTATTGGATTGGATATAATTTAATTGGATTGGATTTGATATTGTTGGATTGGATTTAATATTATTGGAATAGATTTAATTGGATTGGAAATTCACACTCATGGATTATGAGGTAAAGGTTAATACTCATGGATTATGAGGTAAAGGTTAATACTCATGGATTATGAGGTAAAGGTTAATACTCATGGATTATGAGGTAAAGGTTAATACTCATGGATTATGAGGTAATGGTTAATACTCATGGATTATGAGGTAAAGGTTAATATTCATGGATAAATATGTAAACGTACCAACTCATATAAGCCCTAGGGACACTAGGCAAAGTGTGGGAACTGCACATAGGCCACACTCTGGTTCAAACTTCCTTGCACGGATGCAAGTTGGAACATTGGAGGGATTAACACTACAATATGGAGGTTCGAGGCTAATGACCCCTTAAGGTATGACAAGGATTAAGCTTCATACAGGCCTATGAAGTACACGGAATTTAACGGCACAGTACCCCAGGCAGGGGTATGCATGAATAAAATGGTTTATGGATGTTTTAATCTATGGAATATGGATTAAGTACCTAAGGATATCAGGTGCAAGGATGGTTTACTTACACGCTATATTATTGGAATAATTATCTCATGAATAATTTTTATCATATGTGATATGTACCCCTGGCTAAGGAGTAGATAATAGCTCAGGTGAGCTTCGGGTTTTGAGGCTACAATAACGTAAGTATGCGTATGGATCAATTTTTGGTAAAAGATAATCTTATGGTTTGGATTATATTGGCTAACTACATGGTATAAATCATGAGTATTCTTGATGGGCACATATCTATTTCCTGGCCCAAGGATACCGGTTACCTAACGCTTTGAAACCGGATTTAGCTTACGAGTTCAGAACTGGGAATGGAGCTGCAGTTAGCTGATGGTACACTTGTCACAGCAATCTAAGGCATGTACATGGAAAACATAAGAACGACAAGTCTAAATATGAAAGAAAGAGTACGGTAAACTTAAAAAGATGAAAACCAAAGTTAGAGGTTACATCTTGCGATGTATTCTGAGGTACCCGCACCCTCATCCAAATGTTTAGAACTTATGGCGCGAATGCCAGAAATGTTATCGAAATAGGAGCTATAAAAGTTAACCCATAAAAGGGTGAAAATGTTTTAAAGGAAACCGATAATTAGTGGTTACGAAGCAAGGTTGTCGGGAGACGCCACAGGAACATCCTGACCAAGAACTGGGTCAGCCGCCTCCACCTCCTCCATTTGAGCATCCGGGTTGGAGCTTTCAACCACGACCTGTGCTTCAGCCTCAGGTTCGGAGGGAACAACTTTCTCTTGCTCAGCAGCTGCAGCAGCTTCCTTCCTCTTAATCTCTCCCACCAGCTTCACGGCATCATCCCCAAGAAAGGTCCAGTCTAGAGTCGGGAAATGGTCGTAGGTGGACTCGATATAATCATTCACGCCGCGGCTGTACCCGGCCTCAAACTTTTCACGTTTGGCTGCTTCACGGGTGGACCGTTCCAAAACAATGGTGGTATTAAGAGAGTCTAACTTCTTCTTGAAATCTCCAACTTTCCGGGTATAAGAAGCTTGTAGGGCGTCCTTTTCAGCATCAAGGTTCACGATGGAGGTGTTCAACTGTTCACGTTCTTTCAACAGCTTAGCCTCGGAAGCCTTAAGCTTCTTGCTGGCATCAACTAACTTCTTCTTCTCATCTTCACTTGTCTTAAGGAGGGTTTTTAACTGCCTAACTTCTTCAAGTAGCTTCTGATCGCTGCGTGCTGCTGCCACCATTTCTTCATTACGCTTCAGGGTGTGAAAAATACTTTGAGCCTCACACCAGGTGGTGGCCTTCGCGGCTTCAGGCAAGCTCATCTTATCCCACTCAGCGATAGCTTCTTCTGGAATCTGGTTTCCTGCCATATTAAAAAACTTGCGGATTAAGGAGCTAGAACCTTCACCTGGAGTACTGGGGGGTGACAGCTTGGACTTTTTGCTAAAGCGAGATCCCAGGCCTTTAGCAGAATCAGCAGCGGTAGATGGCGGCAGTTTCCTTTTGGAAGAAGTGGTAGACTTGTCTTGGGAAGCATGGGTTGATTTCATTCTGGATATAGGGGTAGCGTCTATCGGAACAAGATCTTTCTCATCATCTCCAAAGAGGTCATCATAACTTGCGGATTTGTTGACAAAAGATGGCACACCAGAAGCCATGTCTGCAAAAGAAATAAAAGGTTAGCATATGAGCAACAAAGTATGTAAGCAAAGTAATAACATGGCAAGAAGATACAAATGATAACGTAAAGTGTAAAGACATAATAGGGAACCTATTTTACTTGAGGTTTCATCTTCAGAATCCTCCGTAGAAACGAGGTTCAAGGATTTCTTATTTGGCAAAAAACCACATCTTTTAAGGTTTCGATCTGTCAACAGACTAGCACCATCTCCTAGCTCTGCTGACAGCTTCAAGGCCTCAAGAGCCCTTTCCAAGGAATGACCTTTAAGCGCTGTCTTACTTGGAATCTCTATATAAGGATTAGGTGTGGGTTAGAGTGCAATATATAAGTTATTTTGGAAGGAATAAGGGAAATATGGAGTCATTACTTACTGGGGTTCCTGTTGAATTCAGTTCGGTATATTGGACAATCATAACAATAGAGAAATTGGGGTAACCAATCGGTCATTCCCTTCCTGTTTCCCTTGATGCACTGTCCATCATGGACATTCCAGGCGGACAGATAAAAGAAACCATAATTTTTTCCCGTTTGTTTGAGTTGGTAAAAGAAACCCAGCTCACGGGCAGACATCTTCTTTTCAAACTGCTGGTCATAAAGGACATACATGCACATGGCTATTCTGTAGGCGTTCGGGGTCATTTGAAGGGGAACAATGTCATAGTAGGTAATGATATCATTGATGAAAGGGTATAGAGGGATGGACAAACCCATTCTAAAAAACGTGGCGGAAAATACAGCACAAGGTATCTGTTGATCAGGTTCAAAGTTGTCAAAACGATGACACCTTTCCCCAGGGGAAGGTACCACCAAGCGAAACTTGGGACGGTGTTTTTGGAGAAGAAGTTTTACTCTGTTAGCGTTCATTGAGGTGCCTAGCTCCTCACAAGCAGGGATTATGCCTTGGGATTCATTGGGAGTTTCGTCTTCTGAGGAAACCTCGACCTCAACTTCTGAATCAAGGAGTGGATAGTTGTCGGAAGATGTTTGACGAATGGCAATGGGTTGAGAATATCTGATTTTGTGGGTAAAGAGATTGGTTCGAACGGATACAATAGCTCATTCAGGGACCAGTACCTTGACTTTAGAACGAGTCCTAGTACTGACTGGTTTGATAGCAAGTGGATTTGATGGAAGGGTTCTAGCAGATAGAGGATCAGAGTCAATGGGAGTCTGCACCTCATGGGCCGTTGACTGTTGGGAGCTTGCAGGGTTTGAATTCCCTGACATCTGCAAAAGATGATGCATGGTAAGATAACAGCCAACAAGGTTCTTCGCAATCAGGCAAGCAAAAGGACAAGTAAACCGAAAATCTTACAAAGGTTTTTGATTGGGGCTTTTCCGAGGGTTGTTGTGAGGACCTAGGTCGAACAGGTGGTGGTCGCAGTAGTTCCCAAGGTTCGAGAATTACAAATTACAAGGTTGTTTCTACATCTAAAGGACAGATAAAGGTTCATAAGGGTCTTCACCTTGGGATAGGTTATGATACATAGAAATCTAAACCTAAAACTACAGGAAAAGTTTTTAATTGTTAACTTAAATCTCTTCATGAGACAACATATCAATGCTAATATGCCGGGGCATGTATGATACATACAATCAATTACACATGCAAGCAAGGACAGTTAGGAAGACGAAGAGACACGGTGTTGCATGCAACTCGTAACACCAGGGAAAACAAGAGTTAAAAGGGTTTTTATGGTTTTTACTTGATTATATGGCATCAATATTGAGCAATTACAAGTCACAAAAGGAGGGTATATGCGGCCTCTAGATCTTCTATTTGACAACACAGATGATACGAGAGTGTGGGTGTGCATATATGATTGTGTATGTATGTATATATGCATATATATACGAGTTGGGTACATTCAAGAGCAGTATGCAATGACAAATCAGGAGTAAAAACATCAGATAAAGGTAGATTCATACCTTACGGAGTGATGCAGGTGGGGATGGTCGAAGATTAGAGTATCGCCGGAACCCGGAGCTGTCTGAAAGCCTTTCGCCGGAGAGGAAGTAGAGAGAATGAACAGTTTGTGTGGAAAAGTGAGATAAAAAGAGAGAAAGGGGGGTGAATGTGTGTTTAAGTACACGCGGAAGAGGAGCAGCTGTGCCAGGTGGCATCCACGGATAGGTTTAAAAAAAAACAATGAAAAATGTGAAAGATTAATGCATGGTTCAATTTTCTAGGAGGAATATGAGAGGTTTGTTGCAAGTTTTGAAATTCAAATTCTTTTCGAAAAACAAAGGATAATTTGTGGTTAAATAAACGTTTCTTGGAAGCTAATTAAGATACAGGATTAATTTTCCGGAAAAAGGAGGTATATGCGCCGAGGATTTTGATTAGGTGTCAAGTGTTCGACTAAGGGATTGCAGCTGGTTATGAGGTTAAGAGTTGGTCATTCAAGAATAAAATAGGTTTTGGTTCCTTTTGTATTCAATACTGCAAGGAACCAAAAGGAACCGGGGGGTAGTTGTTGTGCCCAAAATCTTGCATGGGCTCAATTTAAGGCCCATATGTATTAAGGGTCCAGTAGGGGTGTATTGGGCTAAGTTGGTGTGAACTAGGATATAGGTTCAAGGCGTCGAAGGGCAGGTGCAGGCTGCCTAGGCAGGATCAAGGTGTCAGAGTTCAGGTAAAGGGCATTAAGGTGCAGGTGGTATGAACCTCGATGCTGGTCACAGGTGATGAGTAGTCGAAATCCCTGGAAGGCGGAGTACTAGTAGGACAAGGATTCAGTTACCAACACTCTATGAGCACGTAAGTCTAACTGGCGAAGGACTTCTAGGCTTAGCAAAACACGCTGGATGGGACAATTATAAACAATATAGGACTTATATTGGTTATTTCGGATATACATTAAATACATGAGGTTTTGTAGGACTTAGTGACGGACATGGACTAGGACACTGGAAAGCTCAGCTATAGGTGCATAATTCGACTATAACTCTAAGATGGATTATCTTAAAGTGGTTGAATTCGCAAGGATGGAGAAGTATAAACCTAATAGAACTACATGGGGCTTGATTCCTATAAATAGGATATGTAGGCACTTGACTAAATGATTCGGATTTTCACTCTTGAGACGCATAAGGCTTGTGCACCTCTGTGATACATATTCCGGTGAATTTATTGGTAGTGTAGGACTTACACTGCTGATTTCGACCGGTGGTTTGTCAACTCAGCCCCCGGAATTCTTACTTCAACCATTCTGTACTTATAGCGAGCTTCAGGCTTCGAGCTTTGAACCTGTAAGCTCTTTACGATAATCAAGGACGTGTTTCACGAATATTCCAGCGAGATTCTCTCAATTGTGTTGTACCAAATTTCTCTCACAACACACTACGAATATACCTCGACACATTATCGTTAAAACTACCAGGCCTGGAGTCAACTTTTGCACCACCATTGATACTAGAGCTGCTTCTCATCCCATTCTTAACTCTCTTAATATACCCCGAAAACTTGTTTGTCAGTGTTTCCTGTTTTTTCAACTTAGTCCCCCGAATCGGAATATCTGTCTTCACAACTACATCATTCCCCGGAGGTGATACAAGATTATGCTCAGTAGTGCTAACAGGAATTGAGTTTTGAGGGTCTCTACGCCTGTAAAATTTTAGGAAACCTCCTGAGGTGTTTGCGGTGTTTTGGTTTCTTGCCATGGATTTATGTCCTCTGTTAGCCAGTAGCTTCAGTATACCAAACCAAATGTTAGCTGGTATTTCTGGCTCGGAAGAAAAGTATGAGAAGAAATAAGAATACTTATGTTGGATCCTTATTTACAGGTCTAAAGGTTTATGTAGGAAACTGAAGTAGTCATCAAACGCATAGATTGCTAAGAATATACAAATGACTACATATTTCTTCATCAAAACGCAAGGAAATTTAGGGGAGATTCCACTTTGGTTCCTCATGGAATCAAATGGCAACTTTTTTCTTTGTCTAGAAATTCATGGACTAGTTTGTAAAATATAACAGACTACCTATGAAAGGTGCACATAAGATAGAATCAGATTCTTTCGGGCAAATCAAAATAATCTCTTCTAAGTTTAAATATTGATACTATGAACAAAAGCGATATTGAAGAACATGCATAACCACTACAATCGAAGAAAAAGTAATATTCAACAACGAATAATCCATACAACAAATAACACACATATCCATCCAGCATAAACTCGAGTTCAAACTAAAACTTCAGCAGGGATGCTGATTCGTTAGCTTTAAGTCGCTATTTTATATATCTCACTAATCACTATGATTAGGGGTATTAATACACATGCAAAATTGTGAACTCACTATTAACATGTATCGTGAATATATAAGCTCCAAGGATTTACTAGAATTAAATATTTAGTCTAAACGAAATCAGATAAATCCCTCTATTATTGTTTTAGTTCCTTTCAGGTATCTATTTTGGATCAAATATTATGAACCTGGTAGTGCACGTGAAGATTGCGCACTTCTATGGACAATATTTTCAAAGGGCGAGAAATGAGAAAGATGTCTTAGGATTTCAGTGATTTTAATGAAGCAACCAGAACGACAAAGGACTTATGTTAATCCCAAATGACCAAACAGAATTGTAGAAGGGGGGGGGGGGGGGGGGGGTTGAATACAATTCTAGATATTTTAAACTTAAAACAACTTTCGAAATAAAACTGAACTTATAAAATAAAAACACAAGCACTTAAATAATTTCAGTTGGATTGTTTGATGATCCAACTGAAGTGTTTTTATTGCGGAAATAATCTGTGATACAAAATGTACACAGTTGCTCAGTTACAAGAATGTAGAGAAGTATGCTCTCAAAGATAGCTAATACAATCTATTTGTTTTTCTTCTCACACTCTTCTTTTAACTGCTACACTTGGTTATATATATTCCCAAGTTTACAATACTATTTTTGGCTACTCTAAAGTACACTAAAGGTAACCGCCAGTAGCTTGCTTTTCATCCCTTTTGTCCAATGGTCCTTGGAGATTTTTGTCTTCTGTCTTCAATCTTATAGTGATCCCACTCAAAAACCAGATTGGAAATTGGAATGTTTCCTTATTCCCTATGTCCATTTTGATGGCTTCCAATGCAAAGTACACTTCCAAATCTCCCTTTTGATCTGTCAGAAAACTGTCACTATCACTTTGTCAACTATTCAGAAAAGCAATAATGATTCGTTGATAGCAGGGAGATGTGTTTCGTTGATAGCTTTATTCTTCATTCCGTTGATGGTGTATTCCTCGTTTCGTTGATAGAGTAATCTTCATTCCGTTGATGGTGTATTCCTCGTTTCGTTGATAGAGTAATCTTCATTCCGTTGAAAGACTAATCTTCATACCGTTGATAGAGTAATCTTCATACCGTTGACATGTCTTCACTTAGGCAAAATTACATGGCATAATATAATTACAATTCACCAGCCTATTTTGCCTATCTAGTACTAAGTCAACATGACTTAGAAAACCTATCTAATACATACAACAAAATGCATATCAAACTGTGAAGTATTGTACAATGCAATTGCTACATCACTCATTTCGTTGATGAGCTTTCTGTCAACGAAACGCTGCAAAACATGCCATTCCGTTGACAGTTACAAAATGACTTAATACAAAATCTACAAAGTGTTTTTATAATTATCATCAAAAACAACATATTCCTAACAATCTCCCCCAATTTATGACTGATAGAATAACAGCCATAAATCAAGAGCCTTGATGATAACAAAAACACTCAGTCAAATTACACATGATAAAAATAGAAATTACATTAAACTTCATTGAATTTAATTGAAATACAAAGTAGAAAATCTTACAAAACAAGTGCACAGAGTTGCTCCTCTAGTCTGAGCAGATTTTTCATCTTTACCTCTGTGGTCTTGTTTTCTTCCCTTTTCTTGCATTATTCTCCTCAATCTGAGCTTGAAGTCTTCTGTAGAAAATCTTCTCTTCTTCATCTTGATTCCCCAACCTGGATTGCATTAATCTGAGAGTTTCATTGGATGCCTTTTCCAGTTGGTCTTTTATTCTGAAGAACTTCTACAGTTGTCCTTGTCTCTGAATTCCATCATCCAAAAAGGTTGGAGATGAATTTTCTTTCCTGTTTGAGGGACCTTCAATACTCTGGGAAGTGCACCAGGCTTGTTCCAGCTAGCTTTGATTTGGCAAATTTTGGAGACAACCTCAGACTTGGCTGTTTTGGTAAAACCAAAATCTTTCTTCAGACATTTAAACACAGATAACAGTGTCTGATAGTCTTCTCCCAGAATTCTGTGTAGAGGCCAAACCTGTTCTCTCCCACCCTTGTAGACAAACACCAATCTCTCTGGTAGTTTTTAAGAAGCTGCTATTCCTCTCACTTCAACCAGGTCATCAAGATTGATATGTAGGTCAGACTCCTCCCTGATATCAGCAATGTAGATGAAGTCTTCTGGGTTGGTAGGGGGTTTCTCAGCTTGTGGTCTCCTTACAAGAATTGGCTTAGCCTTGGCAGCCCTCTGCTTAGATTTCTTCTTTGGATCCATTTCAAAGAGGAATTTTGGAAAGTTGGCCTCATCAAACTCAATTGGCTCTCCCTTTGGCTCAATTGGCTGATCATGGAAATTAACAGGATGTTTAGGATCACAGGCTAACTTTACCTCAGAAACTGGATCATGAATTATTGGAGGTGCAATAGGTACAGAAGAGTCTGTTGCAATACTCTGAGAGTCATCATTCTCAAAGGCTATGTTTCTCCTAGCTCTTGCCTTTGGTTGCCTTATGCTCTTCTTTGTACTCCTTTCCTCTCTGGCTTTTTCTTCAAGCTGTCTTTCTTCATCATCAAGAGATTGAGTAACTGCAAGAGCTTGCATTGTTGCTCTTTCTGACTCTTCAGCCTTAGCTTCAGCAAAGTTTGGGTGACCAGCCCAAACACAGATTTCTTGTCCATTCCTGTAGACAATTGCCCTTTGCTTCCTTATCTCAAGATCATTGCTTTCCTTGCATTTTGTGATAAGTAGTCCAAGAAGCTTGAGCTCATCTGGATAGGGTGAAGGATAGAAAGTTCTTGCTATATTTTTGCACTTTGGTTTAGCAGGGGACTTGGGAGATAAGCTTCTTTGAAGTGTAGCTTGTTCCACATCCCTAATGCATGAAGTTTGTCCTTTTTCCTTCCTTGGACCTTGAGTGACTCCATGTAGAAGGGTCTTTACCTCATAGAAAGAATTGGTCTGTGGCTCCCATTCCGTTGATACTAAAACCATGGCATTCATTGATGGTGTTGTAGAAGTAGCTTGATCCGTTGATGAATTTGAATTCTTTGCAGTTTCAGCTATCTTCTTGACTCTTGCATCTATGTTATCCCAATGGTCTTTTATCTGTTCAGCAAGTGTTAGCCTCATAGATGCTTGTTTAATTAAGTCAATACCATCCAGTTTATCCTTTCCTGACTCCCCCATAGCTAGTGGCTCCTTTGGCAGGGAAATGGCTGGGACCATAACCTTTGTAACTTGAATGTTAAGCTCCTTAGATTTCTCCCCCTTTTTGTTATCATCAAAAGGAATGACTGGGAGTCCTTGAGCTGCCACTAGCTGGGCTAAAAGTTGGGTTTGCTTCTCCTGTTCCCTTTGCATTTGAGATAAAGTAACTTCCACCTTGTCCACTCTAGAAGAGAGAGTCTTCAAGGAGGTAGCCACCTCAGGTTCCTTAGAGAAAAACCTGTTCATCTTGGACACAGTGAGAAGGGGAAGCTTTTCATCTAGCCTCATGTCAGTAGCATCCTTAAGATTGCTAATGGAGTCCTTGATTTCTCTAGCTTCAATCCTTGTCTGCATCATCTGTAGCCTTTGGATTTCCAGTGAATCCGTAATAGCCTTGTAGAATTTCTTGTCATTGGCATTTGCAGACTCATGAGCCAGATAGGCCTCATTGTACTGCCTTGTGATTGCAGTATCCAGTGTGATTCTTCCTTGAAAATCCTGAGAAAGCCAGTTTGGTGTAGGGGGCACCACAGAAGTCCCAGTCTGTGAAGTGATAGCCACATGTACATTGTCACCAAAACTGTCATCACCATCAGAAAAATCAAATTCACCACTTGTTGCAGCTCCTGGATACAGATTGGTGATTGCATCCTTTGCTCTTTGCATAGATGCAGTTGTATGGATTAGGTTGAAAGACCTTTCTGCCTCCTTATTGCCCTGCTGAGCCATAACTTGATAGGCTGGCACAGGATGAGTAAAGGTCTAAGGATCCAGGGAAATACTATCCAGAGTTTGTTGATAATGCTCTTGGAAATTAAGTTCCCTTTCTCCCTCATGAACCTCCATTAACTCACTTGCAATGGCTGCTTCCTCCCTTGCTGCTCCTGTAGTCCCTTCTCTCTCTCCTCTATTTTCTTGCTTCATGGGCTCCCCATGGCTCACACCTCTCACACCCTCACCTTCACCTACTAAGGTGGAACCCTCAGCCTCTCCTTTTGCCTGACTGGAAGAAATAGTCAGCCTCTCACTCTCAGCCTCTCCTTTTGCCTGGCTGTAAGCCAGCCTCTCACTCTCAGCCTCTCCTTTTGCCTGGTTGCAAGCCAGCCTCTCAGTTTCACTCCCTCTCATTCCTAGAAGTGTTTCAACTACCACTAGATCATCTGCACTAGTTGTGGAAACAACTTGATTTTCAATAAGAGGTGCAGAATGAACTATCAACGGTATGGTAGTTTGAACTGTCAATGGTATGGATACCGTTGATGGAGAAACACTTGTCAACGAAAGAGACTGTTTCGTTGATGAGGTCAAGAAAGCACTTTGAGAAAGTGAAATTACAGTAGAATCTGTGGTGATTGATTTTAGAGATTGTTCCACAGATCCTCTTGTAACTTCAGAAAAGGATGATTGGTGGCCCAACAAATCACATAATAAGTGATGGTCACCAATTTCAGAGTGGGGCTTCTCCAAGAAAAGAGTTGGAGAATCAGGGAGAGATGAATGGATCATATCCACATCTAATGATTGAGTTGGTGAATTTTGAGGAGTTGGTTCAAGATTTATATTTAGAGAGTGGGATTGTAACCCCAGAGTAATGATATGGGTTACATCAAACTGAATTTGAGATACTGGAAGTGTTGCTTCCAGTGTGTGTGCACCCTGTGAAACCTGGGATTTTTGTTTCACTCTCCTTTGGTATTGGGAAATTGTAGACTGTGGGCTTGAAGTGTCCCTTACCCTCTTGGAGTGTGCTCTTGGAGGAGAGCTTGTTTCAATAATTACATCCTTTTGGGAGGATGCAACTAGACTTGTGCTTAAATCCATATTACTCATTGTGCCTTGTTGGGAAGACACAATGGGGCTAGGCTGGATCTCACTCATCTCTCCTTCCTTATCCTTAGGGTTTCTTTTATGTTCACCCCTTCCCTCACCTCTCACAACACCTGCACCACTCCCCTTAGGTTGTGTAGTGGATTTTACAACAGGTGCCTTTTGGGAAGCACCTGAGGTTGGCTTGGAGGATTTCTTTGATTTTGGTTTTGTTGCTGGGGCAGGAGCCTGTTGGGTCACAACTACAGACTCCATAGCAACAGGGTTGGGTAAAACAGCAGAAGTAACAACTATACTAAATGGGATAGCAGTAGTTACCTCAATTATTGGCAGATACACCACTGGAACATCACCAGTGTGGTCCAGCCTCAGTATGTCTGTCAATACTCTCTTTTCTTGCACAAAGCAATCAAACCTAGAAACAGGGTTAGAGATAACCAATGGTGCTAGACTAACATGGTTAGCCAACATCATCAGAAATCTAGCATAATAGATATTTTTTTTCCTATTTGCCTTATCACCCAACTTAGCACCAATTTCATACATAAGTTGGGTGCTAAAGTTGTAATATCTATCAGTTAGGAGCATGGTAAATAGAATCAACATGGAATTAGTTAATGCATCAAAATTACTAATTTTACCAGAAAAGACCTTGATGAATGCATCAGCTAAATAACTGTATTCCCTAACCAAACCTCTCCTAATTATTTTACCTAGATTATCAGTAGGCAAAGAGTAGTTTATGGAATTTAGCATGTTAATCATTTCAGTATATGTGGGCAAAGCAGAGCAATTATTTTCAGGAAGGTGTAAGCATGCTTGCAACACATCAGAATTGACTATGTACTCATTACCTTGAATGGTGAATTGCAAAGTGCAATTTGTCCCTCTGTACTCACATGAGGTCCAAATCTCCTCGATTATCTCATTGTAGAGTGGTGTAGAGTGAAACATTGTGTAGCTCAGTTTGCAATTCACCATAAAATCCATCATCTTGAAGAAGATTCTGTTCGGGCTTTCCTTAACAACAAAAGGAATGGAGTTGTTCTTTTCGTAAATGAACCCTCCAGCAGACATGAGTTTCACAATGGGTGCCATTGTTGAGTAAATAAAGCTTGAACCGTGATTTGCTTTCAGAGAGAAAGAGTAAGAAAACTTTTGGAATTTTTAAGAGCAGGTAGAAAAGAATTAAAGAAAATGAAATTTCCTAAATACTCCCCAAAAAATTCTCAAAAATTAAGTCCAATAATAAATATGAATTACTGGATTGGCTTAAAAATGTAACTGTTACAATTAAAATATTACCATGATTTATACTTACAGGGGTGTATGCATAGATCGTGGTAAAAGACGTGACAATTTTCAACGGTTCAGATTAACTGCGCTATATCAACGAATCAGAATTGGTCGTTTAAGGTCCCGTCTATTTCGTTGATAAAGCTGCGTTTCGTTGATATAAAAAAGCTATCAACGAAACACCCAGAAAAATGCTAAGACTGTCAACGAAATGGTGCGTTTCGTTGACATAGTAATTTTGACTTAGACAAAATTTCACCTTTTCCTGAGAAAATTAATTCACAGAAAAATCATAGCAAATTCCTGGCTACTTTGTAACTTGCAAATATCTCAGAAATAATTAAGAGAAATTTAGCATACCTAGATCACTTACTAATCTTGAGAATGTTGATTCATCAAGTGGCTTGGTAAAGATGTTTGCAAGTTGTTGTTCACTTGGAACAAAATGTAACTCCATAGTACCATTCATAAGATGTTCTCTAATGAAATGGTACTTGATGTCATTGTGCTTGGTCCTTGAATGCTGTACTGGATTCTCAGTAATGGCAATGGCACTAGTGTTGTCACAGAAGATAGGAATTTTCTCAACTCTTAATCCATAATCAAGTAGTTGATTTTTCATCCATAAAATCTGTGCACAACAACTTCCAGCTGAAATATACTCAGCCTCAGCTGTGGAGGTAGAAACTGAGTTTTGTTTCTTGCTGAACCATGACACAAGCTTGTTTCCTAGGAATTGACAGGTGCCAGTTGTGCTTTTCATGTCAATTTTACATCCTGCATAATCTGCATCTGAATAACCAATTAGTTCAAAGCCAGATTCTCTAGGATACCAAATGCCAAGGTTTGGTGTTCCTTTGAGATATCTGAAAATTCTTTTAATAGCAACTAAATGGGATTCCCTAGGATCAGCCTGAAATCTAGCACATAGACATGTAGCAAACATAATATCAGGTCTACTAGCTGTTAAATATAAAAGTGAGCCTACCATGCCTCTGTAACTTGAAATGTCCACAGATTTTTCCTTAGTATTCAATTCAAGTTTGGTGGCAGTAGGCATGGGAGTTTTGGCAGGAGAGCATTCCATTAAGTTAAATTTCTTTAACAAATCATGAATATATTTTGTTTGACTAATGAAAATGCCTTCATTAACTTGCTTCACTTGGAGACCAAGAAAGTAAGTTAATTCTCCCATCATGCTCATTTCATATTTACTCTGCATAAGTTTGGCAAACTTTTGACAAAGTTTTACATCTGTAGACCCAAAGATTATGTCATCTACATATATTTGAACAAGTATAGTAGAGCCATTCACAATCCTATGAAAAAGAGTTTTATCTACAGTACCTCTAGTGAAGTTATTCTCAAGGAGGAACTGTGAAAGTGTGTCATACCAAGCTCTAGGTGCTTGTTTCAAACCATAGAGTGCTTTGAGGAGGAAGTACACATATTCTGGAAAATCATCATCTTCAAAACCAGGAGGTTGACTTACATACACCTCCTCTTCCAATTCCCCATTCAGAAAAGCACTCTTCACATCCATTTGATAGACCTTGAAATTGGCATGGGCTGTATAGGCTATGAAAATCCTTATTGCTTCTAGTCTTGCAACAGGAGCAAAGGTTTCATCAAAATCAATTCCTTCTTCCTGTGAATAGCCTTTTGCAACCAATCTAGCTTTGTTCCTTGTGACTATGCCATTTTCATCCATCTTATTTCTGAACACCCATTTTGTGCCTATAACACTCCTGTCCTTAGGCTTGGGCACCAGCTTCCAAACATTGTTTCTCTCAAATTGGTTTAGCTCCTCTTGCATAGCTAAAACCCAATCTGGATCTAGAAGTGCATCCTCAACTTTCTTTGGCTCATCTTGAGACAGAAAGCTACTATATAAACATTCTTCTTGAGTTGCTCTTCTAGTTTGGACTTTTGAAGAAACATCACCTATAATGAGTTCAAAGGGATGATCTTTAGTCCATTTCCTTGAGGGAGGTAGATTTGCTCTTGAAGAGGTAGCTTCATGATCATGGTTTCCTTGATTGGATATAGGTGCTTGAGAAACTCCCCATGAGTTTGTTGTCCCTAATTGATCACTTCTAGAGGCATTTCTGTGACTGTCAACGGTATGACCATTTTGACTGTCAACGGAATGCTCATTCTGACTGTCAACGAATCCTCCATCTTGACTGTCAACGAAATGACCATTTGGTCTACCAACAGCTATTCTTTTCAATCTCAATGCAGTAATTTAATCTTCACTGCTGCTTTCATCTGTGCTAGATACAACAACTTTAGGCTGTTTCTCAATAGCCTTGACATGATTCACTTGATCTCCTTCCTCATTCTCAAAAGAAAGACTTTCATGGAAACTTTCATCACAGAGACCTTGAATTTTGAGATCATCAAAAACAACATGTACAGATTCCATAACAATGTTGGTTCTGAGATTATAGACTCTGTAAGCTTTCCCTGATGCATATCCCACAAATATTGCTTCATCTGCCTTTGCTTCAAATTTCCCTAAATGCACAGCTTGATTTCTCAGAACAAAGCACTTGCATCCAAAGACATGAAGAAAGTCCAATAGTGGCTTCTTTCTTTTGAGTAGTTGATAAGGGGTCATTCCCTTGGCCTGATTAATCAAAGAAATATTTTGAGTGAAGCAAGCTGTGTTAACTGCCTCAGCCCAAAAATAAGTTGGTAACTTTGATTCATCTAGCATTGTCTTTGCAGCTTCAATAAGTGTTCTATTTTTCCTTTCAACTACACCATTTTGCTGTGGTGTCCTTGCTGCTGAAAACTCATGCAAAATACCATTTTCTTCACAGAACACCTTCATGCTTGAATTCTTGAATTCTGTCCCATTGTCACTCCTAATCCTTCTTACTTTGAAATCAGGATGATTGTTTACCATCTTGATGTGATTGATAATGATTTCACTTGCCTCATCTTTGGAGTGCAAAAAGAAGGTCCATGTAAATCTAGAAAAATCATCAACAATCACAAGACAGTATTTCTTCTTTGAAATGGACATGACATTTACAGGGCCAAATAGATCCATATGAAGCAACTCAAGCTGTTGGACAATTGATGACTCTGTCTTGCTTTTGAATGATGCCTTCTTTTGTTTCCCCTTTTGACAGGAATCACACAAACCATCCTTGGAGAATTCCACCTGTGGAATTCCTCTAGCAAGATCTTTCCTCACCAAATCATTCATAACTTTGAAATTCAGATGAGATAATTTCTTGTGCCATAGCCAACTTTCATCCTTGCTTGCCTTGCTGAAAAGACAAGTGATGGTGTCTGGACTTGTGCTACTAAAGTCAGCAATGTACACATTCCCTCTTCTGAATCCAGTCATGACCACATTGTTGTTTCCTACCTTAGAAACAACACAGGCTTCTTTTGAAAAAGTAACTAAAAATCCTTTGTCACAAAGTTGGCTGATACTAAGAAAATTGTGCTTAAGACCATCCACCAATGCAACCTCATCTATGATGACATTCTCTTTTGAAATCAAGCCATATCCCTTAGTGTAGCCTTTGCTGTCATCTCCAAAAGCAATACAAGGGCCAGATCTTTCCTGGAACTCTGTGAGCAGGGTAGAATCACCAGTCATGTGTCTTGAACAACCACTATCCAAGTACCAAAGATTCCTTTTGTCTCCCTGCACACAATAAAACCAAATCAAGTTGATTTTGGTACCCAAGTTTCCTTGGGTCCTGTTTTGTTAGCCTTTGCTTTTCCTTTTATATCATTTTTCACCTGAGACTCAGATTGATTTAAATCAACCTTTATCTTTGGTGCTGATTTCTGAGGGTTGCTCACATTTTCATTCACAGCATGCATAGTTGGAGGAACAAACATGTTATTGACATTCCATGGCATTTTTGGCACATTAAACATATTCATGTATGGATTAGGCACAAATGACATGCTAGCATATGGATTCTGAAATTGTGCATATGGAGCATATAACGACCTAGAAAATTCGTTGTATTTAATTAAGTGTTTAATTGATTTTTAAATGCAAATTATGTGAATTATGAGATGGATATATTTTTGTGAAGTCAAGTTATGTGTGAAATCATGATTATGTGATTATATGATGATTGGTATATGTCGTATATGCTCGTGGAATTTTATTTATATTTTTTGGAGCATTAAAAGTATTTTTAAAGTGCATTTTTAATCTTTTAAAATTCATATAAAATTGTTGGAGTTGATTTTAATCATGAAATCTTTTGTAATATCATCATTTTGATATGACTTAGTTTATAAAATTGGTGTGAATATTTAATTGTGTGATTTGATATTTTAAAATGATTTAAAAAGCATTATTTCACTTAAAGGACTTTTTCTTGTAAAATCTATATTAAATTCATTTTTGACTCTAAAATTATTTTAAAAATATGGGGATGTTCCTAATTTCACAAACTTCATTTTAGAAATTTTTATTTTATTTTTCTCCCCATCCTTGATTTAATTTCGAATTTAGAGTGATTAAAACTTTGTTTTTCAGCTTAAGTAAATAACAATTGGGAAATTACGTTTTTGCCCCTGGATTCAGATATATATCAAAACATCAATCTCTTTTCTTTCCTCTCCACTGCTGCTCGCGACTGTCTCTCTCTCCCTTGTGTTCGTGAGCTCCTTGAAAACCCTCTTTCATTTCTCCACATGCAAGGCCTTTTCCTTGGCCGATTCTCTTGATTTTGGTGTTAAATCGAAGCTTGACACCTCTAGTTTATTACCCTGCTCTGTTCTTGTCGATTCGTTTATATATATAAATCTGTCCGTGTATGTATATGTTTGTATATACGGGTTTGTGTTGGGTCTATGATGATTCTTTCAATTTGATAATTATTAAGCAGACCCTTTGAGTTTATTTAGTTAATTGGTGAGGTTTGTGGAAGGAAACCCGATTTTCCGGGCACCTCCAAACCATTGCCGCCGTCGGCAATGAGCTCCGGCGAGCCGACGGGGACGATGATGATGCTTTTGAGTCCGATTATTGTGTTAATACCTATATTTAGTTCGATTTTGAGTTGCATGTGAAGAAATCGAAATGCATGTTCAAAATTCGATTTTTCCCCTTTTTAGAATTCGGTTTGAAATTTGTTTATGTTGATGATTGGTTGTTGATTTCAAGTTATAGTGGATGCATGTTGATTTATTGGGTTAAGTTTGGTTAGTATGAAGTTTTGATAGTTAAAAGTTTTGATTTGGAGATTTTAGTGAAGTCCCAAGTATTTGAATTGTTAATTTGGGTATTTGATAAATGCATGTAAAAGTTTTGAGTAATTTCTTGAGTACACCTCCTTAAGGTTCTGATTTGTTAGTGTTGAGTGTGATTACTTGATGATTATTTGTGGTAGAGTTTATAATGGTGGAATGGTTTTGTGTAGACATACATCATGCTGAAATTTCCAGAAAACTGTCTGCCCTGTTCTGTTTTGCTTTATTTCAAATTGTTGCTGCCTGTTTTAGACAGAGGGCTTAGGATGTCAATGTTCTAAATTGAATCTAGTTTGTGCACGCGCTGATTTTGTATCGATAGGATTTACGAATAAAAAGTTATACTTGTTTTACTAAAAGTTGCGCAGCTGAGATTTTTCTGTGCTTAGTACCTACTTTATACAGTTCGTTTTTATACTAAATAAAGTGTTCTGAAGTTGAAACTTTTATGCTAAGTTGGTTTTGTAATCAGGAAGTAGCCTGTCAAATTTGGTAATTGTTTGATTATTTTTGGATTTATGAAAAATGTTTTGGTAAAGTATGCGCAGTTGATTTTCTGCTTTTTGAGATGAAACATGGTTATAAAAAAATGTTAAGGATATGGTTGGCTTGATCAAATTGATTTAAGGGATACCAAGTGTGGTATGATTTGAAAGGTATATTATTATATGTATATATGTATAAGGAGCATGTTATGTGTATGACAATGTGCATTTATATGGTTGATTGCCTATTACGTGGTTATAATTATTTTGTGGTATAACTATTATATGTTTACGCGCTAGGATGCGTTTGGGTAGTTTAGAATAAAGGATTGACATCTTAGAGAGGGAATTCTAAGATAGATTATATTCTTTTGTAGAGTCCAAGGAAGTGGAACTTAGGGACAAGGGAAAGACTAAGGTGGAAAACCAGTGATTGCTCATTACCCTTTATCTACTTAAGGCAAGTAATCCAAACTTGCTTTCGTATTTCGATTCCATTGTTTCATTTTGACATATATGAATTGTTACCTTATCTTGATATACCTTTAACTCTGAAAACACCTATTGTTCATTGATAACCCTTACCTTTGTTCATATATACCATGTTGAACTGTATACCATGCTTTGTTTAGTTCTTGATCCTTAAACCTTTATACCATGTTCATATCCATGAATTGAAACCTGATAACCTATAATTCTATAACCTGAACTTGATCATATACTTATGCATTCCCTTTTTATACCTGAAAGTGAATACACCTAACTCTCATTCTAGTACATTTCCAGAACAGACCCGATGATAAATATTTCTTATATTCCACTAATAGAAATCCAAAGTGTTTTGATTGAACTTATCTGATTTCCAAAGGACTTCTTTATATCTGAAAATGTTTTAAAAAGGAATAAGGTTTGGACTCATTTAAATTCTGATTTATGGTTTCCACGGATTCCTAAGATTGGAGGCGTAAGAGGCCGAGTAACGCCGGTCCAGCATTTTTTTTTAATTATAATAAATGGACTAGGGATGGACTAGTCTAAAGGCCAATGTGTGCCTAATGGGACCCAATTCAAGGACCAGAGGGACTGTGTGTCCGGTATGGGGACTTTACGTGGCTGATCACCCGTATTGTCCGGTGCGTTGTGAAAAATCTCCAAAATTAATTATTGTTTTCTTGAAACGGATATCTTGATAATGAAATTGGTTTACCCTTTGAAATTGCATATTTATGCCATTGTTTTGGATAATACCTTATTATGGATTCTGCTTAAACCATGCTATATACATTGATATTGGAAACTGTTTTGAAATTGTATATTCAATTCATTGATTCTGATAATCCTTTGATACGGACTTTGCTATACTCATGCTATCCATATTGCTATTGAAACTGTTTCCCAGTGGATAACTGTTTGGTCATATTATTACTTGCTGGGCATTTGGCTCATTCTTTTTCCCTATTCTAACCCACAGTGAAACGAGAAGATGGTACGTACATTTCAGACAGCTAGGAAGTCTTCCTATAGGGTTGTTTTTGGGATGCCAGCTCAGGTAGGTGATGGCCATATCTAGAAGGTGTTTTGTAATAGAGAACTTAGAACTTTTAAGAATGGTTGTAATAACTTTTGAGACTTATGTATTAATGAATTAGATAGTGGATGCTTGTTTCACACCATCAACTGTTAAAGATCCAGGGTAGAGTTGGGGTCAGGTCCGCATGCTTTTATTATATTGTCTATGGGTTTAATATGTATAGAGGTGGTAGTGACTCCCCGATCATGGCCCCAGGTCGGGAGGGCGTCACAGGTTGGTATCAGAGCTGTCAGTTTTGGTCACTGAAACAAGCAAGGATTAGGATCCCTATTAATAAAAGATTAGGATCCCTATTAATAAAAGGTGATTAAGATAGTTATGTAAGGAGTAGGAATCTGTTAGGATATTAGATGGATAGATGCTAAGTAGCCACGGTAGGCGTAAGTACTTTCTTTTAAGTTAAGTCTTTAGGATTAAGATAACCTGTTATTATATAAGGATCTATATCTATATTGTTATCGCAGGAGATGGACGTTATTGGTGGAGACACACCCCCTCACCCCTCTATCACACTATCTGACCCAGTGGAGATAGGTAGTCTTAGTGTTCAGTCCGTTGAGACACCAATTGCACCTGTACCTGTTCAGACTATTATCCCCTGGAGAGCAGCATCTGTTGATTCTCGTGTTTCAGTCATGGGAGATCCTGCACCTATTTTTCTTCATGCACATGTAGACCTTGCTAGAGACCTAGAGACCCTTTCCGGACAGAATGCCGAGCTTCAGGCCCTTATAGATCAGATGTCGGATGAGGCGGACCGTCGTGTTGCTGTTACTGAGGCGGAGTGGCAGGATAGGATCCGTACTGTAGAGGAGTCAGCGCGAAAGCGCCTAGCTGAGGGACCAGTCACTGTTGATGCTTTAGAGGAGGCCAGGAGAGTGACTAGGATTGTTAGCTGGATGTTGTGTGAGCTGAGAGCTGTTCGTGGTGGACGAGACTAGCTATGGTTGGATTCTGAGAGTGGGACATCTGTTAGAGCCATTGGTTTTAGTATTGATCATTTGCACGTTTGACTACTCGCTATTAGGATATTTTCCCTTTTTCCTAGTAGACATTATTATATTATCTGCTTTGGCATTGACTCTGTTTTGATTTTTGGGGTGATCATGTACCCTATCATCTATTGTACCAGACTCATATCTTTACATTATGCACGTACTTTTCTTATACCTTGCTTTAAAACTGTTATACCTTTTATTGTTAACCTGTTCCTATAATACATATGTTTACCCTGTTTACCCTGTTACGGAGACGAGCAAATTATCTAACAATATGGCTAAAAGTTTTTAAATTTTTTATGTACATACAGTTTTATAAACGTTTTCAAAAAGAGTTTACATTGTGATATATATATATGCATATTGTTTCATAAATTGCTTATCTCTTATCAGAAAAATGCCACCAAAGAAAAAGACTACTGCTTCTACTCAACAAACAACTGATACCGAGGCTCAGAACCCGGTAGACCCAACTATAACTCAGATACTTCAATCAACTCCAACAACAAACTGCTGCCTTGACTCAACAACAACAACAACAAAATGTTCAACCATTGACAACTTTTAAATCATTTCAAGCTGTCCACCCACCTGAATTCAAAGGCACTCTAAACCCTGTTGAGGCGAAATCATGGTTAATCGACATTGAGAAAGCGTTTGCGTTAGTTAAGGTTGGAGAAGATCAGAAAACTGAGTTTGCTAGTTACTATCTGAAGGCAGAAGCTAATTTTTGGTGGGAATCAGTGAAGTTAGGAGAAGGAGGGATTACTTGGCAAAGATTTACGGAACTATTTCAGGAGAAGTATTTACCAAGGTACCTACAAGATCAGTTGGAAGTTCAGTTCTTAGAATTAAAACAAGAAGGGATGAGTGTGGCAGAATACGAAGCCAAATTTACTGAATTGGCAAGATTTGCACCTAGGTACGTAGGAGATGATGTCAGTAAGGCTAGAAAGTTTCAGCACGGATTAAAGCCATGGTTAAGGAGTAGAGTTGCAGCTTTTGAGTTGAGAAATTATACTGCGGTAGTACAGAAAGCGATGATCATTGAGGGCGAGAGCGAATTAGTTCAAAAGGAGAAATTTGGAAAGAAACGGAAGTTTGGAGGATCTGAAAGAAGCCAAGGAGATGAAGGACAAGGAAGTTCTCAGAATAGGAAAAGGTTTGGAAATCAATCAGGAGGAGATAGGAATTTTCAGAAGCAGAGGAGTGGATTTGGAAGTTCAGACAAGAAACCTCAAGGAGGAAAGCCACCAACTATCACGGGGAAGCCGTCTATACCAGAGTGCAAGACGTGTGGTAAAAGACATTCAGGAATCTGTAACAAGTTGAACATCACATGTTTTAAATGCAACAAGAAGGGACACTATGCTGATGGATGTCCAAGTTCAAAACCCGGAGGACTAACATGTTTCAAGTGTGGAAAAGCGGGACATTTTGCGCGGGAATGCAAGGAACCGGTCCAGTCTGCTAATGTACTTAGGCTCACTGCACCACCAACACGGTCACAGTCATATCAACCTCGAGCAAGAACTTTTAATATGTCAATCAATGAAGCGGTTCAGGACAGAGATGTAGTAGCAGGTACGCTTCCTGTGAATTCTGTTAAAGCTAAAGTGTTAATTGATTCTGGAGCAACTAGATCTTTTATATCTGAAAGATTCCTTGATAAATTGAAATGTGAGATAAAACCATTGGAAAGGACGTTAGTAATAGAAGTGGCTAACCAGGATAGAGTTCCCGTAGACCAAGTGTGTCCTAACTGTAAAATAGAGATCGGTGGATATCTTTTTCATGCGGATTTGATACCGTTCAAAATGGGAGAATTCGATGTTATCCTAGGAATGGATTGGTTAGTAGATTGCGATGCGCAGATTGAATGTAGGAAAAAGCAAGTAAGATTGCGTGTGGACGAAGATCAAGAAGTGGTGTTTCAAGGTCAAAGACAAACTAGGAAATTCTTAACGTTTATGCAAACGACACGACTACTGCGACAAGGTTGCGAAGCTTATTTGGCTCATGTTGTGGATGTGGAGAAGCAAGTATTGAAGATGGAAGAGATACCAGTTGTAAATGAGATTCCCTGAAGTTTTTCCTGACGAACTACCCGGATTACCTCCAGATCGAGAAGTAGAATTTACGATTGATTTGGCACCTGGAACGGAACCAGTATCAAAGGCACCTTACAGAATGGCACTGGCAGAAATGAAGGAATTGGCTACGCAGCTACAAGATCTTTTGGATAAAGGAGTTATAAGGCCTAGTATATCGCCGTGGGGAGCGCCAGTTTTGTTTGTCAAAAAGAAAGACGGAAGCATGAGATTGTGTATAGATTATCGAGAACTTAACCGGTTGACGGTAAAGAATAAGTACCCGTTACCGCGAATCGATGATTTATTTGACCAACTCAAAGGAGCGGCCTATTTTTCAAAGATTGATTTAAGATCTGGATATCATCAACTGAAGATCAAACCTGAAGATGTTTCAAAAACTGCTTTTCGCACGAGATATGGACATTACGAATTTTTAGTGATGCCATTTGGATTAACAAACGCCCCGGCTGTGTTTATGGATTTGATGAACCGAGTTTTTCGAACGTATTTGGATAAGTTTGTGATTGTATTTATTGATGACATCTTGATATATTCAAAGTCTTCGGAAGATCACGCGGAACATCTAAGGATCACATTGGAAATCTTGAGGAAGGAAAAGTTATATGCGAAGTTTTCTAAGTGTGAATTCTGGTTGGAAGAAGTACAATTTCTTGGACACGTCATTAGTCGAGAAGGAGTGAGAGTAGACCCTGCCAAGATTGAAGCTGTGGTTAATTGGGAAAGACCAAGGACCCCTACTGAAGTGAGAAGTTTTCTCGGATTAGCTGGATATTACCGGAGATTTGTTCAAGATTTTTCAAAGATAGCTACACCATTAACTGCACTGACTCGGAAGAATGAGAAGTTTGTTTGGACTGAGAAATGTGAAGAAAGTTTCCAAGAGCTGAAAGGAAGATTAGTGACTGCACCAGTGTTAGTCTTACCAGATGATCAAGGAAATTTCGTTATCTACAGTGATGCTTCACACAAAGGATTGGGATGTGTTTTAATGCAACATGGAAAAGTAATCGCGTATGCTTCACGACAACTCAAACCGCACGAACGAAAGTACCCAACTCATGATTTGGAATTAGCAGCTATCGTGTTCGCACTGAAAATTTGGAGACATTACCTCTACGGAGAGAAGTGTGAAATCTACACGGATCATAAGAGCTTAAAGTATATATTCACTCAGAAGGAATTGAACATGAGGCAACGGAGATGGTTGGAGCTAATCAAGGACTATGATTGTAGTATTAACTATCACCCGGGAAAAGTGAATGTTGTGGCGGATGCGTTAAGTCGAAAGGAGAGATTGAATTTGTTCACGATACCTAAAGAATTGCTTCAAGAATTTGAGAAGTTGAAACTAGAAGTTTGTGATTCGGAAGTTACCAACGAAGTTCTCAACGCTATGACGTTTCAACCGGAATTGTTGGAAAAGATACGAAGATGTCAGGAGGAGATTATGAATCAAGAGATGAACACATTGACTGGTGAAGAGATCTGCACCCAAAAGGATGACCAAGGAGTTTTGAGATTTTCTACAAGGATATGGATTCCAAATGTGAAAGAATTGAAGAATGAAATCTTGCGGGAAGCCCATAGTTCACAGTACTCAATTCACCCTGGTAGCACGAAGATGTATCGAGATTTGAAGGAACATTTCTGGTGGCCTGATATGAAAAGAGAAATTGCCGAATGGATAAGTAGGTGTTATACCTGTCAACGAGTCAAAGCCGAACATCAGAAGCCGAGCGGACTATTGCAGCCATTGGATATTCCGGAATGGAAATGGGAACATCTTGCCATGGATTTTATTGTTGGACTGCCGAGGACAAAAGCTAATCATGATGCCATATGGGTAATTGTAGACCGTCTGACCAAGTCTGCACATTTTCTCCCGATCAATGAAAGATTTTCACTGGATAGGTTAGTACAGTTCTATCTGAAGGAAGTTGTGACACGCCACGGAGTTCCAGTAACCATTGTGTCGGACCGTGATCCAAGGTTTAACTCCCGATTTTGGAGACAATTTCAAGAATGTCTGGGTACCAAGCTTAAGATGAGTACCGCTTATCATCCACAAACTGATGGCCAGAGTGAACGAACGATTCAAACCATTGAAGACATGCTTAGAGCTTGTGCACTGGATTTTAAAGGAAGTTGGGACGAGCATTTACCGTTAGTAGAGTTTTCGTACAACAACAGTTATCACGCGAGTATTGGAATGCCACCGTATGAAGCTTTGTATGGAAGGAAATGTAGATCGCCTGTATATTGGGAAGAAGTTGGAGAACGAAAAGTTTTAGGACCCGAGCTAGTACAACAAACGAAGGAAAAGGTTGAAATCATTCGGAAAAGGCTAGTTACGGCACAAGATAGACAACGGAAGTACGCTGACCAAGACATGAAGGATCTAAGCTTTGAAGAAGGAGATCAAGTGTTGCTAAAAGTGTCGCCATGGAAAGGAGTTACGAGATTTGGCAAGAAAGGGAAACTTAGCCCGAGATATGTAGGACCGTTTGAGATACTGAGGCGTATCGGGAAAGTTGCTTATGAGTTAGCGTTACCACCGCACATGGAGCACATTCATAATGTTTTTCATGTTTCGATGCTTAAGAGATTTAATCCTGATGCGAATCTAGTAATTGAATATGAACCTTTTGAGATTCAACCTGATTTGTCATATAAAGAACAACCTGTAGAAATTCAGGATCATATGGATAGGAAATTAAGGAATAAGATTGTTAAGCTAGTTAAGGTTTTGTGGAGGAATCCCAAAGTTGAAGAATCGACTTGGGAACTTGAGAGCGAGATGCTTGAAAAGTATCCGCATCTATTTTCATAAGGTTAGATTCTGGGGACAGAATCTTTTTAAGGGGGGAAGGCTATAACGACCTAGAAAATTCGTTGTATTTAATTAAGTGTTTAATTGATTTTTAAATGCAAATTATGTGAATTATGAGATGGATATATTTTTGTGAAGTCAAGTTATGTGTGAAATCATGATTATGTGATTATATGATGATTGGTATATGTCGTATATGCTCGTGGAATTTTATTTATATTTTTTGGAGCATTAAAAGTATTTTTAAAGTGCATTTTTAATCTTTTAAAATTCATATAAAATTGTTGGAGTTGATTTTAATCATGAAATCTTTTGTAATATCATCATTTTGATATGACTTAGTTTATAAAATTGGTGTGAATATTTAATTGTGTGATTTGATATTTTAAAATGATTTAAAAAGCATTATTTCACTTAAAGGACTTTTTCTTGTAAAATCTATATTAAATTCATTTTTGACTCTAAAATTATTTTAAAAATATGGGGATGTTCCTAATTTCACAAACTTCATTTTAGAAATTTTTATTTTATTTTTCTCCCCATCCTTGATTTAATTTCGAATTTAGAGTGATTAAAACTTTGTTTTTCAGCTTAAGTAAATAACAATTGGGAAATTACGTTTTTGCCCCTGGATTCAGATATATATCAAAACATCAATCTCTTTTCTTTCCTCTCCACTGCTGCTCGCGACTGTCTCTCTCTCCCTTGTGTTCGTGAGCTCCTTGAAAACCCTCTTTCATTTCTCCACATGCAAGGCCTTTTCCTTGGCCGATTCTCTTGATTTTGGTGTTAAATCGAAGCTTGACACCTCTAGTTTATTACCCTGCTCTGTTCTTGTCGATTCGTTTATATATATAAATCTGTCCGTGTATGTATATGTTTGTATATACGGGTTTGTGTTGGGTCTATGATGATTCTTTCAATTTGATAATTATTAAGCAGACCCTTTGAGTTTATTTAGTTAATTGGTGAGGTTTGTGGAAGGAAACCCGATTTTCCGGGCACCTCCAAACCATTGCCGCCGTCGGCAATGAGCTCCGGCGAGCCGACGGGGACGATGATGATGCTTTTGAGTCCGATTATTGTGTTAATACCTATATTTAGTTCGATTTTGAGTTGCATGTGAAGAAATCGAAATGCATGTTCAAAATTCGATTTTTCCCCTTTTTAGAATTCGGTTTGAAATTTGTTTATGTTGATGATTGGTTGTTGATTTCAAGTTATAGTGGATGCATGTTGATTTATTGGGTTAAGTTTGGTTAGTATGAAGTTTTGATAGTTAAAAGTTTTGATTTGGAGATTTTAGTGAAGTCCCAAGTATTTGAATTGTTAATTTGGGTATTTGATAAATGCATGTAAAAGTTTTGAGTAATTTCTTGAGTACACCTCCTTAAGGTTCTGATTTGTTAGTGTTGAGTGTGATTACTTGATGATTATTTGTGGTAGAGTTTATAATGGTGGAATGGTTTTGTGTAGACATACATCATGCTGAAATTTCCAGAAAACTGTCTGCCCTGTTCTGTTTTGCTTTATTTCAAATTGTTGCTGCCTGTTTTAGACAGAGGGCTTAGGATGTCAATGTTCTAAATTGAATCTAGTTTGTGCACGCGCTGATTTTGTATCGATAGGATTTACGAATAAAAAGTTATACTTGTTTTACTAAAAGTTGCGCAGCTGAGATTTTTCTGTGCTTAGTACCTACTTTATACAGTTCGTTTTTATACTAAATAAAGTGTTCTGAAGTTGAAACTTTTATGCTAAGTTGGTTTTGTAATCAGGAAGTAGCCTGTCAAATTTGGTAATTGTTTGATTATTTTTGGATTTATGAAAAATGTTTTGGTAAAGTATGCGCAGTTGATTTTCTGCTTTTTGAGATGAAACATGGTTATAAAAAAATGTTAAGGATATGGTTGGCTTGATCAAATTGATTTAAGGGATACCAAGTGTGGTATGATTTGAAAGGTATATTATTATATGTATATATGTATAAGGAGCATGTTATGTGTATGACAATGTGCATTTATATGGTTGATTGCCTATTACGTGGTTATAATTATTTTGTGGTATAACTATTATATGTTTACGCGCTAGGATGCGTTTGGGTAGTTTAGAATAAAGGATTGACATCTTAGAGAGGGAATTCTAAGATAGATTATATTCTTTTGTAGAGTCCAAGGAAGTGGAACTTAGGGACAAGGGAAAGACTAAGGTGGAAAACCAGTGATTGCTCATTACCCTTTATCTACTTAAGGCAAGTAATCCAAACTTGCTTTCGTATTTCGATTCCATTGTTTCATTTTGACATATATGAATTGTTACCTTATCTTGATATACCTTTAACTCTGAAAACACCTATTGTTCATTGATAACCCTTACCTTTGTTCATATATACCATGTTGAACTGTATACCATGCTTTGTTTAGTTCTTGATCCTTAAACCTTTATACCATGTTCATATCCATGAATTGAAACCTGATAACCTATAATTCTATAACCTGAACTTGATCATATACTTATGCATTCCCTTTTTATACCTGAAAGTGAATACACCTAACTCTCATTCTAGTACATTTCCAGAACAGACCCGATGATAAATATTTCTTATATTCCACTAATAGAAATCCAAAGTGTTTTGATTGAACTTATCTGATTTCCAAAGGACTTCTTTATATCTGAAAATGTTTTAAAAAGGAATAAGGTTTGGACTCATTTAAATTCTGATTTATGGTTTCCACGGATTCCTAAGATTGGAGGCGTAAGAGGCCGAGTAACGCCGGTCCAGCATTTTTTTTAATTATAATAAATGGACTAGGGATGGACTAGTCTAAAGGCCAATGTGTGCCTAATGGGACCCAATTCAAGGACCAGAGGGACTGTGTGTCCGGTATGGGGACTTTACGTGGTTGATCACCCGTATTGTCCGGTGCGTTGTGAAAAATCTCCAAAATTAATTATTGTTTTCTTGAAACGGATATCTTGATAATGAAATTGGTTTACCCTTTGAAATTGCATATTTATGCCATTGTTTTGGATAATACCTTATTATGGATTCTGCTTAAACCATGCTATATACATTGATATTGGAAACTGTTTTGAAATTGTATATTCAATTCATTGATTCTGATAATCCTTTGATACGGACTTTGCTATACTCATGCTATCCATATTGCTATTGAAACTGTTTCCCAGTGGATAACTGTTTGGTCATATTATTACTTGCTGGGCATTTGGCTCATTCTTTTTCCCTATTCTAACCCACAGTGAAACGAGAAGATGGTACGTACATTTCAGACAGCTAGGAAGTCTTCCTATAGGGTTGTTTTTGGGATGCCAGCTCAGGTAGGTGATGGCCATATCTAGAAGGTGTTTTGTAATAGAGAACTTAGAACTTTTAAGAATGGTTGTAATAACTTTTGAGACTTATGTATTAATGAATTAGATAGTGGATGCTTGTTTCACACCATCAACTGTTAAAGATCCAGGGTAGAGTTGGGGTCAGGTCCGCATGCTTTTATTATATTGTCTATGGGTTTAATATGTATAGAGGTGGTAGTGACTCCCCGATCATGGCCCCAGGTCGGGAGGGCGTCACAGAGCAAACATGTTAGGCATAACAGGCATTGTAGGCATAGAACCATTCATTGCAGGCTTAGGCAGTTTCACATTAGCAGTCTTCTTAACAAATTTGCAGTTAGTAGATAAATGACTAACACTTCCACAATTAATACATGTCTTTCTAGGAGCATATTTATCAGGTGTGTAATTGTTATGTTTATTAATCCCTACTTTGCCATTCCTGTTATTCTTTTTATTGCCCTTAGCCTCAACTTGAATTTTCTCTACCTTGTCTTTCAATTGCTTGTTAGACAAGTGACCTACATTAGCTCTTTCAACATGCTTCTCAACTTTCTTTGATTTACTAGACTCACCTTGAACAAAGTTCTTGGTGACAGGACCATATTTGTTATTAAGTCTAGTGAGTTCTTCTTTTCTTTTCTCTGTCAACGAAACAGCCTGATCGGTTGATGGTTCATCTGTCAACAAAACTTTGCATTCCGTTGACATATCAACCTTCAACAAATGATCATTGTTGTTTGTTGACTCTGTTTCTGATTCTAAGGTTTCATCATCATACCCTAGCTTCTCTTTGTTCTTTTTCCATGATTGCTCACAGAAAGATTCCATACCTTGAACATTAATGATGTTGGTAGCAACATTCCTGGAATCTTTCCATTTTGCAATCACACTTTGTTCTATTTCAAGTTGTGTTTTAAGAATTTCTTCCCTTTCTAACACTTTCTCAAGTTCCTTCTTAGCATCCCTACTAACACACCTCATTTTCTCAAATTCAATGAGATGTGCTTCTAACATGGCATTCCTTTCACTTAAGAGCAAATTAGTCTCTTTTATTCTTGAATTCTCTTTGGTAAGTGATTTAAGAGTAACACGCAAATTATACAGTACAGTAGACATTTCATTTACTGCACTATCGCATTCCTCTTTAGAAAGCTCAGAAAGATTAGTAATTGTTACCTGGTTGCTTGAGGAGCTTGCTTCCTGCTTATGATTGTTAGCCATAAGAGCCAAGTTGACATACTCAACATCATCATCAGAATCTTCACCATTACTAGCCCAATCATACTCCTGAGACATGAAAGCCTTTTCTTTTTGCTTGAGAAGTTCAAAGTATTTCTTTTTATAATCAACAGGCTCAAATTTCATGTTACCCTTCTCAACCTTGGGCTTTCTGCAGTCTCCAGCAAAGTGACCAATCATTCCACAATTGAAACATTTAGACTTAGACTTTTCAATCCAGTTATTTTTGCTAGGTTGAAAGTCTCTCCTTGGTGGCCTTGCTTCTGAGTTTCTCTTGAACTTGAACTTAGAGAATTTTCTTGAAAGAAAAGCAATGTGGTCATCAATCTCATCTAAGTCATCCAAGTTGGCTGGTTCTGGTTCTTCTTCTTCTGTCATCTTGCCTTTACCCTTACTAACATCACTCCTACAACTAGCTCGACTAGTTGTGGCTTTTGCAGCTTCTTCATTGTCATCTTCCAGTTGGTTCACAGATGCAATCAATGCAATAGATCCACCTTTCTTCTGTACATTTTCAATTTCTTCATCTTGCTCCATTTCCAACTCATATGTCTTTAAGGTTCCATAAAGCCTTTCAAGAGTGTAGTCTTTGTACTCTTGAGTGTTTCTGAGAGAAACAGTCATAGGCTTCCATTCTTTAGGAAGAGCTCTAAGAAATTTAAGGTTTGAATCCTTGGTTTGATAGATCTTCCCATACAACTTTAATCCATTCAAAAGCTTTTAAAACCTACTAAACGTGTCATTTAGGGTTTCACCAGCTTTAAAATGAAAATGCTCATATTGTTGTATAAGGAGTTGCATTTTGTTCTCCCTAACTTGCTCAGTTCCTTCACAGAGAGTTCTAACAGTGTCCCATACTTCTTTAGAGGTTGTAGAGTTTATGACATTGTCAAACATCTCTTGCTCCAAACCATTAAACAGAATGTTCATGGTTCTTTTATCTTTATGGATTTCTGCAACATCTTCAATAGTCCATTCTGAGACAGGTTTTGGAATTTCTACATCAGGAGCATCATCTGGCAGTCCAACTCTAGATGCAAACTTCATGGGAACGTGTGGACCTTTCTCAATGCAGTCTACATACCTCTCATCCATAGACATGAGATGTAAATGCATCTTTACTTTCCAGTGAAAGTAATTGTCCTTATCAAGAACTGGTATCTTTACACCTGCATCCTTCTTCACCATGGTTACTGTTTGGATCTTGATCTTTAAACTTCTTGTATGTTAGAAGCTTGCTCTGATACCAATTGTTAATCCCAAATGACCAAACAGAATTGTAGAAAGGGGGGGGGGGGTTGAATACAATTCTAGATATTTTAAACTTAAAACAACTTTCGAAATAAAACTGAACTTATAAAATAAAAACACAAGCACTTAAATAATTTCAATTGGATTGTTTGATGATCCAACTGAAGTGTTTTTATTGCGGAAATAATCTATGATACAAAATGTACACACCTGCTCAGTTACAAGAATGTAGAGAAGTATGCTATCAAAGATAGCTAATACAATCTATTTGTTTTTCTTCTCACACTCTTCTTTTAACTGCTACACTTGGTTATATATATTCCCAAGTTTACAATACTATTTTTGGCTACTCTAAAGTACACTAAAGGTAACCGCCAGTAGCTTGCTTTTCATCCCTTTTGTCCAATGATCCTTGGAGATCTTTGTCTTCTGTCTTCATTCTTATAGTGATCCCACTCAAAAACCAGATTGGAAATTGGAATGTTTCCTTATTCCCTATGTCCATTTTGATGGCTTCCAATGCAAAGTACACTTCCAAATCTCCCTTTTGATCTGTCAGAAAACTGTCACTATCACTTTGTCAACTATTCAGAAAAGCAATAATGATTCGTTGATAGCAGGGAGATGTGTTTCATTGATAGCTTTATTCTTCATTCCGTTGATGGTGTATTCCTCGTTTCGTTGATAGAGTAATCTTCATTCCGTTGATGGTGTGTTCCTCGTTTCGTTGATAGAGTAATCTTTATTCCGTTGAAAGACTAATCTTCATACCGTTGATAGAGTAATCTTCATACCGTTGACATGTCTTCACTTAGGCAAAATTACATGGCATAATATAATTACAATTCACCAGCCTATTTTGCCTATCTAGTACTAAGTCAACATGACTTAGAAAACCTATCTAATACATACAACAAAATGCATATCAAAATGTGAAGTATTGTACAGTGCAATTGCTACATCACTCATTTCGTTGATGAGCTTCCTGTCAACGAAACGCTGCAAAGCAAGCCATTCTGTTGACAGTCACAAAATGACTTAATACAAAATCTACTAAGTGTTTTTATAATTATCATCAAGAACAACATATTCCTAACAACTTATCAACAACATTGAATTTAAGACATAAAAGTATTGATCAAGTGTTAATCATCTGTGAACCAGACCAGTTGCACTAGTTGTCAGCACTTAAAAGATCAAGATGTTTATCGTCTCGGAAGAAATTGATTTAAGTCTAGATCTGAAACATCATGAAGGTGAAAAGAATATTACAAGGTATGTTTAGGTTTAATTGAAAATACAATATGCTTGCTGAAAAAGGAGAGAACCTTCAAGGATCAAATTGCATTAGAAAACATTCGATAGTTGTCTTTTAAGAAAAACTATTGAAAATGGTGAATGAGGTTTGAATGAAAAACAATCGAAGTACTTTAAAAAGTAACTAGTTTTCATTCGATAGATTTTATTAAAATCTATCGAAGGAAAGAAAAATTAGTTCCTTCGATAGTTTTTTATTTAAGGAGCAGGTGAAGATGTTGTATCTTTGTCAGGTTGATGAAAAATTGGACGGCCAGGATTATTCCAAAAAGGCTTCGATAGTTTTTCAAATCTACAATTTGAAGAGAGAAGACAGTGTCTTCTTCAGTTAGTGTTTTTCACAAGAACATTTACGAAGAGAGAGTTTGAGCTAGAGAAATTAATAGTGCTTAGAATTCTATCATTGTATTGATTTTGTGTAACCTAAACTCATTGAAGCTAATCCTATATATTAGAATTGTAGCACCCTTCGTGGTTTATATTTATAAAACGATATATTCCCTGACTCGTGTTTTGATTGGGTATATTTGATTTCGGACTAAAACATAAATAATTATCCGCGAACGAAATTGAATAATTTGTGAGTATCGTATTCAACCCCCCCCCCCCCCTTCTACGATACTTTGGACCTAACAATTGGTATCAGAGCTTCTTGATTGACGTACAAATCAGATCCGGTGAATGAGACCAAAATCAAACAAGGCTTGAAAATTTGTAGCAAATTTTTTAATTTTCAAAATTTTTCATTTTACTGGAATTTCTTGAATCTTAAATAGTTTGAAATTTTCAGACACCATGAGTACTCCAAAGACAATTGCTGGTATCAAAGTTCCCCCCTTTACTAGAGATGATTTTGGTCTGTGGAAGATGAAGATGTTGTTATTTATCAAGGCATCTAATCCGTTGTATATTGGCATTTTAGAGAATGGACAGTTTGTACCAATGAAACATGTGAAAAATGGAAGTCTAAGAAAGCATCACATAGAAGCAAAGAACTGACAAGCATTTCTGAACCTTTTCAGCTGATTCATATGGATTTATTTGGTCCAGTGAATGTTATGTCAGTATCAAGAAAAAGATATGCATTAGTGATGGTTGACGACTACTCCAAGTACACGTGGGTGTTATTCTTACATTCAAAGGATGAAACAACACAACTAATCATTGATCACATCAAAAAGATAGAAGTGGAAGCTAAGCTACCTGTGCGGACAATCAGATCAGAAAATGGAACTGAGTTCAAGAATGCAGTTCTAAATGACTTCTGCACAGGGAAAGGAATATCAAGACAATATTCAGCACCAAGAACTCCTCAACAGATTAGAGTAGTGGAAAGGAAGAACAGAACCTTGGTTGAAGCAACAATATGAACGATTCCCTAAAATCTCAATTTCACAACGGGGACAATATGAACTGACCGGTATACGATCCTGATTAGCTATTTCTACACTCAACACTCCAATTAAGGGTTCCATTAAACAATTCAATTTACGAGCAAACGTTTTCGAAATAAACGACTTAGTAGCTCCTGAATCTATCAGCACTTTAGCATTAACAGAATTTACTAGAAGTGTACCTGTCACCACATCGGAGTCTCTCACTGCTTCCCTCATTGACATATTATAGGTTCTGGCTAACGGCTGAACATCAACAGCTGGAGGTGCCTCTATAGCTCGAATCATGTTGTTCACGCATGTTGTTCACGGGTGCTGGCGCTTTACAATCCTTGATCATATGGCCTGGTCTCTTACATCGATGACACACAATACCTGTCTTGCAATCCCTGGCATAATGCCCCTTCTGGTTACACTTAAAACATGTGATACTCAATCTGTGGCATATACCTGGATGTCTTTTCCCGCATGTCTTGCATTCTGGCAGTGGAGGTCTGGAAACTACTTGCTGATTATTGCTTGGTGGACGATTGATTGGTCCTGCATTTCCGGTATCTGGTTTCTTGAAAGTTGTACCTCTACTCGGCTGGAATCCTGGTTTCTTGTTTGGATGGCTCTGAAGATCTCCCTGTGACTGGACCTTATCAGATGTCCCTACCTTTCTTTTCTTATTTTCTCTTTCTCTCATGTATGAATCACTCTCTCCTTCCGCAATCATTGCCTTCTGTACTACGACTGCATATGTATCTAATTCCAAAACTGCTAACTTACTACGAATCCATGACCTCAGTCCCTGTTGGAACCTCTTGGCCTTCTTCTTCTCCGTATCAACATATGTCGGAACAAACCTAGACAACTCGGTAAACTTGGTCTCGTATTGAGAAACAGTCATACTACCTTGCTTCAATTCTAGAAATTTCAACTCCATTTGATCTCGCATAAAATCAGGAAAATACTTCTCTAAAAACAATTCTGTAAATCTTTCCCATGTAATTAACCCTTCAGGTTCTAAAGCCTTACTAGTTTCCCACCAATAACTTGCCTCATTTTTCAGAAAATAACTAGCATACTCAGTTTTCTTTTCTCCCGTTACCTCTATCAACGTAAAAGCTTTCTCCATTTCCTTTAACCATGCCTTTGCCTCAACTGGATCAGCAGATCCCTTGAACTCTGGAGGTTTTGCTGCTTGAAAAGATTTAAACGTAACCACGGGTAATACCTGCTGGTGCTGCTGTTGTTGATGCTGATTTTGCTGATGCTGCTGTTACTGCTACTGTAGTAGCTGCTGTTACTGCTACTGTAGTAGCTGCTGTTGGATCTGTTGTTGTTGTTGTGCTAGAGCAGTAGTTTGTTGAGTGAGGGTGTTCAAAAGCTGTATTACAACCGGATCTAAATGACACGTTGGGGGTATATTCTGTTGACCTTCTTGGTCAGTGGAATTATTCGCACGGGTATTTCATCTAGGAGGCATATTGTTGATGAATAAACAATAATTAATTTAATCCAATAATTCAATAATAGAAGAGAAAGAGAACACAATTGGTAGAATCATAATTTACGGATTTTTAACGGCGTACGGGTACACTCGTTGCACAAGTATGATAACAATTATAATATTGAAAATGAATAACAAGAGAATAATAACAGTTTTACGAAAGATGGTTATCATAAATATATACATAGATTCGATACAAGCGTAGAACGCTTTCAAAAGTAAAGTGTGTCATAGGTGAACTACAACTGCCGATCAACAGTACAACAACAAAATACAACAACAATCCAAGGCGATACTATAACCCTGGTGCACTGCTGGTACTTTACTATGCATCTATGTACTATCTGACTGGAATCCACATAATAACCCAACCCCGTCTCTACCGGCTCATGGATCATCATTTCTGGTCTCCCATAGTGCTGGTCCGGCAATCTCCCCAATCTCCCTCATCGCAAAGTCCAAAATCTCTCTCATCCCTACTATAGTCTCTCCCTCTCTGCTAGTAGCTAGTCCATGCAACCTCGTCTCTACCAATGTCCTCACAACCTTGAGTCTCATCTGTGTCTCTCCTACCTGATACCTGAATCTATCTCTATCTCTGGCTACACTTGCCTCCGCTGAACGCATCCCACGCATTTCTAATACCTGTCTATGAAAGTAATCCCTCTCCTCTCTCATCCTCTGATAATGGTGATGTGGAACTGGTGGCTCAGAGATCTGGAACAAAGGTCCGGAAACTGAAGCCTGAGACCGCGGTGCTGCGGGTACGCGTCGAAGTGGAACGAGACAAGGTATAGGATCCCTCCTGACCACTTTAGGTCCAGACTGAGGTAGTGTCGGTCGCGACGGTCCTGCTCTCATATCTGGTACAGGTCTCTCCTCTATTGGGTGCTCTGACGAATCTGAATCTGAACTAGAGCTAGGTGGCTGCAATTATAACCATACTCAATTACTACGCATAATATCTCTAATCGACCTTCTATGACCATTAGGTGAATTCCTAACCCTCTATGTTATCCTGGACCCTAAATCCTAACTTGTTTCAAATGCCATAACCCGTTTCTCTGATACCAACCTGTGACGCCCTCCAGACCCGGGGCACAGATCTGGGGAGTCACTCGACCAACGAAACACAACATACCTGTATATAGCACATGCATAATATAACAATAACAAAAAATACCCCTTATCCAAGACCGCATCCAGATTATGGCAGGAAACAAGCTTCTAAGTCATAATTATTACAAACCAGTTTTTAGAGTTATTACACAACTTAATATACAAAGCTAGACATCTAGTCTAACTTCCAAAGTAAGACAACTACCCGTCCAATGACAATCACTCTGGGTGGTCTCCTAGCATCTGGAGAACTGTCACTAGCGTTGTGTCTGCTCATTCTCTCGCTTCACTGGAATAGGGTTAGAAACAAAACAAGTATGAGCCACAAGTGCTCAGCAAGCATAATATATATCATTCACAGTTCCATAATGAAAAGAAGGATTTCAGTTATCTGAATCAACAATATACAAGTCAAACATATGCTTTAAACAATCTTTATTGAAGAAAGAGGGATTAAAATTGGACTTCTACATTTTTTTCAAATACAAAGGTTGAGCCGCTGATCAGTCACGCATCAACCCCGAACTAGCTTATAGCATAGTCCTCCACTAGGATCCATGGCCATCTGGGCCTTAAGTTATTACGACCATAAATATGGCCCGACCATTACTGGTCTCATTTTAAAACATGTCAATTCTATCACAGAGTATAAACAATAACATGCATAACAAGATAAGTACACAATGACAGGGTGTAATAGTTGCAAAAGAGCTTCAACTATTCAATATCAAATGAAGTCCGAGAAATAGAGTCAGAATGGTTTCAAGGGTACAACATTCTTATTTAAGAAAGTCAACAATGGTTATCATCAATATAAACTGAATTGAAGGTGAAGGTTTCTGATATCCAACACGATTGTGGATTAAATCAAAAGTTAGGAATATTCAAGGAAACAACATCAAGTGCTCAATACGGGTGAAGATTGAATAATCTGAATCGTTCTGATGGTAACATACATGTAATCCTTAAGAATAATAACAATTGAATCAACAAGTAAAGGCACAGATACTTGCCTGGTCTAGTAGCCGACGGAATTCTACCGAGCTCACTCTACCTTCTCTTTTCCCTTGCTCCGGGAACTCGATTCTATAATAAACAACTCATTACAGTAAGTCTAACTATACTCATTTTATCCTCGATATATACTCATTATCATTTTTACATTTAAACAAGTAATCGGGTTCCTATCGGATGGCCGATCTATTTTACGGTAATTAAAACTCAGACATTAGCCCTCGTACGGGCATTTACGGACTATTAAAACACATTATTCAACTCATATAAACCATATAGCACTTATAAATATTTTTAGAACAATATTCGAGGCTTATTTGAATTTAAATAAGTCACAAATAATTTTTAAATCAAAAATCGGATTTTTAATCCCAATATAAGTATTTAAAAACAATTAAATCAATTAATATGAAATTAATTGACAATTTCCAAATGCTCAAACTATTTTTAAATAATTAAATCAAGCTACAAAATAATTAAACTCAATTTAAATTAATTAAATCTAATTAATAATTAATTATTGAGAATTAACTGATTAAAATAATTAATTAATTAATTAATTAAATTAATTAATTATTAATTAAAAATAATTAAAATAATTAAATTTAATCAGTTTTCGAATTTAAATAATTAAATAAAATTTTCTGAATTTAAAAATGTATTTTTAAAATAAAAATATGATTTTTATAAATATTTAAACTATTTTCGAATTAAATTTAAAAATAAAATTCAAAAACAGTTTTCTGAAAATATTTTAGGGTTTCAAAGATTGAAACCGGGTCAGGAAAACAAGTTGCCAAGAACAGAAATGGGTCGCAAAGAACAACCCGCCGGAAACTGGGTTTTCCAGAATCCGACCGGTCATCCGGCCACCGGATTCCGTTCACGGCCAAAACTGCACCAAAACATACATTTCTTTGAGGGTTTCTGCTCCAAACTTCACAACCAACACAACTAACATAAAAACACTGCCAAAACAAACCGGAATCGTCCCAGAAATCCGGTCAAACAAACCGGGTTTGGGTTTTCCGGCCAAAACACGATCTCCCTAAATCTTACATGAAATTCTAAGTTCTTGGTGTTAAATCAAAGCTGTGAACACACACAATCAAACCCCTCTATCCAAAATCATGTTAGATCAACAACAAGAACGGACGATTAAAAAGAAAATTCGGGTCAAAACCCGAAAATCGAATTCTTAAAAATTGAACATAAACATGAAATTAAAGCATGGATTCCTACTAGTTAGAACCCTAGGAACATGTTGGAAGCAATCAATTGAACGGAGAATCAACAGAATGAAAATCCCCAATTCGAACATAAACCCTAATTTTAATTCGAAATTGAAAAATTCATATAAAATCAAAAAATTACCAGATGATGATAAGGTTTGAAGATTATGAATCTAGAGATCAAGAGCTTTGATTTGAGTACTTGAACTTGAGATTTGAATTTCAATAACACTATCAAAAGTTGATTTTGATTTTCGAGAACACGAAGAACACGGCTCAGGAATTTTATATTTTTCTGTATTTTTAATACGGATTGTATGAAGGATAATGTACGATTCTCCTTTTTATACTTAGTGGAAAATAGTACCCTAAACGACATTTTTGGATCGATATTGATCCACTGGTTCACTTTAAAACCCTAATTTAGAAAAATACACGTTTTACGAGGTGATAGCTATCCACAAAGACTGATAGTTATCCAAATCAATACATATCATTTATATAACTAATGCTCAAGAATACTAGGGATATAACAGATGTATCATTGATACGGACAATATATCAATTACCCTAGAAAATTAGGGTTAGGGTTTGGAATAATTTTTTTTCTTCCTTTGAATAAAACAATTACTATTGATAGTATCAGATAATAAGGGATATAATAATACGAAGAAATCCTTCGATAATGATTCGGACACGAATGACGAAGGAATAACAATGATGTACAAAATTTCAACGGGGCCCTTGAATTTTCAAAACGGGGCTCAAAATTGCAGATATTTTCAAATGACAAGATATTTGAACGGGGCTTTGGACACACCAATTTACACATAATCACTTAACAACCTTTATCATTAAAACTCAAAATAATTCATAATAATTATTCTACACATATAATACAATTTATATAATTAATAAAGTTCACGGATCTTACAGTACAAATTATGATGAAACCTAAGCACCAGTAGAAAGACTTGAGGCTATCAGGATGTTTCTGGCATTCACAGCACATTCCAATTACAAGGTATATCAAATGGATGTGAAGAGTGCATTTCTGAATGGGGAGCTAGAGGAAGAAGTGTATGTGGAACAACCTCCAGGCTTTGAGGATTCAAATCTGGCAGACTTTAAGGATTCATCTTCCAGTGCCATTCCTTCCTTGCCCTTGTATGATGTGGTTCTGATACATTCACAGATCTTCAAGTTGAATGTTGAGCTTGCTGCTTTTGTTCTCTCATCTTCTTTCAAATCTTGGTTGGAGATGACCACATCTCTGGTTTCTGTCTCCCCTTCTTCACTGATAATCTTTGCATCCTGCATAGCCTCAAGATTAATGCCTTCAAGAGTGCATAACAGATCGCTAAGATTTAGATCTTTGGACTCAAGGGTGTTTTTGATAAACACAGAGATATGCTTCCATTTTCTGGGTAAAGATTTTGCAAACATCAAGTTTGAGTCCTTGTTTGACAACTCATTCCCACACTTCTTTGAATATTGTAAAAGTTCTGAAATCTTGAAAGAAGATCAGACAGCTCTTCACCCTCTTCATAGTGAAACGCGTCAGGCTTCTGTGTGAGTAGGCACAATCTTTTCTCTTGAAATTACTCAGTTACTCCGTGATTTGTATGAAAGATATCCCCTCGATTGATATGAGATTTGATACTTAGGAAATCTTCACACATGCCATGGACAAGATTATTGAGAATAATCTTGATGCCCTTGTGTTTGACTTCTCTTGTGTCTTTAGAACATTTGAGAAGAACACTTGGAACTGATTCATCTTTCCCAGCTTCTTCATTGTCATTTCTCTCCATGGTTGCAATTGCTTTTGATCTTTAAACTTCAGGTATGTTTGAAGCTTGCTCTGATACCAATTGTTATTCCCAGAACAATGCAACCTAGATTGTAGAAGGGGGGGGGGGGGTTGAATACAATCTAGTTAATTTTACAAAATTTTTTCAAACCTTTTACAGTATGAACATATGTGTTTGCAAATTAACTAAAATTGAGTCAAGTTGTGAACATAAATAAATTCTTCGAGTTAAAAAGAAATGCAGGAGACAAGCAAACTTTTTAAACTTTTCAGGTGGGTTTCTCGGAAAAAGCCCACCTGAGGTGTATATTGAAGAATTCTCTGTTTTTGTTTTTCAACAAACTCCAGCTGCTTACACAGATGATGAAAGAGAGCCTAAGTGTTTAACATTCAGCTTTGTGCTCTCTTCACATACATTTCTATGCTACTCCACACAGTTTTATATACATCAACTGTGTGTTACAAACAAAACCTACAACATAATAAAATATTACATTTTTGGTTCTGCTTGTTCACATGCCCGTCTCAGAAACTATCCTATTCGGGAAATGCCTTGGCTGGCATCACGGATAAACTTGTATAGTCCCAAATGGTGCTTTCTGATTGAGTGTGCTTCTCTCTTCAAGAATTACTAAGTCCATGCAATTGACCTAGCTTCCAAGCCCATGTGACATCTGCATGAAAGAGACCTTTTCTTGGTTACCCGACTGTCAAGTCACTATTAGCTGAGATAAGTGAACATGTAGTATTGCATATATGTCTTCATGCTTGTCAAGCTTTTCCTTTGTGTCCAGTTAGAAGGTAAACTTCTAGGTAGCTGTTTTAACTCTTATTTATCCATCGAGACATAGAAGATAATGGATGACTTCACATTTCATTTGTAGGAATTTGAGCCTTCGAATATTTACAATTTGACTCCCTATTCCATACATCTTTTGCGTCGTTATCCAACATATTTTAGTCACGGGTGTGTAATGATGATCTCTGAGACTGTCCTCTGTTGCCCAGTAAATAACAATTGTAGAAGGGGGTTGAATACAATTGTATAAGATTCTCGACTTTATATAACACAAATATGAAAGATCAATAACAATAACAATAACAGCTTTATTAACTTTGATATAAAACTGTTACAAACTCTCTTAAGAAATTCTGATGTTCTTAAGAGCTGCTAGCTTACAAAAACTCTCTCAAGAAATTCTGTTCTTAAGAGCTTCTCTTCGATTATGTTCTCTCTCGAATGAATACATAAATCGAAACCAAAACTGTGTTTATATAGTGCACACAACTTCTCTATCAATAACAAGATAAGTCCTAATCATAACAAAGATAGAAACATATCTTTAATCGATAGCTGCATTCTACAAACCAGGAACAAACTTCCATGTTTATCTAGACTCCAAATATAACTCGAAGTAGGAATCCTGATCAGCTTCAAGTCCTGATGATCAAACCTGATCATAGTCTGAGTAGGAATCCTGATGATCAATAAGATACTGACGCTTGATCAAATACTGATGACCATGCAATACTGATGACGTCAGCAATCCTGATCAGTTGAGTCTAGCTTCTGATGATCATTGAATTCTGATCTAACAATCTCCCCCAATCTCATACTTTGTGAAATAAAGTATAGATTCCAAATATTCAATGATGTCAAAAACATGTATCAAAATGTACAAGTATCTTCAGAAACAACTTATCTGTTTAAGCTTTTTGATAGAACAGATTCATCTTCAAGAAGTTGGATAATAAACTTTCTTCTTTTTCTTCAAGAATTTGAATCAGTCTTTCCTTAAGATTTCTGAGTTCTTCATCTTCCTCATTAATCTGGTAGATAGCTGCTCTGAGATTCTGTATGGAGTTTCTCTGTAGACTGTGCTCTTCAAGCAAAAGATAAGCAATTTCCTTCCCATCAGGATTGAGAGAAAGATGAGTCATGCCAAAATTTACTTCTTTAACAGCAGTACCCCTTTGCATTTCCACATCCTGACCTCTTTGATTTAAGTACATGGGAGTATAATTACCATCGAAATTACTGTTTCCATCCAGTCTTCTTCTTATAGTTGACAAAATCATGTCACTCCATTCTTTGTACACTTGGTTCTTCTTGTAATATCTCTTCTTCTGGCTTCTTCTTCTTCATCTACTTCTTTGTTGTGACAATCAACAACAATAGATAAGATTATCAAATCAACCTCTTGCAGAATTTCAGATTCGTCAGGATCTTGAATATTGTCAGGATTAGAATCTTCAATTTGATTTGTATTGCTGAGAGTTGATTTACTTGATTTTCTTTTCAATTCAGGTTCTTCTTCAACAAATTCCTTGTCTTCTTTCTCCATGATATCCTTGATAACAGGATCTATTAGATTTTGTGAAGCTTCAGGAATTTCTTCAATTCTTAACCCTCTAGACCTTGTCTGTCTAGGTACTGTTTGAGTTGAAGAACCTCTTTTATTTCTTCTAGCACCTCTCCTACCTCTGCTTCCTCTACCTCTAGCAGGAGCAGTATAGCTTTCCATTGTCTCTTTTTGTAGTCTCAAAAATTCTTCATGTGAGAGATCTGGATATTCTTCACTTGCTGTAGAGAGTGCTTTTCTTGCATATAATTGTTGAACTCTTTTATCAGTGTGATATAGAGTAACAATTCTGCCGTCTTTTGTAGAAAACTTCTGGAATAAATTTGATGCATCTTCAGGATTATCAATAATTACATCTTCATCACCTTCAGGAATTGTAGCAAGAATGTGTCCATGACCAGGTGTCAGGATTTGATCTTCCGTCAGGATCTGAGATTGCACCAATGTTCTTACTGTCTTAACTCCAGAATCAGAAACATGAGTTGACTGCGTAGTCTGACTTTGAGAAGTTTGAAATGTAGACTTCAAAACCGCAGTATCAGAGGTTTCTCCTTGTATCGCTTTGTCACCACCATCATCTCCAGTATCATCATCATTATTTCTTAATACTAGATCAGGTGTACATTTTGTCTGAATAACCTTCTCCCCCTTTTTGACATCAGGATTTGACAATAATTGCAAAATTAAGGAAAGAGAGGCTTGAATTTCAGTTACCTTAGTATCCAGAGAATCAAGTCTTTGATTGATTGAGGTTTGTTCTGAAACAACAGATTTCACTTGGGATTCCACTACCCTCAGTTGGAAAGTAGTAGGCACCTTTGTAAAATTATTAAAGATATCAGTCCTCACTTTGTCAGTTGAACCCTTGATAGAATCAATCTCACTTTTCAGACTTTTGGATAACAGAGTTGTAGCCTTCAGATGATTCTTCAAGTCTTGATTCTCTATAGACTTCACTGCATTATAGGCATGTTCAATAGCAGAAGAAAAACTGATAGATTCATCAGAATTGTGCCATGAATTGTTCCATTCATTCTGTCTAAATGCCTCTGCAGGATCAAAGGAAGGAGTAGAAAAATCTTGTCTCTGATCTTTCCCAGTGAAAGCATTGCTAGCCATATATGTACTTGATGAACCAAAATTAGTTCCAAGACTAATCTTGAGTGCTGTAGCAAGCTGTTCCTTCTCTTTTCTATTCTCATTATCATCATCACTATCATCAGAAGTATCATCAGCAGTATCATGAGTAATATCAGGATCAGGAATAGCAATACCTTTCAGTTTATCCTGTGGTTCTGAGATAGGATGATCCATTGGTCTTGAACGAAGTGGCTGTATCAAAATAGGCTCAGTATCAGGAGCACCACTATCGTCAGGATGAACATCGTCAGGATTTGATATGCTTGCATCAGTATTTGCTACCAATGGTTCTTGTGGAGCTTGAGGTTCAGAAGCTTCTTCAACACTTTGAGTTAAAGGTTCTTGTGTGCTTTCCTCATTGACAATGTTCTCGACCAATCTTTCAATAGAAGCTGTAGCTTTGCCTGCATCTTCACTTTGAGAAGATGGTTCTTGTGTAGCTGGAATGTTGATGTCTTCATTCTCCCTTTGAGAAAATGGTTCTTGTGTGACCATTCCACTAGCTAAGCCTTCACCCAAACTTTGATTGAGTGGTTCTTGTGTGGCAGGATCACCAGTAGCTGCTGAATTACTCTGAAATTCAGGTTCTTGTGGGCTTGATCCTTTCAGCTTCTTCTGTCTCTGATAGACTAACTCTTCTGCATTCCTCTTTTTCTTTGATGTAGGTGTAAGACCAACCAAGGAAGCAGTTGTAGAAACCTTCTCCCAAGAATGTCCTCGAATCTGAGATGGAGAGGCTGGAGAGTCTGATATAGAGACAACTTTTGTTGTTGCATCAGGAATACTAACATCAGGATTTGATGTCTGAATATCAGTATCCTTCATTTGCACTGTCAAAGGAATATGATACCTGCTCTTTGATAATTTCCTTTTCGTTTGTGGTTTTGACGAAGGTACCACAGCTTTAGTAGCAGTATCAGCAACTTCCTTGTTCACATTCATCACAGAGGATATAGGTAAGTCATCCTCTGAATCACTTTCATCAATCAACCTTAACTTCCTTTTCACAGGAACATTCTTAACAACCTTATCAGCTTTCTTCACCAGGACCCCTTGTACACCCCCTTGTATCTTCTTTTTAGTGAGTGGTGTAGAGGAAAAATCCTTTGAACCTGATTGCCTTCCAGACACATCAGTTCTAGCTGATTTCTTTGATTTTACAACTAAAGTCTGTTGAGAGACAGTAGAGGTGGTTGTTAACTGTTTAGACTGTTTAGGTTGCATGCTTGTGTCAGGAACAAGGTGGGTTGAGCCTTGTACCATAGCATTAGAAAGTAGTCCATTACGAGTAGGCATTTTCTGATGTAAGAAAAACCTAACCTCATCAGGAATAAAAGCATTTCCGCACAAAATATTTTGCCATATCAGGATTAAAAAAAATATTCAATAAGATTAAAATGAAATTTTATTTAAGAAAACAAAATTTATTTTAACAATCCTGAATAGCGTTTTGGTTTAAGAAAAATAACCAAATTAATGGTCATAGAATTAAAACACGCTTACCAGCAAACGAGGCAAAAATATTTATGGAAAACCGAACCGTCTCATCGAGATTGTAGAAATGACCTGCACCCTTAATACACATTCTCTATAAAAGAGAACTGTTAAGCATAATCATCATATATCTATTAAAACACAAACCCTCTCCAGAGAAAAACTTACAAAAACCTTTCACCTTCTTTGTTTTTCAATGGCTGCCAACAATCAAAACAACATACCTGATGAAGAACTTGATAGAATTTGGCAACAAATGGATGAGGCTCTTGCTGAGATGGAGCCACAACCAGTGCCTGATCCTCAGGAATATGAAGCGTTTATAAACGCTATGGTTGATGTGGTGTGGCACGACTTTGTGCAAGCCAATCCTGGCTGGAATCCTCTTGAGAATCTCATCTATGAAGAGGATGAAGACGATGAGGATGATGAAGAGGATGAGAACCTCGTTGAAGAGCGAGAGAGGAGAAGAAAGAAAGTGCGTGATGCAAGTGCTTCATGCACGGTGGAGGCAAGGAAGCATCCCGGTGATCACAATGACGATCCGCCTTCAAGTAAAGCAGCTCCTCTTCTTGTCTCTTAAGGATGGAACAAGAGACCTTCCAGTTCTGAAGGACTGTGAAGCTGCTCAGGAGCATTCATGCTAATTTGCAGGGCACGTGTTCATGCTTATCTGTAAAGCACGAGTTCCTGAGTAGAAAATAGACTAGGAAAACAAATATGTAATTTCCATATTTCATGTGTAATGTATCTTCAAGTATTAATGAAATTTGTCTATTTTCTCAATTGTTTTCTTTCTGTTCTTGCCTGCAAAATTTGTTAGTAACACTCATAGTGATATAGATATGATAAATAATAAACTCTGATAATAATGAAATTGAGATTGATAATTAAGACTGAAAACTTAATCAAAGACTAAGTAATAATCTAATTGTCCAGAGTTTACCAGGAGTGTTGATGACAAATTAGTATAGAACCTCTGGTTTTCATACCAGCTTCAATATCTGAACATCAGGATTTGACCAATTGACTTCCTGTCAGGATTGAGTCCTATCAGGATTTGATCAAAGATACATACCTTTCTGAATAACCATCAGGATTTGACAGTTATCAGGATTTCCTCTCTGTAGCTTTTCCTCAGAAATTCTCAAAATTCATCATTCCAAGTTCATTCACCAACTTATTGAAAGTAGCTTCAGGTAGTGGCTTGGTGAATATATCAGCTAGTTGTTGATCAGTAGGAACAAAGTGAAGTTCAATTGTTCCTTCCAGAACCTGTTCTCTTATAAAGTGATATCTGATACTTATGTGTTTAGTAAGAGAATGCTGAACTGGATTTCCTGTCATTGCAATAGCACTCTGGTTATCACAATAAATAGGGATTTTTGAGTATGACAGGCCATAATCTAACAACTGATTTCTCATCCACATTATCTGAGCACAACAACTTCCTGCAGCAATGTACTCAGCTTCTGCAGTTGAAGTGGAAATAGATTTCTGCTTTTTACTGAACCATGAAACTAGTCTTCCACCCAAAAACTGACAACTTCCTGAAGTACTTTTCCTGTCTATTTTGCATCCTGCAAAATCAGCATCTGAATAACCACACAACCCAAAATCTGATTGCTTTGCATACCAAAGGCCAAGTGAAGGAGTGCCTTTGAGATATCTGGAAATTCTTTTGACTGCAATCAGATGTGGTTCTCTAGGTTTTGCTTGAAATCTTGCACATAGACAGGTTGCAAACATGATATCTGGTCTACTGGCAGTGAGATACAATAAAGAGCCAATCATTCCTCTGTAGTGAGTTACATCTACCTCTTCACCTTGATCAGGATCAAGTTTGGTAGCTGTAGCTATGGGAGTTGAAGCAGGAGTACTGTCTTGCATGTTAAACCTTGTCAGTAAATTCCTTGTGTATTTAGACTGATTAATAAAAATCCCTTCATCAGTCTGTTTAACTTGAAGACCCAGAAAGTAACTCATTTCTCCCATCATGCTCATTTGATATCTTGACTGCATAAGCTTGGAAAACTTTTCACACAGCTTATTGTTTGTTGACCCAAAAATGATATCATCAACATAAATCTGAACTAACAACAACTCCTTACCATGATTCAAATAAAATAGAGTTTTATCAATTGCACCTCTTTTGAATCCACTTTCCAGTAAGAATTGAGCTAAGGTTTCATACCATGCTCTTGGAGCTTGCTTTAGTCCATAAAGTGCCTTATCCAGTCTGTAGACATGATCTGGATATTTAGGATCAATGAAACCAGGAGGTTGTTCAACATAAACTTCTTCCTCCAGTTCACCATTTAAGAACGCACTTTTAACATCCATCTGGAAAACCTTGAATTTCTTATGTGCTGCATAAGCAAGAAATATCCTGATGGCTTCTAGTCTTGCAACAGGAGCAAAAGTTTCATCATAGTCAATTCCCTCTTGTTGGGAATACCCCTTTGCAACTAGTCTAGCTTTGTTTCTGATAATGACTCCATCAGAATCAGTCTTGTTCTTGAAAATCCACTTTGTACCAACAATTGATCTATTCTTTGGTCTTGGTACCAGTTTCCAGACTTCATTCCTTTCAAATTCATTCAGTTCTTCTTGCATTGCAGTAACCCAATCAGCATCTTTAAGTGCATCTTCAACTTTCTTAGGCTCCTCCTTGGATAGAAAGTTATTATATAAACATTCATTCTGAGTTGCACTTCTTGTTTGAACACCTGCATCAGGATCTCCAATTATCAAATCAGGAGTATGATCTTTTGTCCATTTCCTTGCTGGTGTCAAATTGTTTCTTGAAGTAGATGCTCCCCCTGGATTGGTGTTATCTTGATTGAAAGAATTTGATTGATTTGAAGCTCTCCCTGAATTATTGCTATGCCCTCCTGATGTGTTATCAGGATCTTCACTTGAATCAGTATCTGAAGAATTCTGTTCTGATGATTGAGTTGACTCTGAACTTGTAGTTGAATGCCGTTGCTCCCCCTCAACATTAGCACTACTAGTTGTATTACTGTTGTTTGCATCATCAGTATTAGCACCATCAGTACCTGGTGAGTCATCAGGATTTGGTGACCCATCAGTACTGGATGAATGGACAGCTTCTGATTCACTTTCTTCAGGTTCCTTGGAAGCTTCATTTTCAAATAACAATCTATCATGCGAGTCTTCAATGATTCCAGTTATCTTCTTATCATCAAAAGATACATGTATTGACTCCATGACAGTTCTTGTTCTCAAATTAAAAACTCTGAAGGCTCTTGATGTAGGATAACCTATGAATATTCCTTCATCAGCCTTTGTTTCAAATTTCCCTAGCTGTTCAGGATGAGTTCTGAGAACAAAACATTTACAGCCAAACACATGCAGATGCTTCAGACTTGGCTTCTTCTCTTTGAGAGACTGATAAGGAGTGACACCATGCCTGTTTATCAATGTAAGATTTTGTGTATAGCATGCTGTGTTGACTGCTTCTGCCCAGAAATATGTAGGTAATTTAGCTTCTTCCAACATAGTTCTGCCAGCTTCAATAAGAGTTCTATTCTTCCTTTCTACTACTCCATTTTGCTGAGGTGTGCCAGGAGCAGAGAATTGTTGAATGATTCCTTTATATTTGCAGAACTCTTCCATCTTTGAATTCTTAAATTCAGTACCATTATCACTTCTCAGAATCTTGACTTTGAACTTTGTGGTTGTCTCAATCATTCTCACATGATCCAACAGAACTTCAGGAGTTTCATCTTTTCTATACAGAAAATACACCCAGGTGAATCTAGAATATTCATCAACAATTACAAGAGTGTACCTTTTCTTACTGATGGACATGATGTTGACTGGACCAAACAGATCAAGATGTAGCATGTGATATGGTTCTTCAATTGAGGATTCTGATTTACTCTGGAATGATGTCCTTCTTTGTTTTGCTTTTTGGCATGCATCACAGAGTCCATCAGGTGTATATAAGACATTAGGTAATCCTCTTACTAACTCTTTCTTAACCAACTCATTGATGTTGCTGAAGTTGAGATGAGAAAGCTTCTTGTGCCAATTCCAACTTTCATCTACTGAAGCTTTACTGATGAAACATGTAGGGGAGCCATCAGTATCTGAGAGAATGTTGGCTTCATATATGTTACCATGCCTATAGCCAGTTACTGCTATCTTCCCTGTTGCTTTACTGACTACTTCACAATGTGTGGAATAGAAATTGACATGATAACCTCTGTCAGTGATTTGACTAATACTCAACAAGTTGTGTTTTAGTCCCTTCACTAGAGCTACTTCTTCAATGATGACATTTCCAATGATTATATTGCCATATCCCAAGGTTTGTCCAATGTTGCTATCTCCATAAGACACAGTTGGGCCAGCTTTTTCCTCATATTCTGATAACAGGGCTTTGTTTCCAGTCATGTGCACAGAACATCCACTATCCATGACTAACACATTTTTCTTTTTACCCTGCATCAGAATAGTAAAACACTAGTCAGAATGTTTAGGAACCCACACTTGTTGGATTCCTTGTTCATGCATTTTATTAAATTTAACAGTAGAAGACTTTTTGACTTTAGCAGTCCTGACAGGATTTACTCCATCAGGATTTGCTTTGTCAGTATCAGTATTAACAAAAGCATGCTTCCCTATGACATTTTCAGTTTTATCAGACTTTGTACTACTTTCAAACTTAGGCAATGGATCATAAAAGTTATAGTACAAATCATGATACTCTTTACATGTATAAATAGAATGCCATAGACTACCACAATGAAAACAGGAATTCTGTGGTTTGTAAAATACTGATCTATTCCTAACATCAGACTTAGGAATTTCAACAATTTTCTTCTTACTCTTTTTACAATCAATAGCAAGATGATTAGAGTTACCACAGTTAAAACAACTCTTTCTAGGTGCATTTGGGATATACTTATAACCATTTTCTTTATTGATCCCAATTTTACCATTCCTGTTTCTCTTAACAGTAGCTTCCTCTTTCTTATCTGTAACCTCACAGATTTTATCCTTAAGCTGTTTCTGAGACGATAGACCTACATTCTTAGTGACTTTGTTCATGACAGGTTTAGACTTTATAATTTTAATTCCTTGAGTAGAAGAAGATCCCTTTTCAAAAGTAGAATTGGAATCCTTACCAAAAACAAAATTAACAGGAGTAATCTTAGATTTGGTTGAGTCTATAACATGTCTATAGGTCTTTGGACTGACTGTCTCATCAATGACAATTTTCTCTGCTAATTTCTTATCTTCATCTGACTTATATCCTAGACACTCTTTCCAATTCTTAGAGGTATTAATCTCATGAAATTTCCTACCAGAGTCTGTCCAGGTTCTGATTTTCTCATTAGCAAATTCAAGTTCTTTTTCAAGGGAAGTACATTTAGATGTTATCTCTAAGTGCATGTGCTTAACATTATCACATTCTTTTTGTACTTCTTGCATACGAGAAAATTCAGCTTCTAATATCTCATTCCTTTTTCTAAGGTCAGACTTCTCAGATAAGATTCTAGTATTCTCAGCAGTTTGACTTCTAAAGCTAATATGTAATGACTTTAGAAAACGTCTTAACTCAGAAGCATTATCAGTATCAAAATCAAAGATAGTATTTAGTACCTTATCATCAGGAGCAGCAGTTACATCAGCATTGGCCATTAACGCATAGTTGACTACCTCAGTATCAGATTCTGAGGAAGAGTCCATCCAATCCTTGCTTGATGTGATGAGTGCCTTTGTCTTGTTGCATTCAGAAGCAAAGTGACCCATACCATTACACTTGTAGCATCTAACCTTTGACTTGTCAAATTTGCTACCCTTGCTGTCCTTTTTGATATACTTGTCTTTGTCTGCTTTGAAGGTCTTTTTCTGAAAGTTGCCTTGTCTTCTATTCTTCCTGAACTTCATCCTTCTGAAGTTTCTGACAATCATAGCAACCATCTCTTCCATGTCTGAATCAGAAGATTCATCACCAGTATTGGCATCAGGATTGCCATCAGTATCTGATGAAGAGTCGTCAGGATCTGACTCAGCTACTCTTGCTTTCCTTCTAGAGACCTCCATAGCTTTCCCTTTTGATTTTGCTTCTACATTCAAAGCAATTGACTTTGCCTTGCTGCTTTTCTTGTTCTTTCTCTGTTGAACTTCAAGATCATGAGTTCTTAGCATCCCATAGATCTCATCAAGAGACACAATGTTCAGATCATACTGGTGTCTAATGATTGAGGTCTGAGTATCCCATTCTTCAGGTAAAGCTCTAAGAAATTTGGTGTTTGAATCTTCGGTTTCATATACTTTGTCAACTAAGGATAAGCTGTTCAATAGTGTCAGGAATCTATCATATAGATCAGTCAGGCTCTCTTCAGGTCTTGCATCGAATTGTTCATATTCTTGAATCAATAGAGCCCTTCTGTTTTTCTTGACAGATGCAGATCCCTGGCACTGAGTTTCCAAAGTATCCCAGATTTCTTTTGAAGACTTGCATGCAATCACTCTGTTTGACATAACAGCATCAAGGCTATTATGCAAGATATTCTTTATCTTTGGTTCCCTGAGTACATGAGCTTTTTCTTCTGGAGTCCATTCAGCTTTAGCTTTGACCACATAATGTTCTGGTACTGTATCTGTTCGTTCTACGAACTTTGTTGGTATATATGGTCCATCACGAATCCTGTCCAAGTAGTCAGGATCCATAGCCTCCAGGTACATCAGCATCTTTACTCTCCATGTGGGATATTCTGATATCTTCAAGATGGGAATCTTCATGCTTTCATACTTGGTTGTCGACATCTTTAGATCGTATCTGATTCAGAATTAAATCAGTTTGCTCTGATACCAATTGTTGCCCAGTAAATAACAATTGTAGAAGGGGGTTGAATACAATTGTATAAGATTCTCGACTTTATATAACACAAATATGAAAGATCAATAACAATAACAATAACAGCTTTATTAACTTTGATATAAAACTGTTACAAACTCTCTTAAGAAATTCTGATGTTCTTAAGAGCTGCTAGCTTACAAAAACTCTCTCAAGAAATTCTGTTCTTAAGAGCTTCTCTTCGATTATGTTCTCTCTCGAATGAATACATAAATCGAAACCAAAACTGTGTTTATATAGTGCACACAGCTTCTCTATCAATAACAAGATAAGTCCTAATCATAACAAAGATAGAAACATATCTTTAATCGATAGCTGCATTCTACAAACCAGGAACAAACTTCCATGTTTATCTAGACTCCAAATATAACTCGAAGTAGGAATCCTGATCAGCTTCAAGTCCTGATGATCAAACCTGATCATAGTCTGAGTAGGAATCCTGATGATCAATAAGATACTGACGCTTGATCAAATACTGATGACCATGCAATACTGATGACGTCAGCAATCCTGATCAGTTGAGTCTAGCTTCTGATGATCATTGAATTCTGATCTAACATCCTCCATTCAACCTGTTAAATAAAGAAAACTTCAAAAGATTCCTTTACATAGATTTGTTTTTCATGTTGAATGAGATGAACATCAGTAGATGTATTAATTCCTTATCCGTAGACTACCATTCTACGTCAATTATCCGTAGAAAGGTAATCTCAGAATATCCGTAGAAGTAATATTCCATAACTGTATCCATAGATGGGACATGACATTCTTTGGCTACATCCATAGATAAAACACGACATCCTCAGATGTCTCTGTAGATCGATTTCCTTCAGCTTTTATCCGTAGATATGATGTCCTTAGTTTTTATCCGTAGATGAGATAAGATGTTCTCAGCTTCTATCCGTTGATGGCACCTGATGTTTTCAGCTCTTATCCGTAGATGAAATAAGATTTCTATAGCTTTATCCGTAGAACAGATACACTTAGCTTCATCCTTAGATAAAACATCTTGTCATCCTTATTGATTCACCATTACTGAGTTGTTTAGGCAGGCTTACCACTGAAACACTTGGTGCTTGATTAGACGTTTGTTGGCTTGCTTCTGAATTGCTTCCTAACTTGATGATAGAATATCTTCCATACATTTGATGTGGCTTTTAGACCTTGGATAGATAAAATGCCTTCTAGTTAGCTTCCTGATTTATCAACTTCTGTGAACTAGCTTTCTAACAATCAGCTTCGGTATCATGATCAAATTCTTGTCTTGAGTATTTTGTTATCATCATTCCAAATGTATCGACCCTAACAATATGCTTTAAGTACTCATGCGGTCCTTTGTGTTGATCAATTGACTGCACTGTACACTACATCCACTAACACATCTGAGAGCAACATTTTATCCTTCAGTTTTGTATTGCCAGGGGCAGAACAATAAGGGTGACGGAACATGACTTGAATAGGATTTTACATTTTCCAACAGAAAATCTTGTTCCGGATCCCACCACTGAAGAAATACATGCTTTCTTCACTCTCATTAGAAGTCAACAACCTAACTTCTTTGTGGGAGAGTTTTTGAAGCATTACCTGTCTAAGCCATGGAATTTCTTGTTTCACACTCTAATCCATGTTTTTACTGCTAAGCTTACAAATCTGCATGGTATTCCTCTGTTTCTTCAGAAACTAAGGGTTATTTCTAACAATATGCATATAAACATAGGAAGACTTGTGATTGAACAGATAATTCTCAATGATGTGTTAACAGATGAAGAAAGAGAAATCTTTGTGGATGAGGAGACCATGGACTGCATGAAGATGAAGAGCAATGTCATAACAGCTCTGATAAAGAAGAATCATCTTCCAGGGGTGCCTACTGTTCTCACAGACTATCTTAGATTAACGGTACCCCTACCACTTCTACCCCCAGAGGAACAGGTAAATCAAGGTATAATTCCTGAACCTGTAATTGCTCCTCAACCGGAACCAATGGATGTTGATCCAGAGCCCTCAGTGGCCATTCCTGACCAGGAGGTTGAAAACCAACAACCTCTAACCACGGTCATAGAGCCTTTGCATGAGCCAAATGAAACAATAACTGAAGCTCCCACCCCTACTATACCAAACATTCAAACATCCGTGAGTGTAGAGGGAGATAGTGCCTTAGCAGCACCATATAAGGAGATACGCCCTTCAACAACAGCTCCGCCTTCCTCTAAAAGGAGAAGAATAGAAACTGAGGCAACTGTTGATACTTCATTTCAATCATCCAAAGCGCCCTTTACTGATTTTTCTGATGCGGATTGGGCAACGCTTACCAAAGCCATATCTGAACCCCTACCCCAATTAAGTAAGGAAAAATTGACGGAAGCAACTAGTTCTCTGACAATATTACGGTCAGGACCACTGGTTGAAGGTTCTTTATTGAACCAAGAGTCTTCACAGACATCGAGAGAAGATTTTGACCCAAATGCAAAATATAAAGGGTCATTGCCTAGCTCCCCAGATGGAACATATCTGGATCCTGCGGGTACAGGGTCTGACGTAGGTGCATATCGGCAACTCGGTGACGATGAATCAATTTCAATTGAGGAGTTACCTGAGGAAAAGTCTTCACAGACTTTAAGGGAAGTTTCAGGATCTCTGCTATTAATATAGCCTGATTCTAACCCCCTACAGATTCAAACTCTAGATCATATTAAGGATAAATCATCTAAGGATGATCAACAACTTGGTACAACCAAAGACGGGGACTTACGAAGCCCCATTGCACCACCGGTGACCTCCTTAAGGATGGCTACGGTGTCTTCGGTTGCAAGTACACATAGCAAGACAGGAATGAGTGAAACAAAAACACTTACACATGGCCTGAGTGGGAAAGGTAAAATGAGTGAAACACCAACAGAAACGTTGAGTGAATACCCAGAGACAAATGTGAGGAGTGACACCCAAACCCTACCAAATATAGATGATCTGCTACAACCAACAGATAGAGAGATACAAGTACAATCCAATCTCAAGGAGATGACAGTTCATGATAGAGAGGGAAATCCACTATTCAAAGTCCCTCTCAGACCTTCTTTTGCCCAATGGGTCTCCTCCAGTCAAGTTGATGATTCTTTAACTTCAATACAATCAAAGATTGACTTGGCTGCAGCTGATTCCCGAAGAACTTACAGAGCTTTGAGCAGTGCATCTGGCACTATAACGGGTACAAAGCAGACAATGGACTCCCTGAAGAAGGAAGCTTTGGAAGAACTGGTCGAATTGAGAGCAGGCGTCAAAGACCTAAGAGATGGATTTATGAATGATGTGCATGTTATTCAACAAGGTCAAGAAGCTTTATATAAAGACGTTCTGGTTATCCGGGATGGTCAAGCAAGGGTCAAAGATGCTATGAATACGTTGTCAAGAGTGGAGTCTCGCCTCAACAAGAGATTGGACAGAATAGAGCAGAATACCAACTCAAGATTGAATGACATTGACCAAAATATAGCTTCTGTGCAAGAAATGACCACTGACATTGCTCTATTCATGGAAAATCAAGGTAATGGTCTGGAGTCCATATGGAATATGGTGAGAAACCAACAACCTGGTCCTTTAACCTACTATGCTGAGGATTACTACATGGAGGATTCCTCAACTAAGGGGGAGAAAGGATGGGGAAAATGGGAAACAACTGAAACAACCACTATTCCAGTGAGACAGTACTGGATTGAAGATCTTGTACAAGAAGAGCAAGTTGAAGAGGGATTTGAGATCATGCATGAGCAATAACCAATGGAAGAGCATGAACCATATTATCCAGAGCCAATTGAACATCCTATCTTGGATGATAATATGGAAGAATCAAATCCTTTGTCAACAGAACAAGAAGCTGCTTTGGAAAGATTTAAAGCTGAGAAAGCAGAAAGAGATGTCAGGCAAGCTGAGAAAGAAACTCACAAAGCAATTCAGAGAAGAGAGAAGCTGAAAAGGTTTAAGATGTATAGTGAAATAAGAAAGAAGAAGATGATAGATTTGGCACAGAAGCATGGAAATGAATGGGAGGTAGCTTACAACACTTTTTGCGGAGTTGAAGACGGATTAGAAGTCAACGACAATGCTGATGTGGAAGTTATCATTCAAGACATCAGAAGTACAAATCAAGAAGATCAGACTTATTTCACTGCATTGAGACATTCTCTTATCTACCTAAAGGCTGGGGTGAAAGCCAATGGTGCCTAGAACATAGTAATCAATTTCATTGAAAGAGGTACATTTGTGATCTCCACCAAGTTTTCCGAACAGAGAACTTACACTGAATTGCAGGTGATGCTCATTAAGATCCAAAGAACTACAAGGTTAACTGAACTGCTCTGTGAGCATGTTAAGGAGATCTTAATGAAGGTCAATCCAGAGATATCTGAAAATCCTCATATGGTAAGATTCATGAAAAATGACTTGTTCAGAATCTGCTATCTGACGGAGGACAAACTGAAAGATTATCCAAACAACTATCTAATATCAGTTCAGAAGTATCTGAGATCCACTGGATTCATGACTACTGAGAAGGACAAAGCAGCAGACACTCTAAGAAGATATCTTATGGAGAATGTTCCCTATTATAGGAAGAGAGTGGAAAGAGGATTGGAAGTGCATCCCAGACTACCAAACATGCCAAAGTAAAATCAGAAAGATGTTAACATTGCATGGTTGTGGGCTGGAGTGGGTCAACATGTTGAATATATTGGAAGACACATCATAGGAGCAATCCTTAAATCTGGAGAACCACTGCACTATCCATCAGTGATTGATTATCAAGCTGCTAACTCCAATCCTGTAGCTGAAGAATGTGAGATTTTATTGGACTGAAGATGAAGCAAAGAACAATCTGCTCAGGCTAGAGGAGCAACTTCATTGTAAAACTTTTATTGTTCTTTGTAAATTAGAAATCTGGAAATGTAAATATTTAATCCATAATGCATTTAATATTATCAATTTGTCTTACTTTAATTAGTTTCATGTTTCCTTAGTTAGTTGAGTTATCCTCGAGGTATTTGCTTGTCGAACTCTAACAATCAAATAGGGGGAGATTGTAAAGCATAATGTAACATGGTATGTAACAGAGATAACTACAACTCAACAAAGGACAAGACAAACTGTAATATTAACAGAAGCACAGGAATCCAGAAGTAAAGAAGAAAAGGTAAACTCAAAAAATCAAAATATTGTATGTATTCTTGAAGTCCGTAAACAGGTCACGGAAAGAAGTTCATTAATATGTTCAAGCCTCAGTGACAAATAAAGAAACAAGACTTTCAAGACTACATAAGTATTTGAATGATTAAGAGTTAGTACCATAAGAGTTTTAAGGAGTAGGTGAAGATGTTGTATCTTTGTCAGGTTGATGAAAAATTGGACGGCTAGGATTATTCCAAAAAGGCTTCGATAGTTTTTCAAGTCTACAATTTGAAGAGAGAAGACAGTGTCTTCTTCAGTTAGTGTTTTTCACAAGAACATTTACGAAGAGAGAGTTTGAGCCAGAGAAATTAATAGTGCTTAGAATTCTATCATTGTATTGATTTTGTGTAACCTAAACTCATTGAAGCTAATCCTACAGATTAGAATTTTAGCACCCTTCGTGGTTTATATTTATAAAACGATATATTCCCCGACTCGTGTTTTGATGTGGTATATTTGATTTCGGACTAGAACAGAAATAATTATCCACGAACGAAATTGAATAATTTGTGAGTATCTTATTTAACCCACCCCCCCCCCCCCCCCTCTACGATACTTTGGACCTAACATATTTATATATAAAAAAATTAACTATGCTAATTAGAACGTATCTCTTAAACCTATTTATTTGGGTCGTGTGATGAGACTTTATAAATCGATATACTTGGATCAAATTACGGGCTTATTTATTTAAAAATATTTTAGTACATCTCTAAAGATATTTATTTAAGCATAATTATTACACATCAAATAAAATAATATACTAATAAAGTATATTATTTTTAATTAGTACAATATATTATAATTAATTATCACAAATTACTCTAATTATTTTAAAAGTAGACCTAATTATTTGAAAAACTTATTTAAATAGTCCTATTTATTTTGAAAGGTTATTTATTATTTTTAACATGTCTTATTATTATAACTAGGTTACTAAGTCGCGCTTCGCAGCGGCATTATAATATATTTGTTAAGAAAAAGAATATTAGAATAAAAATTGTGAAATTAATATCTACAAAATTATTTAAATTATCAAATAAAATATATTCTATAAAATCAGCGGCATTAGAATATATTTGTTAAAAAAAAAGAATATTAGAATAAAAATTGTGAAATAAATATCTACAAAATTATTTAAATTATCAAATAAAATATATTCTATAAAATTTGTATTTGGGTAGGTAATATTATAAAGTATTTACATATTTCTTTTGTTTATATAGTTTGATTTTTTATTTTCTTGGACCGATACCATTGCCATATATATATAAAAGGAAATTTATATTGATAAAAAAAATACTAAATTACTAAATTTATAAAATACTAAATTTATATTGATTTATATTTCTGGGTAGATGTGACAATTATTATATAGGGTCCACCATCCTCCTTGTATAAATTTGTATCAACTATCTCAGCCAACTTTTCCCACAAAATTATGGTATTGGTGATGGAGCTGTTTAAGAAAAAAATTAGAACAAATTAAATAAGTACAACAAATAAATTGGGGTAACCAAAGAAGTAATATAAAATTACAAGAACAATAAAAATCAATTAACAGTTATATTAAAATTAATATAATGCATAAATTACTAATTTGTGACAATTTTGAGATCCCTTTTTTTTTCAACCGCCTTTGACAACTTCAATGTCACCCAAGTAGGTCAAGCAGCCCACAACATCTAAATCAACATAGAAAAAATAATAGTAGAACATGATAGTTTGAATTATAACTTATATAATAGTATTATTTATATATTACTCTAATATATTACTGCATCAAAAACCTGGGAGTATGTTGGTGTCATTAATACGTGCATCAATCATATCCGGACATATGAACTGAAATTCATGCACTGATATGTTGACGATGTCTTTTTCCAATCTCTTAGGCAATGTTATGTGTATGAAGAGCAATTTAGACCCATGTGATAGTGCTCTATATTTCCCTGTACTTGAAACAACTTTCAGATTTTTGATGTTGTACACGGAGCCTTCCTCTAAACGATTTTTGAACCGAGAGACCAGAATCTTCGGGATCGTAGCATGGATCAAATTTTCCTATCATACAACATATCTTAGAAAAGTTAATAACATCATACAATTTGACAAATTAATAAGTTATAAGTATATTGATTTATTAACCTTTTCATCGATCAAAATCATGTCAAGACTGATCAGTTCTTCAGTATTTGGATTGATAGATTCCCACATTCTACACACTCGTACTCTTATCATCCAGGTATAGCTGATGTCGTTCAAAGCATCCAACATGGTGTAGGCCATAGTTGTATTGATTGTAAATATGGTTGTAAAAATTTGAAACTATGTAAAAAAGTTTCGGTGTAGATTTTTTGTTAGAATTTGACCTTTAATTTATAGGTGTTTGTAAGGTGAATAATATGGAAATCCGTTATGTTTAAAAGTCAAGAAATATTATAAAAGAAAAGTTCTATAAAGTTTGAAAATAATAAAAGAAAGTTTTATCAAGTTTGAAAATAATAAAAGAAAGTTCTATCAAGATTGAAAATAATAAAAGAGAAAATTGCAATTATTAACATAAGATCCTAAAAATTCGAAAATAATAAGAAACTTGTAATTTTCTAAATCAAAAAAAGTTCTATCAAGTTTGAAAATAATAAAAGAAAGTTATATCAAGATTGAAAATAATAAAAAAGAAAATTACAATTATTAACATAAGAGCCTACAAATTCGAAAATAATAAGGAAGTTGTAATTTTCTAAATCAAATAAAGTTCTATCAAGTCCTACAAATTCGAAAATAATAAAAAAGTTGTAATTTTTTAAATCAAATAAAGTTCTATCAAGTTTGAAAATAATAAAAGAAAGTTCTATCAAGCCTACAAATTCGAAAATAATAAGGAAGTTGTAATTTTCTTAATCAAAGAAAGTTCTATCAAGTTTGAAAATAATAAAAGAAAGTTCTATCAAGCCTACAAATTCGAAAATAATAACGAAGTTGTAATTTTCTTAATCAAAGAAAGTTCTATCAAGCCCTACATATTCGAAAATAATAAGGAGGTTGTAATTTTCTAAATCAAAGAAAGTTCTATCAAGTCCTACAAATTCGAAAATAATAAGGAAGTTGTAATTTTCTAAATCAAAGAAAGTTCTATCAAGTTTGAAAATAATAAAAAAAGTTCTATCAAGCCTACAAATTCGAAAATAATAAAGAAGTTGTAATTTTCTAAATCAAAGAAAGTTCTATCAAGTCCTACAAATTCGAAAACAATAAGGAAGTTGTAATTTTCTGAATCAAAGAAAGTTCTATCAACTTTGAAAATAATAAAAGAAAGTTCTATCAAGTTTGAAAATAATAAAAGTGTAATTTTCAATTTCCTTCCTACAAATCGAAAATAATAAAGAAAGTTGTAATTATTAAAATTAAAAATTGTGAAAAATTGAGAAAAATAGAAAAATAGAACGGAGCGATTCTAGAGGCGCCACCTCACCGCCCCCGTCTTCTCCTTTATATAAGTATATTGATGATTATAAATTGCAATAAAAAATATATTTAGAGACCTACTTAATTTTTTAACAAATTAATTTAATATCCAACAAATAAAAATATTATACACAAACACAAATAATAAATTAACAACTATAAAATAATCTGTGTATCGCACGAGTTATAGACTAGTACATGGTTATATATATATATATATATATATATATATATATTCAATTTCCATCCACAAACATTTTCTTGATCTCATATATGATATATTATGGTATTTTATTTTATTTTATTTTAAAATATCAATTTAAATTTGTGCTTAAATTTAGTTAGATAAATTTTAAAATCAACTAATGATAACTAAAAATGCGTTAATAATTGGATCTAACCAATTGAATATTAATTTAATTTTAGAAAAAAATATATTGTAACATTATAACATTTTACTTGCAATTGTTTTTACAATTCAATAATTGACGTACAAATTTTGTAAAAGTAATGGAGCACAAACCTAATGATCAATCATTATTATACAAATTGATACATATTTGACCATGTCAAATTTTATTATAAAATCACGATAATATATTGATTTCATAATATTCGATACAAAATCTATGTTGTGTACCATTACACAAATCCTATGAATTGTCCATAATTGAAAAGTATTAAAAATTGATCTTTATCATTATGTAACTATCTAAGAAACCCTAAATAAATATAAATTACAAAACCCAACCCATGCAAGTGCATTCACATCTCATAAGGAGATAAAATCGCCCAACATTTTTTATTTAAATGTAAATCAAGTTGCGCAAAGGAATATAAAAAAATATTTTTATTAAATCTTTTATTTTGTATCATAACTTTGTCTATTTTGTGTGGTTAGGATGTTTTTCTTCATTGTGACCTTATATATTCGATTAACTTCGTGTTCTTAATATTATATTTATTTTATAAGTGCACCCTGTAAAATTGTTCATTCCATTTTCCCATTTCAAATATATTCAATAAGATATATATAATAATTAAAATTAATTTAGCATGATATTTAAATAAACAATTAATAATGACTTATTTATCGATAAATACAAAATGAGAAAAGGGCTCATTTCCTATTATATGAACAAGACGACACAGAGATATTAATATGCTTCTTTGTTTTGTACTTTAATTACAATCATTTTGCGTCAACGCTAGTGAGTTTTTTAAGGGGAGAAAGTAAATGAATGTAAGAGTAAATAATTGGAGTTAAAAGAAGTAAATGAAGTTAAAAGTAATAAATTTCACTCAGTTTTTTTAAGGGTAATTAATTCAATAATGAAAAGTTATACGACATTTAAAAAACAATCGAGTCGAACAAACATATAACAGATCATATCGTTGATTAATCCAGTCTTCATAGAGAGACAATCAAGAAATTTGTTGAAGTTGATATATGTCATGTACCCGCTTCGTGACAACCAGTTTGAGCTATCGACCGTAATTGCAATCCCATAAAAAATCTTTATCACTAAATCAAAACCTTAAAAATCTCGCAGATCTAACATCTCGGACATGTAATTACACCGAAATACACCAAGCTCTCACAAGAAAAGGATAAACAAAACTCAAATAAATTGGGAACAAAACTCACCAAGAAGAGATTTCTTAAACAAAAAAACAATCTAAAAAGGCAGAAATCCTTCCCTAGAGAGGAGGATTATTGAAAAAACAAGATCAAACCAAAGAAATTAACTGATTTTGGCGGCTGCTATGCAAAAGAACAAAGAGGGAGTCTCCACGAGCAGAATAGTTTAATTTCGTATTTTAATAAATTGATTATGTTTAGTTGTTCAAAATTCGAATATATAAAATCTTTCTCTATTACAATGCAATAAATTTCATTCACCCTTACTTCTGAATTTAAACAATTCTATAATGAAATTTATTTTATGACAATGCTTAGGAGTTAGATGAAAAACCTATAAATGACTTTCAAGTTGCCATCTTGGATCTAAGAAGTTAGATTTGAGTAGTAAGAATATATTCCAAATAAAATCAAGTACTTTTAGTTAACTATACTACTTCATCTGCACTTAACTGGCTATACATCCACTTCATCTTTCCCAGTTCCACTGCTTCATCTTTACTAGTTTCCCTTTTATTTATCATTATTTACATAATCACTCTTAATTATATGGAGAGAGAAAAAGTGCACATACTTAAAGATGTTGGTGTGAAAACTGAAAATCTTGACTTTATTATAGATAAAGTATCGCATGATTTGCTTAAAAAAAGGGAAAAATTATGGCAGAGAGAAGAATTCGGTAATGAATAGTAAAGACACATGTGAAAAAATTATGTTGTTTTTGTTGGTATTTCATGAAATGAGTATGAGATAAATCTCAATTTCCTTTTTTCACATAATACTACTATCATAAAATATCTATAAAATTCATGAATTATAATACAATTTTATGCTCTTTATGCGAGGGTAGTGACTAAGATTTAACATTACTATTGTCTAAAAAAATTATAAACATTATGACAGAGGGGTTATTAATATTTAACACAAGTCCATACTCGGTATCAAAACTTTTGATCAATTTAAAAAAATTATCAATTTAGAGGGGTTGTATTGTATTAAAAGTGATGAAAAATTATCATTCGGTGCGTAGCACGGGTAAATGAAAATAATAGGAAAAATAATTGGTGTCCCTAATTCCTCCCCTCAAAACCAACCAAATACCATCTGGGCGGGCTGCTTCGGCAAGCCACCACGTAAATCTTCCTTCTCTCCATCAACATATCTAAACTTTCGTTATGGCTGATCAACCTCACAACAAATCCTACTTGCTCAACTTCCACATTATGGCCCAATGTGGTACCAACATTGGCTATAAACTGTAACTTGTCATTTTTCAGAAATTTGAAGACGTGCATGCACCTTTTGCAACTCATTTCATTAATGAAGTTATAATAAACATTTGGATCTTCACTCCGGAGATCTAACTGTATGAATGTCATCTGGTGGAAATGCAAAATGTCCCATAATCAGCCTCTTTTTAAGAGGAGCAGACGACATATCCTACGATGGTATCACAATTCATAGAAGGTAGTATTAGGACAACAAAAACAAGAAGTGCGTGACAAAATGTAGAACACCAAAAACATAGAAACAACAAGATAGAATACAAATAAAAAGTACTAACATGATACTAAACTTCTGAATTAAGATTAATCATATTGCAAAATTTATCATTCTGAAATTTAACATGGCATATCCTGAATGTTTATGGTTTTTATTCAATTTCCATACAGATTGCTCTCTAAATTTTACTATCAAATTAGCACATGGTGGAGAATTTGATGAGAAATTTGAGTCATACGTTGATGGTGATACCAAGTATTTTGACATGTGCTCACTAAACAATTTTCACCTTATGGATCTGCACTCAATGTGTAAAGAACTAGGAATAGGTGAAGGTTCTTACGATTTGTGGTATTGCATTCCTGGTAGAGCTTTAGTTGTAGAATTTGTGATACCAATAGACGAAGAAGAAGATATTGCTTCAATGTTGGATATGTTAGTGTATAGTAATTGTCTATCACTGTATACAACTGCTAAAGATGTGGAAGGAATGTATGATTTTTCATACACACATTATGAAGAGGATGAAAGAGTTGCTAGAGTAAGTGAGATGTATGATGAGTGTGAAAAGAAGACAGAGGTTGTGGAAGAAGAGGGTAAGGAAGAAGATAAGGTTAGTTTTCATGGAGACAGTAGTAACATGGATTCTAGTGAGAGTGAAGCTGAAATAACTCCCAAAAAAAGAAGAAACATTCCCCCTCCAAATCCTCCATTCAGGCTTAGAAGAAGAGGGAGATACTCAATGCTTAGGGTAAGCTAATATCTCTCTAATTCACTACAATAATAGTTCTATTTTCATGTTTGTTTTCCTATGACTAAATTTCTTTTTTCATATTCTTTAGGGCCTATTTAAAAACACAGAAGACACTCCACTGATTTTGGATGATGACAATGGTCCTCCAATGAGTCAACCTAGCCAAGACAATGTTGCTATGACTGAATCAGTCAATGAAGCTTTCAAAGAAACAGAATATGATGCTGAAAATGAAGAAGATCATGATACTGAAAAAGTTGAAGAAGCATTTGAAGGAGAATCTGATGATCCATGCAACCAAGATGAACCAGTGCAACATGGGACAATGGAATTTGATGATGACAGTTCAGAGGGGGAATACAACAGTGATGATGAGAGGATGGCTATGTCCTCATGTAATGAGGCTGACATACAATATCTAGAATTCAATGAATTCACAGACATGGATGATCCCAAATTCGAACTTGGTATGTTATTCACATGTGGAAAAGTTTTCAGAGCTGCAGTCAAAAAGTATGCAATTAAAAACCAAAGACCTATCAGATTGAGAAAAAACCTATCAGACAAGATCAAATGGGTGTGTGGTGATGGCTGTGAGTGGAAATGTTATGGTATAAAACAACAAAGGTCTGATACAATTCAGATAAAAACCCCCTGCAAGATACATACCTGCAATCCAACTTGGGAACGGAAATGTGTTAATTCCACATGGATTGCTGAAACATATGAAGATGAAATCAGGTTGAACCCTACTTGGCCAACAACTGCCTTTCATGCTAGGGTAGTGAATGATTTAAAATGCAAAATTTCATTGTCCATGATCTACAGAGCATTGAAAAAGGCTAGGGATAATATAACAGGAAAACATGAAGCTGAATATGCAAAGATCTTTGCATTTGGCAATGAGATAAAGAGACAGATGCTTGGATCTACTGTGAAGATAATGTCTGAACCTTGTGAAGAAGGAATAGAAGGTAGAAGATTCAAAAGAATGTATACCTGTTTAGCTCTATTGAAGGAAGGGTTTTTAGATGGGTGTAGACCAGTGATAGGGTTAGATGGATGCCATTTAAAGGGTCCATTGGGTGGAATTCTGTTGACTGCAGTGGGTACTGATCCCAATGATGGGATGTACCCAATTGCATGGGCCCAGGTTGAAGCTGAAAATAATTCTAGTTGGGACTGGTTTATTGGATTGCTTAAGGATGACCTACACATGAAAAATGAAGGTACTTACACCTTCATATGTGATAGACAGAAAGGTCTTGTAAATGCACTGGAAAAACAAGTCCCAAATGCAGAGATGAGGTTTTGTGTGATGCATCTATCAGGAAATTTGTGGAAGGAGCATAAGGGCATTGGTGTAAGAAGACTCCTCTGGTTAGCAGCAAAGTCAACTACAGACTATTTTTTCAAGAGGCACATGGATGAATTGAGGAAGGTAATTTCATTCATTTAAAGTGAACTAATATGTAATATTACTTCATACTACTAATATGTAACATGTGTATTTGTATTTCTAAGGTTGCACCTAGGGCTTATGAATGGTTGTCTGGCAAACCAAGGTCTCAATGGAGCAGGTCTGCATTTAGGGAAATATGCAAATCAGACATCTTTGTCAACAATAATTGTGAGGTCTTTAATCATGCCATAAACAGATTTAGAGACATGGGAATTGTTACGATGTTTACCTCTATTCAAAATACTTGTATGGAGAGAATCGATAAAAGGAAATCCAAGATGGAGCAAAGAAATACAAAGTTTTGCACCAAACCCCTCAAAAAACTGCATAAGTATGTCAACTGTAAACTCATTTCTGACTTGTTTAACTCCTCACTCATTTCTGACTTGTTTAACTTGTAATTGATGTAGAGCAATGGAAATGGCTGGAACTCAAGCCCTTCAAAGCACCAGCTAGAGTTCCTTTTAAAACTCCGTTAGATGTCCAGTCAGTCAGGGGTCAAAAATATACATCATTGAAGAACTTGGAAGCAGCAAAATATGAGAGGGAAAAAAACAAGGGAAATACCAAGATGTGAAGTGTGGAATCTCATTTATTTTGTCCAAATCAACCACCCAACCACTTTTCTCTACAAACATTTATGTTAAGTTATCTTTTGGTGAAATGCTTTTAATATGTAAGGAGTGGTAGATTTGAAGTTAATTTGCAAATGACATTTGCCTATGTGCCAGACTTATTAAGGTTTTGATTTTATTCAACACCAAACAAGTTGTGAAATTGCATTACAAAACATGGTAACATTTGATACTTAAGCCATACTATAAAGCACTGATATTAACAGCAAATTAAAATGAAACAATTGTTGGTCCTTGTGTATTGCAGAAGGGGGGGGGGGATGAATGCAATACTGATAAAATTCAATCACAGTTTCAACAACCAAACCTAAGATTTAATGTTATCAATAATGAGTATGCATTCACAAACAATATAATCGAGAAGACAGGATTCACAAAATAAATGTTTTATTTATTTTGCAAAGTGTTGCTACGACCTCAAGAGAGAATTCTTGAGCTTCTGTTTTTCTTCACAGACACTTGCTTGTCTTCGTTACTTTTCTAGAATGAATTGATAGTAGGTATAAGACTAATCCTATCACTATCAGTCACGGGTTTGTGAAGCTACTGTCCCTGTCAAGTGGCAGCTTCTTACAGATTGTCTTACCCATGTGACTTTCCTAAATTGCTAATATGTCATATATACATTACAAAGAAAGCAACCTAGATTCATTCTATTTCCAGCTTAGGCAATTCAGCAAATAAAGACTTGACCTTGCTCTTGAATTGATTCGCTTTTGTTTTGCAGTGCTTGAAGCTTCTGTCGTAGTCTTGCAGACTTGGTGCAGCTTAGGGATACTGCAACACGCCTGTTTCTTGAACATTGAAGCTGTCACGGGATTTGACTGAGAAAGATACCTAGAACATGGATCTTTCTCGAGACAGTTACTTTGGCCATAAAGCTTGCTGTCACAGGAATGTGCTTTTGGTGACAGTAGGAGTTCCCCGCATAATGTGCTGTCGAGGTTCCCAAGCTTGCTGTCGAGGGCTAAAGTTGCTGTCGCGTAGTCTTCCGCCAATGTTGCTGTCAGAGTGAATATGATGTCTTGACTTGCAACATTCTGTCTTCTTGTAATCTTACTGTCGAAGCTTTAGGACATTAACCTTTATTCATGTTGTCATCTAATTATACATCCTTTGAGGCTTGAACACAGCAAGTGAACTTCTTTCAAATTATACAACTAGAATAACATTACATACTGATTACAAGAACATACTTTGGCTGTGACAGTATGTTCTAGTTAATTAAAAATTAAGTACAATCAAAGTTAAGTTGTTTCTATGTTATCACCCATAAATCCCAACAATCTCCCCCAATTTGTTTTTATGGACAATAACAACAAATTTACAATATATGCTGACAACTTAACTAACAAGATCAGAATGGATTTAGAATGTTTACTTAGCTTGAGATTTCCTCTTCTGTCTTGTTACTTCCTCTCTTCTGAGAGCTTCTACCAAGCTGCTTCTTAGACCTTCTACTAGAGAGATTTCAGCAGGTGTGACTGCAGCATCTTCTATTTCTTCAATGATCTTCTTGATAGTAGGAGAAATAAGAGAACTAGCATCCCTGAGATTCAACCATTGCTCTTGATCAAATGGATAGCTTCTGAAGTGGAGTTCTTCATGAATGAGCTTGAATCTACTTCCTCGATAAGCATTGAGAGACATCCTCCTTTGCTTGTCCAGCTTCGAATCTTCTCCTTTTCTCCTTTCCAATAATTCCTCTATCTTGTCAGAACATATCTGCTCCAGGGGATGAATTGATCCAGCAACCATATACTGTAAATCCTTCAGAATAGTTGTTTTTAGCTTGTGCAAGCTGCAAACATAGATTTCTTCTTTTAGATGCTTGATTCTTAAGGGATTTTCCAGCATACATGTTTGATAATTTGGAGCTTCACTTTCTGCCTTGTTGGCAGTCTTGCATCTTTCCAGGAGTTCAGCTTCCTTCTTATCAAGTTCTGACTGATATTGAGCGTATTGAGAAGAGTCAGGTCTTTTGCTTGGCTTGGGTTGCCCTTCCTCTGTGGGTTGGGTTTTCCTTTCTTCTGTGGGTGAGTCATCAAACTCATAGTACCAGTGATATGGTATAGGAGAAGCTGGTAAATCAGTTGAAATATCAGCATCATCAAAATCTGCAAAGTTGTAGCCAAATTTCTGATAGAATTCAGCATCCCTATCAGCTTGATATTTCAGAATATGTTCCATAACAGACTCTGGAACATTTTCATAGCTCTCCAGCAACTCTACCATTCTTTCCAGGTAGAAGAAGTCAATTCTTCTTTTATCTAAGGTTGATGTCCTACCACTGGTTGATGTGGAGACCAGATTGAAATCCTTATCAACCTTGGTAGATCTTGATTCTTCCCACCACAGAATGTACTCAGTGGCCTCTTGATTTGCATCCAATTTAACCTCAACACTCTTGATTTCCCAAGATTGCATCTGTTGAACTTTAAGACTGTTGGGAGGAATTGATTGAATTGGCTTCTTAAGATTCCTGCCAAATCCAGTGGCTTTTTCCTTTCCTGAGTACTTGTGCTTTCCTTCAGGTTTCTGTCTAGTAAACCATGCCTTAGCTTTAGCTTTCAGTCTCTTGGGCTTGACAGCAGCTTTGGCTTCATTCTTGACAGAACCTTCCTTGACAGCACCTTTGTCGACAGTATCTTCTTTGACAGCATCTTCTTGGACAGTTTCCTTGTCGACAGTACCTTTGGTGACAACATCTTTTTCTGCATTTATGCAGTCAATAGCACATCTAAGAATGCTTGCCTCCAAAGCTTCCAGTATTCTTGACTCCTCTTCATCTGTTGCACCAGCATCTTTCTTTTTCTGGCTAGGAGTTTCTTCATTGCCTTCATTCTGAGATTGAATACCAGTATTCCCATAATTACTTCCACCAGCATTTCCAGCATTTCCAGAAGCTTTACCACCTCCATCCTCACCATCTTCATCATCATCATCATCATCATCATCATGAGGAGGAATGTCATAGAGACAGCTCCCACCTTGATCATTTCTTTTGGCATTGGCTCTAGTGATTAGCTCCTTCATTCTAGCTCCCAGTGCCTTGTCTCTCAACACCAGCATTTTGTAGATCTCTTGAACAACATGAACTCTTCCTGGATTGGCCTTTGAACTGAGTATTCCATCTAACACTTTCAGAATTGACTTGGTTTCCATTCTGGATGTGCCAACCAAATTCATGAAGCTGTTTCTTCTTGTGCCATCCTTAGTTACAGATCTGTAGAAAACACTTGGTGGATTTGTGTAGACTTCAGGTAGCTTCTGTGTGAGCAGGTTCTGGATTTGCATATCCAATATTTCATTGAATGGTGTTTGAGTTGCCCTGATCTTTCCCTTCAAAGCACACAACACCTTTGCTGGCAGGTTCTGCAATAACTGCATTGTGATGAAATAAGATATGCCAGAAGTGAGATAAATACTTACAGCCCATCTTTTCTCATCATTAACCATTACACTGACACTGGTGATTTGATCCTTTAACAGTTTTGTGGTGTTGGTTGGACGGTTGCTTGGAGCATTCATTGCTTCTTCCACCAAACTGCTAAATTCACTGTCATGATTGTGTAATGTGCTCTCCCTGTAATCCACCATTAGAGTATTGGCTTCTTCTTGATTCAGGCAGTTTCCCTTTACCTTTCCCAAGTTTGTTTTGTTCCTCCATTTCTCTCCATTTCTTCTGTAGAGCAGTTTCTTGAGTTTCTGGAGTTGGCTCTCTAATTACCACAGGAGGTAGAATTGGATGTCTAGATGCAGGTCTTCTTTGCAATGCATCTTGAGTTGCCTTAGACATCAACACTCTTTCTCCATCCAAGTCAACTTCAACAAGCTCTTCAGCTTTATCCTTTGGTTGTCCACTGCTTGGTTTGACTTGCTCCCCCTTTGACATTGCTTTCCTTTTAGCTCCCCCTTTGGTCTTCACAGTTACTGGCTCCCCCTGAGTTCCACCTGATTCCTGAATAGGCACTGATTCTGATCTTGCTACCTTCTCCCCCTTAGTTGAGTTGGCAGCTACTAAGTCAGTAAGGAACTGGATAGAGAGCTGAGTAGCAGCAAAACCATCAACCACCAGTTGAGAGAGAGAGTCCAGCTTGGAGTTTAAAGTAGCACACTGTCCTTCCAGAGCTGCAATCCTGTTACCATAAGTAGCAGAGGGGCCACCATACCTTAACCTTCTTGGAGGGGAAGGAAAAGAAAGGGGCTTGGAGGCTATGGGGGTTCTCACACTCTCAGGGTGTTTTTGAGTGATCTCATCACCCCTCACAGATTGGCTCTCAAGGCCTAATGCCTGAACAGTGTGGGCTCCCTCAATATCTCTCTGGACATGCTCAAGTCCCTCTCCTTTTGCCAGCTCATTTGGCTGCCTCTCATTTTTATGCTCACCTCTCTTTTCTTTTATCTCTCTTTTCTTTTGCACACCCTCACTCAACCTAGATGCATGGGTATGAGCAGTACTAACATGCATGGAAGGAGTAGATTTAGAATGTACCTTTAAGAGTTTGGCAAGAGGTAGATCATCATCAGAGGCATCCTCAATGATCACATCATCAAAATCAGGCTGAGGGGACTGGACAACATCTTTGTTAGGAATGTTACTGTCAGCTGGAGTCTGGACAGCAGGTTCTGGCATGACAGCAACTTTGGGAGGTGGAGTGACAGTATCTTTCTCTCCACCCATGACAGCAGCTGTGTCCAGGACAACAACATTGCCAGTGTCTTTGACAGCAACAGAGGCTGTGACAGCATCTTCCCAAAGGTAAGATGCTCCTTGGAGTTCAGACAAAGTGTTGGCTGTTTCATTTTCTGACAAAATACCACTTTGCCCTAGCTCAGTGTTTGGAGGAGTGGTGTCCATCTCACTTTGAGAAATGGGTTCTTGTGGACCACTAGATGGGGGCTCATCCATGATTGGAGATGGATGATCAAAACCTGAAGGGTTGGGACTGTCCCCTTCTCTAGGTTGTGGAGAAGAAACAAAAGAATGTGTAGGGAAGGAAGAAGGTGAAAGTGTAGCAGAGAGTGGGGGCTGATTCACAGATGAAACATGTGAACCATCAATAGGAGTAGAGAAATCCTCACTGTGCCCTAACTCACTGTGTGTTTCTTCAAGTGGGGGTATCTCAGGTTGTGAACCATGAGTTTGTGCAGACTCTGTACAGGGTGCCTTGGGAGACAGGCCAATTTCAATAGATGCACCTTGTTGAGAAGGCACATCTAGGGAGGTGTTTGAATCCCTTTCAGTAACTACAGTTTGTTGAGAAACTGCAGCTTGGCTAACAGTGGTTTTGGTCCTCCTAGCTCTCTTCTTCTTAGGCTCAGGGGGAACCACTGGGGGTTCTGTTTGACTACCTTCCTTATTTGCTGCACTAGGTGCAGGGTCTCCCTCTTGACTAACAGAGCTACCACCAACATCAGCTTCTAAGGGTCTTTTTCTGGATTCTTGCAAGGCTTCTCTTTGGGCTTTGGTAAGTCTAGAGGGCCTAGGCTGAGTGTATGGTGTGGAATGTGGGTTAACTGAATTTGGGTCTAATTCAGTTTCATTCTCAAGAGTAAAGGAATCATAACCAGAAGGTAATGGATAATCAAGGTTGGACACTTGATCAACCATGTGCTGAGTAAAACAAAGTGGAATATGTGCATTGAGATCCTGTGATGATAACAGTGTGTGTGTGTATTCTTTTTCAAGACTGAGCAAGCCTCTAAACGAGGGGCAGACTCATTAAAATCACAAAATGAATTAATGCACATCATAAGAAAGCGAGGGTAGATTGATACCTTCTTACCTATGGCAGTTGTGAGGTGTGCCATGAGGAGAGCTCCAACATTCACCTTGTATCCATGGACAAGAGAATGTGTCAGTTTCTTGATGTAGGAGGGTATTCCATTCCAGCCTGTGGACTTGGTAGAGAACACCTTGACCATTACATCAAGTATCATGCTCCACTCCTTTCTCAGATGCTTCCGATCCATTTCACCAGTTGGATTCCATTTGGTAGTCCCCTCTTCGAGAATAGGGCCTGCATACCCAATCTTCAAGAAGAGCTTCTTGAGAGTGTCATCATTGGCAAGTTCAGTAAATCTCTGTCCTGCTTCAAGTGTAATACCAAGAGCAGTGTTGATGACCTCAACTGTAAGAGTGTAGTGTTGCCCAGAGATTTTGAATTGAATACCCGGGTTCTCACCCTCAATTTGGGCAACAGCAGTTCGCCAAAACGCCTCAAGTCTGTCTAAGTCAAGAATGGGGGTTGAGGTAATGGCAGAACCGAGATAGGACTTGTTCAAGAAGAACACGAGTCCTTTGAAACCTTCACCAGCATCATTTGGGGAAAAGAGACCATCAAAGTTTGTTTGAGAGAGAGTCTGTTTGGGTGCCATGGAGATTTCAAGAAAAGAAGAAAGTAAGAAAATTGCTTTTTGCCCGAAGAAAGGTATTTTGCCTTGAGTTTGATGAGAAAGAGAAAGATATGTCTGAGTAACTGGGGGATAAATAGAGGTATCTCAAACGGTTTGTGCATAAAAAGTGGATTTCAAGAACGTGTCTTAACCCACTCTTAAACACGTGAGTTACTACCCGTTATTCACTGACCAACGTGGGATAAATATCCAATTTCAACGGTCCACTATTGGTGACAGTAACCTGTGCGCTAGAAGCAATCTGTCAGTAATGAGAGGTGGTGACAGTAGGTTTTGCGCGACAGCAACTATTGCGCAAAAACTTGTTGTCACCGTTAAACATATGAATGACAGTATCCTTTACAAGTCTTGACAGAAAGTCTTTCCCTGCTGTCAAGAAGGTTGCTGTCAAGAAACACACGACAATATCCTTCTTAACGACAGTAACTTCGATTAGGAATTGGTTCTGTCATGAACTTATTAGAATGCTTGATTCATACACTTAACTTAATATTGACAAATTATAAACTCAATAACCACAAAGACAAGAAATTTTATTATTATTATTAATAAAATCATTCAGGATAGAACATTGAGTACATCATTTCATGATTTTATTAATTCATTCTAAGAGCTCTGCCCTAGCCTCTTCTTCAGTGCGACCTTCTTCCTTGAGAAGTTCCTGAAGCATCTTCTCTTCTTCCTGAGCCTTGGCCTCCTCTTCCTTAGCCTTGGCCTCCTTTTCCTCGTCTATCTCATCCAAGGCGTCCAACAGTATCTCAAAGAGCTCATCGATCTCTTCACTGTCGGGTTCACTGTCACACTTCTTTAGACCAACTTCAATTCCTACTTTGTTTTCCATTATTTACTTTTAAACTGAGAGCAGACTGGTGAAACCTAAGGTTAATTTATAGGCAAAACCGTCTAAGGATTAAAGTCTAATGGTCAACAGTTAGAGTACCCATACAACTACCACAAAAGTAATTAATGGTCATGTCCTCCTTTAATCCTACAGATTAATGCAAAAGGGTGTGAAAGTCCAATGGAACAGATTTTTATCTCTCAAACTTAACAGATAACCACATTAATGTCATACACGGTTTAAAAGTATGAGACTGGCACAAAATACTGACATGAAAAGTCAAATCAACACATGCTGTCACATAACAGACATAAACCAAGTAGACAGTAACTTCTCTTGACAACAGGTTTGAAGTTGCTGTCATGAGCTTCAATAGAGAATTTGGAAATATAGAAAACTGAGTAAATCAACATACCAGGTTCAGCATTCCCAATTCACTTACCAACCTGTTGAAGGTTGCTTCATCCAATGGCTTAGTAAAGATGTCAGCAAGTTGCTTGTCAGTTGGGACATAGATCAGCTTCACAGTTCCTTGTTCAACATGCTCTCTGATAAAGTGATGTCTTATATCAATGTGCTTTGTCCTAGAGTGTTGAACTGGATTGTCTGAAATGGCTATGGCACTAGTGTTGTCACAGTAGATAGGTATTTCTTTCAACACTAGACCATAATCCAGAAGTTGATTCTTCATCCATAGAATTTGTACACAGCAACTGCCTGCAGCAATATACTCAGCTTCTGCAGTTGAGGTAGAAACTGAATGCTGCTTCTTGCTAAACCATGAGACCAATCTTTCACCAAGAAATTGACAGCTACCAGTAGTACTCTTTCTGTCAATCTTGCATCCAGCATAGTCTGAGTCTGAGTAGCCGATTAGATCAAATCCCGTGTTCTTGGGATACCAAAGACCTAGGTTAGGAGTGCCTTTTAGGTATCTAAAGATTCTCTTGATGGCCACTAAGTGAGACTCCTTTGGATCACTTTGAAACCTTGCACAGAGACATGTAGCAAACATGATGTCAGGTCTGCTAGCAGTTAAGTATAGAAGATATCCTACCATGCCTCTATAGGTGCTTGAGTCAATTTTCTTCCCTTTAGGATCAAGATCCAGACTGGTTGAGGTGGACATTGGTGTCTTTGCAGGTGATGAATCTTCCAAGTTGAACTTTCTGAGAAGTTCCTTGATGTATTTAGCTTGACAAATGAAGATTCCATCAGATTGTTGAAGAATTTGCAATCCCAGAAAGAATGACAATTCTCCCATCATACTCATCTCATATTTGTTACTCATGAGAGAGGAAAACTTCTCACACAGTTTCTCATTTGTAGAACCAAAAATGATATCATCCACATAGATTTGTACCAGAATGATGTCCTTGCCATTGTGTTTGTAGAAAAGTGTCTTGTCCACAACTCCTCTAGTAAACTGATTGTCCAAGAGAAAAGTGGAAAGTGTGTCATACCAAGCCCTGGGTGCCTGCTTTAGTCCATACAAAGCTTTGAAAAGTTTGTATACAAAGTCATACACTTCAGCATCCTCAAACCCTGGTGGCTGTTCAACATACACTTCTTCTTCCAACTCTCCATTTAGGAAGGCACTTTTGACATCCATCTGAAATACTTTGAAGTTGCAGTGTGCAGCATAGGCTAGAAAGATTCTTATAGCTTCAAGTCTTGCAACAGGTGCAAATGTCTCATCATAATCTATTCCCTCTTGTTGACAGTAACCCTTAGCCACTAGCCTTGCTTTGTTTCTTGTCACTGATCCATTTTCATCAAGCTTGTTTCTGAAAACCCATTTGGTCTCAATGACTGACTTTCCCTTAGGTCTTGGAACCAGCTTCCATACATTGTTCCTTTCAAACTGATTTAGCTCTTCTTGCATGGCTATCACCCAGTCAGAATCCAACAATGCTTCATCAGTTGTCTTGGGTTCCATTTGAGACAGAAAGCATGAAAACATGCTGTCAGCAGAGACTTTGTTCCTTGTCCTCACTCCAGAATTAGGGTCACCAATGATGAGGTCACTGAAAGTGTTTGTCCTAAATCCAATCATGTATGATGAGTTAGGAAGAACTTTCATGTATTCTTATTTGATTTCATTAATGTTAATAAAAGACTTGTTTTGTTTTTATTACGGGCTTTATCTATTTAAAGTGTTTTTAAATAAGATGTTCCATAGTTTAGAGTAAAGCTTCTAGAATTATAATGAGGTTGTAATAGTGAGATCTAGAAGATGATAACTCTAGACTTAAACAGTTCCTGATCATAGGATAACTAATCGGAAGTTAGTGAATCCGCAAAGATTGGTACATACTATGCTTGCTCCCTTCAGGAGGATGTCTGTTCTCATAGGCATTTGTGTGGTGACACTATAGCTAGTATGTAGGTGCTTATTAGGGAATAAGTTCACTGAACATGACTCGAGTAGTTGGACAACTAATGGAGATTACTCACGTGTCGATAGTTGTTCACTGAGTGATAGTTGTACAAGTGTCCTTAGACTTGAGATCGTTAAAGTTATCTTGTATATAATGAACTGTGCTTTGGTTTAGTCCTTAGTCTCAAGGACATCCATTAGGTCTATTCTGGGCATAGGGATTTGTGTATGGAGATAGTTAACGTCAATAGAGGATCTACCCCTTCCAGTATAGGAAGTGAATATCCTATGTTATTCTTAGTATGCGAGTTCTGGAATCTCTGGCCAGAGTGAATGAAATTAGAAAGGAGTTTCTAATTTGCATTAATATGAACTTTGCATTATGAATAAGAAATCATATGATTAAATCTGATAGGCTTGACACGAGTTCCGTGCCTTGTATTTAATCGGGATATTGTAGGGTAGAAGGAATTGATTGTACTATAACTAGTCACTGACAGGTTCTTGGTATTCTAAGCAGTGAATTCATATTATCCGGATAGTCGCGATATGTTGAGAAGCATCACTCACGATGTAGAATAAATATAATTAATCAGTTAATTATATTTAATGAATTTTAGAATTCATATAAATAATAAATAAAAAGTTTATTATTATTTATTTCTACTACCGGCTTAATATTGAACCTACAGGGTCACACCATAAAAAGATTAATTTATTGATGAAGGTATTTTGAGAGAGAATAATAATAATGATTAAAATAGTTTTAATTATTATTTAAACATTTTATAAGAGAAAGTGAGGGATTTATATATTAATATATATTGATATATTAAATATACTAACCCTACTTGAGCCCTATATAAAGGATGAGATGAGATGAGTTAGACACACTTTTGTTTTTGTGAAAAACCTAGTTGCCTCTCCTTCTTCTTCATCTCTCTCTCTCTCTCTCAAAAGAAAAAGGAAAACCTCCATTTTTATAAAGCTTCAAGTTTTATAAAAAGCTTCATCGAAGAATTATTCTTGGTGGATACCGGTAGAGGGCTTCACACTCTGAGAAGCTACTGCTAGAATCCATTTTATAAAGCTTCGATTTTCAAGGTATGGTTACGATTCCTCCGCTCTTTCATTTTATATGTTTTTCTATATGTGCGATACATGGTTTTTACGGAATAAATGTTATATCACGCTTCCGCTCATCCGTAAATTCCTTCAGTCACTTGAGTGATCCTTGTTCCACTTGGTGATTCTGAGCAAGCTACTTGACTGTACAAGAACATTTGCTTCAGTTTGTTGAGTTGAATGATCACCAATCCCATTGTCTTCACCATGTTCTTCATTGTCTCCAGAGTCACCACTGTTATGAATGTTAGAGGTTATGGTCTGTGACTGAGCTGGAGTTTGGTTGACAGTAGTGATATTGACAGCATCTTTATCAACTTCAACAATTTGAGTGAAGCTAGGTTCTTCATCCACAATCTCCTCGGCTTCCAAGTATCCTTGATTCTCAAATCTGAATGTCTGCATCTTTCCTTCTTCATGCAGTCCTGGAAACTTGGTTTCATCAAATGTGACGTTAACATTTTCTTCAATAATCCTGTGTTCCATAACATAAACTCTGTAGGCAGTCCTTTCTGTGCTGTAACCCATGAATAGTCCTTCAAAAGCCTTGGTGTCAAATTTTCCTTTCTTCTCATGATTATCCTTCATCATAAAGCATTTGCTCCCAAACACATGAAAATATTTGACAGTAGGTTTCTTTCCAGTTAACAGACAGTAAGGTGTACTTGCATGAGTTTTGTTGATCATGGTTCTGTTCTGAGTATAACAGGCTGTGTTGATAGCTTCAGCCCAGAAATATGTTGGCAGTTTGGCATCATGTAACATAGTTCTAGCTGCTTCAATGAGAGTCCTGTTCTTTCTTTCTACAACTCCATTCTGTTGTGGAGTTCTTGCAGCAGAGAATTGTTGTACAATTCCTTCATCTTTACAGAAATTTCCAAGAGTGGCATTTCTGAATTCTGTACCATTGTCACTCCTCAAGATTTGAACTTTTGAGTTTGGAGTTCTATCAAGAACTCTGACTTGATCAATAATCACTTGAGCAGCTTCATCTTTGGATTCAAGAAACTTCACCCAAGTGTACCTTGAGTAATCATCCACCATTACTAAGGCATATCTCTTCTTGGCCATTGATGGTACATTGACTGGTCCAAAGAGATCCATGTGAATCAACTTGAGTGCTTCTATGTTGGTGTTCATTTGCTTAGACTTGTGCACAGCTCTTCTCAGTTTGCCCATTTGACAATCTTCACACAGTCCTTCTTGACAGAATTCCTGTTGGGGCAAACCTCTCACTATCTCCTTCTTCATCAGAATATTCATTGTCTTGAAGTTGAGATGTGAGAGCTTCCTGTGCCAAAGCATACTATCACCAACAGTTGCTTTACTGTAAAAACAGTAAACCTTATCCTTCTTTGTTGAATTTAAGTCAGCAACAAACAAGCTTCCTTTTCTAACCCCTTTTAGAGAGAGGCTACTATCCTTCTTGTGATAGATGTTACACAGCATCATATCAAAATCAACCTTGAATCCCCTGTCACTGAATTGGCTGACACTGAGTAGATTGTGCTTCAATCCATCCACAAGAGCAATATCTTCAATGACAACATTTCCAATTTCCAGACAGCCATATCCCACTGTGTAACCCTTGCTGTTGTCTCCAAAGGTTATGATTGGGCCAACTTTCTCAACATAATGTGATAGCAGGGCTATATCACCTGTCATGTGTCTTGAGCAGCCACTGTCAATGATCCACATGACTTGATCTTTCTTCTTGCCCTGCAAAACAGAATGTGTCTAAGATGCATATGGTACCCAATCCTTGTTGGGTCCTGCAGTTTCAGTGTCACCTGAGTTTCTTTCAGTCATAAAATCACAAGCATTGTCAGTAATCTCCTGTTTGACTTCTCTTTTCACCCACTTAGGTTTAGAATTGGACTTGGTCCTTTTCTTAGTGGATGGAGCCTTTTTGCTGTTGCCAGCAGGCTCAGAAGTCTCAACAGTGTTTAAGTATGAACATTCTTCAGTAGTGAGAATAGGTAAGTTAAAGCATGTACTCATGGCAGTGATTTTGCATGGCATACATTCAATGTTATTACAGACACTCATAGTTCTATGCAAAAGGGGGGTTCTGTGTAAGTTACCATTGAGTTCAGTTGCATTGATCTTATTCTCAATTGGTTTCTTACAAACATGTGTTAAGTGATGAGTAGATCCACATTTATTGCATAGTTTCCTAGAGGCACCTCCAATATTAGTGTATCCATTTCCTTTATTGACACCTACCTTTCCATTCCTATTCTTAAACTTGGGAGTTACTGGATTGACAGTATGTTCAGAAGTTGCTGTCGAACTTTCCTTGACAGTATCTTTTATTCCTACTGTCTTGATAGAAGGTTTTAAAGTTACTGTCTTGGAACCATTCTTGACAGTATCTTTGAAAGATTCTGTCTTGCCAACTGTGACAGCATCTTTTGACCTTACTGTCTGATTGCTTGGTAAGTTTACTGTCTTGGGGATTGTGACAGTATCCTTTCCATCCTTGAATGTGCTGTCAACACCTTCATCCTCATCAAGAATTTCTTGTTTGATGAGCATGGCTTCTTCATCAAACTCAATTTCTGCAGCTTTGAAGATAGGAGTTTTAACTTTCTTGAGAATGGTGGGTTTGACAGCAGCACTTCCAGGACAATCTTGAATCACAGTTTCCTTTCCAGGTCTTCTACCATAAGAAAAACCTATACCAACTGACTGATTTTCTGTATGCTTATCATTGTAATCCTGAACTATCTTTGATGAGTTTTTATAAGCCTTGATTTTAAATTCATTTTCAGCAATCTCATTTCTCAGGTATTCCTCAACCTCTTTAGCACATTTCAATTCATTTTTAAGTTTAGCACTCTCCTGAGCTAAAGAGTCTAATGAACTGGTTTTGAGAACAAGAGATTCATTTTCAGACTTTAGTGTTTCATTTAGCTTACTCAGCCTAGTGATCTCCTCATTAGCAGCAGATAAGCTAGTATAGACATTGAACATTTCAGCACTTAAGTCTTTAATGGTTTTCTTATACTCATCAATGGACATATCAAGTAAGACAAGTGAAGGTACCTGACTTGAAGATGTTGATGTTGCTTCATCAGTGCTAGCCGTGAGAGCTAGGTTGACATATTCTTCTTCATCTTCATCATCAGACTCATCCCAACACTTTCCTTCAGCCACATAGGCTCTACCTTGATTCTTCTTAGAGTATCCACCAGTTCTTTTCTCAAATCTCTGAACCTGTTTGGGTCTTTTGCACTTAGTAGCAAAATGACCAGGTTCACCACAGTTGTAACACTTGAATTTAGATCTATCCACAAATCCAGTCTTGTATCCTCCTTTGAATAAGCTTCCCACAGCAGCCTTTGATGAGCTTCCCTTGGTGAACTTGGATGCTTGGCCTTGGGGCCTGAATGACCTATCCTTCTTGAACCTGAAGTTTTTGAACTTCTTGGCCATGTAAGCCATAGTAGGATTGTCCATGCTTTCCAGTTCCTCCATTGTGTAGAAGTCTTCATCTTCCACATCCTTGAGCTGTAGTACTACTTTCTCATCATCTTCAACCACCTCTTCTATCTTCAAGGATTGTACAGGGGTTGGTTGTGTGATTTGAAGTGCTTCACTAGGTTGTGTGATCCTTGGCACTTGTGCTACTAGGGCACTTGACATGTTAGCCATCTTGTTCCTTGTTCCACTTTGTATGGCTCTCTTTTGAAAGAGTTCAAGTTCATAAGATTTCAGAATGCCATAAAGTGTCTCAAAGGTTATATTGTTGAGATCTCTTCCTTCTCGTATGGCTGTTGTCTTGTGTTCAAGATGATCAGGTAGTGTAAGCAAGAACTTGACATTTAATTCTTTTCTGTCATAGTACTTGCCATGTATCTGCGGTTCAGTTAAGAGCTTACTGAACCTTTCAAACATGGAAGTTAAGTCTTCACCAGGCTTGGCCATGAATGCCTCATATTGAGATATCAGTATTTGCCTTTGGTTTCCCTTAACTTCTTCACTTCCTTCACAAAGTAGGGCTAACCTGATCCACATCTCCTTGGCTGATATGCAGCTTATCACACTTCCACACATGGCTTTATCCAACGTGAGAGAATCGAGCAAGATGAGTTGCAAGTGATCATCTAGCACCATTTTCTCCTTCTCAGGTTCCAAAATTTCTGAGGGATCTTTGGGAACCCAATGTGCAGGAATGATCTCACCATTTACTGTTGTGGCTTCAATTTCCTTCCTTGGTATGAAAGGACCATTCTCGAGTATACCTGGGTATAGTGGATTCGCAGCTTTGATAAACAACAAGATCTTTCTTTTCCAAATGCTGTAGTTCTCTTTATCAAAAGCTGGGATCTTGATACTGTTTTATTTCTGCATTGTCGTCGGGATCTCAGATATGTATGTTAATCTGAAAGCTTTGATACCAGTTGTTGGTCCTTGTGTATTGCAGAAGGGGGGGGGGATGAATGCAATACTGATAAAATTCAATCACAGTTTCAACAACCAAACCTAAGATTTAATGTTATCAATAATGAGTATGCATTCACAAACAGTATAATCGAGAAGACAGGATTCATAAAATAAATGTTTTATTTATTTTGCAAAGTGTTGCTACGACCTCAAGAGAGAATTCTTGAGCTTCTGTTTTTCTTCACAGACACTTGCTTGTCTTCGTTACTTTTCTAGAATGAATTGATAGTAGGTATAAGACTAATCCTATCACTATCAGTCACGGGTTTGTGAAGCTGCTGTCACTGTCAAGTGGCAGCTTCTTACAAATTGTCTTACCCATGTGACTTTCCTAAATTGCTAATATGTCAGATATACATTACAAAGAAAGCAACCTAGATTCATTCTATTTCCAGCTTAGGCAATTCAACAAATAAAGACTTGACCTTGCTCTTGAATTGATTCGCTTTTGTTTTGCAGTGCTTGAAGCTTCTGTCGTAGTCTTGCAGACTTGGTGCAGCTTAGGGATACTGCAACACGCCTGTTTCTTGAACATTGAAGCTGTCACGGGATTTGACTGAGAAAGATACCTAGAACAGGGATCTTTCTCGAGACAGTTACTTTGGCCATAAAGCTTGCTGTCACAGGAATGTGCTTTTGGTGACAGTAGGAGTTCCCCGCATAATGTGCTGTCGAGGTTCCCAAGCTTGCTGTCGAGGGCTAAAGTTGCTGTCGCGTAGTCTTCCGCCAATGTTGCTGTCAGAGTGAATATGCTGTCTTGACTTGCAACATTCTGTCTTCTTGTAATCTTACTGTCGAAGCTTTAGGACAGTAACCTTTATTCATGTTGTCATCTAATTATACATCCTTTGAGGCTTGAACACAGCAAGTGAACTTCTTTCAAATTATACAACTAGAATAACATTACATACTGATTACAAGAACATACTTTGGTTGTGACAGTATGTTCTACTTAATTAAAAATTAAGTACAATCAAAGTTAAGTTGTTTCTATGTTATCACCCATAAATCCCAACAACAATGTAAAAGAAAATGCAAATCCAGGTGAAGATCAGTAGTGACATTGTTTTGCTGCAACACTTCTTCTTGTCCACCAGATCGACTTCTTCTTCTTCTGCACCAGTCATTATGTCTCCCCCTGTTCTTTGTTGAGCTTCGAGAGCATTTATTCTCCTTATAAGACCAGGTATTATCACTTGAGCTCGTGGACACAAAGAGGAGTCTATCCACCGGAAATAATTACAACAACGCTCAGGACATGCCAAAAAACGTCTACCAACATTTGCAGTGGTCCATGCCGTTTTCTGAGCCGCCCATTTCCTACAATAGCACATATTAGCCATGGATTTACAAAAAAATAACACACAGATGTATATGATGAAGAACAATTAGGATTTTAGGTATAAATTAAGTGAAATATGTGATAGGATATATATACTGATGATATGTATCTATTATAGCCGTTGAGGGTACCAAATTACATATATATCCTCGTCCCTGTTACAGTTAACGGTCAAAACTAACGGGAGTTGGTCAAGAGGGTGCACATCGAAGCGAAAATTATACATTGGGGTGCATTATGCTACAGAACATAATTCAGGACCAAATCGAAAAAACGGCCAAAGTAAAGGGGTGCAAACTGCTATTTACTCCTTTATTTATTATATATTAAGATCTTATATTGGTTTATGTATATTAATAATTCCGCAATTAAGATATGCATTTAATTTTCACATTATATACATCAACCCAATTTTTAATAATTACATATTAATATCTAATATTCATTAAAGTATATTATTTATTTTGTTATAAAACACATGTATGTACGTATCTTTTCATTTGTGTTACATTAAATAACTTTTAAAAAGATGAATTACAAACATTGATATACACTAGTTTATAGCCCGTGCGATGCACGTTTACTTAAATTTTATTTATAATTATTCTATTTATAATTATATTTTTATTACCCATGCAACACACGATTGCTTTTTTAATATTTATAATTATATTTATTTATGAATATTTTAATATTTAAAAGTTATTAGTTTACATGATTCAATTATTGTTAAAAAAGATTTAGCCAACAAAATTATAGTTAAAAATTTGATATTTATTATTTTTTACACGCTCAATTTAATATTTGTTTATATTGAGTTATAAAAGTTAAATTTGGCCAATTTTATAGTCCACATGAAATTCACAAAATAATCTTTAATTTAGTTATGGTTTAATAGTTCTTTTTCAATTAAAAACCATTCTAAAACTAAAAAGAGAATAAAGTGACGAAATTTAATGTTGAGAATTCTATTCGATTTAGGAAATCTACTTATATGTAGTTTAGATGATTAGAATACCCTTTATTAATCAAATACAATTTTTAATGTTAAATCTGACGGTTTTCACCTATCTATTTAACATTAAACGATTTTTATTATTTTGGTATTAAATGAGTTTCCTTATTTAATTACAACTATTTTTATGTTTTGAGTTTTTAGAAAATCCAATCCTAATATAATATCTTTTAACTTATATCATTTTTAGATAATAACTTATTTTTGTATGATATAATCTTGATCATCTATTTTTAAAAGTATTGGATCTAACGGTTGAGAATGTTTTGGCGGTATTTAGGACCAAACTACCATGATAACATCACTAATTTTTCTTAATATTTATAATATTTATAATTTTTAATTTTTTTAAATATTTATTGCTAAAATATAATATACTCTTTTTTTAATATGTTAAAGATGCGGGAACTTTGAACTTTTGAGAAAATAAATTATCAATTAAAATATATATTTTTTTGTAATAGTTTTTATTTTAAAGTAGTACACCGTGACGATCAAAATTCTGTATAAAATTCATTTTTTATAATATATCCTGTAAATATTTATGTTATTATATTAAAGACTAAATAATGAAAGCTTGAGTTTGGTCGCTTGGTTTGATCACTCAATCCATAATCGCCGGATCTTTCAAATTAAATTGTTGAAAAACGTTAGATATAACAATAAAATTATCATGTAGAATGATCTAAGGTTTGAATCTACCAACAACAAATTAAAATTTATAGGTTTTTTTTTGCAAAATATGAATTTTTTCATTTTTTTTCTTGCAGACATAGGTTATTTGATACTCTCTCCGTCCCACTCATTTCTATACATTTTTTCTCACTGCTTGGCACACATTTTAAGGTGTATATAAAGTATACTTGTATAATTTATATTTAAATTATTTTGTTGCCCAGTAAATAACAATTGTAGAAGGGGGTTGAATACAATTGTATAAGATTCTCGACTAAGTAAGATATATATTACAAATATGAAAGAACAATAACAGCTTTATTAAATCTGATATAAAACTGTTACAAACTCTCTCAAGAAATTCTGATGTTCTTGAGAGCTGCTAGGTTACACAAATACTCGAGTGTATGATCGTTCAATGTTGTTTATAAAACGAAACCTAAACTGTGTTTATATACTTCACACAGCTTCTCTATCAATAACAAGATAAGTCCTAATCAATTACAAAGATTGAAACATATCCTTAATCGATAGCTACATTCTACAAACCAGGAACCGACAAAATAAACTTCCATGTTTAACTAGACTCCAAATATAACTCGAAGTAGGAATCCTGATCAGCTTCCAGTCCTGATGATCAATCCTGATCCCAGTCCTGATATGCATCTTGATCCTGATGACCATGCAATCCTGATGACGTCAGCAATCCTGATCAGTAGAGTCTAGCTCCTGACGATCATTGAATTCTGATCTAACAATCTCCCCTAATCTCATACTTTGTTAAATAAAGTATAGATTCCTAAGATTCAATGATGTCAAAAACATATATACAAAATGTACAAGTATCTTCAGAAACAACTTATCTGTTTAAATTCTTTGATAGAACAGATTCATCTTCAAGAAGTTGGATAATAAATTTTCTTCTTTTTCTTCAAGAATTTGAATCAGTCTTTCCTTAAGATTTCTGAGTTCTTCATCTTCCTCATTAATCTGGTAGATAGCTGCTCTGAGATTCAATATGGAGCTTCTCTGAAGACTATGCTCTTCAAGCAAAAGATAAGCAATTTCCTTCCCATCAGGATTGAGAGTAAGTTGAGTCATGCCAAAAGTTACTTCTTTAACAGCAGTACCCCTTTGCATTTCCACATCCTGACCTCTTTGATTTAAGTACATGGGAGTATAATTACCATTGAAATTACCGTTTCCATCCAGTCTTATTGTTGACAAAATCATGTCACTCCATATTTTGCATATTTGATTCTTCGATCTCAAAAGATAATGAACTGTAATATCCCGTAATTTTTAGAATAATAATAATATTAGAAAATAGAAAAAAGGGTTAACATTTGATAAAGATTAGGATTTAAAATTAAATTGACTAATGGGCCTAAAGTTTGGATCAGGTTTGAACACGGGTAAATAGTAGGTTTGGAATTAGGGTTCTGAGTCTTTATATAAACACCATTGTTCTTCTTCCTCGTCCTTGTGTGTAAAATTCGTAGGTTTTGTCTCTCATAAATCAGCTGTTTTATAAAATTAGTAGAATATTCATCGTAAGTCGGAATTTGATGATTCTGGACTTTTATGGAAGCTCTTTCGATTTACTACAACTTCTATTTCACAGTGTTTTCCGAGATTCTGCATTAAACCGTTCTTAAAATCAAAAAACACAAACAGATCTTGTTTTTCAGTTTCTGTTCAAATTCAGCGGACGTTTTATTAAATTCCCGATTCGTTATAAGTCCATTTCTGATGAGCTTTATATTTTCAGAAAGGTCTTTTCGTTCTCTACGACTTTCGTACTTTGAGTTTTCCATGAAAACGTCGTTTAGAGGGTCAAAAAGAGTAAACACTGTTCTGATCAGAATTGGACATATGATCTAGGTTGCGTCAAGGTAAGTTTCCGATCGATTTATCTAGTATTTTCGAAACTATGTGTTGCGTGTGTTTTGATTATATAAACTTGGGCTTAGTGATGATATATTTTGATGTGATGTGTATTATTGTATACTAGCTTATAGCCCGTGCGATGCACAGTTACTTAAATTTTATTTATAATTATTCTGTTTATAATTATATTTTTATTACGATGCAATACACGATTGTTTTTTTAATATTTATAATTATATTTATTTATGAATATTTTAATATTTAAAAGTTATTAGTTTGCATGATTAAATTATTGTTAAAAAAGATTTAGCCAAAAAAAATTATAGTTAAAAATTTGATATTTATTATATTTTACACGCTCAATTTAATATTTGTTTATATTGAGTTATAAAAGTTAGATTTGGCCAATTTTACGGTTCACATGAAATTCACAAAATAATCTTTAATTTAGTTGTGGTTTAATAGTTCTTTTTCAATTAAAAACTATTCTAAAACTAAAAAGAGAATAAAGTGACGAAATTTAATGTTGAGAATTCTATTTGATTTAGGAAATCTACTTAACTTATATGTAGTTTAGATTATTAGAATAACCTTTATTAACCAAATAGATGTTTTAATGTTAAATCTAACGGTTTTCACCTATCTATTTAAGATTAAACGATTTTTATTATTTTGGTTATAAATGGGTTTCATTTAATTACAACTATTTTATGTTTTAACTTTTTGGAAAATCCAATCCTAATATAATATCTTTTAACTTATATCATTTTTAGATAATAATTTCTTTTTATATGATATAATCTTGATCATCTATTTTTAAAAGTATTGGATCTAACGGTTGAAAATGTTTTGACGGTATTTAAGACCAAACTACCAGGATAACATCATTAATTTTTCTTAATATTTATAATTTTTTTAATTTTTTAAATATTTATTGCTAAAATATAATATACTCTTTTTTGTAATATGTTAATGATGCGGGAATTTTTAACTTTTGAGAAAATAAATTATCAATTAAAATATATTTTTTTGTAATAGTTCTTCTTTTAAAGTAGTACACCGTGACGATCAAAATTCTGTATAAAATTCATTTTTTTTATAGTTGCTTTGTTTGATCACTCAATCCATAATCGTTGGATCTTTCAAATTAAATTGTTGAGAAACGTTACATATAACAATAAAATTATCATGTAGAATGATCTAAGATTTGAATCTACCAATAACATATTAAAATTTACAGGTTTTTTTTTTGAAAAAAAAGATTTTTTTTCATTTTTTTTCTTTCAGACATAGGTTATTTGATAATATTTTTTGTAAAGTACGATTTTTAAGAAAAGTACTATACTAATTGATTAACAAACTTTTAAAGTTTCGAATTTAATAATTTACAATGTATATAGGTTAAAAAAGTTAGGTCTGTAGCTGAGTATACAATTTCAAAATACGGTTTTATTTTAATATGAATATAGTACTGCTAACAATGAAATTAGGTCTCTATGAGTGCTTATAAAACAAAATCACCATTTGCGTATAATTTATTATTTAATAATAAATTATATTTGATTAGTTATGATCTATAACTTAATAAAATAGGATAAAAAATATGCACAATTTTATAAAATTTTATCCTCGTATTATTATATTCTTTGTTGATTTGAATTTTTCTTAGATTGATTTTAATTTTTGAACATAAATTTATAAATTTAAAATAGTTAGAAAAAAGTAATTAAATTGGCGTTAAAATAATGATGACATAATAATCATTATTAGAATTTAAATACTCATTTTACTGATTTGGGCTTTATCTTGTGTTTTAAAAATCTGATTTTGACGATTTTACACCCCACGTGAAGATAATTAAATTATTTTTAATTAAAAGATGGTTTAACAATTTTTATCTAACTGGAATTGTCTAGAAAGAAAGTCACGAATTTTTTACATGGAGAATTCTATTCAATATAGAAAACTTATTTATATTTGGTATATTTGGTTTAAATTATCAAAATACACTTTTTAGAATTTAAATATCTATACTATATTATTAAAGACGAAACATTGAAAGTTTTGTAGTCTGGTCATGAAAGTTTTTGTAGTCTGGTCACTCAATTCATAGCCGTTAGATATTTTTGATCAAATCGATGAGAACCGTTGGATAAAATATTAAAATTATTATATAGAATATCTTTTCTATTTTTCCTAACTAAAACATCTCATTTTCCAAAAATATTGCAAACAATTTCATTTACTAAAATAACATAATAAAGTTATAATTGCTAATAACTAACTCATTACCTTTTTAACCAAATTGTATATTCTTTTTTATATTTTCTAACTTAAATTTCTACTTTTCTATTTTTCCTAACTAAAACATCTCATTTTCCAAAAATATCACGAACATATCTATTTAATAAAATAATAATATTATAATTATTAATGACTAACCAATTAGTTTTTTTTTCCAAAACGTATATTCATTTTTATATTTCATAACCAATATTTCTCTTAACTAAAAGCTCAAAAATATCACAGACTATTCCATTTAGTAGAATAAAATAATAATATTATAAATCTATCTATCTATCTATCTCTACTATATTATTAAAGACGAAACATTGAAAGTTTTGGGACCTGTTTTTTTGGTACGGTACTTGCCTTATTTAATTGTTTATTTAATTATTATAAAAATTATTATAATCAGTTACCCTTTCAGTTAAAATGCATTACTATTTTGTTTTCTAAAACAATCACGAGCAATTTCCTTTTCAAGATAAAACATGTTAATTTTTCTATTTACTTTACTAAAATACCTCATTTCCCAAATATATCACGAGCAAACATTTACTTATTTATTTTAAAACATATTTTAATGTTTTTAATTGGTAATTACATTTCCCCTCTTTTTCTAGAAAAATCACCGGCAATTACCTTTTTCGGCTAAAACATGTTATATTTTCTATTTTCTTTACTAAAATCTCTACTTTTCCAATTAAATCACGGGCAAACCCTTGCTTATTTACTTTAAAATTTATTTTAATAATTTTAATTGACAATTATCTTTTTCAACTAAAACATGTCACATTTTGTATTTTTCTTACTAAAACCCCTCTTTTTTTCAAAAATATCACGGGCAAATCGTTACTTTTATATTTTAAAATTCAACGAAAACATGTTACTTTCTATTTTTCTTACTAAAACCCCTCTTTTCCCAAAATATCACGGGCAAACCGTTACTTATTTATTTTAAAATCTATTTTAATATTTTTAATTATTTAAAAATATTTAACACGCCTACTTATTTTTTTAAACAATTGCAATTAATAAAATATAAAATATAAATAATAAAATTAACAATTATTAAAAACAATCGTGTAACGCACGGGTTTTAAGCTATATTATTAAAGACGAAACATTAAAAGTTTGGTAGTCGGATGGACGGACGGTCGGTACTTAGTAATTTTATTTAATTGTCCTTACTTATTTTTTTAAAAACTGTCACTAAATAATAACATTATTTACAACCAATTACCTTTTCAGCTAAAATACATTACCATTTTTTATTTATTTTCCAACAAAATCTTCTATTTTTCTAAAAAAACACGGACGGTTATCTTTTTTAACAAAAACATGTTACTCTTTCTATTTTTTTACTAAAACCCCCCATTTTCCAAAAATATTACGGGCAAAACCTTACTTATTTATTTTAAAAATCTATTTTTTTATTTTAATAATTAAAAGTATTAAAATCTATTTTAATGCTTTTAATTATGAGCAGTTTTTCCGCTGAAACATGTTACTTTTTTTTTCATTTTCTAAAGAAATTATTATTAAATAATAACATTTTTATAATCAACTACCTTTTCAGCTAAAATACATTACTTTTTCTATTTTTTTCTAACAAAATCCTCTATTTTTCTAAAAACAATCACCGACAATTATCATTTTCAACTAAAACATGTTACTCTTTCTATTTTTCCTTACTAAAAAACCCTCATTTCCCAAAAATATCCCGTGCAAATCCTACTTATTTATTTTGAAAACTATTTAAATACTTTTAATTACGGGCACTTACCTTTTCAGATAAAACATGTTACTTTTTCTATTTTTCCTTACTAAGACCCCTACTTTTCCAAAAATATCACGGATAAACAGTTATTAATTTATTTTAAAATTTATTTTAATTATTTTAATTATTTAAAAAAGTTTAACATGCCTACTTATTTTTTTAGCAAATGTAAATTAATAAAATATTAAAATATAAATAATAAAAATAATAATTATTAATAACAATTCGTGCATCGCACGAGTTTTAAGTTAGTATATATTAAAGACCAACATGGTCTTTCAAGGTATTTAGTAAATTACATAATTACCCTTTTATCATGTAATGTTAAAAAACGTAAAATAATTTTGTATAATCTATTATATATCAATACTATTATATAATAGACGAAACATTAAAAGTTTGGTTGGTCGGTATGGTACGTTGTGATTTTACTTAATTGACCTTAACTATATTTCGTGTTTTTACTTAATTAACCTTACTTATTTATAAAAATATATTATTAAATAATAATATTACCTATTTATAACCAATTACCTTTTTTCCCTAAAATACATTATTTTTTCTAACAAATTCTCCTACTTTTTCAAACATGCCAATTACCTTTTTTTAACTAAAACATGTTAGTTTTTCTAATTTTCATTACTAAAACCCCTCATTTTCCAAAAATATCACGGACACCTTTAGTTATTTATTTTTAAACCTATAATATTATAATTATTTTTAAAAAGTTTACCTATTTTAACATGTCTACTTATTTTTCTTAACAAATGCAATCACTAAGAATATTAAAATATAAATAATTAAATACCTATTTATAACCAATTACTCTAAAACACATTATAGATTTTTTCTAAAAAAGTCCCGTTTTTTCTAAATATATCACGGGAAATTGTCTTTTTCAATTTACTTTTTTTATTTTTCTAACTAAAATTCATTTTTTTCCCCAAAAATATCATAGGAAACCCTTTACTTATTTATTTTAAAAGGAATTTAAATACTTTTAATTATTAAATTTTAAAACCTCATTTTCCAAAAATATCACGGGCATTTACCTTTTTAAACTAAATATATGTTACATTTTTTATTTTTTCTTACTAAAACCCTTGATTTTCCAAAAATATCACGGGCAAACCCTTACTTATTTATTTTAAAATCCGTTTTAATGTTTTTAATTAATTAAAATTATTTAGTTATTTTAACATGCCTACTTATTTTTTTAACAAATACAATTAATAAAATATTAAAAATATAATAATAAAATAACAATTAACAATCCGTGCATCGCACGGGTTTTAAGCTAGTAATCCTATTATAAATAAAATACACTTTTTTAATATTTGATCAAACGATTTTCATTTATCTAGTTAAGATCTAATAGTCCTTATTAATTTGGTTGTCACGATCAAAATTTTGGATAAATCTCTATTATGCTTATTATATAAAAGAGTTTAATATAATAAGGATATCAAGTACATACTGATATAAGTATTTTACTAACTGCTTTTACTTTTAATGTTTCGGTTTTATTTATAGTGTATATAAAATTTTAAAATACATTATTACTTTAAAATTATTAAACAGTATAAAAATTATGTTATGATTATATAAAATTTTATTCTCATATTATTATAGTCTTTATCGATTTGAATTTGTTCTTAATTTATTTTAATACTTTATTGAAAGAAAGATAAAATTTCTATATTTAAAAGAATTAGTGGAAAAATAAATAAATTGGTGCCACAATTATAAAAAAATATTTATTAAAATTTAGATACTCACTTTACTATTTGGGTTCTATCCTTAGTTTTAGAAATTGAATTTTGACGATTTTATAACCCATGTGAAGTGAAACTAACGAAATTATCTGTAATTTAATGATGATTTAATAATTATTATCTAACTTGACCAGTGACCTACACATAAACCGAAAAGAAAATATGGTTAAGTATTATATTCAAAATTATTGTTTATGAATATGAAACCCTCAATATTTTAATAATATTTTGATATTATCCTTTTATGTTTGATATATGTAAAATAATATAATTATAATTTGGATTAATCAAATTGTTATGTTCCTTCAGAAAAAAAATGTTTAAATTTATTCATGTACAGGAGTTCTCCTAAGTCTCAGGGTCCACATGTATCATTGTTATAGGATATACATGAGCATTATATTGATAATTTTAAATATTGTAATCGACATGAATTGTTATCTGATATTTGGTTTAACAATTATTATCTAACTCAAACTATACATAAATTAAAGAGAAAGATATTTAAGAATTTTTACATAAAAAAATTTTAAATTATCAAAATACACTTTTTAGTATTTAAATATAATTCTATTATTAATCAGATACACTTTTTAATATTAGATCTAACAATTCTCATCGATCTATTTAAGATCTAACTGTAATAATTAATTTGGTCGTATAGTGGTCGTACACGGACCAGATCTATTTTAATTTTTTCTTAAATTGATTTTAATATTTTATTGAAATAAACATAGAATTTATAAATTTAAAAGAATTAGGAAAAAAAATAAATTGGTGCTACAATGATAATAAAAAAATTATTAAAATTTAGATAATCACTTTACTGTTTGGGCTCTATCTTGAGTTTTAGACAACAGATTTTAACAATTTTACAGTCCACGCGAAGCTAACAAAATTATCTTTAATTTAATGATGGTTTAATAATTATTATCTAACTGGAACTATCCATAAACTAAAGAGAAAAGATAATTACGATTTTTTACATAAAGATTTCCATTCAATTTAGAAAACCTATTTATAATTGTTTTAAATAAAAAAATATATTAAAATTTAGTTAATCACTTTACTGTTTGGGCTCTATCTTGAGTTTTAGACAACAAATTTTAACAATTTTAGAGCCCACGCGAAGCTAACAAAATTATCTTTAATTTAATGATGGTTTAATAATTATTATCTAACTAGAACTATCCATAAACTAAAGAGAAAAGATAATTACGATTTTTTACATAAAGATTTCTATTCAATATAGAAAACCTATTTATAATTGGTTTAAATTACCAAAATACACCTTTTAGTATTTAAATAATATCCTATTATTAATCAAATACAATTTTTAATATTATATCTAACGGTCCTCATCTATTTGAATATTTATAGTTTTATAATCCAACGGATCATATAGTTTTGGTAGTACAGTGACCGACCAAAGTTTTGTATAAGATCTCCCTTACGCTTATTATATATAAGGAGTTAATGTGTTATGTGTAAGCAATAGTCTTGGAATTCTAATTTGTGCCATGGTTTGTGAAAATATCGAATAAGAACAAGGACCGAGTCACCGGGTTATAATGACAGTTTTCTGAAAATTTAGGACCGTTATCACCGGGTTGTAGTGGTCGTGGCATGAATTTTGGGTTTCAAGTTATTTTTGTTATGTGGTATCGTATTTATCGAATAAGAATAAGAATATGTGAATCAAAAGTTATGTATTGTGTATCGTTATTGTATCGTATTGAATATCGTATTATCTTGTATGTATACATGTTATTTGCCTGACTAGTTGGATCGATTGGTTTCTTGCTGGGCTGTATGGCTCATTCCTTACAATTTTCAGGTTCGAGTTAAGATCAAGTGGATAGCTTTGGAGTTCGAGGATCTTAGGTTCAGAATAGATTGATTTTTAGATTATCGTTAGTTGCGCTTTTGTAATAGTTAGATTTGTAATTCAACTTTTGTCACGCTTCCGTCTGTAATTGTCATTGTATAGTACTTTATTTAAGTTTTGTATTTGGATTTTTGATTTAGAATATAGTCCGAAAAGTCGGGCTGTTACAGTTGGTATCAGAGCGAGGTTGTCCTTCGGAGTGTGTTAGGTATGGGACTAATACATTCTCTAGGGTGCGATCTTGGATCATAGTTTAAGTTTGACTTGTATAAGATTAGTGGGTAGACGTGTCATGTGATAGAATTGTTGTGAATTTGGGGACCAAATTCTTTTTAAGGAGGGTAGTATGTAATATCCCGTAATTTTTAGAATAATAATAATATTAGAAAATAGAAAAAAGGTTAAAATTTGATAAAGATTAGGATTTAAAATTAAATTAGACTAATGGGCCTAAAGTTTGGATCAGGTTTGAACACGGGTAAATAGTAGGTTTGGAATTAGGGTTCTGAGTCTTTATATAAACACCATTGTTGTTCTTCCTCGTCCTTGTGTGTAAAATTCGTAGGTTTTGTCTCTCATAAATCAGCTGTTTTGTAAAATTATTAGAATATTCATCGTAAGTCGGAATTTGATGATTCTGGACTTTTATGGAAGCTCTTTCGATTTTCTACAACTTCTATTTCACAGTGTTTTTCGAGATTCTGCATTAAACCGTTCTTAAAATCAAAAAAACACAAACAGATCTTGTTTTTCAGTTTCTGTTCAAAATCAGCGGACGTTTTATTAAATTCCCGATTCCTTATAAGTCCATTTCTGATGAGCCTTATATTTTCAGAAAGGTCTTTTCGTTCTCTACGACTTTCATCCTTTGAGTTTTTCATGAAAATGTCGTTTAGAGGGTCAAAAAGAGTAAACACTGTTCTGATCAGAATTGGACATATGATCTAGGTTGCGTCAAGGTAAGTTTCCGATCGATTTATCTCGTATTTTCGAAACTATGTGTTGTGTGTGTGTTTTGATTATATAAACTTGGGCTTAGTGATGATATATTTTGATGTGATGTGTATTATTGTATATGTGTTATGTGTAAGCAATAGTCTTGGAATTCTGATTTGTGCCATGGTTTGTGAAAATATCGAATAAGAATAAGGACCGAGTCGTCGGGTTATAGTGACAGTTTTCTGAAACTTTAGGACCGTTATCACCGGGTTGTAGTGGTCGTGGCATGAATTTTGGGTTTCAAGTTATTGTTGTTATGTGGTATCGTATTTATCGAATAAGAATAAGAATATGTGAATCAAAAGTTATGTATTGTGTATCGTTATTGTATCGTATTGAATATCGTATTATCTTGTATGTATACATGTTATTTGCCCGACTAGTTGGATCGATTGGTTTCTTGCTGGGCTGTATGGCTCATTCCTTACAATTTTCAGGTTCGAGTTAAGATCAAGTGGATAGCTTTGGAGTTCGAGGATCTTAGGTTCGGAATAGATTGATTTTTAGATTATCGTTAGTTGCGCTTTTGTAATAGTTAGATTTGTAATTCAACTTTTGTCACGCTTCCGTCTGTAATTGTCATTGTATAGTACTTTATTTAAGTTTTGTATTTAGATTTTTGATTTAGAATAATAGTCCGAAAAGTCGGGCTGTTACATGAACATATTTCAGTTCCTGTGTAGTTTTCATCAGCAGATCTTGAATGGACAGAATCTTCACACTACCATCTTTCATGAAGTACAGAAGCTTTTCTTTCTTTTCAATACCATCATGACAATCTATAACTATATCAACAGCTAATAAATTGTTCAGGTTTTCAGAAGTTAAAGTACCTCCAATTTCAGTCAAGGAGTATGGATCAACATATGACATATTCAGATATTCAGCATCCCTGTGTCCAATCCCTCCTCTTGAATTACTTGACAATTGCTTCAGATTTGAAAACATCTTTAACCAGAGTGCTTTTGATCTAATCATATCAGATAAATCAACAACACTTGAAGCACCTGTAATAATTCCTCCAGTCTGAAAATTGATAGGTGTATCACACCTCAGTGTACTTATGTGTTTCCACTTCTTATCCTTTTCCTTTTCCAAGGTGTAGCTTCTTTCCAGTAAAGATTCTTGTCTGCTTGGGTTCCTCCAGTTTCTTTCATTTGAACGTTTAAGCCTTTGTTTATAGAGATTGAAATCTCTATTTGTTCTTCTTGTGATTTCTCTTCTTCTGGCTTCTTCTTCTTCATCTACTTCTTTGTTGTGAAAATCAACCACAGTAGATAAGATCATCAAACCAATCTCTTGCAGAATTTCAGAATCATCAGGATCTTGAATACTATCAGGAACAATATCAGGATTAGATTCTTCAATTTGATTTGTATTGCAGAGAGTTGATTTTCTTGATTTTCTTCTCAATTCATATTCTTCTTCGACATTTCCATCATCACCAAAAGTAGATCTGTCAGGAACTACTAGAGTTTGAATAGGTTCAGGAATTTCTTCAATTCTTAACCCTCTAGACCTTGTCTGTCTAGGTACTGTTTGAATTGAAGAACCTCTTCTACTTCTTCTAGCACCTCTCCTACCTCTGTTTTCTCTACCTCTAGTAGAAACATAATAGCTTTCCATTATCTCTTTTTGTTGTCTCAAGAATTCTTCATTTGAGAGATCTGGATATTCTTTACTTGCTGTAGAGAGTGCTTTTCTGGAAAATAATTGTTGAACTCTTTTATCAGTATGATAAAGAGTAACAATTCTACCATCCTTTGTAGTTAACTTCTGAAATAAATTTGATGCATCTTCAGGATTATTAATAAAAATATCTTCATCACCTTCAGGAATTGTAGCAAGAGTATGTCCATGACCAGGTGTCAGGATTTGTTCTTCCGTCAGGATCTGAGATTGCACCAACGTTCTTACTGTCTTTACTCCAGAATCAGAAACATGAGTTGACTGCGTTGTTTGACTTTGAGAAGTTTGAATTGTAGACTTCAAAACAGCAGCATCAGAGGTTTCTCCTTGTATCGCTTTGTCACTACCATCATCTCCAGTATCATCATCATTATTCCTTAATACTAGATCAGGTGTGCATTTTGTCTGACTAACCTTCTCCCCCTTTTTGACATCAGGATTTGACAATAAATTCAAAATTAAGGAAAGAGATGCTTGAATGTCAGTTACCTTAGTATCCAGAGAATCAATCCTTCTGTTGATAGAGGTTTGTTCAGAAATGACAGATTTCACTTGGGATTCTACTACCCTTAGCTGAAAAGCAGTAGACACCTTTGTAAAACTTTGAGAAATATCAATCCTCACCAACTCAGTTGAGTTCTTGATAGAATCAATCTCACTTTTTAGGCTTTTGGATAACAGAGTTGTAGCCTTCAGATGATTCTTCAAGTCTTGATTCTCTATAGATTTCACTGCATCATAGGCATGTTCCAAAGCAGAAGAATAACTTACAGATTCAGCAGATCTGTACCATGAATTGTTCCATTCATTCTGTCTAAGTGCCTCAGCAGGATTAAAGGAAGGAATAGAAAAATCTTGTCTCTGATCTTTCCCGGTGGAAGCTTTGCTAGCCATATATGTACTTGATGAACCAAAATTAGTTCCAAGACTAACTTTGAGTGCTATAGCAAGCTGTTCCTTCTCTTTTCGATTCTCATCATTATCACTATCATCAGAGTCATCATCATCAGTACTATGAGTAACATCAGGATCAGGAATAGCTATACCTTTCATTTTATCCTGTGAATCTGTGATAGGATAATCCATTGGTCTTGAACGAAGTGGCTGTATCAGGATAGGCTCAGCATCAGGAGCACCACTAGCGTCAGGATGAACACCGTCAGGATTTGATATGCTTGCATCAGTATTAGCTACCAATGGTTCTTGTGGAGCTTGAGGTTCAGAAGCTGCTTCAACACTTTGAGTCAAAGGTTCTTGTGTGCTTCCCTCATTGACAGTGTCCTCGACCAATCTTGTAACTTCATCTGCACCAGAAACCCCTTGAGCATTGTCAGGAAATTTCTCAGAAACTGTAGCTTGGCCTGCATCTTCACTTTGAGAAGATGGTTCTTGTGTAGCTGGAATGTTGATGTCTGCATTCTCCCTTTGAGAAAATGGTTCTTGTGTGACCATTCCACTAGCTAAGCCTTCACCCAAACTTTGATTGAGTGGTTCTTGTGTGGCTGGATCATCAGAAAGAGCTGCTGAACCACTTTGAGGTTCATGTTCTTGTGGGCTTGATCCTTTCAGTTTCTTCTGTCTCTGATAGACTAACTCTTCTGCCTTCCTTAGTTTTTCCATTGGATGTTTTATCCCAAGATTGGAAGCAGCAGCACCATACTTCTCCCATGAAATATCAACATGTCTTTTTGTTGGAGAGTCCTGTGCTGGAGAGTCTGAAATAGTAACCACTTGACTTGGTGCAGCATCAGGAATACTAACATCAGGATTTGCTTGAGCAGTAGAAACTGATTGCTCATTCAGAATAGAAGTGTCCTGTACATCAGTATCCTGCTTCTTACTGAACCATGAAACTAGTCTTCCACCCAAAAACTGACAGCTTCCTGAAGTACTTTTCCTGTCTATTTTGCATCCTGTAAAATCAGCATCTGAATAACCACACAACCCAAAATCTGATTCCCTTGCATACCAAAGGCCAAGTGAAGGAGTGCCTTTGAGATATCTGAAAATTCTTTTGACTGCAATCAGATGGGGTTCTCTAGGTTTTGCTTGAAATCTTGCACACAGACAGGTTGCAAACATGATATCTGGTCTACTTGCAGTGAGATACAATAAAGAGCCAATCATTCCTCTGTAGTGAGTTACATCTACCTCATCACCTTGATCAAGATCAAGTTTGGTAGCTGTAGCTATGGGAGTTGTAGCAAGAGAACTATCTTGCATGTTAAACCTTGTCAATAAATTCCTTGTATAATTAGACTGATTGATAAAAATCCCTTCATCAGTCTGTTTAACTTGAAGACCAAGAAAGTAACTCATTTCTCCCATCACGCTCATTTGATATCTTGACTTCATAAGCTTAGAAAACTTTTCACAGAGCTTATTGTTTGTTGACCCAAAAATGATATCATCAACATAAATCTGAACTAACAACAAGTCCTTACCATGATTCAAATAAAATAGAGTTTTATCAATAGCACCTCTTTTGAATCCACTTTCCAGTAAGAATATAGCTAAGGTTTCATACCATGCTCTTGGAGCTTGCTTTAGTCCATAAAGTGCCTTATCCAATCTGTAGACATGATCTGGATATTTAGGATCAATGAAACCAGGAGGTTGCTCAACATAGACTTCTTCCTCCAGTTCTCCATTTAAGAAAGCACTTTTAACATCCATCTGGAAAACCTTGAATTTCTTATGAGATGCATAAGCAAGAAATATCCTGATGGCTTCTAATCTTGCAACAGGAGCAAAAGTTTCATCATAGTCAATTCCCTCTTGTTGAGAATATCCCTTTGCAACTAATCTAGCTTTGTTTCTGATTATTACTCCATCAGAATCAGACTTGTTCTTGAAAATCCACTTTGTACCAACAATTGATCTATTCTTTGGTCTTGGTACCAGTTTCCAGACTTCATTTCTTTCAAATTCATTCAGTTCCTCTTGCATTGCAGTAACCCAATCAACATCTTTAAGTGTATTATCAACTTTCTTTGGCTCCTCCTTGGATAGAAAGTTATTGTATAGACATTCTTTCTGAGTTGCACTTCTTGTTTGAACACCTGCATCAGGATCTCCAATGATCAAATCAGGAGTATGACTTGCAGTCCATTTCCTTGCTGGTGGTAAATCAGTCCTTGAAGTAGATGCTCCCCCTGAATTGGTGTTATCTTGATTTGAAGAATTTGATTGATTTGAAGCTCCCCCTGAATTATTGCTATCTCCTCCTGATAAGTTATCAGGATCATCACTTGAATCAGTATCTGAAGAATTCTGTCCTGATGATTGAGTTGACTCTGAACTTGTAGCAGAATGTTGTTGCTCCCCCTCAACATTAGCACTACTAGAAGTATCACTATTGATTACATCATCAGTATTAGCACCATCAGTATCTGGTGTGTCATCAGGATTTGGTGACCCATTAGGATCTGATGAATTGACAGGATCTGATTCACTTTCTTCAGGTTCCTTGGTAGCTTCATTTTCAAAAATCAATCTATCATGAGAGTCTTCATTGATTTCAGTTATCTTCTTTTCATCAAAAGATACATGTATTGACTCCATGACAGTTCTTGTTCTCAAATTAAAAACTCTGAAGGCTCTTGATGCAGGATAGCCTATGAAAATTCCTTCATCAGCCTTTGTTTCAAATTTCACTAGCTGTTCAGGATGAGTTCTGAGAACAAAACATTTACAGCCAAACACATGCAAATGCTTCAGACTTGGTTTCTTCTCCTTGAGTGACTGATAAGGAGTAATACCATGCCTGTTTATTAATGTGAGATTTTGAGTATAGCATGCTGTGTTGACTGCTTCTGCCCAGAAATATGTAGGTAATTTAGCTTCTTCCAACATATTTCTGCCAGCTTCAATAAGAGTTCTATTTTTCCTTTCAACTACTCCATTTTGTTGGGGTGTGCCAGGAGCAGAGAATTGTTGAATAATTCCTTTGTATTTGCAGAACTCTTCCATCTTTGAATTCTTAAATTCAGTGCCATTATCACTTCTCAGTATCTTGACTTTGTACTTTGTGGTTGTCTCAATCATTCTCACATGATCCAATAGTACTTCAGGAGTCTCATCTTTTCTGTGCAGAAAATACACCCAGGTGAATCTAGAATATTCATCAACAATTACAAGAGTGTACCTTTTCTTACTGATGGACATGATGTTGACTGGACCAAATAAATCAAGATGCATCATGTGATATGGTTCTTCAATAGAGGATTCTGATTTACTCTGGAATGATGTCCTCCTCTGTTTTGCTTTCTAACATGCATCACAGAGTCCATCAGGAGTATACAAAACTGTAGGTAATCCTCTCACTAAATCTTTCTTAACCAACTCATTGATATTGTTGAAGTTGAAATGAGAAAGCTTCTTGTGCCAATTCCAACTTTCATCTACTGATGCTTTACTGATCAGACAAGTAGGAGAACCATCAGTATTTGATTGAATGTTGGCTTCATATATGTTACCATGCCTGTAGCCAGTCAGAGTTATCTTTCCTGTTGCTTTACTGACTACTTCACAATGTGTGGAATAGAAGTGGACATGATAACCTCTGTCAGTGATTTGACTAATACTCAACAAGTTGTGTTTCAGTCCTTTCACTAGAGCTACTTTTTCAATGATGACATTTCCAATGATTATGTTGTCATATCCCAAAGTTTGTCCAATGTTGCCATCTCCATAAGACACAGTTGGGCCAGCTTTTTCCTCATATTCTAATAACATGGCTTTGTTTCCAGTCATGTGCACAGAACATCCACTATCCATGACTAACACATTTTTCTTTTTACCCTGCATCAGAATTCCAAAACACTAATTAGAATGTTTAGGAACCCACACTTGTTGGGTCCCTTTGTCATGCATTTTATTAATATTCACAGCAGAAGACTTTCTGACCTTAGCAGTCCTAACAGGATTTACTCCATCAGGATTTGTTTTGTCAGTATCAGTATTAACAAAAGCATGTTCCAACTTGACATTCTTAATGCTACCAGAGTTTGCACTATTTTTATCAACCTTAGGCAATGGATCATAAAAGTTATAGTACAACTCATGATAATTTTTACAAGTATAAATAGAATGCCATATACTACCACAATGAAAACAGGAATTCTGTGGTTTATAAAATACTGATCTACTCCTGACATCAGAAATAGGAATTTCAGTACTTTTCTTGTTACTCTTCTTACAATCAATAGAAAGATGATTAGAGTTACCACATTTAAAACAACACTTTCTAGGTGCATTTGGGATATATTTGTAACCATTGTCTTTATTGATCCCAACTTTACCATTCTTGTTTCTCTTGACAGTAGCTTCCTTTTTCTTATCTGTCACCTCACAGATTTTATCCTTAAGCTGTTTCTGAGACAATAGTCCTACATTCTTAGTGACTTTATTCATGACAGGTTTAGACTTTATAATTTTAATTCCTTGAGTAGAGGTAGATCCCTTTTCAAAAGTAGAATTGGAATCCTTACCAAAAACAAAATTAACAGGAGTAATCTTAGATTTGGTTGTGTCTATAACATGTCTATAGGTCTTTGGATTGACTGTCTCATCAATGACAATTTTCTCTTTCAATTTCTTATCCTCATATGACTTATATCCTAGACACTCTTTCCAATTCTTAGAGGTATTAATCTCATAAAATTTCCTACCAGAGTCTATCCAGGTTCTGATTTTCTCATTAGCATATTCAAGTTCCTTTTCAAGAGAAGTACATTTAGATTTCATCTCTAAGTACATGTGTTTAGCATTATCACATTCTTTTTGTACTTCTTGCATACGAGAAAATTCAGCTTCTAATATGTCATTCCTTTTTCTAATTTCAGACATCTCAGATAAGATCCTAGTATTTTCAGCAGTTTGACTTCTAAAGCTAATATGTAATGACTTTAGAAAACTTCTTAACTCAGAAGCATTATCAGTATCAAAATCAAAGATAGTATTTAGTACCTTATCATCAGGAGCATCAGTTACATCAGCATTGGCCATTAGAGCATAGTTGACCACCTCAGTATCAGATTCTGAGGACGAGTCCATCCAATCCTTGCTTGATGTGATAAGTGCCTTTGTCTTCTTGCACTCAGAAGCAAAGTGACCCATACCATTACACTTGTAGCATCTAACCTTTGATTTGTCAAATTTTCCACCCTTGTTGTCCTTTTTGATATACTTGTCTTTGTCTGCATTGAAAGACTTTTTCTGAAAGTTGCCTTGTCTTCTATTCTTCATGAACTTCATCCTTCTGAAGTTTCTGACAATCATAGCAACCATCTCTTCAATGTCTGAGTCAGAAGAATCATCATAAGTATTGGCATCAGGATTGCCATCAGTATCTGATGAAGAATCATCAGGATCTGACTCAACTATTCTTGATTTACTTCTAGAGACTTCCACAGTTTTTCCTTTTGATTTAGCCTCTGCTTTCAAAGCAATTGATTTTGCCTTGCTACTTTTCTTGTTCTTTCTCTGTTGAACTTCAAGATCATGAGTTCTTTGCATCCCATAGACTTCATCAAGAGACACGGTGTTGAGATCATACTAGTGTCTAATGATCGAGATCTGAGTGTCCCATTCTTCAGGTAAAGCTCCTAGAAATTTGGTGTTTGAATCTTCAGTTTTATATTCCTTGTCAACTAAAGATAAACTGTTCAATAGTGTCAGAAATCTATCATATAGATCAGTTAGGCTCTCTTCAGGTCTTGTATCAAATTGTTCATATTCTTGAATCAAAAGAGCCCTTCTGTTTTTCTTGACAGATGCAGATCCCTGGCACTGAGTTTCCAAAGTATCCCAGATTTCTTTTGAAGACTTGCATGCAATCACTCTGTTTGACATGACAGCATCAAGACTACTGTGCAAGATATTCTTTATCTTTGGTTCCCTGAGTACATGAGCTTTTTCTTCTGGAGTCCATTTACTTTTGGCTTTGACCACATAATGTTCAGGTACAGTATCTGTTCGTTCAACGAACTTCGTAGGTATATATGGTCCATCACGAATCCTGTCCAAATAGTCAGGATCCATAGCCTCCAGGTACATCAGCATCTTTACCCTCTATGTTGGATATTCTGATTTCTTCAAGATGGGAATCTTCATGCTTTCATACTTGGTTGTCGACATCTTTAGATCGTATCTGATTCAGAATTAAATCAGTTTGCTCTGATACCAATTGTTGCCCAGTAAATAACAATTGTAGAAGGGGGTTGAATACAATTGTATAAGATTCTCGACTAAGTAAGATATATATTACAAATATGAAAGAACAATAGCAACTTTATTAAATCTGATATAAAACTGTTACAAACTCTCTCAAGAAATTCTGATGTTCTTGAGAGCTGCTAGGTTACACAAATACTCGAGTGTATGATCGTTCAATGTTGTTTATAAAACGAAACCTAAACTGTGTTTATATACTTCACACAGCTTCTCTATCAATAACAAAGATAAGTCCTAATCAATTACAAAGATTGAAACATATCCTTAATCGATAGCTACATTCTACAAACTAGGAACCGACAAAATAAACTTCCATGTTTAACTAGACTCCAAATATAACTCGAAGTAGGAATCCTGATCAGCTTCCAGTCCTGATGATCAATCCTGATCCCAGTCCTGATATGCATCTTGATCCTGACGACCATGCAATCCTGATGACGTCAGCAATCCTGATCAGTAGAGTCTAGCTCCTGACGATCATTGAATTCTGATCTAACATATTTTTCTCAGAATAAGAAAAAAAATTGAAAATGATTTATGAAAGTATACTTAATAAGAGCCTTAAAATGCGTGTCGAGCCCCCATCCCCAATGTATACAATTGGGTGGTATGGAGGGAGTAATATTGTTTGTAAAGTACGATTTTTCAAAAAAAGTACTATACTAATTGATTAACAAACTTTTAAAGTTTCGAATTTAATAATTTACAATGTATATAGGTTAAAAAAGTTTGTTCTCTTCTATAGCTGAGTCTAAAATTTCAAAATACGGTTTTTTTTAATATGAATATAGTTCTGCTAATAATGAAATTAGGTCTCTATGAGTTCTTATAAAACAAAATCACCATTTACGTATAATTTATTATTTAATAATAAATAATATTTGATTAGTTATGATCTAAAACTTAATAAAATAGGATTAAAAATATGCACAATTTTATAAAATTTTAACCTCGTATTGTTATATTCTTTGTTGATTTGAATTTTTTTTAGATTGATTTTAATTTTTGAACATAGATTTCTTAATTTAAAATAGTTAGAAAAAAGTAATTAAATTGATGTTAAAATAATGATGACATAATAATTATTATTAGAATTTAAATATTCACTTTACTAATTTGGGCTTTATCTTGTGTTTTAAAAATCATATTTTAACGATTTTACACACCACATGAAGATAACTAAATTATCTTTAATTAAAAGATGGTTTAACAATTTTTATTTAACTGGAATTGTCCATGGAAGAGAAAAGAAAGTCACAAATTTTTTGCATGGAGAATTCTATTCAATATAGAAAACTTATTTATATTTGGTATATTTGGTTTAAATTATCAAAATACACCTTTTAGAATTTAAATATAATCCTATTATTAATAAAATACACTTTTTAAATATTTGATCTAACGATTTTCATTTATCTAGTTAAGATATAATGGTCCTTATTAATTTGGTTGTCTACTACCAAAATTTTGGATAAGATCCCTATTATGATTATTATATATAAGGATTTAATATAATAAGGATATCAAGTATATACTGATATAAGTATCTTACTAACTGGTTTTACTTTTAATGTTTCGGTTTTATTTACAGTGTATAAATTTTTTTAAAATACATTATTACTTAAAAATTATTAAACAGAATAAAAATTATGTTATGATTATATAAAATTTTATTCTCATATTATTATATTCTTTATCGATTTGAATTTGTTCTTAATTAATTTTGATACTTTATTGAAAGAAACATAAAATTTCTATATTTAAAAGAATTAGTGAAAAAATAAATAAATTGGTGCTACAATAATAAAAAAATATTTATTAAAATTTAGATACTCACTTTACTATTTGGGTTCTATCATTAGTTTTAAAAATTGAATTTTGACGATTTTACAACCCATGCGAAACTAACGAAATTATCTTAATGATGGTTTAATAATTATTATCTAACTTGATCAGTTGACCTACCCATAAAATAAACTGAAAAGAAAAGATGGTTAAGAAGTTTTACATAAAGAATTCAATTCAATATAGAAAATCAATTTATAATTGGTTTGAATTATCAAAGCACACTTCTTAGTATTTAAATATTGTTGTGGATTAAAAAATGTGCTTTGTGAATTTAATGCTAGGATTAATGAGTTTCGAGCTTTAATGGCTGCACTCGTGTTTCCGGACTAAATTGGTCCTCACAAGATGCCTACGTATCTCAATTAATGTTGAGAATCAAGCCAAAGATGTAGTTCTGATTGCAGGATCAGGGACCTTATATAGGCGTCTAGAGCCTAGTATTTATGGTATGTTTAGGAGTCTTAGCGAATAAGTCTCCTCTTTGATATTGGATAAGCATTGTATTGCTTGCAGGATAAGTCTTTTCCTTGTCGATAAAGGCTATGACTCATTAATTGCCCTTAATCGGGATTCTGGATCCTTCTTTGACCAATTTGCCATAATTCGGACTCTTTTAATGAGCTGTATATTTTCCCTATTCATTAATTACAAAATTAATGAATAATTAGGGTGTCGGGCCTTACATATCGGCCTTTTGTTTGACTAGTCAATTATATTTCTATAATTACTTTTCTGACCATATTATTTGCCCCCCAACTTCTGGGAAAACCTCCTCGGGGTTTTCGTAGAAGTTACAACGCATTTTTCCCAAATTTTTCTATTTTTAGGGCATTTTCTGGCCTCAAACTAGGTTATTTTCGCCCAGGAATTCGACCAGGAATCAGTACAAATTCGACCTGGAATTTCGACCAGGAATCAGTACAAATTTGACCTGGAATTTCGACCAGGAATCAGTACAAATTCGACCTGGAATGGTCCCAGGTCGAAGGATTCGACCTCAGATTCTCGGTCATTTTCGACCAGGATCGTTCGACCTCGGGCATCCTTTTTTCGACCTCGTTCCTGGTCCCAGGTCGATGGGCTCGACCTCATTTTTCCAGCCTTTTTCGACTAGAATTCTTCGACCTCGAGCATCCATTTTTCGACCTCGATTTATTGTGAGGTCGAAGCTGTCGACTTCACTTCATAAGCTTTTTTCGACCTCGACGTGTCGACTTCATTTCCATGTGTTTTCGACCAGGATTTCTTAGTTATCCTAGTTTTATTTTGGTACGAGGTCGTATGTTTCGACCTCGATTTCCCATACATTTTCGATCTCATTTGCTCGATCTCATCCTCGTGTTTCTTCGACCTCGTTTTTTTCCCAGGTCAAAATAGAAGTCATTTTCGACCTCGTTTCCTTATGCTTTTTGACCTCGTTTTAGCGTGAGGTCGGGGGATACGAACTCGATTTATCGTGTATTTTCGATCTCAGTCAATCGCCTTCGATCTAGGGTTTTTTCGACCTCATTTTTTGACTTATTTTTTGTGCGAACTCGATGTATACGACCTCGGTTTCGTGTGTCTTTTCGACTTGGGTCGTTCGACCTCATTTTAGGGTCTTTTCGACCTTAAATCTTTAATTTTTGAGTTTATTTGGGAGTGAGGTCGAGCGATACGACCTCAATTTCCCATATACTTTCGACTTCAAGCCTTCGATGTCGATCAAAGGTCTTTTCGACCTCGATTTTTTCATCATTGCCTTGGTTTTATTCCAAGTTTTTTCCTTGGGCTTTTGATTAGCCTAATTGGGCTTAAATATTTCTAGCATTGGGCCTTTATGGGCTTTTATAGTTTGGGCTTCGATTTTGCCTGAGACTCAATTTATTTGGGCTTTTGCCTTTATAATCCATAAATGGATTTTAAGGGCCTCACAGGCTATAGACGGTTGCCCTTCCTTAACCGGTAGGGTTTCCAGTCACTTTGCTTATAAAAGAGTGGAATTTCCACTTTATTCTTCACTTTATATCTTCAAATCTCCGAAAATTTCTCTCTAGTTTTTCTCTCTTTTCTCTCTTTTATTCCGTGGTAAGGCGATTCTCGGCGAGCTTTTTACGGTGGTGTTCTTGTTTTTCTGGGTTCAATCTTCTTCCGTTGAAGATTTTCTGGGCTCAACCTTCATCCCTTGAAGATTTTCTGGGCTCGATCTTCATCCCTTGAAGATTTTCTGGGCTTAAGTTTGAAGATTTGAAGATTTTTCTGGGAATTTCTTTGAAGATTTGCAAATGGCTGACCGTACTGCTCAACATCTCCAGAAAATGAATCAAGCGTCTAAGAAAGGTATCACCATTCGTTCTTCTCATATGTCACTTCAGGATATGATTTTAGAACGTAGTGATGAATACCCTTCTGTTTCGCATTTAGATTCATTCGATTGTAGTAATAAATTCCACGAAATTGACTTAATTAGGGACTATAACAAAATGTATAGGATTAGGTCCCCCTATAGGTTAGTCCCAGCTGGCCCTGGGGACCGTTCTTGCCATTGGCGTCCTGATGCACTCTGCATTTACAAGGATGCCATTATTGCAGGACTCAGATTTCCCTTCCATGAGTTTATTCCCAGGCTTTTGGCTGATGTTGGGATTAATCCTTGCCAACTCCCGCCAAACGCCTGGAGAATCATTATGTGTTTTATTGTTCTTTGTTTGAAGAACAAATTTCCTTTATCCGTAGATTTATTTAGGAGAATTTTCCAGTTTAAGAATAGTTCAGCCATTACTCTGGGTTGGGTTTATATTAACCATCGCCCCTCTACTCCTCCCATTTTTCACCCAAAATCCATCCCTGATAATAATCCAAAGTGGAAAAATGAGTTCATGTATTTAGTTTGGGAAGGAGGGGACTGGGGTACCCTTTTCCGTACCTCTTTCGCTAGGGTCTCAGATGGTAGCCCAAGTGACATTGTTTTGAACGACGAGGAGGCTCGTGCCTATGCCGAGCTTACTAAGGATGATTATGCCACCACAGCTTGGACGCTCCTGGATGAGTTTTTGCTTAAGTCCTTGGGACTTTCAAATGTTCATGACAAGGGTAATCTTCATTCCAATCTTTCTTTATTTATCTAAGATTGTCTTATACCCATTGTTTCTTTCTTTGTTGTTTTTGTAGCTGCGGCCTTTATCAATAAGACCAACGAGCCTCAGGATGGTGAAACAGCCAGAATGAAGAGGGCTCGTTTGGGGGGGAAGGACCCTCGCGCTTCTGGTGTTCCTGCTTTTATAAGGCCCCATGTGGACCTTACTGATGAGGTGGAGGGGCCTTCCTCGGCCAAGAGTGCAGTTTGGCGCCCCAACTGGGTCTTAGGAAGAAAGACACTGTGGTGGGAGTGTCCAAGCATGCTGTGGAGTGGTCCTATCACTCTCTGACTCCTTGTGATTACAAGGATTTTGTTTCTAACTCCACCATCGAAGGGGTGGAGCATGCTGGAGCCCAAGCTATGGCTGCTGTAAGTATTTGCCTTCTTTTCTTTATAGTTTGTTTATTTATTTCAAGTTCATATCCTTGACTTGTATTCTTATTTATAGGTTAATGCCAACTTCCAAGGGGCTCTCTTTCAAGCCAAAGCTTGGCGCTCATCTTCTGAGGCTAACCAAGGCAAGTTTGAGAAATCCCAAGAGGAGGTGGGTTCTCTCAGGGCCACTCTGGCTAGGAAGGAGAAGGAGTTAGCCGACTCCCAGGCTGAGCTGGTGTCTTTGAGGAAGGGCAAGGATGACTTTATCGACGAGTACCTTGACTCCAAGGAGTATGAGGACTTGATTGATAAGCATGACGAGCTCCTCTTCCCAGTTCAGTATACTAAGGGATGGGATGGCGCTCTTGCTGCTGTGTTGGAGAAGATGCCTGGATCTCTCACCATTTCTGATTTTCCAAGCCCTTACCCTCCTACTCCTACGGAGTTGGCTTTAGCTGGGGAGGACGACATGGAGGAGGATGACAGGATCTTCGACCTAGATCATACCTCTCCACCCGGTCAGACTGTCGGGGATGATTATGCTGCCACTCACTCTAGTTCCGCTTTAGGGGAAGAGGAGGAGGAGGAAGTAGACAAGGCAGATTAGATGTAGTTTTACTTTTGGCCATCATGGCTTGTACTTTTGTTTATGTACTTTCAGCCTACGGGCTTAACTTAACTTTTCTATTTAAGTTGTTATCCAGCCTTATTTATATCTTGTGGTCGTTCATGGCTTTGTGTTGTTTTTTTTGGCTTCTTGAATGTTTGTCAACACTCATAGTAGATAAGCTTTGAAACATGAAAAATGCTGAATTTATTCATAACTTGAAAATGGGATCAACCCTTACATAGTACCCAAGTTTAAGAACTTGGGTTGGTTTTATAAAACCTTATTCATAGTAGTGACTAGTGAGTCCATTCAGGAAACACTTTAAACATAATAAACTTTCAAATTAGAGGCATGCCAAGTCCTTGGCACCTCATGTCCTTCAAGGGTTTCTAGCTTATACGAGCCTCGACCAAATACGTTCTTGACGCGATATGGTCCTTCCCAATTTGGGGCCATCTTGCTTTTTTGTCCAACTCCGGATGCTTCAATCTTTCTGAGAACCAAGTCTCCTTGACGAAAGAACCTTTCTTTAAGCCTTAGGTTGTAGTAGAAAGAGGCTTTCTTTTGATGTTCAACTATCTTGGCGTTTGCTTCATCTCTAACTTCGTCAATTAGATCCAAAGCTAGCCTCAAGCCTTCTTCATTTTCTTCTGGTTCATAAGCCTCAACTCTTGGGGAGGTGTGAGTAATCTCCACCGGGACCACTGCCTCTGTTCCATAAGCCAATAGAAATGGAGTTGCCCGGTGGTGACTTTACAAGTAGTACGATATGCCCAAAGTATGGGGAATAATTCGTCTACCCAAGTGTTTCTGGAGCGTTCAACTCTTTTCTTTAGTCCATCCAGGATAATTCGATTTGCAACCTCAGCTTGCCCATTTGCTTGAGGATGGGCAACAGAAGTGAAGCCTTGAGGATGGGCAACAGAAGTGAAGCGCAACTTGATATCGTTCTCATCAAAATACTTCTTGAACTCATCGTTGTTAAACTGAGTTCCATTGTCCGTGACCAGGATTCGTGGAATTCCATATCTACATATCACATTTTCCCAGAAGAATTGCATTACTTGCTTGGTGGTTATCTTGGCTAATGGCTTAGCCTCAATCCACTTGGTGAAGTAGTCAATTGCTACTATCAAGAACTTTCTTTGAGCACTTGCCATAGGAAATGGCCCGAATATATCTATTCCCCACATGGAAAAAGGGATAGGTGAGTTAATGGATGTCATCATCTCTGGTGGTTGTCTAACCACTGGTGCATGTTTCTGGCACCGTTCACATTTCTTCACATAGCTTTTAGCATCAGCAAGTATGTTTGGCCAATAGAAACCTAGACGGGTGACTTTATGAGCAAGGGCTCTGCCCCCCAAGTGTTGCCCACAGATTCCTTCATGCACTTCCTTTAGGGCCAATTCTGCCTCTTGGGGTCTCAAACATTTCAGATATGGAATGATGAAAGACTTCTTGTATAGGAGTCCCTCAATTAGGGTATACCTTAGTGCTCTGACGTATAGCTTTCGTGCTTCTGAAGTATCATTGGGTAGCCACCCAGTTTCCAGATGAGCTTTGATGGGATCCATCCAACAGCTACCAACATCAATGGGTGCTACCAACTTTCCGTTGATGCTTGGGGTCTTCAAGACTTGGAAGTATACACTCCCTGCATAGTTTTCAATTTCAGAAGAAGCAAACTTAGACAGGGCATCAACCTTTATGTTTTCTTCCCTTGGAATGTGCTCCACATAGCAATCGTCAAATTGAGTCATGATGGCCTTAACAAGTTTCAAGTACTTGGCCATGACTTCATCTCTGGCCTCAAATTCCCCATTTACTTGGGAAACCACTAGCCTCGAGTCTCCACATACTTTCAGAGTTTTGACCCTCAAGGCTCCAGCCAGCCCTAAGCCAGCTATCAGAGCTTCATACTCAGCCTCATTGTTTGTCGTTGGGAAGTCAAGTTTTAGTGCATACTCAATGAGGAATCCATCAGGACTTTGTAGCACTAAACCAGCTCCACTTGATTTTGTTTTTGATGCTCCATCAAAATAGAGCACCCAATATTCTTTGAAGTCCATTTCTTGATTTTTCTTATCTTCCACTATTACTTCCTGCCCCCCGACTTCTTGGTTGTCAATGGTGCATTCAACCATGAAGTCAGCAAGTGCCTGAGCTTTTATGGTCGTTCGAGGCTTATACTTGATGTCAAATTCGCCCAATTCAATAGCCTATTTGATCAATCTTCCACTAACTTGAGGGCTATGCAAGATGTTTCTTAGAGGTTGATCAGTCAAGACCTCTATCTTGTGAGCCTGGAAGTACGGGCGTAGCTTTCTTGAGGCCATTATCAAGGCTAAGGCAAACTTCTCAATCGTTGAGTAGTTTATTTCTGCCCCATGAAGAATCTTACTCACATAGTAGACGGGCTTCTGCACTTTCAATTCTTTCTTTATCAGTACAGCTCCAAGGGCTGTGTTAGAAACTGCCAAGTACAAGTAGGGAGTTTCCCCTGGCTTGGGTTTTGCCAATAGTGGTGCCTCAACCATGTATTTCTTCAGGGCCTCAAAGGCCTCTTGGCTTTCAGCTGTCCATTCAAAAATTTTCACTTTTTTGAGTGCTTTGCAGAAGGGTAAACACTTCTCTCCAGACTTGGAGATGAATCTTCCTAATGTAGCCACTCTTCATGTTAGTTTTTGGACATCCTTGACAGTCATAGGTGGTTCCATGTCTAGAATTGCTTTGATTTTGTCGGGATTAGCCTCGATTCCTCTATTGGAAACCATCAGGCCTAAGAACTTTCCCGAGCCTACACCAAAGGCACACTTAGCTGGATTCAACATCATCTTGTGGTGCCTTAGCACTTCGAATGCCTCTCGGAGGTGCTCAATGTGATCGGCCTTATCGAGGCTTTTGACTAACATGTCATCCACGTAGACCTCCATGGTTTTTCCAATTAGGTGCTCAAAGATTTTGTTTACCAACCTTTGATAGGTCGCTGCTGCATTCTTAAGTCCAAAAGCCATGACTAAGAAACAGAAGACACCAAGGTCAGTGATGAATGATACCTTGGCGATGTCATCTTTGTGCATCTTGATTTGATTATATCCACTGAAGCCATCCATGAAACTTAGCATCTCATGCCCAGCAGTGGCATCTATTAGAGCATTAATCCTTGGTAAGGGAAAACAATCCTTAGGACATGCATCATTCAAGTCGGTGAAGTCGACGCACATCCTCCACTTCCCGTTAGCTTTTTTGACCATCACGGGGTTAGCTAACCATTCTGGGAACTGGATTTCCTCAATGAATCCAGCTTCCAAAAGCTTATTCACTTCTTGCTTAATGGCTTCAAGCCTCTCTGGAGCAAAATTTCTTTTCTTTTGTTTCACTGTCTTCCTTTCTGGATCCACATTCAATTTGTGAGATATCAATTGGGGATCAATCCCTGGCATGTCGGCCGATGTCCAAGCAAAAACGTCATTGTTTTCTTGAAGAAAAGACGTGAGTTTGCTCTTCAATGGTTCGGGCAGTAGTGCCCCAATATAAGTCACCTTCTCTGGTTCTCCTGGGACTAGGGGAATTGGGATTAAATCCTCAGCTGGTTTCCTTCTTCGGTCCTCATTGTCACTAGTGTCCATGTCTTCAATGGGGAGAACCTGCCCCCCGATTCCATCAGGCCTTAGTGCGGCTACATAACAACTTCTAGCCATCTTTTGGTCTCTTCGTTCTTCACCAATCCCATTCCTCGTTGGGAACTTGATTTTCAGATGATAAGATGAGGCAACAGCCTTGAACGCATGAAGACCAGTCCTTCCCAGGATTGCATTGTAGGTTGAAGTCGCTTTTATAACTATGAAGTTCAACATCTGAGTAGATGTATTCATCCCTTGCCCCATAGTCATTGGGAGTTGGATAGTGCCTTCCACTTTTGATTCCACCCCGTTGAACCCATATATAGGCATATTTGAGGGTGTTAACTGAGAGTCTGTGTAACCCATCTTGATAAAGGCATCGTGGAACAAGATATCCACTGAAGCTCCATTATCAACCAAGACTCTCTTTGTTTCGGAGTTGCCTATCACAGGTATTATGACAAGAGGATCATCATGGGGGAACTTCACCCCTTCCAAGTCTGAATCGTCAAAACCTATTGACACTTCTGTTCTGGCACGCTTCGGTGCTTCTCCAACCATAGTCATTACCTCTCGGGCATAAGCCTTTCTTGAGTTTCGGGAGGACCCAGCAGCAGTTGGCCCTCCGAATATGATGTTGATCACTGGCCCTCGGGGCTTGGGATTCCGATCTTGATCGTTGTCCCTTCTATCATAATCCTTCCTTTCATAGTTCCCCCTTTGGCTCCCTTGGCTTCCATCCTTAGTGAACTTGCTGAGTTTTCCTCTTCGTATCAGAAACTCAATCTCATCTTTCAATTGTCTACAATCATCGGTGTCATGACCGACTTCTTTGTGGAACTGACAAAACTGATTTTGGTTCAGTTTGGACAAATCAGCCCTCATTGGCTTTGGCCATTTGATATCTTCTTCCTTGGCTATCTCCATCAGAATTTGACTCCTGGGAGTATTCAATCTTGCATATTCTGTGAATTTTGGCCCAAAATTGCTTCTCTTGGGGGGAGAATAAGAGTTCTTTGATGTTCGGGAAACTTTTCCTTGACGTCGTACTCCTGAGTTTCTTTTCTTTTCTTTGAGTTTCCACTACCGCCAGTAGTGGGTTCATATTTTCTCATACTTTCTTCAGCCTTGATATACTTTCCGGCTCTATCTTGGAGCTTCAGCATGCTCTCGGGGGGATGTTTAGCTAACGACCGTTTGAAGTGGTCATCAGTGGTTCCTTGTTGCAGGGCTATCATAGCCACTCTGTCCTCTAAGTCCGGGACTTTTAAAGCCTCTCGAGTGAATCGATTGATGTAGTCCCTTAGGGCCTCATTCTGCCCTTGCCGGATTGCCATGAGTGATGCAGAACTTTTCTCATGCACCCTTCCACTAATGAACTGATTGATGAAAGCCTTGCTTAGTTCCTTGAATGACCCAATAGAGTTGGGAGGTAGACGGCTATACCAATGTTGGGCCATGCCTGCCAAGGTTTGTGGAAACGCCCTACACTTGACCACATCGTTGGTTGGCTGCAACAGAAGTGCATTGGAGAAGGTCCTTACATGATTTGCGGGATCTCCCGTTCCATCATAGGCTTTGATCGAAGGCATATTAAACTTTCTGGATATAGCCGTTTTCATGATGTCTTGAGTAAACGGTGGTGTAGGATCATCAGGATCTCCTAGGGGCAACAGAATACTAGGATCACCCCTTGGGGCTTCAGCCCTCTTGGTCCTTCTTGCCGGTGGATCCAAGTTGATTATCGGGATCCCTTCAGTCGTTCGGCCCCGAGATTGAGCGGCCTCTTCTTCAGTAAGGAGTTTTTTTAGCCTTGCAGTCTCTGCCTCATGGGCTGCAAGTTTCTCCCTAGTAGTTTGGGGTTGCTCCCGATTTGTCTGGGAAGAACGTCTCCTTCTTGGGGCGACATCCTCCCCAGTTGTATAACCCTCATCCTCGGTGTATGGGCCAGAGTAATCTTGAATGAGAGGGGTCTGACGAGTTTGGGGTCCCGGACCTTGAATATAAGGGGGTACATATGCCTCATGGTATATTGGATTAGTTCCACTACCGCCCGCCATGGGTCGAGGGGGCATGCCATAACTTGACATCCCCAAAGTCTGATTCGCGTATTGAGGGAGATCAGTAGTATGGAGTTGAAGGCTCCTTGGTGCACTCATGAGCAGCGGGGAGGTCGTGATTGGTTGCTGGTGAACGGTCTCTTGTGGATTAGATCCATGAATGACCATCTGCAGGGGATTCGTCCCTTCAACCGAAATCGGGATTTCTGGTCCTTGAGTGTTGGTGGGGATATTCGCCCCTTGTGTGCCAGTAGTCGGCGGTGGCTGATCAGCCTCAGTGGTGATAGGGCGATCATCGGGAGTTTGAGTATTCCGAGTTGTTCTTCGTGTGTTTACCATGGTTGATGTTGTCTTCCCACAGACGGCGCCAAATGTTGTGGATTAAAAAACGTGCTTTGTGAATTTAATGCTAGGATTAATGAGCTTCGAGCTTTAATGGTTGCACTCGTGTTTCTGGACTAAATTGGTCCTCACAAGATGCCTACGTATCTCAATTAATGTTGAGAATCAAGCTAAAGACGTAGTTCTGATTGTAGGATCAGGAACCTTATATAGGTGTCTGGAGCCTAGTATTTATGGTATGTTTAGGAGTCTTAGCGAATAAGTCTCCTCTTTGATATTGGATAAGCATTGTATTGCTTGCAGGATAAGTCTTTTCCTTGTCGATAAAGGCTATGACTCATTAATTGCCTTTAATCGGGATTCTGGATCCTTCTTTGACCAATTTGCCATAATTCGGACTCTTTTAATGAGCTGTATATTTTCCCTATTCATTAATTACGAAATTAATGAATAATTAGGGTGTCGGGCCTTAAATATCGGCCTTTTGTTTGACTAGTCAATTATATTTCTATAATTACTTTTCTGACCATATCAAATATAATCCTAGCTTTAATCAAATACACATTTTAATATAAATATTATATTCAAAATTATCGTTTATGAATATGAAACCCTCAATATTTTAGTAATATTTTGATATTATTCTTTTATGTTTGTTATATGTAAAATAATATAATTATAATTTGGATTAATCAAATTGTTATATTCCTTGAGAAAAAAAAAAGTGTTTAAATTTATTTATGTACTTCTCCTAAGTCTCTTATGTAGGTCCATGTGTATCATTGTAATCGATATAAATTGTTATCTTGATATTTGGTTTAACCATTATCATCTAACCGGAACTATACATAAATTCAAGAGAAAAGATATTTAAGAATTTTTACATAATTTTTTTTTAAATGATCAAAATACACTTTTTAGTATTTAAATATAATTCTATTATTAATCAGATACACTTTTTAATATTAGATCTAACAATTCTCATCGATCTATTTAAGATTTAACTATAATTATTAATTTGGTCGTATAGTGATCGTACACGGACCAGATCAATTTTAATTTTTTCTTAAATTGGTTTTAATATTTTATTGAAATAAACATAGAAATTATAAATTTAAAAGAATTAGGGAAAAAAATTAAATTGGTGCTACAATAAAAAAAAATATTTATTAAAATTTAGATAATAACTTTACTGTTTGGGCTCTATCTTGAGTTTTGGACAACAAATTTTAACGATTTTACAGCCCACACGAAGCTTACAAAATTATCTTTAATTTAATGATGGTTTAATAATTATTATCTAACTGGAACTATCCATAAACTAAAGAGAAAAGATAATTACGAATTTTTACATAAAGATTTCTATTCAATATAGAAAACCCATTTATAATTGGTTTAAATTATCAAAATACACCTTTTAATATTTAAATACTATCCTATTATTAATCAAATACAATTTTTCATATTATATCTGATGGTCCTCATCGATTTGAATATTTATAGTTTTATAATCCAACGGATCGTATACTTTTGGTAGTACAATGACCGACCAAAATTTTGGATAAGATCTTCCTTACGCTTATTATATATAAGGAGTTAATGTATAATAAATAGAGAAATTTATGAAGAGTTTTTAAACATTTTTTATTTTCACATTTGACATTGGATCATATCACACTTTAAATATTATTTTAATGATTGAACTAAGTTCTATTTACATAAGGATAAAAAGAAACTTTCATGTATAAAGGTTGAACACTTAACAGATTGTTTATATCTAAATAACAAATGATATACTAATACTTGGAAAATAGTGAAAGAAAGGTATATTTTTTTAGATATTCAAAAAACCTACTTATATAATGGAAAACATCTATTCAACGATATTTTATAAAGAATCGTTATTTTTAACCGTTAATAATCATTAGCCGATAAAATTTTAAAATTTTTGTTTTTATAATTTTTAGTGAAATATTTGAAATGGTTATGCATGATATGATTCAAGAGGCTGTTTATATTTAGAAATAATATTTCTTATTTGAATATAAATTTCTCATAATTTTTATAATTTTTAGCTCAGAGGTCTTAACGTTAAGGTCAATGACCTTGAATAACAACAATATACAAACGAGGGTCTTGAGAAACTGAGTATTGTTTTAAAGGTTTTAAAAGTCAATTCGTTAACTACTCAAAAAATTAAAAACTTACATGTAAATCTAAAATTAAGATAATTTTGACAAAATGAAACAATGGATTATGTAATAAAATGATGAAAATAGAAATTTATGAACATTTTATCCTGCCCGATTACCTCATTTTTTATAAATATTCGCTAATAGTTTGCACGAAAAAAAAATGTTATAATTATATAGTGAAATTGCAAATCTAAAATGCACGTATCTTACCTATTTCATATCATTTTAATATTTTCATATTAAAGTTTGTGCTTACACAATCACTTGTGCCTACACGATAAAAATTAATAATAATTAGGTGAATTATTTATATACAAAAAAGGTGATAACAAAATTAGATTGTAAGTAACAAAAAATTTGTGAAAAAATATCATATATAGTATATCTATATTTATATTTAATTATTTATAGATGATATGTAAATCTGTTACGCAACATCTTTTCTAATCTCATATTTTGAACATTTTTATGCATGCAAAAGTTATATATCATATAATAATGTTATATTTAACTTCCATTATGATCGTTCATATTTCCTGAAATGTAAATTATGTACCACAATTTTTTATACACATAAGACAAATTCTCAAATTTGACACTGTATCACTCCGTTCCATAATATGAGTCTTTTTTAAAGAAATTTGTTCCCGTAATACGTGTGAATTTCCAACTTTCAATGCAAATATGTGAACATGTTCCCTAAATTACCGTTTTTGAAAATTGTATAATAACTAATGGAAGTAATTAATAGTCTAAATTAGTTTATATTATTATAAACTTGATTCATTTATAATTGGTATAAGTGGAAATGTATCATCAAATTAATATTTTTTAATAAGCGTAAAATTTTAGGCAACTATCAATCTATCTAATTTGATTGAATAAAAGGTGAATTTTGATGGATAAGAAAATTGGGATGGAGGGAGTATATAATTTTATTAAGGACGATTTTTAAAAAAAAATCATATTTAATCATCATAAAAGCGTTGGATTCAAATTAGTGAAATAAATAATAAAATTATTATTAAAAATAAATTATTTATAATTTCACATATTTTATAGTGTAATAATAGAAGAAAAATCGAGAACAAATCACAAATACAGTTTAATGTAATAAGAAAAATTAGAAGATAATTTTTTCCCATCTGAGCAGGTGTTTGAGTGAATGGACGAAATCAAACATAATAAGATTAAACGAGGGTAATTTGGTCACGATGTGCGATTATAAATTTAGGATGTACAAATATTACTATAATAATAATAAAAAAAAAAAAAATAATAATAATAATAATAATAATAATAATTAACTCCTTATATATAATAAGCGTAAGGGAGATCTTATCCAAAACTTTGGTCGGTCACTGTACTACCACCAAAAGAATACGATCCGTTGGATTATAAAACTATAAATATTCAAATCGATGAGGACCGTCAGATATAATATTAAAAATTGTATTTGATTATTAATAGGATAGTATTTAAATACTAAAAGATGTATTTTGGTAATTTAAACCAATTATAAATAGGTTTTCTATATTGAATAGAAATCTTTATGTAAAAATTCGTAATTATCTTTTCTATTTAGTTTATGGATAGTTCCAGTTAGATAATAGTTATTAAACCATCATTAAATTAAAGATAATTTTGTAAGCTTCGCGTGGGCTGTAAAATCGTTAAAATCTGTTGTCTAAAACTCAAGATAGAGCCCAAACAGTAAAGTTATTATCTAAATTTTAATAAATATATTTTTATTATTGTAGCACCAATTTAATTTTTTTCCCCTAATTCTTTTAAATTTATAAATTCTATGTTTATTTCAATAAAAAATTAAAATCAATTTAAGAAAAAATTAAAATCGATCGTCCGTGTACGATTACGACCAAATTAATAATTATAGTTAGATCTTAAATAGATTCGATGAGAATTGTTAGATCTAATGTTAAAAAGTGTATCTGATTAATAATAGAATTATATTTAAATACTAAAAAGTGTATTTTGATAATTTAAAATTTTTCTAAGTAAAAATTCTTAAATATCTTTCCTCTTGAATTTATGTATAGTTCCAGTTACATAATAATTGTTAAACCAAATATCAAGATAACAATTCATATCGATTACAATGATACACGTGGACCCTACATTACACATTATAACAGACTTAGGAGAAGTCTTGTACATTAATAAATTTAAACACTTTTTTTCTTAAGGAACATAACAATTTGATTAATCCAAATTATAATTATATTATTTGACATATGACAAACATAAAAGGATAATATCAAAATATTATTAAAATATTGAGGGTCGTTGGATTATAAAACTATAAAACTATAAATCTTCAAATCGATGAGGACCGTCAGATATAATATTAAAAATTGTATTTGATTATTAATAGGATAGTATTTAAATACTAAAAGATGTATTTTGATAATTTAAACCAATTATAAATAGGTTTTCTATATTGAATATAAATCTTTATGTAAAAATTCGTAATTATCTTTTCTCTTTAGTTTGTGGATAGTTCCAGTTAGATAATAATTATTAAACCATCATTAAATTAAAGATAATTTTGTAAGCTTCGCGTGGGCTATAAAATCGTTAAAATATGTTGTCTAAAACTCAAGATAGAGCCCAAACAGAAAAGTTATTATCTAAATTTTAATAAATATATTTTTATTATTGTAGCACCAATTTAATTTTTTTTCCTAATTCTTTCAAATTTATAAATTCTATGTTTATTTCAATAAAATATTAAAACCAATTTAAGAAAAAATTAAAATCGATCGTCCGTGTACGATTACGACAATTTAAACACTTTTTATAAATTTAAACACTTTTTTTCTGAAGGAACATAACAATTTGATTAATCCAAATTATAATTATATTATTTTACATATAACAAATATAAAAGGATAATATCGAAATATTATTAAAATATTGAGGGTTTCATATTCATAAACGATAATTTTGAATATAATGCTTATATTAAAATGTGTATTTGATTAAATGTAGGATTATATTTAAATACTAAGAAGTGTGTTTTGATAATTTAAACCAATTATGAATTGATTTTCTATATTGAATTGAATTCTTTATGTAAATTTCTTAACCATCTTTTCTTTTCAGTTTATTTTATGAGTAGGTCAACTGGTCAAGTTAGATAATAATTATTAAACCATCATTAAATTAAAGATAATTTCGTTAGTTTCGCATGGGTTTTAAAATCGTCAAAATTCAATTTCTAAAACTTAGGATAGAACCCAAATAATAAAGTGTGTATCTAAATTTTAATAAATATTTTTTTATTATTGTAGCCCTAATTTATTTATTTTTCCACTAATTCTTTTAAATATAGAGAAAATTTATGTTTCTTTCAAAAAAGTATCAAAATTAATTAAGAACAAATTCAAATCGATAAAGAATATAATAATATGAGAATAAATTTTTTTATAATCATAACATAATTTTTATTCTGTTTAATAATTTTTAAGTAATAATGTATTTTAAAATTTTATATACACTGTAAATAAAACCGCAACATTAAAAGTAAAAGTAGTTAGTAAGATAATTTTATGAGTATATACTTGATATACTTATTATATTAAATCCTTATATATAATAATCATAATATGGATTTTATCCAAAATTTTGGTCGTAGACAACCAACTTAATAAGGACCATTAGATGTTAACTAGATAAATGAAAATCGTTAGATCAAATATTTAAAAAGTGTATTTTATTAATAATAGGATTATATTTAAATTCTAAAAGGTGTATTTTGATAATTTAAACCAAATATACCAAATATAAATAAGTTTTTTATATTGAATAGAATTCTCCGTGTAAAAAATTCGTGACTTTCTTTTCTCTTTCATGGACAATTCCAGTTAAATAAAAATTGTTAAACCATCATTTAATTAAATATAATTTAGTTATCTTCATGTGGGGTATAAAATCGTCAAAATCTGATTTTAAAAATACAAGATAAAGCCCAAATTAGTAAAGTGAATATTTAAATTCTAATAATAATTATTACGTCATCATTATTTTAACACCAATTTAATTACTTTTTTCTAACTATTTTAAATTTAGAAATCTATGTTCAAAAATTAAAATCAATCTAAAAAAAATTCAAATCAACAAAGAATATAATAATACGAGGATAAAATTTTATAAAATTGTGCATATTTTTAATCCTATTTTATTAAGTTTTAGATCATAACTAATCAAATATTATTTATTATTAATAAATAAATTATACGTAAATGGTGATTTTGTTTTATAAGAACTCATGGATACCTAATTTCATTGTTAGCATATTAAAAAAAACGTATTTTGAAATTTTAGACTCAGGCCAAACTTTTTTAACATATATACATTGTAAATTATTAAATTCGAAACTTTAAAAGTTTCTTAACCCTATAAATTTTAATATGTTGTTGGTAGATTCAAACCTTAGATCATTGTGCATGATAATTTTACTGTTATATCTAACGTTTTTCAACAATTTAATTTGAAAGATCCAACGATTATGGATTGAGTGATCAAACAAAGCGACCAAACTTATAAGGAGACTTTCATTATTTAGTCTTTAATATAATAACATAAATATTTATAGGATATACTATAAAAAATGAATTTTATACAGAATTTTGATCGTCACGGTGTACTACTTCTACTTTAAAAGAAGAACTATTACAAAAAAAAAATTAAAAAAATTATAAATATTAAGAAAAATTAATGATGTTATCATGATAGTTTGTTTCTAAATACCGCCAAAATATTCTCAACCATTAGATCCAATACCTTTAAAAATAGATGATCAAGATTATATCATATAAAAAGAAGTTATTATCTAAAAATGATATAAGTTAAAAGATATTATATTATGATTGGATTTTCTAAAATGTCAAAACATAAAAATAGTTGTAATTAAATAAAGAAACTCATTTAATACCAAAATAATAAAAATCGTTTAACGTTAAATAGATAGGTGAAAACCGTTAGATTTAACATTAAAAACTGTATTTGGTTAATAAAGGGTATTCTAATAATCTAAACTACATATAAGCAGATTTCCTAAATCGAATAGAATTCTCAACATTAAATTTCGTCACTTTATTCTCTTTTTAGTTTTAGAATAGTTTAGCGTGTAAAATACAATAAATATCAAATTTGTAACTATAATTTTTTTGGTTAAATCTTTTTTAACAATAATTTAATCATGTAAACTAATAACTTTTAAATATTAAAATATTCATAAATAAATATAATTATAAATATTTAAAAAACAATTGTGTGTTGCATGGATAATAAAAATATAATTATAAATAAAATTTAAGTAACCGTGCATCGCACGGGCTATAAGCTAGTAATAATAATAAGAACAACAACAACAAAAACAACAACTTCGTCCTTTTCAAAAAAAGAAAAATTAATGATCTCTTCTCAATGTTTTTCACAAATATTCAATGACTTGTATTCTTGTATGACTTTTGTTATAGATACAATGATAAAATTTGCTTGAAGACATGATGAATTCTAGACTTTTGACTTTTGAATGATCTTGTATACAGAACTCATGTATCAACTTTTAGTTATAAATTCAAAGCTAATAACGTAAGCACATAAATATATAAAGTCGGATGCACATGAACATCACCCTGCTCTCCCTATTATTAACAATAAATGATGAATCCCCCTCATTATTAATCCATGTCTTTCCTTGATCAACACTAATCGCTCATAACTTCAATATAATCCTGCATTAGAATACAAACTAAATTAATAAGCTAAATAACAAAAAGGAAAAAGTCTCGTGCTAACGTACTAATATACACACTTTTAACATGAACAAACAAAAAGTAAAGAAGAATAATGTTGACAACAAAAATTGCAGAGTTTAGGTGTATATTTATACTACTAATTAGCTGTTTATATGAAAGTATAAAAAGTAATTAATTATTTACCAAGTAATTTATTAATTTTTTTATATAAGACCGATCTGATTTATTAACTTCTTATTTACCAAAACATTCTGATATTTTCTATTATATTATATACTAGCTTAAAACCCGTGTGATGCACGGATTGTTAATTTTTTATTTTATTATTATATTTGATATGGACAGAAAAATAATTATAGAAATATAGTTACTGATTCGTTGGAAAAGCCCCATAATTAAGGCCCAAACCCCTGATTATTTATTAATTTTGTAATTAATAAATAAGGGAAATATACAGCTCATGAAAAGATCCCAAAATATGGTAAATTAGTCAAAAAAGGATCCAGAATCCCAATTAATGAGTCATAGCCTTTATCAACAAGGAAACGAATTCCCCAGCAAGAAATACGATGTTTATCCAATATAAAAAAAAGACTTATTCGCTAAGACTCCCAAACATACCATAAATACTAGGCTCCAGACGCCTATATAAGGACCCTGATCCTACAATCAGAACTACGTCTTTGGCTTGATTCTCAGCATTAATTGAGATACGAAGGCATCTTGTGAGGACCGATTTAGTCTCGAAACACAAGTGCAGCCATTAAAGCTCGAAGCTCATTAAACCTTAGCATTAAATTCACAAGTACGTTTTTTATTCCACTACAATATTTTTAATATTTTATTAATTGTATTTGTTAAAAAAATAAGTAGGCATGTTAAAATAGCTAAATACTTTTAATTAATTAAAAACATTAAAATAGATTTTAAAATAAATAAGTAAGGGTTTGCCCGTTATATTTTTGGAAAATGAGGGGTTTTAGTAAGAAAAAATAAAAAATGTAACATATATTTAGTTTAAAAAGGTAAATGTCCGTGACATTTTTGGAAAATGAGGTTTTAAAATTTAATAATTAAAAGTATTTAAATTTGTTTTGAAATAAATAAGTAAAGGGTTTCCTATGATATTTTTGGGAAAAAAATTAATTTTAGTGAGAAAAATAGAAAAAGTAAACTGAAAAAGACAATTTTCCGTGATATATTTAGAAAAGAATGGATTTTGTTAGAAAAATATATAATGTGTTTGAGAGTAATTGGTTATAAATAGGTATTTGATTATTTATATTTTAATATTCTTAGTGATTGCATTTGTTAAGAAAAATAAGTAGACATGTTAAAATATGTAAAATTTTAAAAAATAATTATGATATTATAGGTTTAAAAATAAATAACTAAAGGTTTGTCCGTGATATTTTTGGAAAATGAGGGGTTTTAGTAAGGAAAAATAGAAAAACTAACATATTTTAGTTAAAAAAGGTAATTGCCATGTTTTAAAAAGTAGGGGAATTTGTTAGAAAAAACAATGTATTTTAAGGAAAAAGGTAATTGGTTATAAATAGGTAATATTATTATTTAATAATATATTTATATAAATAAGTAAGGTTAATTAAGTAAAAACACGAAATACAGTTAAGGGCAATTAAGTAAAATCACAACGTACCATACTGACCAACCAAATTTTTAATGTTTCGTCTATTATATAATAGTATTGATATAAAAAGAAAGTTTATGAGAGTTTAAGAGAGGAGAATGTTAGAAAATAAATATTATGAGAATATTTACATGATCATAATAGAGGAATGTTTAGAGGAATGTAAGGTAACACTTTTTTTTTACCAAGTAATTTCTTAATTTCTTATGCAAGACCGGTCTAATTTCTTAACTTCTTCTTTATCAAAACGTTTTGGTATTTTTATTATTATATATTATATAAAAAAAGAAAGTAAGTTTAGGAGAAGAGAATGATGATTTCATTTAAAAGAAATATTATGAGAGGAAAGTTTGGAAGAATGTAAGGTAATACTCTTTTTCTCTAATTTTAAGTATTTGTTAATTCAAAATTTTAAAAAAATCAGGAAAATAGAACGAAGCAATTTGATCGGTGACTTCTTAATTGATTGATGAATGATCGTGTCGTTACTTATTACATGAAGCACCAATTAATTACGTAACATAAACAATGTCAAAAACTCGCTGACAAAAAATCATCCTCCCGATGGATCAACACCGCCAAACAATCTCCGATCTCGTAAAAATCGACGGCATAACCACAACCCTAACCCTAACTTACGCCGGAAAACTCTCTTGGAACGACGGCGGTGATCACCGGAGTTTAACTATCGAGAAGGAAGTCCTCGGCTTCTCCATTCTAGGTTCCAAAATCTTCGTCAAGACAATTATTGATAAATCCGATGCTTATTGTTGTACTGGCGATAAAACTGCTCCGCTTCGAAAGAGTTTCGTCTTCGAACCTCTTTCGGAAGCTTCGTTGCAGCTTTGGTCTAATATGATTCAAGAAAACCTCGATTCTTTAGGTAAATTTGGACAATTATTGTTAAGATTTATGGGAAAGTAGATTTAAGATGTGTGTTTTTGTGAATTTTACTCGTATGATCAGTTAAACTATCCACTGCATTTTTGTTACGATCATCTTAATTTTGTAATTAGTGAGTTTTATGTTATTAGTGAAATTTATTTTGTGAATGTATTGTAAGTTAATTTTGTTTGTATTAATAGTGAATTTTGAACTACATCTTTTGCCCACCTCTAGTTGTAGGATCATCTTAGTTGCGTAATTGTATAGCATGGACTATATTTTTATGTCTCAAGTTTATGATCATCTGATTTGTGTGTTTAGTGAGTTTTATTTTGTTAGTGAAATTTATTACGTGCATGTATTATAAGTTAGCCAATTATGAACTACATTCTCCTTTTGATTGCACGATCATCTTTTCTGTGTATCTAGTGGACTTTTCATTGTTAGTGAAATTTATAACGTGTATGTTTTGTAAATTTTGTTAGTATTATAGTGAATCTAATATTTGTGAATTGTAAACTATATTTGTTTGTTTCAATTATGTGATACTTTCTATGTGTGTACATTTGTAACGAGACTTTTAGGCTAAAAAAGGTTTTGATTATTCTCAAACTCAAAGGAGAAGATTATTCTCTTTACCAAACATATGCGTATCCAATCACGATCTTATAATAAGAACAAGAGATCTTTCTCGATCAATCCCTTTGCCCCTCATTCTTCGAGAATCAGAAAGATCCTTTTCAAGTTTGAATTTGTTCATTTGGAATCTGGGTTCTTCTATATTTACTTAGTTTACTTATTATTTTTTTTTTTTTTTATTGAATATTTTTCCCTCTTTTTTTATATCATTCCTTAAGTCCCATAGGTTTGACCATATGTATTTTTATGTGTGATTTGGTTTTGTTGGTAAGTAGTGAGGGTTGTGGAGTTTATACTATGGGATTGTTATTGTCATAGTTGTATAATAAACTTTTGTCAGGATTTAGTTGTTAATGAAACACGAGTTCGATTTTCTCTGTGGTAAAGTTTAGATATCTGTACATGATAGATCACCTTTAAGTCAGTATTTTTTATGCACTCACGTCCCTAGACCATATTTTGCTATTGGATATACATGATGGGTACTTTTGGTTTTGTTTCTATGTATTTGGTCATTAATTTCAAGTCATAGGGAATTAAGACGTTAAAGATGATTGCTATGTTGTGTTGGTACTTGCTATCACGCTATATCCTGCCTAATCCAAACATAGTTCCTATCCCAAGATCCTGCCAAACTTAACAATATATTTAGCGCTTCCTATTTCGGGGTGTCAACTCACCTTCTGCTTGTTTTTCTGGTTTCCTTAAATTGAGCCCCTTTTCAAAGCTGAGCAAAACATTAGGGTTCACAGTTTGCTGTTCTTTTGATTGTTGGGTACTTGGGTTAGGTAGGATTCCTTCAGTATTCGTGCTACTTTTGTGCTTTTCACCCTTTAGTTGTCATTTGTAATATTAATTATTTATCTTCTTATGAGTAAGAAAAGGAATTCTTTAATATCAGATCTTTGTTTCTTGAGAGAGTTTTTTCTAGGTTACTCCACAGTTTAACTAAAACATGGCTCTGTTGCATTATTCAATGTGTCCATTACTCCTCCCAACCACTTACTCGTGCATACTTTGAATGTCCCTGTAGTTCTAATGCTAAACTGCTAGTGCTTTGTTGTTTTTTTCTTGTCTCCCTTTCTTCTTATAGCTGGACGGCCAAAAAAGCTTCTTATACTTGTAAATCCATTTGGAGGAAGGAAATCTGCTTTAAAGATCTTTGCTGCTGATGTAAAACCTTTACTCGAGGATGCTAATATTTTATATACGATGAAAGGTTGGCTTCAACCGTCTCCCAATTAGTACTACTGTCCCTATTTTGGTTATGGATTCTAAAACTTGTTTTCTTCAAACTTTATTTCTCAGAAACCAGACACCAGCTTCATGCCAAGGAAATTGCTAGTGAAATTGATTTGTCGATGTATGATGGCATTGTTTGTGTCAGTGGGGATGGAGTATTGGTCGAGGTTTGTTGTTTCTCTTCAATATCTCATCTACTTAGTATTTTTTGGAGCATTAACACTAAAATTGAGAAACATTATATTGCCCTTCCCAGAAAGTAACTTATTGCAATCAATCTATATTTTGATTCAGGAAATATTGTGTGACAAGTTACATTTGCCTCTTCTCTGCATTTTTAAAATTAGAGCTTACAATAATGATAACACATGTAAGCAGCATTTATGTGTTTCATGTTAGGATTCCAATTGTCCACTTAAGCTTTGGTGTGGAGTATGCAGGACAGATTATGAAAACAATGATTTATCGAATAAAAAACGGTACCAGAGATATATTTGGATGGATGAACCGCATTAAATCCTGTACCCAAGGATTTCAACCGCAGAAGGGATGAAAACTGTGACGGATAATATCCCAAATACAAGACTCAAATCAATGATATGAAAGTCACATCATATTTGCCAAGTCTAATATGATATGGGGATTACGTTATGTTATTGACAATAGAATACATAATGAAAAACCTAATGGACAAAGGCACATATATAATTGGGCTCATTTTAAATAGCCTAATTTTTAAATTGTAAGAATGTAAGTTACTTATCAGGAGAAATAAGCAGGGTCGAATAATTTGTTAACCCACATAAAAACAAACAAGTAATAAATAAAGCGCTAATGTCTCCATTTACTAACAAATATAAAGGCTCTTTTTATTTTCATTCATGTTCCTCGTCATTCTCCCCTTGTTAGAAAAACTAGACCACGAGATTAGTACAAGTCAAGAATCAAGCAAGGCTGACATAAAACCAAGAAAAAAGTTTTGCACTTTTTTAAGAACGAATCAGGTGCAAAGAACTGTGAAAATTGACTTGCAAGTGAAGGAAAATCAAATAGATTTTCTGGAATGATGAACTCAATATGATCAATCTCAATAATGTTTTCGACACTTTTTCTCTCTTAAATTGGTACATTTACCACACAAGATTCCTCAAGAGTGTCAAAAGTATCTCAGTTTTGTGCTTTGTCTTTATGCAACTCATAGAATCTGTTAAGACCATGTGATCCTCGTTTAATATCTGTCTTTAAGATGCTCGATTTTCAGTGCAATTTCATCTTTTCCCAGTTCAATTTTGTATTTACGTCTCAACTTTTCAAGTTTACCGTGGGCTTTCTCCAACTCATGCAAGTAAGGTCAAATTCATATAACTTTCTTCTATGATAGCAACATATATTTCGTGGTGCAGGAAATCACATTCATTTCAATTTCAAGTTTTACGCACTTAAACATGACTTAAAACATTAAATGACTGAAGAACGAGTCAATAAGGGGCAGATTTTCGAATTCCTGGATATTAGGGGCTTGTTTGTATGTTCTGAAAAGTTAAAGGCTGATTTACATGTGCAAATAGACATGGGCTGGGTAGTATGACATATTAGGCTGAAACTATATATGTGCACATAGATATATACACATACATGTATGAGATATATGTATGTGTGGGAGTTAAGAGAGTTGTTACCACAAAAATGGGACACTACGAACAAGCCCATGTCGCTCTGCTATTCTGTTCGCACATACTAGCCTGCAATACACTTTTGCATTTTCTTGGCTATGTTTTGACCTTGAATGCTGTTCTTTATGTTAATCACCTACATTCGAGTATCATATCCACTAGGAGTAGTCAAATTATCTATTAAAATTACATCTGATTATATAGACAATCAATAAATGGAAATGGCTTTCATAGGTTAACTAATATATACGGTTGGTTTAATGATCCCTTAATTCTGTCAAGACATTATCTGCAGGGCGTGTATATGTGAACGTCCTCCTCATAAGTCAATATGCAACTTGAGTATTCACACTACTATCCTTGTCAGTCACCGTAGTTAAAAATAATATTATGGAGTTCATGAACAAAATTTATGCACCACTATCTATATCTGCATTAATTAAAGGGATATTCCATTTGGTACCATTGTACAATTGGTTTTTCCATTTGGTACCACACAAAGTTTTTGACTTCCAAGTGATGCCATCATACTTTTGGCTTCATCCACATGATACCACTCCGTTAACCAAACGTTAGTCGGCCGTTACAAAATTATGAGATTGTCCATTTGGTACCACTCAAAGTTTTCGATTTCCAAGTTGGCACCATTCTACTTTCGGCTTCAATTCCAAAATACCACTTTTGAATGAATCTATTCAAATTCCTTGATTTTATGCCCCTCAAAAAAATTGTTTCGCATCCCTTTGCCCACCAAAATCCAAGGAGTTTGATGAGAATGATCTGATTCATCGAATTTATTAACATAGTGGTATTTTGGAGTTGAAACACAAAGTAGAAGGGTACTACTTGGAAGTCGAAAACTTTGAGTGGTACCAAATGGACAATCTCATAATTTTGTAACGGCCGACTAACGTTTGATTAACGGAGTGGTATCATGTGGATGAAGCCAAAAGTATGATGGCTCCACTTGAAAGCCAAAAACTTCGAGTGGTACCAAATGGAAAAGCCAATTGTACAATGGTACCAAATGGAATATCCCTTAATTAAAATATGAACGTATATAATAGCTTCAACGGATATTGTCTCATTGTGATTCTTCACACAATCTATCAATCGAGCAAACAGTAGTTGATTTATTGCCAAGTGCTAGCAGTAATTCTATTACTGTAGACTAACAAGAACAAAGAATAAATCATGATCAAATTATACAACTATGACTCGGGCAAAAAACACTATATATTTAATAGCAGGAAAGAGATTTAACCGGAAACTCTGAAGTATTTAGAAGTCCAGTTATGTTAGAGCTCATGTTCGGTAGCGGTAAACTCATAGAAGAAATAAACAATGTGGGAAGAATGATGCTAGAAATCCAGCAATGATTCAGTGAAATCTTTTTCCTTTGTTCCTCACAATTTAACTCAAGAACTATTTAAAGCTGTGCAGTGTGCTATATTCTTGAGTTGGAGGTTAGAAATGATACTGCTAGCATAAATTACAATAACAATACTCCTTAGCACTACCTTGTTTGTCATTCATATAAGAAAGAGATCAAAAAGAGGTGAAAAGAAGTAGGAAAGATCCCATTTTCTGTGACCAAGAATTATGAATGGGACTTTACTTTTCTTTGAAAATTTCTTCAGCCAAGTCCTAACAGGGAATTTAAATCATGAGTGTGAATCAGCTTCTTCACAGTTTTGTCCAGTTGTCATGTTTCTAACTTCTAAAGTCATGCTGGCTCACTGATTCCTTTTCTCTGCTAACTTCAGGTTTCAACGCTTCTTTAAAGCTTTTGCTTTTCCTTGTTGCCAGGGTTCTTTAAAGCCAAGGACTTTGTGTGTGTTCTCCTACAATATAGATAGAGCTAATATAAACTTTAATTATCAATTGACAATTATAGTAAAAATTATTACTTGCATGCACAAGTTAGAAGAAACAAATTGGTAAATGTGTAATGTTATCGCTACATTGCATATGTACAATTGCTTATCAGCTGAGGTCCACTATTTTGTAGTTTTTTTAATGTTTTAAATCTATTCTACTTTTAATATGCATCTTGTTTTTCTTCTTTTAATTTTCACAAGTTACCATAAGGTCATAACTTTTCTTTCTTCCCTTTATGGGTTGTCCTTTTAAGTAGGTTGTAAATGGACTTATGGAGAGGGAAGATTGGGAGTCAGCAATGAAGATGCCTCTTGGAGTAGTACCTGCAGGTTTGTAGTATTATTTAGTAGGATATTCTTATCTTCAGCTCTCTCTTGCCCCCCCTCCCCCTCCCTCTCTCGTATACTTTCAGTTTGTCGTGTGTGGAAATACTTCGTGTATGTAGATATGTTTTCGCATTGTACTGCAAGAGATAAGTAACAAAAATAAACCTTGTAGCTTACCATGGTGACTGCTTTTGTTATATTCTAATTATACGGGCGTTTTACAAGATACGTCGATATAAATAGTCTAGTGTCTTATATCTATCTACATACATATAAACTTGTATTTAATATTAGCTGTCTGCTTTTTAGTTCACCCTGAAATTCAGTAAGATTGTCATATTTAGTACTGCTTGATTACACATTTTTGACATCCTACACTTATAATAGTGCCAAAACAAAATGAAACTAGAAGAAAAAAATGTGATATTTGTATCGAAAGAAACTTTGACAGAGTAAAAGTAGAAGTCAAGAGCTAGAAGATCGCAGGGAGGAATGAAATATAGATTTTGGAGTGATGATTTGTCTGGACCTAAAAGTAATCTGTTAATTTTGGAGTAAATAACACATTAATTATTAAATTGTTTAGTGTTAAATTATTAAGATTAAGTGTGTGAATGCAATGAGTAGAGCATGATGGAAGGAGCAATTATCTGTAAATTGGTGGGATTGGGCTTTACTTTAAATGGAGTAAGCTATGTGAATTATGAATAATGTCTAGAATGTAGAACGAAATTCTTTCGATTCGACCGGAATCCATTCCTTCATTATAGGTGGAGTTAAGATTTTTTGAGTAACTGGAAAAGGTTATAAGATAGAATGAAAGAATTTTAAGGATATTTTTTTTTCCAGCCAGAGCAGAAATCAATGTTTAATATATGACATAATTGTTTTTCCTAAAGTTCCCTCTTAGTAATATGCTAGGTGAGATACTCCATCACAATTCTCACTCATGTTCCAGTGTGATGCTACCTAATTATGTATTAAGGAGGATAATTTAAAGTATTTGGTTACATCTTCCGAGATTTAAAAAGTTTTACTGGAAAAATAGTGAGTAAAGTAACAAGTGTCTGAACTTTTGGTGCGGAAACAGGATTTAAGTGGATTTTCAGGTAAGTGTGGTTCTCTTAGATCGCCATTTATTAAAGTATCTGCCTTAATAACTTCCGACGGACAAGGACTCTCAATAAATGCTTTGGTTGTTCACACGACATTATAAGCTTCTTCCTTGTCTACTTCTGCTACCGTAGTATCCTTAACTTCCTTGAACTTATCAGATTATTTATTTGTGTACCGATTCTTCATTTCTTTTAATTTGTACATTTCAGATAATTATCATATCATTGTTCTGGATTTATTATTGAATTGGCCTCTTTGATGTTTCAATATTATCCTTTGTCATCTTTTTTATTTTACTATTTATCCCAGCTGGGCTGATACTCATTTATAACATAATTATTGTTAAAGTATTATCTTCTGTAAAACTTTTAAGCTGATAGAATCTCAGGATAATATTAATGCTTATATTTTACTTAATTATTCATTTGTGACTACCAGTACTTACTAATTTCGTAAGATTGGTTTAAATTGTTAATTTGGTATACAGTAATTTGTTACTCCGGAGAAGCCAAATTGACTTGGTTATGTTATCTTGAGTTTATTTACTCCATCCTGTACCAAGTGTTCTTGTTAAATCTTGTACAGAAGGGACCAATTAGGTAGCAGTTAAACTTGCATCAAACTGAAAAATCTCCATGTAATTTCCAAAATTGAAGGCAATGCTTGGTTATTAAAGCTTTTTACATGTGCAATGTTTTGAATGCAGGAACAGGAAATGGTATGGCAAAATCTCTTCTGGATACAGTTGGTCAACCCTGTACAGCCCTTTACGCAGTTCTTGCTATCATTCGAGGTTGCAAATGGTCATGCTTTTTTTGTTAATAGATATTATGGATTCGTTATGATGAATTTTCGTTATTATATTCGTCATAAATAAAAAAAAAAATTCTGATTCTATTATCGACAGGACATAAGCGTTCATTGGATGTAGCAACTATCTTGCAAGGGGAGACCAGATTTTATAGTGTCTTGATGCTTGCTTGGGGTACAAACACATAAATATTATGCTTCACTATTAAATTTTAGTTTGGGTGTAGTTTCTGCTCTTTATCAAGCTTCCACTTTCTATTGGTGGTTCTCTTCTGATGACTTCATAGTAGAACTGTTAATAATGCCACAAGTTATATTGTTTATTGTACCTTAAGGACCATAACTACCTGTTTTCAGGTTTGGTGGCTGATATTGACATCGAGTCAGAAAGATTTAGATGGCTGGGGAATGCACGGATGGATTTCTACGTAAGAAATTCAATAATTTCAATGTTATTCTGGAATTTCATTTTCTCAGTTTCAGAATGGAAGTGATGTTGATTCTAATGAACAACGATCAATTCTATTTTAATACTTCTAGGTCATAGTAAAAGTAGATTAACTGGTATTATCAAGTATTTTGTTGCAAGTGTTTTCCATCTGCTATCACATGAGTCACTTTGGCATAAAGTGAAATTATCATATTGAAATGGCAAGTGTTATGAGACTCCGTTTCATAGTCATTCTTAATAGCATGAAAGTACAGTACGGTCTGAGGGTGTCCAAAATTAATATTTTTGAAAGTTTGTTGGTATGTTTTTTGAGATTAAGTTTGTCCACTCAATACTAGTGATTTTACAGGCCCTTCTACGAATATTTCATTTGCGTACATATAATGGCCATATATATTTTGTACCGGCACCTGGCTATGAAAAACTCGGTGATAAACTAAGACAGCAAAGTGTTGAATGTTCCGGTGACTCTTGTGCTTTCCGTCCAAATCAAGAGTTGCCAATTAAGATACAACAACATGGATATCGACAGTCTAATGTTGACCTGCAAAAGTTAAACTGGAAAAAGATTGATGGCCCTTTTGTTTCAGTCTGGCTTCACAACGTACCTTGGGGAAGTGAAGTTACCATGGCAGCTCCTGATGCCAAGGTTAATTTTTTTTCCTGGTTGATATCAATTTCTTTTTCACTTTGCTTGTTCCTTTTTTTTTTAACAATTAATATTCTTTTTTTTTAAACAATTAATATGCTCTTTATATTTGCATCATACTTCTAATGTTATGTCATATGTTTATATGAATTATTAGTTCATTGTATAATCCCTGGCATTGTAGTTCAGTTGATATCCTTCTTCTCTTGGTTACAAGAGGTCGAGGGTTCAAGCCTCACTGAGGACATGGTTGTGTGCATATTTACATTTATGTTATTGATCATTACTGAATTTAAGATTATCATATATAAGAATCTTGAACATGCTAAAATTTGTAATTTTACATGTAGCTTGAAGAACCAATTTTAAGCTGCCATTAAATTTTACTTATCAAAATTGGTATGCCTATCTTCAAGGGTTGTTGGATGTGCGAAATGGAGGGAATTGTTTGTTTTAGTTTTTTTTTTTTTTTACTTCTTTTACATCCTATTAATTTGGTTTGAAATCTAGAGTTGCAATTCTAGTCCATTCAGTTGATACAATCCTGGACCTCTAAAGCTACATAGTTCTCCAAATTAAAACATTTCTTTTTTAGTAACCCTTGTTTATATGGTAGAGATCTTATAACATACTGCTGGACTCTGTTTTATCACCACTTTTCATCTGTAAATTCATTCTAAAATCCTACGGTGGTTCTTTTAATTTGTATACACATAGTATTTAGTTACTTACTTTTGCTACTTTATCTGCAGTTTGCAGATGGATATTTGGACCTGATCGTAATGAGAACTTGCTCCAAGTTATCCTTGCTAGCTTTAATGATTGAATTGAACAACGGCAACCATGTTAAATCACCTGATGTGTTGTACCTCAAGGTGAGTTTATTGTTACTAGTAAGCATTAAACAGCCCGATAATTCAATAAATAGTTATTATGTTCAGTATTATGACACTGTACTGCATAATATTTCATTGCTTGACATCAAATTGTAAGCCTTAAGAAGTTAACTGTGCTATAGATATATGCCAATGGAATACTTATCTTTTTAAAATAAACAAAGTTGTTATAGTGTGAGAAGTGGGGAAGTCTTTTTGACAAAGGTAAAGGTGGTAAAAATTGGCCTCACGTACTGTAATGGTATATTCTGATTTTCATTCAAACTTAGCAAGTTTAAAAGAAGTACAAAGCAAGGAGGGTGTAGGTGTACAATATATTCCGAGTCCGCAAATATGAAGGCCTAAAAGAAGTTAAACCAAACTAAACTTACAGTATGTCCCACTTGGAGGGTTAGATATACACATACCTTGCCTTCACTCCCATGAGTAGCGTGAAATGCCCAAAAGGAAGATGTGATGGTAGAGTAATTTTAATTATATGCTTTCATTTTGTCAAAAAAAAAATTATATGCTTTCATATATGACAAATTATAGGTGAAGGCGTTCATCTTGGAACCTGGTTCGCAAACTGCCGATCCGTCCAAGGAAGGGATCATTGACTCAGACGGTGAAGTCCTGGCTAGAGGGAATGGAACATACAAATGTAAGCAAAAGTCCATGATGACATATGATAAGCTTCAAATTACTGTTGAACAAGGTTTAGCTACGCTTTTTAGCCCAATTTAGTATAATTCTTTGTAAATTATAATGATTGTAATCTATTGTTGAGGCATTAGTTTGGTGATTCTACGTGGCGAAAGATGAAAGTGCATTCAAGGTTTTGGAAGTCTGTTTTTTGTTAGAATCATGCTAATGCTAAAAAGATTAAAATTAAAATTACTCGGAACTCTTGCAAATTTGACTGGCGGGACCGTTTGTTTAGCCTAAAAAGGTACTTCGAAGTCAGAAGCAAGCACTTCATTAAGCAAAACATATACACAAGCATTTGCTTTCTGACAGTACACATCTGTTGTAAATTAATAGTTTGACCATGTAGATTTGTCGAACAATACTATGGGTAATCATTCATTTATAATTTCGAGCATCAATTTATTTTAATGGATTATTTAACATTGCTTGTAACGGTCAATGGCGACAAAGTTAGGAGGTTGCTTCAAGAGTACGACTACGTGTGTGTATCAACCAGAACTTGAATGAACGAGGTAACAAGTTAAGACAGTCGCGGGTTATGGCCAAAATTAACATAATTTTTAAATTTGATGATAATAATATCACATTTTAAAAATATGGTCAAAAATATTAGTGAGATACGTTTTTTCAGATCGGGTATCTCAAAATACGTTTTTTAACTGGTTATCTCGAGATACACTTTCTCAGATCAGGTATTTGGTTTTTTTTTTTTTTTTGAAATACGCATTCTCATACTTGATATTTTGAAATACGCTTTTTCAAACTGTGTATTTCACCCAATTTTCTATTTTTTTTTTTTTTGTAAAAATACATACTTCACCAAAAAATAAAAAATTAACATTTTTTTGAAATACCCAGTCCAAGAATGGGTTAAATATCAAATTGGTAACTGAAGTATGTATTTTTACAAAAAAAAAATGTAAATACTTCATATTTTTTAAAATTTAATTAAAATTTGTTTTAAATTTTATAGTTTTTTTCTATGATTTAATTAAAAATAAATAGTAAATAATTTTAAAAAAATCTAAATATATTATCTAAAATACCAGAATTCATGACTTTACATTTGGTTATGGTGACATTGAAGAAAAATGTATAGAACTCAATAAAAAATTATTTTACTCCTCGATAACATATTTAGATGTATCTATTTGATATTTATTATGACTTTAGTGATTCAAATGAGACCCCGATAAAATTGATGAAAAAATTGATATACGACCTCCACTTCAGTGACCAAATTGATATTTAACCCGTCCAAGAATGAGTATTTGGTCGATAAAAATGACCAAAAACTTGAAAATGAGTATTCTTGTTACTTAACCTAAAAAAATGTGGTATTTTTGTCATTCTTTCGACGGTTGCTCTATGAGATGTTACATGTAAATTACTTTTTCAAAATTTTATAAACAATATATTACAATTGAATATTTATATTATTAAAATTAAAAAAATTAATAATATTTGATAATTTAAGAAATATTTAAATTATTTTAGAAAATTCGTAAACAATTTTAAATATTAAAATATATTTGTGAATTGCCCAAGTTATAATTTAGTATAAAAATCAAATGGACGGATGCCCTATCCCAAAAACTTGTACTTTATCCTTCTTCGTCTTTTAGTATCGTATAAATATACGTCGTTATCAAAAATATGATACGATGGAATGAACATATTTTGTTATAAAATAAAATATACATGTAACTATTTATGCAATTCAAATATCAGATAAACGTTGAACATACTAACAACCACACATTTCTGAATGAACATGATTGAGAGATCATGTGATAACTATTAATATAGGAAATGTTAACGGAGTCATTAGAACTGTTTCTATACTGTAATTGACAATACAACGTTGTAATTGACAATACAACGTCTACCCACTGAAACATGCGGTTGTTTGATAACACCTACCATGAATATACAAAAGTTCTCACATTTCGTTACTAAGTGGCCTAATAAATATTTATTTGTTCATATTTAGATCATTTAAGATCCTCCATTTATGCAATGGGCAAGCAAAACCTTTCTTTTCCTTAATAAATTTAAGGATTCAATTATGTTTTAATGACATATTTTGTGTTAGAAGATGAGGGTTGTGTTAGGTCCAAAGTATCGTAGAAGGGGGGTTGAATACGATACTCACAAATTATTTAATTTCGTTCGCGGATAATTCTTTCAGTTCTAATACGAAATCAAATGCACCAAATCAAAACAGGAGTCGGGGAATATATCGTTTTATAAATATAAACCGCGAGGGGTGCTACAAATCTAATCCGTAGGATTAGCTTCAATGAGTTCAGGTTACACAAAATCAATACAATGATAGAATTCAAAGCGCTATTAATTTCTCTGTCAATTTCAAGCTCAAACTCTCTCTTCGTAAATGATGTTCTGTGATTTTCCTTAACTGAAGGAAACACTGCCTTCTTTCTTGTATTTGTAGACTTAGTTTTAGAAAAACTATCGAACCAAAATTGAAACAATCCTGACCGTCCAATTCCTCCATCAACCTGACACAACAATACAAACTCACATGCTCCTTCATTTGAAAAACTATCGAATGAATAAAATACTTTTTCCTTCGATAGATTTTAAATAAAATCTATCGAATGAAAAACTATCCTTCGATGGTTTTTCCTTTAGATCCACTTGATCACTTTCGATGGTTTTTCTTAAAAGAAAACCATCGAATGTTTTCTTATACAGTTTGATCCTTAAAGATCCTTTCCTTTTCTAGTAAGCAAATTGTATCTCCATTTAAACCTAAACATACCTTGTAATATTCTTTTCACTTTCAGGATGTTTCAGATTTAGACTTAAATCAACTTCTTCCGAGACGATAAACATCTTGATCTTTTAGGTGCTGACAACTAGTGCAACTGGTCTGATTCACAGATGACTAACACTCGATCAATACTTCCATGTCTTCAATTCAATGCTGTTGATAAGTCTTTTGTCGTTCTGGTTGCTTCAATTAAATCACTGGAATCCTATGGTACTAACTCTTAATCATTCAAATACTTCTGTAGTCTTGAAAGTCTTGTTTCTTTATTTGTCACTGAGGCTTGAACATATTAATGAACTTCTTTCCGTGACCTGTTTACGGACTTCAAGAATACATACCATATTTTGATTTTTTGAGTTTACATTTTCTTCTTTACTTCTGGATTCCCGTGCTTCTGTTAATTTTATTATCTGTCTTGTCCTTTGTTGAGTTGTAGTTATCTATGTTACATCTTATGTTACATTATGCTTTACAATCTCCTCATATTTGATTGTTAGAGTTCGACAAGCAAATACCTCGAGGATAACTCAACTAACTAAGGAAACATGAAACTAATTAAAGTAAGATAGATTAATAATATTAAACTAATTAAACTATTTCAAAATTCAAAGAACATTAAAACTTTTTACAATGAAGTTGCTCCTCTAGTCTGAGCAGATTGTGTAATATCCGTGAATTTTATTATTTGATTAAATGATATATTTAATCTAAAATATGTATTTTGGAATATTGGAATATTATTATATGATATTTAGTGTGTGATTATGTGCTAAATGGTGAGTCGGAAGCCCCTTTCAAAAATTTCGTCATTTGGAATTTTCTTCAAATTTGAGCCGTTTTGATAATTCAAGAGCCCCGTTGAAATTTCGTACATTCATTTTTAATTCTTCGCCTTTCGTATTCGAATCATTATCGAAAGGGTTATGGGATTCTATTTAACCCTACCTATTTGATTTTGCAAATTAATTTCAATTTTTGATCCGAAAAAGGAAAAATCGTTCCGAACCCTAATTGCTTAAGGGGACGGATTTATCGTTCTATATCAATATTGAAGTTGTTATAGCCCTAGTATTCTTGAGCATTAGTTATATAATGATATATATCAATTTGGATAATCATCAACCTTTTTAACCCCTTATTTTTAGTAAAACGTGTTTTTGACCTAATTAGGGTTTTTAAACGATCTAACGAATCAATATCGATCCAAAAATGTTATTTGGGGTATTATTTTTCCAGAAATATAAAAAGACCAATCAGACTTCATAACCCTAGCAATTCTTCAGAAATTACTCAAAAATATTCGAAATTCCCAAAAATTATTTTGTGTTCTTGATCTTCAATCAATTCGTTCTAAGGGTTATTGAAGTCCAAATTTGAAGTTCTTATACTCAAATCAAAGCCCCAAAAATCTAGTTTCAGAATCTTCCAACCTCATCATCATCTGGTAAGTATTCGATTTTATATTGATTTTACAAGTTTCGAATTAAAATTAGGGTTCTTAATTAATTTGGGGATTTTCATTCTGTTGATTCTCCGTTCAATTGGTTGCTTCTAACATGTTCCTAGGGTTCTAATTAGCAAGAATCCATGCTTTAATTTCATGTTTAAGTTCAATTTAGTCGGGTTTGATTTTCGGGTTTTGACCCGATTTCTTCTTTCGATTCGTACGTTCTTGATATTGATCTGACATTGTTTTTGATAAAGGGCTTTGATTGTATGAGTTATAAGCTTTATTTTGGTATATTAATCTTTGAGTTTCATGTAGGATTTAAGTAGATCGGGTTTCCGGCCGAGGTCGTCGCCGGCGAGTTCTTTGAATGAATTCTGGGCACGATTCCGGCATGAGACAGATGTGTGTGTATGTGGGTTGTGTTTGTCTTGCAAAAGCGAACAAAAGCCCTATGGTTTGGTTTTGTTTTGATCGGAAACGGCGAAGTCCGGCCACCGGACGCCGGCCGGATTCTGGAAAACCCAGATTCCGGCGGGTTGTTCTTGGTGACCCGGATTCGTTCTTCCCGACCCGTTTACCCGATTTTTCGACCCGGTTTCAATCTTCAAAACCCTAATTCATTTTCAGAAAACTGTTTTTGAATTTATTTTTAAATTTAATTCGAAAATAGTTTAAAAACTTTAAAAATTCATATTTTTATTTTAAAAATATATTTTTAATATCAGAAAAATTCTGATAAATTATATTTATTATTTTAAATCCGAAAATTGATTAAACTTAATTATTTTAATTATTTTTAATTAATAATTAATTTATTAATTAATTGGTTAATTCTTTTAATCAATTAATTCTTAAAAATTAATTATTAAATAGATTTAATTAATTAAAAATTCAGTTTATTTATTTTCAAGCCTATTTATTTATTTAAAAATAGTTTGAGCATTTAAAGAGTGTCAATTAATTTTATTAATTGATTTATTTTCATTTAAATGTTTATATTGGATTTAAAAATCCGATTTTTGATTTAAAAATTAGTAATGACTTATTAAAAATTCAAATGAGTTTCAGACGATGTTTTAAAAATATTTATAAGTGCTATATGGTTCATATTAATTATGTGTTGTGTTTTATAGTCTGTATATGCCCGTGCTAGGGCAAACATCTGAGTTTTAAATATCGTAAATTATACCGGACGTCCGATACGTAACCGGTTACTTGTTTAATTGTGATTATTGATTGAATAAGTGTCGAGAGTAGAACGAGAATAGTTAGACTTATTGTGATGAGTTGTTTAATTATAGAATCGAGTTCCCGGAGCAAGGGAAAGGGGAAAGTAGAGTGAGCAGAGTCGATCCGACAGCAGCTTAGACCAGGCAAGTATCTGTGCCTTTACTTGTGATAAAAATTATTATTGTCTTGATTACTTGAATACCGTTATCCCCAGAACAATTCAAATTATCCATCTTTTAACCGCATTTGGACAACTGATTCCATTTCCTTAGAAATTCTTGATTCTTTGATTTGATCTGCATCGGAAACCCTTAATTCCAATTTACTTGATTATTGTTTACCACCAATTGTTGCTATTTATCATCCTTTGATTATCATTGACAACCTTTGATTATTTGACTTCCATCTTGACTACCAATTACGGTTATTGATTAACGATTACCAATATTGATTCCCTTATTGAATGAGTACACTGTACCATTGAAATTACTCCATGATTATTTCTCGACCTTCACTTGATACTGAACAGTTGAAACTCTTTTGCAATTACTATACATTCAGTTTATCTTATTGAGCATGTTATTGTTTATACCCTATTATAGAATTGGCATGTGTTTTTAAAAATGGACCAGTAATTGGTCGGAATAACTTAAGGCCCAGATTGGCCTGGGATCCAGTAGAGGACTATGACATGAGCTAGTCCGGGGTTGATGCGTGGCTGGCCAGCAGCACAACCTTTGATTTGAATGAAATGTATAAGCCAAATTCTAATTCTTTACTTCAATCATTATTGATACAAAGCATGTGTTAGCTAAATATTGTTGATTCTGATATCTTAAATTCATATCCTTACAACTGTGATAGAAATGATTCGTTGATGTTTGCTGAGCAATTTTGGCTCACTCTTGCTTGTTGTTTTCTAACCCTATTCCAGTGAAGCGAGAGTATGAGTTGGCATAGCGTGACCGATAGTTCACCAGCAGTCAGGAGAGCCCCTCGAGTCACTGTTATTGGCAGGGTAGTTGTTGTTTTGCTTTTCTAGATTTAATGTCTAGATTTGAACTTTAGTTGTGATGTAATAACTCTGATAAAACTGGTTTGTAATAATAAAAGATTGTAGTAGCTTGTGTTCATTGCCATAATCTGGATGCGGTCTTGGTCAAGGGGTAATTGTGTCTTTATATATATTATGCATGTGTTAATTAGTATTCCGTTGGTCGGATGACTCCTCAAATCTGTACCCCGGGTTTGGAGGGCGTCACAGTTGGTATCAGAGCAACAGGTTATGGCATTTGAAACAAGTTAGGACTTAGGGTCCAGGATAACATAGAGAGTTAGGAATTTACGTAAGGATATTAGGAGGTCAACTAGGGATATTACGCGTAGTAATTAAATGTGGTTATAATTGCAGCCCCCTAGTTCTAGTTCAGACTCAGACCCTTCCGAGGATACGATAGCAGAGATACCTACACCCGTTGAGAGAGCAGGACCGTCTCGGCCAGTGCGATATCAGCCTAGGCATCAGGACCCAGTAGTCAGGAGAGATCAGATACCTTGTCCTATTCCACTCCGACAAGTAGCCCCAGCACCAGCATCTCAGGCATCAGTTTGTGGGCCTTTGTATCAGTTATGTGAGCCACCAGTTCCACACCATGTGTATCAGAGGGTGAGAAGAGAGAAGGATTTCCTTTATGGACAGGTTATGGAGATGGGTAGGATTCGTTCGATCGAGGCAGCCGCTGTCAGAGAGAGAGACAGACTTAGAGATCAGATGAGAGACATTCAGATGAGGTTTAGGGTTACGAGGACTTTGGTTGAGACTCGATTGCATGGATTAGCTTCTAGTCGAGAGGGAGAGACAGTAGCAGGGATGAGACAGATTTTGGATTATGCGATGAGTGAGATTGCAGAGGTTTCAGGACCCCCGTTATGGCCGGCAGGAGCAGGTGATCTGTGAGCAGGTATCGGTAGTAGACAGATGTGACATGGATGTATGGTTCTAGATAGTTAGTATATAGATGCATATTGTAGAATCAGTAGTGCACCGGGCTTATAGGAACGCCTCGGGTTGTTGTTGCATTTTTGTTGTTGTATTGCTGGTCGGCAGTTATGGTTCAGCCATGATATATTTTCTTTTGAAGCATTCTACGCTTGTACTAACTCTATCTATATATATATGATAAACCTCTTTTATAGAACTGTATTTATTCCCCTGTCATTCATTTCCAGCATCATAACTGTTATTCTACTTATTGCAACGAGTGTATCCATACACCGTTGAGAAGATCTGTAAACCTTCGAGATATCAATTGTGATCCTTCCTTCTCTTATCTGAACTGTTTGATTAAGCCAATTATTGCTTATTCATCAGCGATATGGCTCCTAGACGACAAACCCGTTCAACTGATACTTCTGACCAAGAAGGTCAACAAAATACACCTCCCACGGGCCGTGTGGACCCGATGGTAATCCAGTTGTTAAATACCCTTACTCAACAGACTGCCGCATTAGCACAGCAGCAACGTGCATTTCAGAAACAGCTCTTAGAACAGCAGCAACAGCATCCGCAACATCAGCATCAGCAGCATCAACAACAGCACCAGCAAGCAGCACCGGCAGTTACGTTCAAATCTTTCCAGGCAGCAAAACCTCCAGAATTTAAAGGATCAGCAGACCCTGTAGAGGCTAAGGCATGGTTGAAAGAGATGGAAAAGGCTTTTGCCTTGATAGAGGTGACAGAGGATAAGAAGACAGAGTATGCAAGCTATTTTCTGAAGAATGAGGCTAGTTATTGGTGGGAAACGAGTAGGGCTATGGAGCCCGAGGGATTGATTACGTGGGCAAGATTCACAGAGTTGTTTTTGGAAAGGTATTTTTCGGACTATATGAGAGATCAGATGGAATTGAAGTTTTTGGAATTAAAGCAGGGAAGCATGACAGTGCCCCAATATGAAACAAGGTTTACGGAGTTGTCAAGGTTTGTTCCAACCTATGTGGATACGGAAAAGAAGAAGGCCAAGAGGTTCCAGCAGGGACTGAGGTCTTGGATTCGTAGTAAGTTAGCTGTATTGGAGTTGGACACCTATGCAGCGGTGGTCCAAAAGGCAATGATTGCAGAGGCAGAGAGTGATTCTTACATGAAAGAGAGGGAGAACAAGAAAAGGAAAGCAGGGATACCCGATAAGGGACAGCAGCAGGGAAGTTTTCAAGGGCAAGCAAATAAGAAGCTGGGATTTCAGCACGGAAGGAATACAAGTTTCAGGAAACCAGACACCGGAAGCGTAGGACAAGATAACCGTCTACTAACCGGCAGTCAGCAGGGACTTTCTAGACCCCCACTACCAGAATGCAAGACATGCGGGAAGCGACATCTAGGGATATGCCATCGATTAAATGTTACATGCTTTAAATGCAATCAGAAGGGACATTATTCCCGGGATTGCAAGATAGGCATCGTGTGTCATCGGTGTAAGAAACCAGGTCACATGATTAAGGACTGCAGAGCACCAGCAACCGTGAACAATATGATTCGGGCAATTGAAGCACCCCCAGTTATTAACGTCCAGCCGTTAGCCAGGACCTACAATATGTCAATGGGAGAAGCAGTGAGAGATTCCGACGTGGTGGCAGGTACACTTCTAGTAAATTCTATTCCTGCACAAGTGTTAATAGATTCGGGAGCGACGAAGTCTTTTATTTCTGAGACGTTTGCTCGTAGATTGAATTGCGTAACGAAACCTTTAAGTGGAGTGTTGACTATAGAGATAGCTAATCAGGATCGTATCGCGGTCAGTTCATATTATCCCCGTTGTGAGATAGAGATTTTGGGAAATCGTTTTTATGTTGACTTGTTACCTTTTAAGTTAGGTGAATTTGATGTGATATTAGGGATGGATTGGTTGACTGAGCATGATGCAAGTATTGATTGTAAGAATAAGAGGGTTACTTTGATTACCCTAGAAAAGAAAGAGATAATATTTAGAGGAAAGAAACAAAGAAAGAGGTTCCTGACAATGATTCAGGCTAAGAGGTTATTAAGGCAAGGTTGTGAGGCGTATCTAGCTTATGTGATAGATATAGATAAGGAAGTTTCTAAGTTAGAAGATATTCCAGTCGTAAATGAGTTTCCAGATGTTTTTCCGGAAGAATTACCAGGTTTACCTCCAGATAGAGAGATTCAATTTGCGATAGACTTAGTACCAGGCGCGGAGCCAGTATCGAAGGCCCCTTACAGAATGGCACCAGTGGAGATGAAGGAATTGGCTGATCAACTGCAAGATTTGCTAGAAAAAGGAATTATTAGACCCAGCGTTTCACCGTGGGGAGCACCAGTACTGTTTGTCAAGAAAAAGGATGGAAGCATGAGATTGTGTATAGACTATCGGGAGTTGAACAAGCTGACCATTAAGAACAAGTATCCGTTACCTCGAATAGATGATCTGTTTGACCAGCTGAAGGGATCGGTACATTTTTCAAAGATCGACCTACGGTCAGGATATCACCAATTGAAGATTAGACCAGACGACATACCGAAGACAGCCTTTCGAACAAGGTATGGGCACTATGAATTTTTAGTAATGGCGTTTGGACTAACGAATGCACCCGCAGCTTTTATGGATCTAATGAACAGGATTTTCAAGAGATATTTGGACAAGTTTGTAGTGGTATTCATCGACGACATCTTGATATACTCGAGGACAGAAGAAGAGCATGCAGACCAGTTGCGAATTGTGTTAGAAACGTTGAGACAAGAAGGACTATACGCGAAGTTTTCCAAGTGTGAATTCTGGTTGAAAGAAGTTCATTTCTTAGGACACGTGGTGAGCAGCGAAGGCATCAAAGTGGACCCAGCAAAGATAGAGGCAGTGAAAGATTGGGAGAGACCAAGGACACCGACTGAAGTCAGAAGTTTCTTGGGATTAGCCGGATACTACCGGAGATTTGTGCAAGATTTTGCGAAGATAGCTACTCCAATGACCAAGCTGACAAGGAAAAGCGAGCGATTCATATGGAACGAAAAGTGCGAAGAAGGCTTCCAAGAGTTAAAGAAAAGACTAACTACGGCACCGGTATTGATGTTACCAGACGATCAAGGTCATTTCGTAATCTATAGTGATGCGTCGTACAAAGGATTAGGATGCGTACTTATGCAACATGACAAGGTGATTGCTTATGCGTCAAGACAGTTGAGACCCCACGAACAGAAGTACCCTACACACGATTTGGAGTTAGCAGCTATTGTGTTTGCTTTGAAGATATGGAGACACTACTTGTATGGAGAAAGATGTGAAATTTACACCGATCACAAAAGTTTGAAGTATATCTTTACTCAGAAAGAGCTGAACATGAGGCAACGAAGATGGTTAGAACTAATCAAGGACTACGACGTTTCTATTAACTATCATCCCGGCAAGGCAAATGTGGTAGCAGATGCATTGAGCAGAAAAGAGAGATTAAATACACTAATGATGACCAAAGAGTTATACAAGGAATTTGAGAAGTTAGAAATTGAAGTAATTAATCCGAAGAACGCGACGGAAATGATTTATACCATGACGTTTCAACCTGAATTGTTGGAGAAGATACGAAAATGCCAAGAGCAAGTTATGAACGACGATGTGAGTAAAATGACAGGTGAGGAAATATGTAGCCAACCGGACGACAAAGGGATCTTGAGATTTGCTTCTCGGATATGGATACCTAACGTAACGGAACTGAAAGGTGAGATTCTGCACGAAGCACATAACTCGAAGTATTCAATTCATCCAGGGAGTACGAAGATGTATCGAGATCTTAAGACGAACTTTTGGTGGCCAGATATGAAGAGAGAGATTGCGGAATGGGTAAGTAAATGCTTTACGTGTCAAAGAGTTAAGGCGGAACATCAGAGACCAAGTGGATTACTTCAACCATTGGAGATTCCCGAATGGAAGTGGGAACACATTGCGATGGACTTTGTAGTAGGATTGCCTAGAACAAAAGCTAACCATGATGCCATCTGGGTTGTCGTGGATCGATTGACGAAATCTGCGCATTTTCTTCCGATTAACGAGAGATTCTCGCTGGATAAGTTAGTTCATATTTACATAAAAGAAATCGTAGTACGACATGGAGTTCCAGTATCGATAGTGTCTGATAGAGACCCTCGATTCAATTCAAGATTTTGGAGGAGTTTTCAAGAGTGTTTGGGCACCGAGTTGAGAATGAGTACGGCTTATCATCCGCAGACGGACGGTCAAAGCGAAAGGACAATTCAGACTATTGAAGATATGCTTAGGACATGTGCACTTGATTTTGAAGGCAGTTGGGACGATCATCTACCCTTGGTGGAATTTTCATATAATAATAGTTTTCACGCGAGCATCGGAATGCCACCTTACAAAGCTTTGTATGGACGAAAGTGTCGATCTCCAGTATATTGGGAAGAAGTTGGTGAACGGAAAATGATAGGACCAGAACTAGTACAACGAACAAAAGAAGTGATTCAATTGATTCAGAGAAGATTGATAACAGCTCAAGACCGACAGAAAAAGTATGCGGATCTAGCCAGAAAGGATGAGGGATTCGAAGAAGGAGAGCAAGTGTTACTAAAGGTTTCACCATGGAAATGATTAGTTAGATTTGGAAAGAAAGGGAAGTTGAGTCCGAGATATGTTGGGCCGTTTGAGATTTTGAAGAAGGTGGGCGAAGTAGCTTATGAGTTGGCATTGCCACCGCATATGCAGCACGTTCATAATGTATTTCATGTATCTATGCTTAAGAAGTATCGACCAGATTCGAATCATGTAATAGAGTATGAACCCATAGAGGTCCAGGCAGATTTATCATATGTAGAACGACCAATTCAGATAGTGGATCGTAAGGAGAAAGTACTAAGGAATAAGACAGTAGCGTTAGTGAGAGTTTTGTGGAGGAATCCTAAAGTAGAAGAGTCTACCTGGGAGTTAGAGAGTGAGATGTTAGAGAAGTATCCCCAGTTGTTTCCTTGATCTGATTCTGAGGACAGAATCCTATTAAGGGGGGAAGGATGTAATATCCGTGAATTTTATTATTTGATTAAATGATATATTTAATCTAAAATATGTATTTTGGAATATTGGAATATTATTATATGATATTTAGTGTGTGATTATGTGCTAAATGGTGAGTCGGAAGCCCCTTTCAAAAATTTCGTCATTTGGAATTTTCTTCAAATTTGAGCCGTTTTGATAATTCAAGAGCCCCGTTGAAATTTCGTACATTCATTTTTAATTCTTCATCTTTCGTATTCGAATCATTATCGAAAGGGTTATGGGATTCTATTTAACCCTACCTATTTGATTCTGCAAATTAATTTCAATTTTTGATCCGAAAAAGGAAAAATCGTTCCGAACCCTAATTGCTTAAGGGGACGGATTTATCGTTCTATATCAATATTGAAGTTGTTATAGCCCTAGTATTCTTGAGCATTAGTTATATAATGATATATATCAATTTGGATAATCATCAACCTTTTTAACCCCTTATTTTTAGTAAAACGTGTTTTTGACCTAATTAGGGTTTTTAAACGATCTAACGAATCAATATCGATCCAAAAATGTTATTTGGGGTATTATTTTTCTAGAAATATAAAAAGACCAATCAGACTTCATAACCCTAGCAATTCTTCAGAAATTACTCAAAAATATTCGAAATTCCCAAAAATTATTTTGTGTTCTTGATCTTCAATCAATTCGTTCTAAGGGTTATTGAAGTCCAAATTTGAAGTTCTTATACTCAAATCAAAGCCCCAAAAATCTAGTTTCAGAATCTTCCAACCTCATCATCATCTGGTAAGTATTCGATTTTATATTGATTTTACAAGTTTCGAATTAAAATTAGGGTTCTTAATTAATTTGGGGATTTTCATTCTGTTGATTCTCCGTTCAATTGGTTGCTTCTAACATGTTCCTAGGGTTCTAATTAGCAAGAATCCATGCTTTAATTTCATGTTTAAGTTCAATTTAGTCGGGTTTGATTTTCGGGTTTTGACCCGATTTCTTCTTTCGATTCGTACGTTCTTGATATTGATCTGACATTGTTTTTGATAAAGGGCTTTGATTGTATGAGTTATAAGCTTTATTTTGGTATATTAATCTTTGAGTTTCATGTAGGATTTAAGTAGATCGGGTTTCCGGCCGAGGTCGTCGCCGGCGAGTTCTTTGAATGAATTCTGGGCACGATTCCGGCATGGGACAGATGTGTGTGTATGTGGGTTGTGTTTGTCTTGCAAAAGCGAACAAAAGCCCTATGGTTTGGTTTTGTTTTGATCGGAAACGGCGAAGTCCGGCCACCGGACGCCGGCCGGATTCTGGAAAACCCAGATTCCGGCGGGTTGTTCTTGGTGACCCGGATTCGTTCTTCCCGACCCGTTTACCCGATTTTTCGACCCGGTTTCAATCTTCAAAACCCTAATTCATTTTCAGAAAACTGTTTTTGAATTTATTTTTAAATTTAATTCGAAAATAGTTTAAAAACTTTAAAAATTCATATTTTTATTTTAAAAATATATTTTTAATATCAGAAAAATTCTGATAAATTATATTTATTATTTTAAATCCGAAAATTGATTAAACTTAATTATTTTAATTATTTTTAATTAATAATTAATTTATTAATTAATTGGTTAATTCTTTTAATCAATTAATTCTTAAAAATTAATTATTAATTAGATTTAATTAATTAAAAATTCAGTTTAATTATTTTCAAGCCTATTTATTTATTTAAAAATAGTTTGAGCATTTAAAGAGTGTCAATTAATTTTATTAATTGATTTATTTTCATTTAAATGTTTATATTGGATTTAAAAATCCGATTTTTGATTTAAAAATTAGTAATGACTTATTAAAAATTCAAATGAGTTTCAGACGATGTTTTAAAAATATTTATAAGTGCTATATGGTTCATATTAATTGTGTGTTGTGTTTTATAGTCTGTATATGCCCGTGCTAGGGCAAACATCTGAGTTTTAAATATCGTAAATTATACCGGACGTCCGATACGTAACCGGTTACTTGTTTAATTGTGATTATTGATTGAATAAGTGTCGAGAGTAGAACGAGAATAGTTAGACTTATTGTGATGAGTTGTTTAATTATAGAATCGAGTTCCCGGAGCAAGGGAAAGGGGAAAGTAGAGTGAGCAGAGTCGATCCGACAGCAGCTTAGACCAGGCAAGTATCTGTGCCTTTACTTGTGATAAAAATTATTATTGTCTTGATTACTTGAATACCGTTATCCCCAGAACAATTCAAATTATCCATCTTTTAACCGCATTTGGACAACTGATTCCATTTCCTTAGAAATTCTTGATTCTTTGATTTGATCTGCATCGGAAACCCTTAATTCCAATTTACTTGATTATTGTTTACCACCTATTGTTGCTATTTATCATCCTTTGATTATCATTGACAACCTTTGATTATTTGACTTCCATCTTGACTACCAATTACGGTTATTGATTAACGATTACCAATATTGATTCCCTTATTGAATGAGTACACTATACCATTGAAATTACTCCATGATTATTTCTCGACCTTCACTTGATACTGAACAGTTGAAACTCTTTTGCAATTACTATACATTCAGTTTATCTTATTGAGCATGTTATTGTTTATACCCTATTATAGAATTGACATGTGTTTTTAAAAATGGACCAGTAATTGGTCGGAATAACTTAAGGCCCAGATTGGCCTGGGATCCAGTAGAGGACTATGACATGAGCTAGTCCGGGGTTGATGCGTGGCTGGCCAGCAGCACAACCTTTGATTTGAATGAAATGTATAAGCCAAATTCTAATTCTTTACTTCAATCATTATTGATACAAAGCATGTGTTAGCTAAATATTGTTGATTCTGATATCTTAAATTCATATCCTTACAACTGTGATAGAAATGATTCGTTGATGTTTGCTGAGCAATTTTGGCTCACTCTTGCTTGTTGTTTTCTAACCCTATTCCAGTGAAGCGAGAGTATGAGTTGGCATAGCGTGACCGATAGTTCACCAGCAGTCAGGAGAGCCCCTCGAGTCACTGTTATTGGCAGGGTAGTTGTTGTTTTGCTTTTCTAGATTTAATGTCTAGATTTGAACTTTAGTTGTGATGTAATAACTCTGATAAAACTGGTTTGTAATAATAAAAGATTGTAGTAGCTTGTGTTCATTGCCATAATCTGGATGCGGTCTTGGTCAAGGGGTAATTGTGTCTTTATATATATTATGCATGTGTTAATTAGTATTCCGTTGGTCGGATGACTCCTCAAATCTGTACCCCGGGTTTGGAGGGCGTCACAGATTGTTCTTGTGTTCTTTGCTTCAATCTTCAGTCCATCTCAATCTCACCTTCTTCAACTACTGGATTGGAGTTAGCAGCTTGATAATCAATCACAAATGGATAGTTCAGTGGTTCTCCAGGTTTAAAGATTTCTCATTTGATGTGTCTTCCGATATACTCAACCTCTTGACCCACTCCAGCCCACACCCATGCAATATTAACATCTTTCTTGTTTAGCTTTGGCATGTTTGGTAGTCTGGGATGCACTTCCAATCCTCTTTCCACTCTCTTCCTATAATATGGAACATTCTCCATCAAATATCTTCTTAAAGTGTCTGCTGCTTTGTCCTTCTCCGTAGATGTGAATCAAGTGGATCTTAGATACTTCTCAACTGATATCAGATAGTTGCTTGGATAATCTTTCAGTTTGTCCTCCGTCAAATAGCAGATTCTGAACAAGTCATTTTTCATGAATCTAACCATTGGAGGGTTTTCAGATATCTCTGGACTGACCTTCATTAAGATCTCCTTAACATGCTCCCGGAGCAGTTCATTTAACCTTGTAGTTCTTTGGATCTTAATGAGAATCACCTGCAGTTCAGTGTAAGTTCTCTGTTCGAAAAACTTAATGGATATCACAAATGTACCTTTGTCAATAAAATTGATCAGTATGTTCCAGGCACCATTTGCTTTAACCCCAGCTTTCAGAAAGATCAGAGAATGTCTCAATGCAGTGAAGTAAGTATCATCTTCTTGATTTGCACTTCTTATATCTTGAATGATAACTTCCACCTCAGCATTGTCGTTGACTTCTAATCCGTCTTCAACTCCGCAAAAAGTGTTGTAAGCTACCTCCCATTCTTTTCCTTGTTTCTGTGCCAAATCAACCATCTTCTTCTTCCTTGCTTCATTATACATCTTGAACCTTTTAATCTTCTCACTTCTTTGAACTGCTTGGTGAGTTTCCTTCTCAGCTTGCCTGGCATCTCTTTCCGCTTTCTCAGCTTTTAATCTTTCCAAGGCATCTTCTTGTTCAAGTGATAGAGGATTTGCTTCTTCCATATCATCATCCAAGATAGGATGTTCTATTGGCTCTGGATAATACGGTTCATGCTCTTCCTGTGGTTGCTCATGCATGACCTCAAATCCCTCTTCACTTTCTTCTTCCCGTACAAGATCTTCAATCCAGTATTGTCTCACTAGAATAGTGGTTATGATATTTTCATTAGTTTCCCATTTCCCCCATCCTTCTTTCTCCCCCTTAGTTGAGGAATCCTCAATGAAGTAATCCTCAGCATGATAGGTTATTGAAGGACCAGGTTGTTGGTTTCTCAACATATTCCAGATTGACTCTACTCCGTCAGTTTGGTTCTCCGTGAATAGAGCAATGTCCTTGTTCATTTCTTGCATAGAAGCTAGCTTCAGGTCAATGTCATTCAGTCTTGAGTTGGTAGTCTGCTCGATTCTATCCAATCTCTTGTTGAGGCGAGACTCCACTCTTGACAGTGTATTCATTGCATCCTTGACCCTTGCTTGACCATCCCGGATAACCAGAACGTCTTCAGTTAAAGCTTCTTGTCCTTGTTGTAAGACATGCACCTCATTGACAAATCCATCTCTTATCTCTTTGACGTCTGCTCTCAATTCGACCAGTTCCTCCATAGCTTCCTTCTTCAGGGAGTCCACTGCCTGTTTCGTACCTGTTATAGTGCCAGATGCACTGCCTAAGACCCTGTAGGTTCTTCTGGAATCTGCTGCAGCCAAGTCAATCTTCTGTTGAATAGTAGATAAAGAAGCATCAACTGGACCAGAGGAGATAGCTTGGTCAAATGAAGGTCTCAGAGGGACTTTGAATAATGGATTTCCTTGACGATCATGAACTGTCATCTCCTTGAGAGTGGATTGAACTTGTAACTCTCTATCTGTTGCTGGTAGCAGATTATCAATATTTGTTAGGGTTTGGGTGTCACTCCTCACATTTGGCTGTGGGTGTTCACTCAACGTTTCTGTTGGTGTTTCACTCATTGTACCTTTCCCACTCAGGCCAGGTGATAGTGTTTTTGTTTCACTCATTCCCGTCTTGCTGTGTGTACCTGCATCAGAAATCACCGTAGCCATCCTTAAGGAGGTCACCAGTGGTGCAATGGGGCTTCGCAAGTCCCCGTCCTTGGATATACCAAGTTGCTGATCATCCTTAGATGATGTATCCTTTGTAGGATCTACAGTTTGAATCTCTAGGAGGCTAGAATCAGGCTCTATTAACAGCAGAGATCCTGAAACTTCCTCTAAAGTCTGTGAAGACTTTTCCTCAGTTAACTCCTCAATTAAAATTGATTCATTGTCACTGAGTTGCCGATCTGCACCTACGTCAGACTCTGTACCTGCAGGATCCAGATATGTTCCATCTGGGGAGCTAGGTAATGACCCTTTAGATTTTGCATTTAGGTCAGAACCTTCTCTCGACGTCTGTGAAGACTCTTGGTTCAATTCAGAACCTTCAACCAGTGATCCTGACCGTAATATGGTCGGAACACCAGTTGCTTCCGTCGATTCTTCCTTACTTGATTGAGCTATTGGTTCAGAATGGCTTTGGTAAGTGTTGCCCAATCAGCATCAGAAAAATCAGTGAAGGGCTCTTTGGATGATTGAAATGAAGTTTCAACAGTTGCCTCGGTTTCTATTCTTCTCCTTTTAGAGGAAGGCAGAGCTGTTGTTGAAGGGCGTATCTCCTTATGTGGTGCTGCTAAGGCACTATCTCCCTCTACACTCATGGATGTTTGAATGTTTGGTATAGTAGGGGTAGGAGCTTCAGTTACTGTTTCATTTGGCTCGTCCAAAGGCTCTATGACCGTGGTTAGAGATTGTGGGTTTGCAACCTCTTGGTCAGGAATGGCCACCGAGGGCTCTGGATCAACATCCATAGGTTCAAGTTGTGGAGCCACAACAGGTTCAGGAATATTACCTTCATTTACCTGTTCCCCTAGGGGTAGAAGTGATAGGGGTACCGTTCTAAGATAATTAGTGAGAACAGTAGGCACCCCTGGAAGATGGTTCTTCTTGATAAGAGCCGTTATATCATTGCTCTTCATCTTCATACAATCCATGGTCTCCTCACCTTCAAAAATGTCATGTTCTTTAGCTGTTAACACATTATTAAGAATTAGCTGTAGGAACCTTGGATAGAAACAAAGCACATCATCTATGCATGTCCTCTCTTTCAGTGGTCCCATACACAGAAGTATTTGATCAATCACAAGTCGTCCAATGTTTATATGCCTATTGTTAGCAATGGCAAACCCTAGCTTCTGAAGAAACAGAGGAATACCATGCAGATTTGTAAGCTTGGCAGTAAAAACATGGATTAAAGTATGAAAGAAAAAGTTCCATGGCTTTGTCAAGTAATGCTTTAAAAACTCTCCCACAAAGAAGTTTGGTTGTTGACTTCTAATGAGAGTGAAGAAAGCATGTATTTCTTCAGTATTGGGATCAGGAACAAGGTTTTCTGTAGGAAAATATAATATTCTGTTTATATCATGTTCCGTCACCCTAATTGTTCTGCCCCCTGGCACAACAAAACTGAAAGAAGATATATTATTCTCCGATGTGTCAGTGGCTGACGTGTATAGTGCAGTCAATTGATCAATACAAAGGACTGCATGAGTACTTAGTGCATAAGCCACCAAAGAACGTGTATTCAAAAATTGTGCCCATACACGAAACTATAAGTTCGTAATGGATTGCACATTCTGAAAAGAGACATGATTAGTCTTGGTTACAATAAATTCTCCGGCCATTGGATTTTCAAAAATTCCAGAAAATTTAAATTAAAACCAAAACTATTTTAATTAATTATTTCTAATTAACCAAAATTTAAAATAAAATAACCCCTTTTTCTGAAATCACAAACTAAGAACAAATACTCAAAAACCCTAATTGTTAACTTTCGATTTTTTTTATACTTAAAACTCAAAGAAATCAACTGTTTGACAATTGACTTCTAAAGATGAACAATGTTAACAATTTTTAGGGTCTAGAAGTGTCACTTTCGATGTTTTCTCCGTAACAGTAAGTTCAAAAACTCAAGCAATCACAATTTCAAGGTTAAAATCAACTAACAGTGAAAAAATAGTGACTTTATCAAGTTTTAATCAGTAAAAAACTCAAGAAAATATCGATGGTGATGTTCGTTGTTTGTATCTATTTGTGTAAGTATATAACAAACCTTTCTTAGATCTGAGAATAAGAGAAAAAAAACGTCTAAGGGGTTGTTTTATACACTCTGAAACTCAGGGGTATTTTCGTCATATCATGTTCGATAGATTTTAAAATGAACTGTCGATGGTTTTTCTGAGGGGCATAAAAGTCATATCACACTTCGATAGTTTTTGAAAAACTATCGAAGTTGATAAAATTTGAATTTGAACAGACTTTTACCAAAAAACTATCAAAGGTTTTTAACTTTAAAAATCAAAAACTATCGAACATTATCCTTTCTGAAAAACTATCGAGAATTTTAAATATGAAAGAATTAAATTCTTCCGATATATTTCATTTCCTTTTTCAAAAACCATCGAGATATACTCTTCGATAGATTTCCTTTCTTTTTCAAAAACCATCGAATAAATCATTCGATAGTTTTTGTCCAGTACTTAGAAAATCCATCGAAATTCCTTTTTCGATAGATTTTTGCTGCTAGTTTAATTTTAAACCTGTTCTTGTTTAAAAAGAAACTTTTGTTATTTTCTGTCAACCCAAAATTTATTTAAAATCAAACTTTTTCACCAAAATATTCAAAGTTAACAGAAAATTCACAATTTTCTTAGAATAAAATCGACTAAATATCATTAAGTGATATTAACCAATTAAAATCTAATAAATTATGCTGCATTAATCTACAATGTTTAAAACAAAGTAAATCAATTCGAATTAAATAGATGCTTAAATATTTAGAACAAATATTAGCACCTAAATAATTTTAGAATTATTAACTAGTTAAATGCCAGAAGATATATCATCCATAAATATGACATAAAATTAGTATAGTAATTCTAACTTACGAGAATTGCTCCTGAAAATAAATTCATGAGTCATAAGGATATAGAAATTCTTAAACTCATGTATTTACTAGGACTATCTTGCAGTTCCTGACTTCTAATCAAAATCAATTATAAAGATTTAACATCCCAAGTTCACCAACCAGCTTAGAAAAAGTGGATTCATCAAGCAGTTTAGTAAAGATGTCTGCAATTTGTTCCTCCGTGGGTACAAAATGTAACTCCATAGTTTCATTCATGACATGCTCTCGGATAAAATGTGTAACAGCCCCAAATCCGGGGTCAGGGATTTAGGGTAGTCACGATCCATGTACTCCTTGCCTTACCTGTATTACTCACACCATTCATAATTCACCTGCTCATGACCCCACAACATATGTCTCACACACACACACACACAGGTTAGAGTCTCAGAAACGACACAATACAACAACTGCGGAATAAATAATTTTTATTACAATACCCAAATGTCTTTTGAATCTGTCACTGATACAATTTCTAAGTAATGTTACATTACCAACTTAGTCTTCTGATGCTCACAATCCTCTCATACCATTCATATCTATACATAAGTTGAATACCAAAAGTTGTAGCCTGATTCGATTGGTTCGTACTACTCTTCGGGATCACTGCTAGAAACTGTTTATGGAAACGCCTTGCGGGGTATGTGCCGACCCATTGGCATCCTGCTTCGCTGCTATATAATATATATAAACAATAGCAAGAGTGAGCGATAGCTCAGCAAGGTAATAAAAATATGGCATAATCCTGCCTTTAATTCAACCCAGAAATAAAGCGGGTATAAGACAATAATTTGTCAAAGTATCTCGATACTGAAATCATTTCCTTATCGGAATGTATTCCCAAAAACAGTACCATTATTGTACTTCAAATATCATTTTCATAATATTTCTGCAAACTTGTGCTATATTATGAACAAAGTTCTAGTATAAAAGATGAGGTTTCAAAGTAAACCAATATAACCTTTCCAAAAATATCTGCTATATAAGCAGAATATCAACACATAACTTAAAAGATGAAGTTATAAGGTGATTCAGTATAAACAACTCCCTTACCATAACTCATGTTATGTAAGGTATCCACAGAGTCATATGATATAAAAGATGAAGTTATATGGATTTATTGTCACTTCATTTCCAAACACTTTTCGACCCCCTGCCAACATGATTGGTTCTTTATCCCAATGCATGTTGCAGGAATATCCAAATTGGATGATGAACTAATACTGGAATTGCTACCGCGTCCGCTGTGCCTAACCTTCCTATGATCAGTAGCAGGTCGCACCGCTCAAATAGTTTTCTACATGTAGATGGAAGTATCACGACAGCCTGACATTGTCTACCGCCTTTCAGTGACCTCCCGCCCATTTGGGGCAATAAAAAAATTGGATGGGTCCACGCAACTTGACCACTTACACCACTCCTAGTTCAGATGAAATCCATGACTCTGAAACGTAAAGATCGTCCTCCTTTCCCCAAGTGTAACACTTGTTGATACGACTCCACTAAGTAGTTATATCTAGGTTGGAAAGGAAGATTCTCCAATATTTCTCAAGCTGTTGCTTGTTAATGGATATCGACTTGTTCCATGAATTTACCCCTCGAGCGTTGAGGTGGTAACACAATATTAGACTTGCAGCAACTAAATTGCTTCGAGAAAATATCTGTCCCCTGACAGTTTTGAGTGGAGAGTTTAAAATGAATAGCAGTTACTTAATTCAGGTTTCCCATATTTTTTATAGTTGAGCGAGCATTTAAATCCTCTTAAAAGACAGATTTAAATGGAAAAATATTGTTTTGGAAACCTCTTTTTGATTTGAAAATAATTAATAATATTTATTAAATGAATAAACCTCAAATGAATATTCGAAAATAATATTCATTAAATAAATAAACGTCAAATGAATATTCGAAAATAATATTCATTAAATAAATAAACGTCAAATGAATATTCGAAAATAATATTCATTAAATAAATAAACGTCAAATGAATATTCGAAAATAATATTCATTAAATAAATAAACGTCAAATGAATATTCGAAAATAATATTCATTACATAAATAAACCTTAAATGAATATTCGATAATAATATTCATTAATAAATAATCCTCAAATGAATATTCAAAATAATATTCATTAATAAATAATCCTCAAATGAATATTCAAAACTAATATTCATTAATAAATAATCCTCAAATGAATATTCAAAACTAATATTCATTAAATAAATAAATAATCCTCGAATGAATATTCAATAATTAAACCTCGAATGAATAATAATATTTATTAAATAAATATACTTCGAATGAATAATAAAATAATATTCATTAAATAAATGATCCTTAAATGGATATTCACAATAATATACTTCAAGTCAATAATCCCCAAATGAATATTCATAAATAATATACTTTAAGTCAATAATCCTCAAATGAATATTCATACATAATATAAATAGTAAATCCTCGAATAACAGTACCCGATATCTTTATCGGAAAATAACCTTTATCATATACAAAATATAATCACTTCTGATCTTTCAAGAAAATCACACGCCCTTATCCTAGGGCAAATATAAAGCCCTAGCTTATAGCTGATATCCCATATCTAGCTTATAAGCCAGTTACCAAATCATTTTCAAAAAATAACCTTCGAATGAGTTAATATTCAAATAACATTCCTCAAATCATTTCCAGGTAATTAATACTTTCTAGAAATATAATTAATGTTTAATAATAATATTCCTCAAGATGAATAGTACTCTGCCGCTGGAATCCCTCCGGGTTTCCACGACTATCTATATAACACAAATATCGACTCCCGGTCTAGAGTCGAAACAATAAACATGCTCTTATCTATAGAGCTACAAGGTATCCCGGTTCATAAGTACATTATCTCACAGCTCGTATAATATCCAAAAGTCAAATTCTATTTAACACGATATATAACATGTATCGCAAAACTGTATAACTCCACACATGGCAACAACAGTAATATATAATCAATACTTCAAGGTATAGATTTAGGAAACTTGCCACAATACTCACAACAAAGATTTGATATATATAACTTGGGAATACACAAGTATTGAATATTTGAAAATATACCTACTCTGAACAATAGAGTAAGGTTTAGTAAACTTGCCTGATGCTCGAGAAGTGATAGGGGTTCGCGAAGATGCCGGATAATCTAGACAAAGTCAAAGAAAACGTACGATTAATCCCCTGGATAATCCACTTGTACTCAATGCTTAAACACGTAAGCGAAACACAACCAAGGCATTACTAGCTCGTTATAGGCTCATACTAAGTCCATGTTAATCGACAATTTCTTAAGTCGTAGGTTTAGTCCGAAATCGATCCTCGAATACAAGTTATACTTAATCATTTACAACATTGGTTTCTAAGTCATGTTCTTAGTGGTTTTCACTTGCGCAACCTCTGCTGTCGCATTTTTATAAAATCGAAAAATAATCTTTTTAATACGAATCGTTTTCGTGAGCCTTTCTAACTGTCTCTAGTATTATTCCTCAAAGTTTCATATTTTAATATGGCTTCTAAGTGGTCCAAATATAGCCTCAAAGTGACTGACCAGAGATGGGTTGTTCCTCCGAACGGCGTTTACTAAAACTCACTTTTCTCTTAAACCGTAAATCATAACGACATGATTCTTGCGCTCACGTAAACTAGAAAACAATCTCTACACACTCATGTTCATCATTGAACCAAAAGAGGCAGTTAGGTGTTCAGATTCTAGGCAGTTTATAGAGTTACCGAAAATCGGGCATTACGACGGCTTACAATCGAATAATCCAATTTTGTCACAACATAACCAAGCCACACCGGGCATACCATACATCCATAACCTCAACAAACAACCATAATACACCTCTAAGATCAGTGGTGTGGCTCAAATCCAACACCCATCCTTTTACACATTTAAACAAAGCCAAACAATCACTAACTCACTTAATCATGATCTTAACTTTACATGAACATCAAACCACTTCAAAACTCATATAAACAAAAAGGGGCAGAGGTTTTTATACCTTCCTTGATGCTCTACCAACACCAACCAGTGGTCACAATCACTCAACAAGCCTTAGATACTCCTTACAAAGCTTAAACCTTAAGATTCAATCAAGAAAACAAGTTAACAATTTTCGGAGTTACTATTCATCATCACTTTGTAAACTCCATATAAAATCGAAAACCAAGATTTTGGTGCTAAGCTTTTTACCAGACCTTGTACTCTTCATAAGCTTTCTTTTGAGCTATAGATCGCCAAATTTAAATCTTCCTAGCTAGGGTTTTGAGTCCCATCTTCCCGCTGGACAGAAACTGGACAGTTTGGGTTCTCCAACTTGGGGAAGAAATTTGGCTAGGCTACACTCCTTTCTTTGCCATGAAATTTGGAACGAATGTTGCCCATGGAGTGGAGAAGCTATGGTTAAAATTTGGTGATTTAAGGATGGATAGAAATGGAGTTATGGATTTTTCTTTCCTTGATGCTCCTGCTGGGCAGAATGGGAGGGGAGCTCCTCTTCCTTCTTCTTTTCTTTGTTTTGGTTAATAATGATAAGAATGCTGATATTTGTGGTATTTTAATGGTCAAAATGGTGAGTCATGGTCCTTGGTGCCTTCTTCTTTCGACATTTGTCGAACATGCACTGGTTCCATTAAAGTAACTTTACTGGTTCGCTTTCCTTTCACATGTATGATCCAAATGTTGCATTCCTCGAATTAATCTTGTTACATGTTACTTCCATGTCTATATTTAATCCTGTAAATGTTGCCTTGTTCTTCTTGAAACGATTCGAAATATTTTCTAAAGGGCGAATAAAACTCTACGCGGTTCTCGCAGTGAATAGTAACTATTCACTATTCACTTCAACAATCGAATCCTTAAATCGACTTTAATAATATAATAAAATTCCAAAATATTAAATCCTCAAATCCTCAATTTTAATATCTCATTTCTTGAATATAATAATATATAATTCGCTGCCCGGTCGAATATTACACCAAAAATAAATTTTGGAATTTCTGAATTCCGATTGTCTTTGCATTCACTTATTTACTCCGTAGATCACTAATATGACTTCGGAATATCCACACTACGTCTCGTACATAGGTGGCATGAAAAATTTTCTTAACCCTCAAAATCACTATTCATCCACCAAATTCACTATTCACTGATGCACTTAATCATAATAAGAAAAGTTTTAATTTTACCAAAAATTCGGGTTATTACAGTCTCCCCTCCTTAAAAGGATTCCGTCCCGGAATCAGCTTAGGAATAACTGGGGGTACTTCTCTCCCATTGCACTTTCTAACTCCCAAGTGGATTCTTCCACTTCTTGATTTTCCACAGGTTGCTCTTTGTAAGTCATACCAGGTTATATATCTACCTGCTCGTACTCTACATATGCCGGGCATCTACTGACGTAGCATTGACACATGAACCTCGTTATGACCATTCTACAGTTTGGGGGTAAGGCTGGCTCGTAGGCCACCTTCCTGACGCGTCTTAAATCTCAGATGGCCCAATGAATCTCGGGCTCAACTTCCCTTTCTGTCCAAATCTCATTAATTCTTTCAATGGAGATACCTTTAGCATCACGAATCGCTAACCTCATACTCTCTATCTTGTTTGTACAGAAATACACCAGCATAAACTTGTTTGTCATTCATCAACTTTGCATTTAGCTTATCAGTAGCAGTACTATCTCTATACTCGCGGGCTTAGTCCGCATAATTTCTCTGTCTGTCTTGGTTGTCACTAGCCGCTTGTTGGTGAAATCTTTTGTCCTTCTAGTTTGTTGGACTAACTTGGGTTTTGTGTAAAATCTCATCCTTTAATTCCCGATCATTCGGAATCCATCTCTGTCTCATTTTAATCGAGGGTATCGGCCACCACATTGGCCTTCCCCGGATGGTAGTGTATCTCACAGTCATAATCCTAGGTCAATTCTAGTCATTTCTCCATCTCATGTTATCTACTATCACGGGTAACTCAAAGTCCATTCATTACATTCCATAAAAACTTGTGGGTGCATTAGTCAATCCCAAAATAACCTCGCCGAAAACTCGAAGTGTCTATTCCTAGTACGAATCGCAGTCTTGGGTATATCCTCGGATTTAACTTCCAACTGGCGATATCCAGTTCTTGAATAAATTTGGAAATACACAGCGTTCTTCCGCTGATCAAACAATCATTACAAGGGTACCTATTCTCCATGTCGAACTCATACAACTCTCGAGGTTCGATACATAATCTTGTGCTAACATCTTTCTCTCTTACAACAACACCGGGCTCTCCATGGTGGTACACTGGGTCTTATCATATCCTTATACAACAACTCTTGTAACTGAGTCACTAACCATTTCATTCCCATTATACTCTGAATACTCGGTATTCATTCTCATGTCATCCAAATCGATATCTGGTAGCTCATTAAAACCTTGTACAATCTCCCAAAACCATTGTAGTTTCCTTTCTACTTGGTATCTCTTTTCTTGGCGTCAACCATAAGAGCTAATTAAGCCTCGTATCTCTAGCGTAATAGTTTCTTAGTCTGAACTATATTCAAGAATCTCTGAATCTGTCTCCATTCTTTATTTATTACTCTCTCTCCCTTACAATCAGTCTGGGCTCCATATATTTCCGAAAATTATTCCTCTAGAACCGCACACGCTGCACCTCTCCCAAGTCACAATACCAGCTCCCTCTGACTCCATCGCCAGTACTTATCTTGCTAACCCAGAGGTAGTGTCCATTCGTAAACAACTCCTCCAAAATCTCAATCTCACCATAGGGTATCTATCTAACACCGTTGTCACTGGAGTTCACGGCACATCGCTATTTCTTTCACATATATCGATTGACACTCTTTCCATTATCATAATATCCTTGGGAGAATAAACCAATTCATTGATATGTCACTAACATTCTATTCGTCTTAGGGATTCGCTCCTGTCATAGGCGATTTCGTTGCGAATCTAATTCCTATCAGCGAATTTTGACTTATTTGACCTGGTTGGCCTCCCCTTGAAATTCAATAAAGATAACAAGAATCATGGAGCTTTGAAAAGATAGCTCCTATATTAAGGAAAACGTCACACACTGGTGATCATAAGGTTATGAGTTTTAAGGTAACCTTATTGGAGGTAAGAGAATTTACCGAGAGATCAACATGATCATAAGAACTCAATGTTGTGTGCCTCGATTGAGACATTACTAAAGGTAATTAGCCTTCTTGTATTTCACAACTCACAAGTGATGGCGTCCCATCAGACTTCTATCACTTAGACAGATAGTCCTTGTAGCCCCTATAAGTATAGGGTTGTTCGTCTCAGTGGAAGTTGAGAAGTATGAAAGCAATTCGAGATCAATTTAATGATTATCGTCTTTCGACAATATTTCTCAAAGGAACACCTTGGATTAAAATTGAACAGATTCCAAAGGTGCGGTTTTCCAAAGAAAAGAATAACCAAAAAGATACTGGTACTTAACAAACAAGTGGTGAGGTATCACCATAGGGTCATTCAATATTTGAAGAAAAGTGAAAGCTTAAATAACATCATTTGACAGGGCTTCAAAAACCTGAAAGTAGGCATCGTGACAGCCTCTAACATAATTGAAATTAATTATGATTTAACACAAGTGTTATAAAATAACTTCGAAGAGGGAATATACCCTTTATCAGAATTCTTTCTTGGAAAGAGGTCAAGATAGATCATAGATTGGGGAAATATCCCACATAATTTGCAAATGGGGAGGGTACTACCAAGGTCTCTACGGATGCCTTTTATGTCGGCTCCTCTGATGGATAATCGTTCTATTCCAAAGCTTTTCTTTTCCACGCACCCTAAGGTGTTCGATACTTACGTCATTGCCGACTTATAATAGTCGCTAAGAATTCAACCATCACAATTGCAATCGCAGGGAGTTCCATTCGACTAGGCGCAAACATCTCAAGTAAGCGTTCTGTTCTATAAGAAGACTTCGATACCGTTGTCGCCCATAGCAATGACAATTCCACATGTCGACTGGGCGGTACTTCGGAAGCTCGTTAGAAACTACAAGCTTAAATCCGGTCTCTATTTCAATCATCCTTATACCCAATATTCCTTCTCCCATATCAATCCTGTGCGCTACCTAAGCTTAACACTTTTGGCACAATAGCCTTTTCATTTAAGTCAATCCCGGAATTTCTCAGTCCGTCTTGGTCCTTAAATATATTTCGCTTTTACCGTCCAATCTCAACTTCATCATTTTATCTCTACAATCAATTATAGCAATCAGGGTCTGTGCACCAACCCATATAACAGCTATCTTATCCAATCCACAGGGTTCGCTCTAATTTCCACTCTCTTTGGTGACATCCTCTAGTAATCAGAAAGACAAGGTTTGCCAAATTTTGCTGAATTTCTCTCCAAATCTGGGAAATTTGATCAATCTATTTACCTACTAGTAATTCTCGGGTCTGATTTCCGACCTTTCTGTTCTATCCTCATAATTCCTTCCTGGTTTCCTGAGGGTGGTAAATCTCGTCCTCGATTATGTCTTAGCGTGCTTGTCTTACAATAACATTTGCATGGTACATATACCCAAAATTCTCCTTGAGATAATAAAATCCCTCAATGATGTAATAGACAATATTTCTAGTGGAATCGCTGGTCGTGGGGGATTGAAACCTCATAGCCAAAGCAATTCCTTTCACTATTCTAGGAGACTAAGTACCCTTAATCGTTCGTGAAAATCTGAACATCTTGGTTCTTACGTATGCCACCTCCTTATGGGCAACTATAACCAACTACGAGTAACAGGTTTCGTTCAAGTCGAATCAATCCACTGATACTGGCTATACTACCTCTACCTCTTCTGCTTTGGAGACTCTACTCCATTTTCTTTGTCATATCTCTTGATGAATCATGAACGATCCTTAAACCCTCGTCTCATCACTTATTTATCCCTTGAAGGTTCGTCCGGTCCTATTGTACGACCTCAAGTAACATACTACATCTTTATCAATCAACACGTCTCTACAAGATTCTTTCCTTGACCCACTATGGGGTCTTCCTCTAGATCCTCCTATGGATCTTCCTTTATCGGGTCTCCGTCCATTTCAAGGAACGCATCATCAATTGCCTACTCGAAGGCCTCGGGGTCTGGTATCTCAGAATCCCATCAATCTATTACTCATACGAATCGAGGTGACTAACCATGAAGTTCTAAGTACGGTTTCCCAGAAGAAGTCCCCTCTCGGGCTTCATCTCAAACAGTCAGGGTCATGTCCTCTAACCCGACTACGAACTTAATTTGAGCTCTAGATGTTCTTATCATTATTAAGGGTATTGTAAGACTCGATCTCCTATCGTTTCTGAGGACTGTAACCTAACGCTCTGATACCATTTCTGTAACAGCCCCAAATCCGGGGTCAGGGATTTAGGGTAGTCACGATCCATGTACTCCTTGCCTTACCTGTATTACTCACACCATTCATAATTCACCTGCTCATGACCCCACAACATATGTCTCTCACACACACACACACACAGGTTAGAGTCTCAGAAACGACACAATACAACAACTGCGGAATAAATAATTTTTATTACAATACCCAAATGTCTTTTGAATCTGTCACTGATACAATTTCTAAGTAATGTTACATTACCAACTTAGTCTTCTGATGCTCACAATCCTCTCATACCATTCATATCTATACATAAGTTGAATACCAAAAGTTGTAGCCTGATTCGATTGGTTCGTACTACTCTTCGGGATCACTGCTAGAAACTGTTTATGGAAACGCCTTGCGGGGTATGTGCCGACCCATTGGCATCCTGCTTCGCTGCTATATAACATATATAAACAATAGCAAGAGTGAGCGATAGCTCAGCAAGGTAATAAAAATATGGCATAATCCCGCCTTTAATTCAACCCAGAAATAAAGCGGGTATAAGACAATAATTTGTCAAAGTATCTCGATACTGAAATCATTTCCTTATCGGAATGTATTCCCAAAAACAGTACCATTATTGTACTTCAAATATCATTTTCATAATATTTCTGCAAACTTGTGCTATATTATGAACAAAGTTCTAGTATAAAAGATGAGGTTTCAAAGTAAACCAATATAACCTTTCCAAAAATATCTGCTATATAAGCAGAATATCAACACATAACTTAAAAGATGAAGTTATAAGGTGATTCAGTATAAACAACTCCCTTACCATAACTCATGTTATGTAAGGTATCCACAGAGTCATATGATATAAAAGATGAAGTTATATGGATTTATTGTCACTTCATTTCCAAACACTTTTCGACCCCCTGCCAACATGATTGGTTCTTTATCCCAATGCATGTTGCAGGAATATCCAAATTGGATGATGAACTAATACTGGAGTTGCTACCGCGTCCGCTGTGCCTAACCTTCCTATGATCAGTAGCAGGTCGCACCGCTCAAATAGTTTTCTACATGTAGATGGAAGTATCACGACAGCCTGACATTGTCTACCGCCTTTCAGTGACCTCCCGCCCATTTGGGGCAATAAAAAAATTGGATGGGCCCACGCAACTTGACCACTTACACCACTCCTAGTTCAGATGAAATCCATGACTCTGAAACGTAAAGATCGTCCTCCTTTCCCCAAGTGTAACACTTGTTGATACGACTCCACTAAGTAGTTATATCTAGGTTGGAAAGGAAGATTCTCCAATATTTCCCAAGATGTTGCTTGTTAATGGATATCGACTTGTTCCATGAATTTACCCCTCGAGCGTTGAGGTGGTAACACAATATTAGACTTGCAGCAACTAAATTGCTTCGAGAAAATATCTGTCCCCTGACAGTTTTGAGTGGAGAGTTTAAAATGAATAGCAGTTACTTAATTCAGGTTTCCCATATTTTTTATAGTTGAGCGAGCATTTAAATCCTCTTAAAAGACAGATTTAAATGGAAAAATATTGTTTTGGAAACCTCTTTTTGATTTGAAAATAATTAATAATATTTATTAAATGAATAAACCTCAAATGAATATTCGAAAATAATATTCATTAAATAAATAAACGTCAAATGAATATTCGAAAATAATATTCATTAAATAAATAAACGTCAAATGAATATTCGAAAATAATATTCATTAAATAAATAAACGTCAAATGAATATTCGAAAATAATATTCATTAAATAAATAAACGTCAAATGAATATTCGAAAATAATATTCATTACATAAATAAACCTTAAATGAATATTCGATAATAATATTCATTAATAAATAATCCTCAAATGAATATTCAAAATAATATTCATTAATAAATAATCCTCAAATGAATATTCAAAACTAATATTCATTAATAAATAATCCTCAAATGAATATTCAAAACTAATATTCATTAAATAAATAAATAATCCTCGAATGAATATTCAATAATTAAACCTCGAATGAATAATAATATTTATTAAATAAATAGACTTCGAATGAATAATAAAATAATATTCATTAAATAAATGATCCTTAAATGGATATTCACAATAATATACTTCAAGTCAATAATCCCCAAATGAATATTCATAAATAATATACTTTAAGTCAATAATCCTCAAATGAATATTCATACATAATATAAATAGTAAATCCTCGAATAACAGTACCCGATATCTTTATCGGAAAATAACCTTTATCATATACAAAATATAATCACTTCTGATCTTTCAAGAAAATCACACGCCCTTATCCTAGGGCAAATATAAAGCCCTGGCTTATAGCTGATATCCCATATCTAGCTTATAAGCCAGTTACCAAATCATTTTCAAAAAATAACCTTCGAATGAGTTAATATTCAAATAACATTCCTCAAATCATTTCCAGGTAATTAATACTTTCTAGAAATATAATTAATGTTTAATAATAATATTCCTCAAGATGAATAGTACTCTGCCGCTGGAATCCCTCCGGGTTTCCACGACTATCTATATAACACAAATATCGACTCCCGGTCTAGAGTCGAAACAATAAACATGCTCTTATCTATAGAGCTACAAGGTATCCCGGTTCATAAGTACATTATCTCACAGCTCGTATAATATCCAAAAGTCAAATTCTATTTAACACGATATATAACATGTATCGCAAAACTGTATAACTCCACACATGGCAACAGCAGTAATATATAATCAATACTTCAAGGTATAGATTTAGGAAACTTGCCACAATACTCACAACAAAGATTTGATATATATAACTTGGGAATACACAAGTATTGAATATTTGAAAATATACCTACTCTGAACAATAAAGTAAGGTTTAGTAAACTTGCCTGATGCTCGAGAAGTGATAGGGGTTCGCGAAGATGCCGGATAATCTAGACAAAGTCAAAGAAAACGTACGATTAATCCCCTGGATAATCCACTTGTACTCAATGCTTAAACACGTAAGCGAAACACAACCAAGGCATTACTAGCTCGTTATAGGCTCATACTAAGTCCATGTTAATCGACAATTTCTTAAGTCGTAGGTTTAGTCCGAAATCGATCCTCGAATACAAGTTATACTTAATCATTTACAACATTGGTTTCTAAGTCATGTTCTTAGTGGTTTTCACTTGCGCAACCTCTGCTGTCGCATTTTTATAAAATCGAAAAATAATCTTTTTAATACGAATCGTTTTCGTGAGCCTTCCTAACTGTCTCTAGTATTATTCCTCAAAGTTTCACATTTTAATATGGCTTCTAAGTGGTCCAAATATAGCCTCAAAGTGACTGACCAGAGATGGGTTGTTCCTCCGAACGGCGTTTACTAAAACTCACTTTTCTCTTAAACCGTAAATCATAACGACATGATTCTTGCGCTCACGTAAACTAGAAAAAAATCTCTACACACTCATGTTCATCATTGAACCAAAAGAGGCAGTTAGGTGTTCGGATTCTAGGCAGTTTATAGAGTTACCGAAAATCGGGCATTACGACGGCTTACAATCGAATAATCCAATTTTGTCACAACATAACCAAGCCACACCGGGCATACCATACATCCATAACCTCAACAAACAACCATAATACACCTCTAAGATCAGTGGTGAGGCTCAAATCCAACACCCATCCTTTTACACATTTAAACAAAGCCAAACAATCACTAAATCACTTAATCATGATCTTAACTTTACATGAACATCAAACCATTTCAAAACTCATATAAACAAAAAGGGGCAGAGGTTTTTATACCTTCCTTGATGCTCTACCAACACCAACCAGTGGTCACAATCACTCAACAAGCCTTAGATACTCCTTACAAAGCTTAAACCTTAAGATTCAATCAAGAAAACAAGTTAACAATTTTCGGAGTTACTATTCATCATCACTTTGTAAACTCCATATAAAATCGAAAACCAAGATTTTGGTGCTAAGCTTTTTACCAGACCTTGTACTCTTCATAAGATTTCTTTTGAGCTATAGATCGCCAAATTTAAATCTTCCTAGCTAGGGTTTTGAGTCCCATCTTCCCGCTGGACAGAAACTGGACAGTTTGGGTTCTCCAACTTGGGGAAGCAATTTGGCTAGGCTACACTCCTTTCTTTGCCATGAAATTTGGAACGAATGTTGCCCATGGAGTGGAGAAGCTATGGTTAAAATTTGGTGATTTAAGGATGGATAAAAATGGAGTTATGGATTTTTCTTTCCTTGATGCTCCTGCTGGGCAGAATGGGAGGGGAGCTCCTCTTCCTTCTTCTTTTCTTTGTTTTGGTTAATAATGATAAGAATGCTGATATTTGTGGTATTTTAATGGTCAAAATGGTGAGTCATGGTCCTTGGTGCCTTCTTCTTTCGACACTTGTCGAACATGCACTGGTTCCATTAAAGTAACTTTACTGGTTCGCTTTCCTTTCACATGTATGATCCAAATGTTGCATTCCTCGAATTAATCTTGTTACATGTTACTTCCATGTCTATATTTAATCCTGTAAATGTTGCCTTGTTCTTCTTGAAACGATTCGAAATATTTTCTAAAGGGCGAATAAAACTCTACGCGGTTCTCGCAGTGAATAGTAACTATTCACTTCAACAATCGAATCCTTAAATCGACTTTAATAATATAATAAAATTCCAAAATATTAAATCCTCAAATCCTCAATTTTAATATCTCATTTCTTGAATATAATAATATATAATTCGCTGCCCGGTCGAATATTACACCAAAAATAAATTTTGGAATTTCTGAATTCCGATTGTCTTTGCATTCACTTATTTACTCCGTAGATCACTAATATGACTTCGGAATATCCACACTACGTCTCGTACATAGGTGGCATGAAAAATTTTCTTAACCCTCAAAATCACTATTCATCCACCAAATTCACTATTCACTGATGCACTTAATCATAATAAGAAAAGTTTTAATTTTACCAAAAATTCGGGTTATTACAAAATGATACCTGATGTCGATGTGCTTCGTCCTCGAGTGTTGAACTGGGTTGTTGGAGATTGCTATGGCACTTGTGTTGTCGCAAAATATTGGAATCTTAGTCAACAAAAGTCCATAGTCACGGAGTTGGTTCCTTATCCACAAGATTTGAGCACAAAAGCTACCAAAAGCTATGTATTCAGCTTCAGCTGTTGATGTGGACACTAAGTGATGCTTCTTACTATACCAAGAAACTAACCTTCTTCCAAGAAACTGACAGCTTCCTGAAGTACTCTTCCGATCAATCTTACAACCTGCAAAATCTGAGTCTGTATATCCAATAAGATCAAATCTTGTATCTTTAGGGTACCAAATTCCAAGATTTGGGGTTCCCTTAAGATATCTAAATATTCGCTTAACAGCTATTAGATGAGATTCTTTGGGATCAGATTGAAACCTAGCATACAAGCATGTTGCAAACATTATATATGGTCTACTTGCAGTGAGATATAGTAAGGAGCCTATCATACCTCTATAGCTTGTGATGTCAACCTTCTTACCAGTTTCATCCTTATCAAACTTAGTGGAAGTTGGCATATGAGTCTTTGCTGTAGATGAGTCTTCCATTTGATACTTCTTCAGAAGATCTTTAATGTACTTGGACTGGCAAATGAATATTCCATCTAGCCTTTGATACACTTGCAGTCCAAGAAAGAATGACAATTCACCCATCATGCTCATTTCATATCGACTCTGCATTAACTTAGAAATCTCTTGCATAGATCATCATTAGTAGAACCAAATATTATGTCATCAACATATACTTGCACCAATATCAGATCAGTTTTGTGCTTTTTGTAAAAGAGAGTTTTATCTACGACACCTCTTGTAAAGTTATTTTCAAGTAAAAATTCAGAGAGAGTGTCATACCATGTCTTTGGAGCTTGTTTGAGTCCATAGAGAGCTTTGAATAGGAAGTACACAAAGTCTGCCAGTTTTGAATCCTCAAACCCTGGAGGTTGTTCCACATACACTTCTTCTTCTAGCTCCCCATTCAGAAAAGCACTCTTCACATCCATTTGATATACTTTGTAATTGGAATGTGCTGCGAATGACAGAAACATCCTGATGGCCTCAAGTCTTGCTACTGGTGCATCGATTTCATCATAATCTATACCCTCTTCTTGAGAGTAACCTTTAGCAACCAGTCTGGCTTTGTTTCTCGTTACAATGTCATCTTCATCCAGCTTATTTCTGAATACCCATCTTGTTCCTATAACAGATTTTCCTTTAGGCCTGGGTACCATCTTCCAAACTTTCTGCCTCTCAAACTGATTGAGTTCATCTTGCATTGCAATCACCCAATCTGGATCATTTAGGGCATCTTCGACTTTCTTAGGTTCTGTTTCTGAAAGAAACCCAGAATAGTGACATTCATTTTGTGATGTCCTCCTAGTTCTCACTCCTGTGTCCGGATCACCAATGATCAAGTGAAAGGGATGATCTCTATTCCATACCCTTTGTCTTGGCAGATGCGATCTTGATGATTCTTCTTGTTCAAAATGTTGTGGAGTGTGACTAGTTGATCCTTCTCCTGCTCCCCCTGAGTTGTTGCCGGTATGATCTGTTGACTTTGTTGATTGACTAGTGGATCCTGTAGTAGTTTGAGGATCTCCACCACTGTCACCACTTGGTTCAGAATCATTATCATCATCATTATTATTATTATTATTATTACCAGGAACAACTTCAGGTTCTTCTTCAATGTCAGAGAGATCTCCTGATAGATTTTCAAATACCAGGGATTCAGAGTTCTCTCTTGTTTGCAGGCCTGGTCTTTTGGTGTCATCAAATGTTACATTAAGGCTTTCCAACACCTTCTTATCTTCAATCACATACACCCTGTAAGCTTTAGATTCCAGAGAATAGCCCAGAAAAATGCCTTCATCTGCTTTGGCATCAAACTTGCCTAGATGTTCTCCATCTTTTAGTACAAAGCACTTTGCACCAAACACATGAAAGTACTTCAGTGTTGGTTTCTTGTTGGCCATTAACTCATACAGAGTCTTTTCATGATCTTTATTAATCAGGGTTCAATTCTGAGTGTAGCAAGCTGTATTCACTGCTTAAGCCCAAAAGTAAGTGAGAAGTATTGATTCATTTAACATTGTCCTTGCTGCTTCAACCAAGGTTCTGTTCTTCCTTTCCACTACTCCATTCAGTTGAGGAGTTCTTGGTGCTGAATACTGTCTTGATATTCCTTTCTCTGAGCAGAAATCATTAAGAACTGCATTCTTGAATTCAGTTCCATTGTCTGATCTGATTGTCCGCACAGGTAGCTTAGCTTCCACTTCTATCTTCTTGATGTGATCAATGATTAGTTGTGTTGCTTCATCCTTTGAATGTAAGAATAACACCCACGTGTACTTGGAGTAGTCATCCACCATCACTAATGCATATCTTTTTCTTGAAAGTGACATAACATTGACTGGACCAAATAAATCCATATGAATCAGCTGAAGAGGTTCAACAATGCTTGTCATTTCTCTGCTTCTGTGTGATGCCTTCTTAGACTTCCCTTTTTCACATGCTTCACATAGCCCCTCATGATAAAATTCCATCAGGGGCAACCCTCTCACTAACTCTCTCTTTACCAAAGAGTTCATAGTTTTGAAGTTCAAGTGTGAGAGCTTCTTATGCCATAGCCAACTTTGTTCTGAAGATGCCTTACTGTAGAAACATGTAATTTCTCCTTCACTGGTAGAACTTAAGTCAGCTATAAACAAATTTCCTTTTCTCACTCCCAGTAGAGCAAACTTCTCATCCTTCCTGTTTGTGATCAAGCACTTGTCCTTTCTGAAATCTACATTGTATCCTTTATCACATAATTGATTGATACTTAGAAGATTGTGCTTCAATCCTTCAACAAGAGAGATGTTTTCAATGATGATATTCCCAATTCTCAGATTACCATATCCCGTAGTGAATCCTTTGTTGTCATCTACAAAGGTTACAATCGGGCCGGTCTTCTTAACCACCTCTGTAAGCAGGGACTCTTCACCTGTCATGTGTCTAGAACAGCCACTATCCAGAATCCACACGACCTTTGAGCTTTTAACCTTACCCTGCAATCATAGATTGATTAAGCGGACTTTGGTACCCAAACTTGTTTGGGTCCTGAAGGTTTAGATACTTTAACATGAGCAACATTCAAGTTAGTCTTAACTTGTTTGACTTTCATGTTGTCTTCTAGCCTTCCTAAACTTCATCTTTTTGAAGCCTCTGACAATCATATCAACCATATCTTCCATGTCTGAGTCAGAAGAGTCATCATCAGTATTGGCATCAGGATTGCCATCAGTATCTGATGAAGAGTCATCAGGATCTGACTCAACTATTCTTGATTTCCTTCTAGAGACCTTCATAGCTTTTCCTTCTGATTTAGCCTCTACATTCAAGGTAATGGTCTTTGCCTTGCTGCTTTTCTTATTCTTTCTTTGTTGAACCTCAAGATCATGAGTTCTTAGCATTCCATAGACTTCATCAAGAGACACAGTGTTGAGATCATACTAATGTCTAATGATCGAGGTCTGAGTATCCCATTCTTCAGGTAAAGCTCTTAGAAACTTGGTGTTAGAATCTTCAGTTTCATATTCCTTGTCAACTAAAGATAAACTGTTCAGGAGTGTCAGAAATCTATCATATAAATCAGTCAGGCTCTCATCAGGTTTAGCATCGAATTGTTCATATTCTTGAATCAACGGAGCCCTTCTGTTTTTCTTGACAGATGTAGATCCCTGGCATTGAGTTTCCAAGGTATCCCAGATTTCTTTTACAGACTTGCATGCAATCACTCTGTTGGACATGACAGCATCAAGCCTACTGTGCAGGATGTTCTTTATCTTTGGCTCCCTCAGTACATGAGCTTTTTCTTCTGGAGTCCATTCACTCTTTGCCTTAACCACATAGTGTTCAGGTACAGTTTCTGTTCGTTCTATAATCCTGGTAGGAATATATGGTCCATCACGAATCCTGTCCAAGTAGTCAGGATCCATAGAACCCATCATTAAAATATATAGAATATATATTCTATCAGAATATATGGTTTCCACGTGGTTTATCGTGGTTGTAAATCACGAGGGTTGATCGTGCTAGTTTTGTTTTCTATTATGATTTTGTAATCTTGTAATCATGATTTGTATTCATGTTAGATTATGATCTGATGTAATAGAATAGGTATGTTATGTTGTATGTAACTATTTGATCGACGGAGTTGCAAGAAAACAAAGTTCTTCCGCTGATGCTACAAGATTTCGCCTATGCAACTTCGAACTGTTGTAACTTTTGTATACGGTGTCGGATTTGGATGAGTAATACCTTTTCGGAAAGGGATTGCGATGTTCTACACGATTGAAAAGTGACGTTGTCAAAGTTTCAGGTGCGTCTGAGCTCGTTTAGACCCTCAAACAGCGAGTTGAAGTTTTCGCATGATTTTCGGATGAAATTTTTTTTTGGCCATAATAGTGGATTTATTTTTTATTTTAATTTTTCTGCTATTTAATTTTAATTATTGCATTAAATAATTATTATGAGTGTTGTTAATTATGTGTGTAATTTTAATTGCATGGTTAACATAAATAGTACGACATGGACATAAATTTTCATTTATTGCTTTAATTAAATGTTTTATGTTATTAAATTATGTGTGTATTTGGAATGCATGTTAGACATAATTATAATGACATAAGCCCCATTTAATTATGTAGAGATGCATGCTATGCTATGTTATGTGTTCTTTGTATTGTTATTTTGATAACATGTGGACCTCGAAGAAATAACATAGGGCGATGCATCTAGATAAAATTACTCATGTTAAAATACTAAGTGGGAGAGGGAATTAATTTGATATTAGATCCCATGGTCATCCATTATTGGTTGTATGTAATTTAACACTAGAACGATTATGAATTGGATATATGTCACCCATCGTGGCGTATGATTTATGACGTTTGGGTAGTGTTAAGGATATTACTAGGACAATCTTCTTAAGTTAATCACGAATAATGAAAGGTAAGCTCACCCCATCGTGACATACCAAGTTTCATAGAATTCGAGAAAAAAGTTGGACATTCCTTGATTGATGTTGATAATGGATATTTCTGTCTTAGGGGTTGTGTTTTTAAGCGAGTCCGTCTGTGACTTCACCGAAAACACCTGGGATTTATCCATTGATACATCGAACGGATGGGTCTGACTAAAGGCAACTTAAGATCTAAATAATGGTATACACTTAGCTATGAAAGATAATATATAGTCCACCCTAACGTGGCGTATTATTTAGTAGTAGGACCGAAGTAATATTTAAATTTAAATGGTATATATGTCATCCATCATGGCGTACCAGATATTTATGGAATTTAAATATTAGTGCATTAATTTTAATTAATTATTAGAGGAAACAAATAGGTTTTAAGATATATGCAATTTTCTGATTAAGTGTTATATGCATGATTCTCAGGATAGAATGGGCTTTAATCCACTTTTCACCATACTTAAGGATAACAAACTTACCGGACCTAACTATATTGAATGGAAACGCAATTTGGACATAGTGTTGACTGCTGAAGAGTTTAAATTTTGTACTGTTGAACCCAAACCGGACCAGCCTGCTGCCGATGCTTCGGATGAGGATAAAGAGTATTTTAAGAAGTGGACTAAGGCAGATGAGATGTCGCGATGTTACATTCTGGCAGCAATGTCGGGTGTTTTGCAACATCAGCATCAGGCCATGACCACTGCTGCAGATATGCTCTATAATCTCAAGGAGCTTTTCGGAGATCAGAATAGGGCTGCTAGGCAAGTAGCAATGAAGTCTCTAATGAACACTCAGATGGCTGAAAAAACACCTGTAAGGGACCATGTTCTTCTGATGATGTCTCATATAAATGAACTAGAGGTCCTTGGTGCTGATATTGATGCGGAAACGCAGGTCGATATCATACTTATGAGTTTGCCAAAAAGCTTTGAGCCGTTTCGCTTGAATTACAACATGAACAAGAAGTTGTATAGTCTTGCAGAACTTCTGACAGAGCTTCAGGCAGCGGAATCATTATTTCAGCAGCATGTTCAGGTAAATGTGGCTGAGAAAGTTTCTTCTTCAAAGCCGAAAGGAAAGAAGAAGAAGAAGGTTCAGACACAGAAAGTTGTGAAACCATTGGGAGTTCAGAATTCAGTGAAGAAGCCTAAGGGCAAGTGCTTCAAGTGCAAGCAGTCGGGTCACTGGAAAAAGGATTGTCCTCTGTCTAAGAAGAACAATGCTGGTATGTCTCTTTCTCTTGTTACGGAAACATATATAGCGGCTATGTCTACGAGCACTTGGTGTGTAGACACAGGAGCCACTGATCATGTTTGTAATTCCATGCAGGGGTTCCAGAAAACCAGGCTGCTTAGAGATGGCGAGATATATGTGTTCATGGGAGATGCTACGAAAGTAGCAGTGGTTGCAGTTGGAGTTATTTCTTTATCTTTTGGTTATGATAGGATTTTGGTTTTGAATAATTGTCTTTATGTACCTTCATTTAGAAGGAATTTAATTTCGGTTTCTAAACTTGCTATGGATGGTTATAATGTTTGTTTGGATCATAATGTTTCCATTATGATGAATAAACGAGTTATATGTTCTGGTACATTGCAAGACAATTTATATATTATTAATCCTATAGAACCAATGCTGTAACCAAGTGAAATTAATAATACACTTTCTACCTCTAGTAAAAGAAAGGAACCTTCTGGATTGAACCAAACATATCTTTGGCACTTGAGATTAGGTCATATTAACTTAAGGAGGATTCAAAGATTGGTAGTAGATGGGCCTTTAGGCTCGTTGGCAGTGGAGCCATTTCCAGTCTGTGAATCTTGCTTGGAAGGAAAAATGACCAGTAGACCTTTTAAGGCAAAAGGAAATAGAGCCAAAGATGTGTTAGAATTGGTTCATACTGATTTATGTGGACCTATGAATATCCAAGCGAGAGGTGGGTATGAATATTTTGTCACTTTCATTGATGATTATTCGAGATATGGATACATTTATCTGTTGCACCGCAAGTCTGAGTGCTTTGAAAAATTCAAAGAGTACAAAGCAAGTGCGGAAAAGCGACATTCAGGAAAATGTATCAAGTCACTACGATCAGATCGTGGGGGCGAATACCTACTTGGAGAATTTAGAGAATATTTATCAGAACATGGGATTTCATCCCAGTTGACTGCACCTGGCACACCTCAGCAGAATGGTGTAGCAGAAAGAAGGAACCAGACTCTTTTAGAGAGTGTTAGATCGATGATGAGTTATTCGAATTTACCCAAGTCGTTTTGGGGGCATGCTCTAGAAACATCGGCTTATCTTCTAAACTTGGTACCTTCTAAGTCAGTTCCAAAAACTCCAAAAGAATTGTGGACTAGTACCAAACCTAGTTTGAAACACATTCGGATTTGGGGTTGTCCAGCACATGTGCTGAACTAGAACGTGACTAAGTTAGATTCTCGTACAGAAGTGAGGCTGTTTGTGGGTTATCCCAAGGGAACAAAAGGGTATTTGTTTTATAGTCCTAAGGATCGGGATATCATTGTAAGCACCAATGCTAGATTCTTAGAGGAAGACTATATAATGAATCACAAACCCATGAGTACTGTTGTTTTAGAGGAACTAGTGGGAGGACAAGATAATTCTAATATGCCACCGGTACAAGTAGAACAACCACAAGTAAATGAACAACCTATCACTAATACCACTCCAATGCTTCGTCGTAGTGGGAGGGTTGTTAAACAACCTGAGAGGTTCATGTTTTTGGGAGAGTCTTCGGACTTAGTCTCTGGTGAACATGATGAGGATCCCAGGACATACGAAGAAGCAATGCAAGATAAGGATGCAGATCTTTGGCAAAAGGCTATGCAATCTGAGATGGAATCTATGTATTCCAATAAAGTCTGGGATCTCGTGGAACCACCCAGTGGTGTAAAACCCATTGGATGCAAGTGGATCTACAAAAGAAAAAGAGGATCTGACAAAAAGGTGAAAGCCTGGAAAGCAAGACTTGTTGCGAAAGGGTATACTCAGAAACAAGGAATTGATTATGAGGAAACCTTTTCTCCGGTAGTCATGCTTAAGTCAATCCGGATTCTTTTATCTATAGCAGCTCATCTCGATTATGAGATTTGGCAAATGGATGTCAAGACAGCTTTCCTAAATGGAAGTCTTGATGAAAACATCCATATGCAGCAACCAGAGGGATTCATCAAAGAGGGACAAGAGCATCTAGTGTGTAAGCTTAAGAAGTCCATTTATGGACTGAAACAAGCTTCCAGGGAGTGGAACATTCGTTTTGATCAGGCCGTCCAGACAAATGGTTATGATCAGAGTCCAAGCGAAGCATGTGTGTATAGGAAAAGTGAAGGAAATGCAGTGGTTTTTCTAGTACTATATGTAGATGACATTTTGCTCATTGGAAACAATATAGAGATGTTGTCATCTATTAAGGCATGGTTGTTCAAACAATTTGAAATGAAAGACTTAGGTGAAGCCGCATACATTCTTGGGATCAAAGTTATAAGAGATCGCAAGAAAAGAACGTTGGCTTTATCTCAAGAACCGTACATTGATGAGGTATTGGCTCGTTTTAACATGCAGGACTCTAAGAAGGGTAATTTACCTTTTAGACATGGAGTCTCTCTATCAAAGGAGCAGTGTCCTAAGACACCTAAGGAGATAGAGAACATGAAAGCAGTTCCTTATGCTTCAGCATGTGGAAGCTTAATGTATGTCATGTTATGCACGAGACCTGATATTTGCTTTGCCGTAGGCATGGTCAGTAGATATCAGTCCAATCCAGGTCAGGAACATTGGAGTGCAGTAAAAACGATACTTAAGTACTTGCGAAGGACTAAGAAGTATATGTTAATTTACAAGGCTTCAGACTTGTTTCCTGTGGGTTATACCGATTCAGATTTCCAGACAGATAGGGATAAGAGGAAGTCAACCTCGGGGTGTGTTTTTACTTTAGGAGGTGGAGCTGTAATATGGAGGAGTGTGAAGCAGAAATGCATCGCAGACTCAACCATGGAAGCTGAATATGTGGCAGCCTCTGAGGCAGCCAAGGAGGCTACATGGTTCCGGAATTTCCTGCTGGATTTGAATGTAGTTCCTAATTTGCCACGGCAAATCACAATTTATTGTGATAATACTGGTGCTGTTGCAAATACAAAGGAACCACGAGAACATAAAGTAGCAAAACACATTGAGCGTAAGTATCACCTCATACGACAGTTCGTTAAGCGAGGAGATATTATTGTGACTGATATAGCATCAAAGGACAACCGGGCTGATCCTTTCACGAAGAGTTTACCAGCTAAGGTTTTTGAAGAACACGTGGAGGAGATAGGAGTCAGATGTCTGGTCACAGAATAGTTATTTAAACTGGTAGCGGATTATATTAATAAACACTGATATACTCAAAGAATAGCTTGAGTATAAGTGGGAGATTGTTGGGTTTTATACTAAACTATTCATTAGTAGTATATAAACATTGTCCATTTTATTGAGAATCTTGATTGCATATTTTTACATTGTCTATTTATTATATATTGTGGATAATTTAGTATCAAATGGGATAACAGAAGATTAAATTATCAGTGTCTATATATAATATAAAGGGTTCACAGTTTAAGTGGAATTAGACAAACCACTGGAATAACTGAAATATTATTTGGGAATAGTTTATCTTGACTATTAAATAATACTTGTATACTTTGTGTATATTGAACATGATCAAATTTAGAATTGTTCCCTTAAACTGATTAAGAAGGTGAACTAAGATTCTATGTTATTATTAATGCTTAGGTTTTTAATCCGGATATAGTAATTGACACGCTCTTCTATTGTATTCACAAATTCCCTTGAGCGAAGTGTGGCCTCCGTCTTCTCAAGTTAACCTCTCTTCTTGCTCCTAGGTGGCTACAATATTTTTCTTAACCAACCCTAGCAAGAAGAGAATAAGAATATATATAGGGCTACAATAGGGATCATGGATAATTAGGTTGGGCCTTTTAATTACATCCTGGGCCTAGCCCAATGTAATTAAATATTAATTCAATCCATTAAAGAATTAATATTTGCACTACCTTTCCTAATACCGCAACTTAATTAATTAATTCGGTTCCAATATTATTTGCTTATTAAATTCCCCATGTTTAAAATAGCGCATGCCCATTAATTAAATAAATTACTGATAATTCATTTAATTAACATCTTATATCCTTGATCATCCACTCTACCTTTATTTAATTATGCCGGAATAAATCCACCTGCAGGGTTTCACATAATTAAATCCTTTTGAGCTTTCAAGGGGACATCATTAACCCGAATATTATCAGGACACGGATTCCTTCAATAAATAATATTCACCATATATATTATTCCATCACCCAAAATATAATGATATAATTCAAAAGAATTATTTCATATATAAATCAAAGCATGTAAATAATATACACGTGTCAATTACTATATCCGGATTAAGAACCTAAGCATTAATAATAACATAGAATCTTAGTTCACCTTCTTAATCAGTTTAAGGGAACAATTCTAAATTTGATCCTGTTCAATATACACAAAGTATACAAGTATTATTTAATAGTCAAGATAAACTATTCCCCAATAATACTTCAGTTATTCCAGTGGTTTGTCTAATTCCACTTAAACTGTGAACCCTTTATATTATATATAGACACTGATAATTTAATCTTCTGTTATCCCATTTGATACTAAATTATCCACAATATATAATAAATAGACAATGTAAAAATATGCAATCAAGATTCTCAATAAAATGGACAATGTTTATATACTACTAATGAATAGTTTAGTATAAAACCCAACAATCTCCCACTTATACTCAAGCTATTCTTTGAGTATATCAGTGTTTATTAATATAATCCGCTACCAGTTTAAATAACTATTCCGTGACCAGACATCTGACTCCTATCTCCTCCACGTGTTCTTCAAAAACCTTAGCTGGTAAACTCTTCGTGAAAGGATCAGCCCGGTTGTCCTTTGATGCTATATCAGTCACAATAATATCTCCTCGCTTAACGAACTGTCGTATGAGGTGATACTTACGCTCAATGTGTTTTGCTGCTTTATGTTCTCGTGGTTCCTTTGTATTTGCAACAGCACCAGTATTATCACAATAAATTGTGATTTGCCGTGGCAAATTAGGAACTACATTCAAATCCAGCAGGAAATTCCGGAACCATATAGCCTCCTTGGCTGCCTCAGAGGCTGCCACATATTCAGCTTCCATGGTTGAGTCTGCGATGCATTTCTGCTTCACACTCCTCTATATTACAGCTCCACCTCCTAAAGTAAAAACACACCCCGAGGTTGACTTCCTCTTATCCCTATCTGTCTGGAAATCTGAATCGGTATAACCCACAGGAAACAAGTCTGAAGCCTTGTAAATTAACATATACTTCTTAGTCCTTCGCAAGTACTTAAGTATCGTTTTTACCGCACTCCAATGTTCCTGACCTGGATTGGACTGATATCTACTGACCATGCCTACGGCAAAGCAAATATCAGGTCTCGTGCATAACATGACATACATTAAGCTTCCACATGCTGAAGCATAAGGAACTGCTTTCATGTTCTCTATCTCCTTAGGTGTCTTAGGACACTGCTCCTTTGATAGAGAGACTCCATGTCTAAAAGGTAAATTACCCTTCTTAGAGTCCTGCATGTTAAAACGAGCCAATACCTCATCAATGTACGGTTCTTGAGATAAAGCCAACGTTCTTTTCTTGCGATCTCTTATAACTTTGATCCCAAGAATGTATGCGGCTTCACCTAAGTCTTTCATTTCAAATTGTTTGAACAACCATGCCTTAATAGATGACAACATCTCTATATTGTTTCCAATGAGCAAAATGTCATCTACATATAGTACTAGAAAAACCACTGCATTTCCTTCACTTTTCCTATACACACATGCTTCGCTTGGACTCTGATCATAACCATTTGTCTGGACGGCCTGATCAAAACGAATGTTCCACTCCCTGGAAGCTTGTTTCAGTCCATAAATGGACTTCTTAAGCTTACACACTAGATGCTCTTGGCCCTCTTTGATGAATCCCTCTGGTTGCTGCATATGGATGTTTTCATCAAGACTTCCATTTAAGAAAGCTGTCTTGACATCCATTTGCCAAATCTCATAATCGAGATGAGCTGCTATAGATAAAAGAATCCGGACTGACTTAAGCATGACTACCGGAGAAAAGGTTTCCTCATAATCAATTCCTTGTTTCTGAGTATACCCTTTCGCAACAAGTCTTGCTTTCCAGGCTTTCACCTTTTTGTCAGATCCTCTTTTTCTTTTGTAGATCCACTTGCATCCAATGGGTTTTACACCACTGGGTGGTTCCACGAGATCCCAGACTTTATTGGAATACATAGATTCCATCTCAGATTGCATAGCCTTTTGCCAAAGATCTGCATCCTTATCTTGCATTGCTTCTTCGTATGTCCTGGGATCCTCATCATGTTCACCAGAGACTAAGTCCGAAGACTCTCCCAAAAACATGAACCTCTCAGGTTGTTTAACAACCCTCCCACTACGACGAAGCATTGGAGTGGTATTAGTGATAGGTTGTTCATTTACTTGTGGTTGTTCTACTTGTACCGGTGGCATATTAGAATTATCTTGTCCTCCCACTAGTTCCTCTAAAACAACAGTACTCATGGGTTTGTGATTCATTATATAGTCTTCCTCTAAGAATCTAGCATTGGTGCTTACAATGATATCCCGATCCTTAGGACTATAAAACAAATACCCTTTTGTTCCTTTGGGATAACCCACAAACAGCCTCACTTCTGTACGAGAATCTAACTTAGTCACGTTCTTGTTCAGCACATGTGCTGGACAACCCCAAATCCGAATGTGTTTCAAACTAGGTTTGGTACTAGTCCACAATTCTTTTGGAGTTTTTAGAACTGACTTAGAAGGTACCAAGTTTAGAAGATAAGCCGCTGTTTCTAGAGCATGCCCCCAAAACGACTTGGGTAAATTCGAATAACTCATCATCGATCTTGTTCAGCACATGTGCTGGACAACCCCAAATCCGAATGTGTTTCAAACTAGGTTTGGTACTAGTCCACAATTCTTTTGGAGTTTTTAGAACTGACTTAGAAGGTACCAAGTTTAGAAGATAAGTCGTTGTTTCTAGAGCATGCCCCCAAAACGACTTGGGTAAATTCGAATAACTTATCATCGATCTAACACTCTCTAAAAGAGTCTGGTTCCTTCTTTCTGCTACACCATTCTGCTGAGGTGTGCCAGGTGCAGTCAACTGGGATGAAATCCCATGTTCTGATAAATATTCTCTAAATTCTCCAAGCAGGTATTCGCCCCCACAATCTGATCGTAGTGACTTGATACATTTTCCTGAATGTCGCTTTTCCGCACTTGCTTTGTACTCTTTGAATTTTTCAAAGCACTCAGACTTGCGGTGCAACAGATAAATGTATCCATATCTCGAATAATCATCAATGAAAGTGACAAAATATTCATACCCACCTCTCGCTTGGATATTCATAGGTCCACATAAATCAGTATGAACCAATTCTAACACATCTTTGGCTCTATTTCCTTTTGCCTTAAAAGGTCTACTGGTCATTTTTCCTTCCAAGCAAGATTCACAGACTGGAAATGGCTCCACTGCCAACGAGCCTAAAGGCCCATCTACTACCAATCTTTGAATCCTCCTTAAGTTAATATGACCTAATCTCAAGTGCCAAAGATATGTTTGGTTCAATCCAGAAGGTTCATTTCTTTTACTAGAGGTAGAAAGTGTAATATTAATTTCACTTGGTTGCAGCATTGGTTCTATAGGATTAATAATATATAAATTGTCTTGCAATGTACCAGAACATATAACTCGTTTATTCATCATAATGGAAACATTACGATCCAAACAAACATTATAACCATCCATAGCAAGTTTAGAAACCGAAATTAAATTCCTTCTAAATGAAGGTACATAAAGACAATTATTCAAAACCAAAATCCTATCATAACCAAAAGATAAAGAAATAACTCCAACTGCAACCACTGCTACTTTCGTAGCATCTCCCATGAACACATATATCTCGCCATCTCTAAGCAGCCTGGTTTTCTGGAACCCCTGCATGGAATTACAAACATGATCAGTGGCTCCTGTGTCTACACACCAAGTGCTCGTAGACATAGCCGCTATATATGTTTCCGTAACAAGAGAAAGAGACATACCAGCATTGTTCTTCTTAGACAGAGGACAATCCTTTTTCCAGTGACCCGACTGCTTGCACTTGAAGCACTTGCCCTTAGGCTTCTTCACTGAATTCTGAACTCCCAATGGTTTCACAACTTTCTGTGTCTGAACCTTCTTCTTCTTCTTTCCTTTCGGCTTTGAAGAAGAAACTTTCTCAGCCACATTTACCTGAACATGCTGCTGAAATAATGATTCCGCTGCCTGAAGCTCTGTCAGAAGTTCTGCAAGACTATACAACTTCTTGTTCATGTTGTAATTCAAGTGAAACGGCTCAAAGCTTTTTGGCAAACTCATAAGTATGATATCGACCTGCGTTTCCGCATCAATATCAGCACCAAGGACCTCTAGTTCATTTATATGAGACATCATCAGAAGAACATGGTCCCTTACAGGTGTTTTTTCAGCCATCTGAGTGTTCATTAGAGACTTCATTGCTACTTGCCTAGCAGCCCTATTCTGATCTCCGAAAAGCTCCTTGAGATTATAGAGCATATCTGCAGCAGTGGTCATGGCCTGATGTTGATGTTGCAAAACACCCGACATTGCTGCCAGAATGTAACATCGCGACATCTCATCTGCCTTAGTCCACTTCTTAAAATACTCTTTATCCTCATCCGGAGCATCGGCAGCAGGCTGGTCCGGTTTGGGTTCAACAGTACAAAATTTAAACTCTTCAGCAGTCAACACTATGTCCAAATTGCGTTTCCATTCAATATAGTTAGGTCCGGTAAGTTTGTTATCCTTAAGTATGGTGAAAAGTGGATTAAAGCCCATTCTATCCTGAGAATCATGCATATAACACTTAATCAGAAAATTGCATATATCTTAAAACCTATTTGTTTCCTCTAACAATTAATTAAAATTAATGCACTAATATTTAAATTCCATAAATATCTGGTACGCCATGATGGATGACATATATACCATTTAAATTTAAATATTACTTCGGTCCTACTACTAAATAATACGCCACGTTAGGGTGGACTATATATTATCTTTCATAGCTAAGTGTATACCATTATTTAGATCTTAAGTTGCCTTTAGTCAGACCCATCCGTTCGATGTATCAATGGATAAATCCCAGGTGTTTTCGGTGAAGTCACAGATGGACTCGCTTAAAAACACAACCCCTAAGACAGAAATATCCATTATCAACATCAATCAAGGAATGTCCAACTTTTTTCTCGAATTCTATGAAACTTGGTATGTCACGATGGGGTGAGCTTACCTTTCATTATTCGTGATTAACTTAAGAAGATTGTCCTAGTAATATCCTTAACACTACCCAGACGTCATAAATCATACGCCACGATGGGTGACATATATCCAATTCATAATCGTCCTAGTGTTAAATTACATACAACCAATAATGGATGACCATGGGATCTAATATCAAATTAATTCCCTCTCCCACTTAGTATTTTAACATGAGTAATTTTATCTAGATGCATCGCCCTATGTTATTTCTTCGAGGTCCACATGTTATCAAAATAACAATACAAAGAACACATAACATAGCATAGCATGCATCTCTACATAATTAAATGGGGCCTATGTCATTATAATTATGTCTAACATGCATTCCAAATACACACATAATTTAATAACATAAAACATTTAATTAAAGCAATAAATGAAAATTTATGTCCATGTCGTCCTATTTATGTTAACCATGCAATTAAAATTACACACATAATTAACAACACACATAATAATTATTTAATGCAATAATTAAAATTAAATAGCAGAAAAATTAAAATAAAAAATAAATCCACTATTATGGCCAAAAAAAAATTTCATCCGAAAATCCTGCGAAAACTTCAACTCGCTGTTTGAGGGTCTAAACGAGCTCAGACGCACCTGAAACTTTGAAAAAGTCACTTTTCAATCGTGTAGAACATCGAAATCCCTTTCCGAAAAGGTATTACTCATCGAAATCCGACACCGTATGCAAAAGTTACAACAGTTCGAAGTTGCATAGGCGAAATCTTGTAGCATCAACGGAAGAACTTTGTTTTCTTGCAACTCCGTCGATCAAATAGTTACATACAACATAACATACCTATTCTATTACATCAGATCATAATCTAACATGAATACAAATCATGATTACAAGATTACAAAATCATAATAGAAAACAAAACTAGCACGATCAACCCTCTTGATTTACAACCACGATAAACCACGTGGAAACCAAAACAAAAAATAACCACGATTAAACCACGTGGGATCCAAACACATAATTAAAATAAAACGAGGCCATAATAGTGGATACTAAACAACCTGCAAAAGATTATTATCCAAGCATACCACTATACATACATAACCAATTTTAATTACGACATGGACATCATATCATAAAACATAGAACCCATAACCAGGCTCTTGATACCAATTGTTGGGAACCACGGACTTGGGGTTCTACTACAATTTATGATACACAATTAAGGAGTGCGAAAAGAAATTCACCTTGTTAACGGTTGATTCCACGCTCTTCTATTGTATTCCCAAATTCCCTTGAGCGAAGTGTGGCCTCCGTCTTCTCAAGTTAACCTCTCTTCTTGCTCCTAGGTGGCTACAATATTTTTCTTAACCAACCCTAGCAAGAAGAGAATAAGAATATATATAGGGCTACAATAGGGATCATGGATAATTAGGTTGGGCCTTTTAATTACATCCTGGGCCTAGCCCAATGTAATTAAATATTAATTCAATCCACTAAAGAATTAATATTTGCACTACCTTTCCTAATACCGCAACTTAATTAATTAATTCGGTTCCAATATTATTTGCTTATTAAATTCCCCATGTTTAAAATAGCGCATGCCCATTAATTAAATAAATTACTGATAATTCATTTAATTAACATCTTATATCCTTGATCATATTCTCGTGATTTATATCATGATATATCATATATTCTGATAGAATATATAGTCATAATTTATTCTATCAGATAGTATATATATTCTATCTAATATAGTCACATCATAATTATGACTATATATTCTATCATGAATAAATTACTGAATATATCATGCCCATTTAATTCTATCAGAATATATTCTCGTGGTTCCATTGTATTTGATATAATATATAGTCACATCATTAGATCCCATGGTCATCCATTATTTGTTGTATGTAATTTAACACTAGGACGATTATGAATTGGATATATGTCACCTATCGTGGCGTATGATTTATGACGTCTGGGTAGTGTTAAGGATATTACTAGGACAATCTTCTTAAGTTAATCACGAATAATGAAAGGTAAGCTCACCCCATCGTGACATACCAAGTTTCATAGAATTCGAGAAAAAAGTTGGACATTCCTTGATTGATGTTGATAATGGATATTTCTGTCTTAGGGGTTGTGTTTTTTAAGCGAGTCCATCTGCGACTTCACCGAAAACACCTGGGATTTATCCATTGATACATCGAACGGATGGGTCTGACTAAAGGCAACTTAAGATCTAAATAATGGTATACACTTAGCTATGAAAGATAATATATAGTCCACCCTAACGTGGCGTATTATTTAGTAGTAGGACCGAAGTAATATTTAAATTTAAATGGTATATATGTCATCCATCATGGCGTACCAGATATTTATGGAATTTAAATATTAGTGCATTAATTTTAATTAATTGTTAGAGGAAACAAATAGGTTTTAAGATATATGCAATTTTCTGATTAAGTGTTATATGCATGATTCTCAGGATAGAATGGGCTTTAATCCACTTTTCACCATACTTAAGGATAACAAACTTACCGGACCTAACTATATTGAATGGAAACGCAATTTGGACATAGTGTTGACTGCTGAAGAGTTTAAATTTTGTACTGTTGAACCCAAACCGGACCAGCCTGCTGCCGATGCTTCGGATGAGGATAAAGAGTATTTTAAGAAGTGGACTAAGGCAGATGAGATGTCGCGATGTTACATTCTGGCAGTAATGTCGGGTGTTTTGCAACATCAGCATCAGGCCATGACCACTGCTGCAGATATGCTCTATAATCTCAAGGAGCTTTTCGGAGATCAGAATAGGGCTGCTAGGCAAGTAGCAATGAAGTCTCTAATGAACACTCAGATGGCTGAAAAAACACCTGTAAGGGACCATGTTCTTCTGATGATGTCTCATATAAATGAACTAGAGGTCCTTGGTGCTGATATTGATGCGGAAACGCAGGTCGATATCATACTTATGAGTTTGCCAAAAAGCTTTGAGCCGTTTCGCTTGAATTACAACATGAACAAGAAGTTGTATAGTCTTGCAGAACTTCTGACAGAGCTTCAGGCAGCGGAATCATTATTTCAGCAGCATGTTCAGGTAAATGTGGCTGAGAAAGTTTCTTCTTCAAAGCCGAAAGGAAAGAAGAAGAAGAAGGTTCAGACACAGAAAGTTGTGAAACCATTGGGAGTTCAGAATTCAGTGAAGAAGCCTAAGGGCAAGTGGTTCAAGTGCAAGCAGTCGGGTCACTGGAAAAAGGATTGTCCTCTATCTAAGAAGAACAATGCTGGTATGTCTCTTTCTCTTGTTACAGAAACATATATAGCGGCTATGTCTACGAGCACTTGGTGTGTAGACACAGGAGCCACTGATCATGTTTGTAATTCCATGCAGGGGTTCCAGAAAACCAGGCTGCTTAGAGATGGCGAGATATATGTGTTCATGGGAGATGCTACGAAAGTAGCAGTGGTTGCAGTTGGAGTTATTTCTTTATCTTTTGGTTATGATAGGATTTTGGTTTTGAATAATTGTCTTTATGTACCTTCATTTAGAAGGAATTTAATTTCGGTTTCTAAACTTGCTATGGATGGTTATAATGTTTGTTTGGATCGTAATGTTTCCATTATGATGAATAAACGAGTTATATGTTCTGGTACATTGCAAGACAATTTATATATTATTAATCCTATAGAACCAATGATGCAACCAAGTGAAATTAATAATACACTTTCTACCTCTAGTAAAAGAAATGAACCTTCTGGATTGAACCAAACATATCTTTGGCACTTGAGATTAGGTCATATTAACTTAAGGAGGATTCAAAGATTGGTAGTAGATGGGCCTTTAGGCTCGTTGGCAGTGGAGCCATTTCCAGTCTGTGAATCTTGCTTGGAAGGAAAAATGACCAGTAGACCTTTTAAGGCAAAAGGAAATAGAGCCAAAGATGTGTTAGAATTGGTTCATACTGATTTATGTGGACCTATGAATATCCAAGCGAGAGGTGGGTATGAATATTTTGTCACTTTCATTGATGATTATTCGAGATATGGATACATTTATCTGTTGCACCGCAAGTCTGAGTGCTTTGAAAAATTCAAAGAGTACAAAGCAAGTGCGGAAAAGCGACATTCAGGAAAATGTATCAAGTCACTACGATCAGATCGTGGGGGCGAATACCTACTTGGAGAATTTAGAGAATATTTATCAGAACATGGGATTTCATCCCAGTTGACTACACCTGGAACACCTCAGCAGAATGGTGTAGCAGAAAGAAGGAACCGGACTCTTTTAGAGAGTGTTAGATCGATGATGAGTTATTCGAATTTACCCAAGTCGTTTTGGGGGCATGCTCTAGAAACAGCGGCTTATCTTCTAAACTTGGTACCTTCTAAGTCAGTTCCAAAAACTCCAAAAGAATTGTGGACTAGTACCAAACCTAGTTTGAAACACATTCGGATTTGGGGTTGTCCAGCACATGTTCTGAACAAGAACGTGACTAAGTTAGATTCTCGTACAGAAGTGAGGCTGTTTGTGGGTTATCCCAAGGGAACAAAAGGGTATTTGTTTTATAGTCCTAAGGATCGGGATATCATTGTAAGCACCAATGCTAGATTCTTAGAGGAAGACTATATAATGAATCACAAACCCATGAGTACTGTTGTTTTAGAGGAACTAGTGGGAGGACAAGATAATTCTAATATGCCACCGGTACAAGTAGAACAACCACAAGTAAATGAACAACCTATCACTAATACCACTCCAATGTTTCGTCGTAGTGGGAGGGTTGTTAAACAACCTGAGAGGTTCATGTTTTTGGGAGAGTCTTCGGACTTAGTCTCTGGTGAACATGATGAGGATCCCAGGACATACGAAGAAGCAATGCAAGATAAGGATGCAGATCTTTGGCAAAAGGCTATGCAATCTGAGATGGAATCTATGTATTCCAATAAAGTCTGGGATCTCATGGAACCACCCAGTGGTGTAAAACCCATTGGATGCACGTGGATCTACAAAAGAAAAAGAGGATCTGACAAAAAGGTGAAAGCCTGGAAAGCAAGACTTGTTGCGAAAGGGTATACTCAGAAACAAGGAATTGATTATGAGGAAACCTTTTCTCCGGTAGTCATGGTTAAGTCAATCCGGATTCTTTTATCTATAGCAGCTCATCTCGATTATGAGATTTGGCAAATGGATGTCAAGACAGCTTTCCTAAATGGAAGTCTTGATGAAAACATCCATATGCAGCAACCAGAGGGATTCATCAAAGAGGGCCAAGAGCATCTAGTGTGTAAGCTTAAGAAGTCCATTTATGGACTGAAACAAGCTTCCAGGGAGTGGAACATTCGTTTTGATCAGGCCGTCCAGACAAATGGTTATGATCAGAGTCCAAGCGAAGCATGTGTGTATAGGAAAAGTGAAGGAAATGCAGTGGTTTTTCTAGTACTATATGTAGATGACATTTTGCTCATTGGAAACAATGTAGAGATGTTGTCATCTATTAAGGCATGGTTGTTCAAACAATTTGAAATGAAAGACTTAGGTGAAGCCGCATACATTCTTGGGATCAAAGTTATAAGAGATCGCAAGAAAAGAACGTTGGCTTTATCTCAAGAACCGTACATTGATGAGGTATTGGCTCGTTTTAACATGCAGGACTCTAAGAAGGGTAATTTACCTTTTAGACATGGAGTCTCTCTATCAAAGGAGCAGTGTCCTAAGACACCTAAGGAGATAGAGAACATGAAAGCAGTTCCTTATGCTTCAGCATGTGGAAGCTTAATGTATGTCATGTTATGCACGAGACCTGATATTTGCTTTGCCGTAGGCATGGTCAGTAGATATCAGTCCAATCCAGGTCAGGAACATTGGAGTGCAGTAAAAACGATACTTAAGTACTTGCGAAGGACTAAGAAGTATATGTTAATTTACAAGGCTTCAGACTTGTTTCCTGTGGGTTATACCGATTCAGATTTCCAGACATATAGGGATAAGAGGAAGTCAACCTCGGGGTATGTTTTTACTTTAGGAGGTGGAGCTGTAATTGTTGGGAACCACGGACTTGGGGTTCTACTACATTTTATGATACACAATTAAGGAGTGCGAAAAGAAAATCACCTTGTTAACGGTTGATTCCACGCTCTTCTATTGTATTCCCAAATTCCCTTGAGCGAAGTGTGGCCTCCGTCTTCTCAAGTTAACCTCTCTTCTTGCTCCTAGGTGGCTACAATATTTTTCTTAACCAACCCTAGCAAGAAGAGAATAAGAATATATATAGGGCTACAATAGGGATCATGGATAATTAGGTTGGGCCTTTTAATTACATCCTGGGTCTAGCCCAATGTAATTAAATATTAATTCAATCCACTAAAGAATTAATATTTGCACTACCTTTCCTAATACCGCAACTTAATTAATTAATTCGGTTCCAATATTATTTGCTTATTAAATTCCCCATGTTTAAAATAGCGCATGCCCATTAATTAAATAAATTACTGATAATTCATTTAATTAACATCTTATATCCTTGATCATCCACTCTACCTTTATTTAATTATGCCGGAATAAATCCACCTGCAGGGTTTCACATAATTAAATCCTTTTGAGCTTTCAAGGGGACATCATTAACCCGAATATTATCAGGACACGGATTCCTTCAATAAATAATATTCACCATATATATTTTTCCATCACCCAAAATATAATGATATAATTCAAAAGAATTATTTCATATATAAATCAAAGCATGTAAATAATATACACGTGTCAATTACTATATCCGGATTAAGAACCTAAGCATTAATAATAACATAGAATCTTAGTTCACCTTCTTAATCAGTTTAAGGGAACAATTCTAAATTTGATCCTGTTCAATATACACAAAGTATACAAGTATTATTTAATAGTCAAGATAAACTATTCCCAAATAATACTTCAGTTATTCCAGTGGTTTGTCTAATTCCACTTAAACTGTGAACCCTTTATATTATATATAGACACTGATAATTTAATCTTCTGTTATCCCATTTGATACTAAATTATCCACAATATATAATAAATAGACAATGTAAAAATATGCAATCAAGATTCTCAATAAAATGGACAATGTTTATATACTACTAATGAATAGTTTAGTATAAAACCCAACAATCTCCCACTTATACTCAAGCTATTCTTTGAGTATATCAGTGTTTATTAATATAATCCGCTACCAGTTTAAATAACTATTCCGTGACCAGACATCTGACTCCTATCTCCTCCATGTGTTCTTCAAAAACCTTAGCTGGTAAACTCTTCGTGAAAGGATCAGCCCGGTTGTCCTTTGATGCTATATCAGTCACAATAATATCTCCTCGCTTAACGAACTGTCGTATGAGGTGATACTTACGCTCAATGTGTTTTGCTGCTTTATGTTCTCGTGGTTCCTTTGTATTTGCAACAGCACCAGTATTATCACAATAAATTGTGATTTGCCGTGGCAAATTAGGAACTACATTCAAATCCAGCAGGAAATTCCGGAACCATATAGCCTCCTTGGCTGCCTCAGAGGCTGCCACATATTCAGCTTCCATGGTTGAGTCTGCGATGCATTTATGCTTCACACTCCTCCATATTACAGCTCCACCTCCTAAAGTAAAAACACACCCCGAGGTTGACTTCCTCTTATCCCTATCTGTCTGGAAATCTGAATCGGTATAACCCACAGGAAACAAGTCTGAAGCCTTGTAAATTAACATATACTTCTTAGTCCTTCGCAAATACTTAAGTATCGTTTTTACTGCACTCCAATGTTCCTGACCTGGATTGGACTGATATCTATTGACCATGCCTACGGCAAAGCAAATATCAGGTCTCGTGCATAACATGACATATATTAAGCTTCCACATGCTGAAGCATAAGGAACTGCTTTCATGTTCTCTATCTCCTTAGGTGTCTTAGGACACTGCTCCTTTGATAGAGAGACTCCATGTCTAAAAGGTAAATTACCCTTCTTAGAGTCCTGCATGTTAAAACGAGCCAATACCTCATCAATGTACGGTTCTTGAGATAAAGCCAACGTTCTTTTCTTGCGATCTCTTATAACTTTGATCCCAAGAATGTATGCGGCTTCACCTAAGTCTTTCATTTCAAATTGTTTGAACAACCATGCCTTAATAGGTGACAACATCTCTACATTGTTTCCAATGAGCAAAATGTCATCTACATATAGTACTAGAAAAACCACTGCATTTCCTTCACTTTTCCTATACACACATGCTTCGCTTGGACTCTGATCATAACCATTTGTCTGGACGGCCTGATCAAAACGAATGTTCCACTCCCTGGAAGCTTGTTTCAGTCCATAAATGGACTTCTTAAGCTTACACACTAGATGCTCTTGGCCCTCTTTGATGAATCCCTCTGGTTGCTGCATATGGATGTTTTCATCAAGACTTCCATTTAGGAAAGCTGTCTTGACATCCATTTGCCAAATCTCATAATCGAGATGAGCTGCTATAGATAAAAGAATCCGGATTGACTTAAGCATGACTACCGGAGAAAAGGTTTCCTCATAATCAATTCCTTGTTTCTGAGTATACCCTTTCGCAACAAGTCTTGCTTTCCAGGCTTTCACCTTTTTGTCAGATCCTCTTTTTCTTTTGTAGATCCACTTGCATCCAATGGGTTTTACACCACTGGGTGGTTCCACGAGATCCCAGACTTTATTAGAATACATAGATTCCATCTCAGATTGCATAGCCTTTTGCCAAAGATCTGCATCCTTATCTTGCATTGCTTCTTCGTATGTCCTGGGATCCTCATCATGTTCACCAGAGACTAAGTCCGAAGACTCTCCCAAAAACATGAACCTCTCAGGTTGTTTAACAACCCTCCCACTACGACGAAGCATTGGAGTGGTATTAGTGATAGGTTGTTCATTTACTTGTGGTTGTTCTACTTGTACCGGTGGCATATTAGAATTATCTTGTCCTCCCACTAGTTCCTCTAAAACAACAGTACTCATGGGTTTGTGATTCATTATATAGTCTTCCTCTAAGAATCTAGCATTGGTGCTTACAATGATATCCCGATCCTTAAGACTATAAAACAAATACCCTTTTGTTCCCTTGGGATAACCCACAAACAGCCTCACTTCTGTATGAGAATCTAACTTAGTCACGTTCTTGTTCAGCACATGTGCTGGACAACCCCAAATCCGAATGTGTTTCAAACTAGGTTTGGTACTAGTCCACAATTCTTTTGGAGTTTTTGGAACTGACTTAGAAGGTACCAAGTTTAGAAGATAAGCCGCTGTTTCTAGAGCATGCCCCCAAAACGACTTGGGTAAATTCGAATAACTCATCATCGATCTAACACTCTCTAAAAGAGTCCGGTTCCTTCTTTCTGCTACACCATTCTGCTGAGGTGTGCCAGGTGCAGTCAACTGGGATGAAATCCCATGTTCTGATAAATATTCTCTAAATTCTCCAAGCAGGTATTCGCCCCCACGATCTGATCGTAGTGACTTGATACATTTTCCTGAATGTCGCTTTTCCGCACTTGCTTTGTACTCTTTGAATTTTTCAAAGCACTCAGACTTGCGATGCAACAGATAAATGTATCCATATCTCGAATAATCATCAATGAAAGTGACAAAATATTCATACCCACCTCTCGCTTGGATATTCATAGGTCCACATAAATCAGTATGAACCAATTCTAACACATCTTTGGCTCTATTTCCTTTTGCCTTAAAAGGTCTACTGGTCATTTTTCCTTCCAAGCAAGATTCACAGACTGGAAATGGCTCCACTGCCAACGAGCCTAAAGGCCCATCTACTACCAATCTTTGAATCCTCCTTAAGTTAATATGACCTAATCTCAAGTGCCAAAGATATGTTTGGTTCAATCCAGAAGGTTCCTTTCTTTTACTAGAGGTAGAAAGTGTATTATTAATTTCACTTGGTTGCAGCATTGGTTCTATAGGATTAATAATATATAAATTGTCTTGCAATGTACCAGAACATATAACTCGTTTATTCATCATAATGGAAACATTACGATCCAAACAAACATTATAACCATCCGTAGCAAGTTTAGAAACCGAAATTAAATTCCTTCTAAATGAAGGTAGATAAAGACAATTATTCAAAACCAAAATCCTATCATAACCAAAAGATAAAGAAATAACTCCAACTGCAACCACTGCTACTTTCGTAGCATCTCCCATGAACACATATATCTCGCCATCTCTAAGCAACCTGGTTTTCTGGAACCCCTGCATGGAATTACAAACATGATCAGTGGCTCCTGTGTCTACACACCAAGTGCTCGTAGACATAGCCGCTATATATGTTTCCGTAACAAGAGAAAGAGACATACCAGCATTGTTCTTCTTAGACAGAGGACAATCCTTTTTCCAGTGACCCGACTGCTTGCACTTGAAGCACTTGCCCTTAGGCTTCTTCACTGAATTCTGAACTCCCAATGGTTTCACAACTTTCTGTGTCTGAACCTTCTTCTTCTTCTTTCCTTTCGGCTTTGAAGAAGAAACTTTCTCAGCCACATTTACCTGAACATGCTGCTGAAATAATGATTCCGTTGCCTGAAGCTCTGTCAGAAGTTCTGCAAGACTATACAACTTCTTGTTCATGTTGTAATTCAAGCGAAACGGCTCAAAGCTTTTTGGCAAACTCATAAGTATGATATCGACCTGCGTTTCCGCATCAATATCAGCACCAAGGACCTCTAGTTCATTTATATGAGACATCATCAGAAGAACTTGGTCCCTTACAGGTGTTTTTTCAGCCATCTGAGTGTTCATTAGAGACTTCATTGCTACTTGCCTAGCAGCCCTATTCTGATCTCCGAAAAGCTCCTTGAGATTATAGAGCATATCTGCAGCAGTGGTCATGGCCTGATGCTGATGTTTCAAAACACCCGACATTGCTGCCAGAATGTAACATCGCGACATCTCATCTGCCTTAGTCCACTTCTTAAAATACTCTTTATCCTCATCCGGAGCATCGGCAGCAGGCTGGTCCGGTTTGGGTTCAACAGTACAAAATTTAAACTCTTCAGCAGTCAACACTATGTCCAAATTGCGTTTCCATTCAATATAGTTAGGTCCGGTAAGTTTGTTATCCTTAAGTATGGTGAAAAGTGGATTAAAGCCCATTCTATCCTGAGAATCATGCATATAACACTTAATCAGAAAATTGCATATATCTTAAAACCTATTTGTTTCCTCTAACAATTAATTAAAATTAATGCACTAATATTTAAATTCCATAAATATCTGGTACGCCATGATGGATGACATATATACCATTTAAATTTAAATATTACTTCGGTCCTACTACTAAATAATACGCCACGTTAGGGTGGACTATATATTATCTTTCATAGCTAAGTGTATACCATTATTTAGATCTTAAGTTGCCTTTAGTCAGACCCATCCGTTCGATGTATCAATGGATAAATCCCAGGTGTTTTCGGTGAAGTCACAGATGGACTCGCTTAAAAACACAACCCCTAAGACAGAAATATCCATTATCAACATCAATCAAGGAATGTCCAACTTTTTTCTCGAATTCTATGAAACTTGGTATGTCACGATGGGGTGAGCTTACCTTTCATTATTCGTGATTAACTTAAGAAGATTGTCCTAGTAATATCCTTAACACTACCCAGATGTCATAAATCATACGCCACGATGGGTGACATATATCCAATTCATAATCGTCCTAGTGTTAAATTACATACAACCAATAATGGATGACCATGGAATATATTCTATCAGAATAATATATTCTATTAGAATAATATATTCTATCAGAATATATTCTATCAGAATAATATATTCACAAACACATATATTATAGTAATATATTAATATATTACAATAAATATATATTCTATCCCGTAATATATTATAGTAATTTCAACCAACTGTTTATTAAGGGATAGAATATATTCTGATAGAATATATAGTAATATATTATATCATATATTCTGATATATTATAATATATTATAGTAATATATTTATTAAGGGATCAGCCCGGTTGTCCTTTGATGCTATATCAGTCACAATAATATCTCCTCGCTTAACGAACTGTCGTATGAGGTGATACTTACGCTCAATGTGTTTTGATGCTTTATGTTCTCGTGGTTCCTTTGTATTTGCAACAGCACCAGTATTATGATATGATACTCACGTGATTTATCATAAATTAAATATCATATCTAATGATGTGACTATATATTCTGATAGAATATATATCAGAATATATATCATAAATTATGACTATATATTCTATCAGAATATATGATATAATATATTACTATATATTCTATCAGAATATATTCTATCCCTTAATAAACAGTTGGTTGAAATTACTATAATATATTACTATAATATACAAATCATGATTACAAGATTACAAAATCATAACAGAAAACAAAACTAGCACGATCAACCCTCTTGATTTACAACCACGATAAACCACGTGGAAACCAAAACAAAAAATAACCACGATTAAACCACGTGGGATCCAAACACATAATTAAAATAAAACGAGGCCATAATAGTGGATACTAAACAACCTGCAAAAGATTATTATCCAAGCATACCACTATACATACATAACCAATTTTAATTACGACATGGACATCATATCATAAAACATAGAACCCATAACCAGGCTCTTGATACCAATTGTTGGGAACCACGGACTTGGGGTTCTACTACAATTTATGATACACAATTAAGGAGTGCGAAAAGAAAATCACCTTGTTAACGGTTGATTCCACGCTCTTCTATTGTATTCCCAAATTCCCTTGAGCGAAGTGTGGCCCCCGTCTTCTCAAGTTAACCTCTCTTCTTGCTCCTAGGTGGCTACAATATTTTTCTTAACCAACCCTAGCAAGAAGAGAATAAGAATATATATAGGGCTACAATAGGGATCATGGATAATTAGGTTGGGCCTTTTAATTACATCCTGGGCCTAGCCCAATGTAATTAAATATTAATTCAATCCACTAAAGAATTAATATTTGCACTACCTTTCCTAATACCGCAACTTAATTAATTAATTCGGTTCCAATATTATTTGCTTATTAAATTCCCCATGTTTAAAATAGCGCATGCCCATTAATTAAATAAATTACTGATAATTCATTTAATTAACATCTTATATCCTTGATCATATTCTCGTGATTTATATCATGATATATCATATATTCTGATAGAATATATAGTCATAATTTATTCTATCAGATAGTATATATATTCTATCATATATTAAGGGATAGAATATATTCTATCAGAATCAGTTTCATCCCTTAATACCAATTTTCTCTTCACAGAAACAGCCTCAGTCACCTTCTCAGCTTTCTTCTGAACCAGGACCCCTTGTACACCCCCTTGTTTCTTCTTTTTAGTGAGTGGTGTAGAGGAAAAATCCTTTGAACCTGATTGTCTTCCAGACACATCAGTTCTAGCTGATTTCTTTGATTTTACAACTAAAGTCTTTTGAGAGACAGTAGAGGTGGTTGTTAACTGTTTAAACTGTTTAGGTGGCATGCTTGGGTCAGGAACAAGGTGTGATGGACCTTGCCCCATAGCATTAGAAATTAAACCATAACGAGTAGGCATTTTCTGATGCAAGAAAAGTCTGACCTCATCAAGAATAAAGGCATTGCCAATAAAACCATTTGCCTTATCAGGATTAAAAAAAAATGATATGAAGTGAAAATAAAATTTCATTTAAGAAAATAAAATTTATTTCAATAACCCTGAAAAATGTTTTTTTTGAAAAATCACCAAATTAATGATGTAGAACCCACTGAAACATTCTTACCATTGAATCAAGGCAAAATAGTCATTGAAAACTGAACTGTCGCCTCGAAAATGAGCAAATGACCCGCAGTCTTAACAAATAATTTCTATAAAAGAAAAGAGAATGTTAAACAGTATTATCATTTATCAAAAACCCTCTCCACAGAGAAAAAGTCTTACACAAACCTTTCATATTCTTCTTTTCTCCATGGCTGCTAACAATCAACCAAATGACTTACCAGTTGAAGAACTTGATTTAATCTGGCAAGAGATGCAGAAGGCTCTTGATGAAATCGCAGAGCATGAAGAACCACAACATGTTCCTGACCCTCAGGAACATGATGCCTTTGTGAATGCAATGGCGGATGTGCTTCTTCATAACTTCCATCAGGCAAACCCTGAATGGAATCCGCTTGAAAATATTATCATTGTCGATGAAGACGACGAAGATGAAGATGATGATGACGCTGAGGAGCTCAAGAGAGAGCTTGAGAGAAGAAAGAAGATCCTTGATGCTTGTATGTCATGCAAGGTGGAGGCATGGAAGAGTCCCGGTGGTCACGGTGACGATCTGCCTTCAAGTGCATCAGCTCCTCTTCTTGTCCTTTAAGGATGGAACAAGAGAACCCTAGATGGATCTTGGTGGACAACTCCCTTCTAATCCTGACGGACTGTGAAGCTGCTCAAGGAGTGTTCGCCTGGTTATGATCCATCGAACATGGGCATTCATGCTTATCAGCAAAGAGAAATAGACTAGAAAAAAAATGTAATTTCCTTTTCATTTGTAAAAATCTTCAAGTATCAATGAAAGTGATCTTATTTCTCCATTATTCATCTTCTTTGTTTTCCTGTGCAAATTGTTAGCAACATTGCATTTGACATTTAAAATGATGAATAGTAATCCCTGAAAAAATGAATTGAGATTGTAAAGTAAAACTTAATACTTAATCAGAGACTAAGTATAACTTTTATCTTCCAGAGAATACCAGCAATGTTGATGTCAAATTGTCTTAGAACATCTGGTTTGCACACCAGCTTCAGTATCTGTTCATCAGGATTGACCAGTTGACTTCCTGTCAGAATTTTGTCCTATCAGGATTTGATCAAAATTACTTACCTTTCTGAATGACCATCAGGATTTGACAGTCATCGGGATTTCTTCTCTGTAGCTTCTCTCAGAAATTCTCAAAGTTCATCATTCCAAGTTCATTCACCAACTTATTGAAAGTAGCTTCAGGCAGTGGTTTGGTGAATATATCAGCTAGTTGTTGATCAGTAGGAACAAAGTGAAGTTCAATTGTTCCTTCCAGAACATGTTCTCTTATAAAATGATATCTGATACTGATGTGTTTAGTAAGAGAATGTTGAACTGGATTACCTGTCATTGCAATAGCACTTTGGTTATCAAAATAAATACGGATTTTTGAGTATGATAGGCCATAATCTAACAACTGATTTCTCATCCACATTATCTGAGCACAGCAACTTCTTGCAGCAATGTACTCAGCTTCTGCAGTTGAAGTAGAGATAGACTTTTTCTTTTTACTAAACCATGAAACTAGTCTACCATCCAAAAACTAACAACTTCCTGAAGTACTTTTCCTGTCTATTTTGCATCCTGGAAAATCAGCATCTGAATAACCACACAAACCAAAATCTGATTCCCTTGCATACCAAAGACCAAGTGTAGGAGTGCCTTTGATATATATGAAAATTCTTTTAACTGCAATCAGATGAGGTTCCCTAGGTTTTGCTTGAAATCTTGCACACAGACAGGTTGCAAACATGATATCTGGTCTACTTGCAGTGAGATACAATAAAGAGCCAATTATTCCTCTGTAATGAGTTACATCTACCTCATTACCTTGATCAGGATCAAGTTTGGTAGTTGTAGCTATGGGAGTACTTGCAGTAGCACAATCTTCCATGTTAAACCTTTTCAACAAATTCCTTGTGTATTTTGACTGATTGATAAAAATGCCATCATCAGTCTGTTTAACTTGAAGACCAAGAAAATAACTCATTTCTCCCATCATGCTCATTTGATATCTTGACTGCATAAGCTTAGAAAACTTTTCACACAGCTTAATGTTTGTTGACCCAAAAATGATATGATCAACATAAATCTGAACTAAAAGCAAATCCTTTCCATGATTCAAATAGAATAAAGTTTTATCAATAGTACCTCGTTTGAATCCATTTTATAGTAAGAATTGAGCTAGGGTTTCATACCATGCTCTTTGAGCTTGCTTTAGTCCATAAAGTGCCTTATCCAATCTGTAGACATGATTTGGATATTTAGGATCAATGAAACCAGGAGGATGTTCAACATATACCCCTTCCTCCAGTTCACCATTTATGTTAGATCAGGATTCAATGATCGTCAGGATCTAGACTTCAACTGATAAGGATTGCTGACATCATCAGGATTGCATGGTCGTCAAGATCAGAATGAATATCAGGACTGGGATCAGGATTGATCATCAGGACTGGAAGCTGATCAGGATTCCTACTTCGAGTTATATTTGGAGTCTAGTTAAATAAGGAAGATTATTATGTCGGTTCCTGGTTTGTAGTAATGAAGCTATCAATTAAGGATAGGTTTCAATCTTTGTAATTGATTAGGTCTTATCATTGATAGAGAAGCTGTGTAGTATATAAACACAGGTTTAGGTTTCGATTCAGAGAATTGAAACACTCGAGTATTATTGTAATAGAAGCTCTCAAAAACATCAGAATTTCTTGAGAGAGTTTTTGTAATCTAGCAGCTCTCAAGAACACCGAATTTCTTGAGAGAGTTTGTTACAGTTTTATATCAGATTTAATAAAGTTGTTATCATTCTTTCATATTTGTGATTTGTGACGCCCTCCAAACCCGGGGTACAGATTTGAGGAGTCACCCGACCAACGGAACACTATTTAACACATGCATAATATATAAAGACACAAATACCCCTTAACCAAGATCGCATCCAGATTATGGCAATGAACACAAGCTACTACAATCTTTTATTAATACAATACCAGTTTTATCAGAGTTATTACATCACAACTTAGGTTCAAATCTAGACATCTAATCTAGAAAAGCAAAACAAACAACTACCCTGCCAGTGACAATGACTCGAGGGGCTCTCCTAGCTGCATGTGAACTATCGGTCACGCTATGCCGACTCATACTCTCGCTTCACTGGAATAGGGTTAGAAAACAACAAGCAAGAGTGAGCCAAATTGCTCAGCAAACATCATATGTATCATTTATATCACAGTTGTAAGGATATGAATTTATGATATCAGAATCAACAATATTTAGCTAACACCTGCTATGTATCAATAACAATTGAAGAAAAGAATTAGAATTTGGCTTATACATTTTATTCAAATAAAAGTTTGTGCTGCTGGCCAGCCACACATCAACCCCGGACTAGCTCACGGCATAGTCCTCTACTGGATCCTAGGCCAATCTGGGCCTTAAGTTATTCCGACCATAAATATGGCCCGACCAATTACTGGTCCATTTTAAAAACATGCCAAATCTATCAGAGGGTGTAAACAATAACATGCTCAATAAGATAAACTCAATGTATAATAATTGCAAAAGAGCTTCAACTGCTCAGTGTTAAATGAAGATCGAGAAATAATCATGGAATAATTTCAAAGGTACAGTGTACTCATTCAATAAGGAAATCAATATTGGTAATCGATAATCAATGACTGTAATCAATAGTCAACGATGGAAGTCAAATGATCAATGGTTGTCAATAATAATCAAAGGATGATAATCAATAATAAATGGTGGTAAACAATAATCAAGTGAATTGGAAATAAGGGTTTCCAATGCAGATCAAATCAAAGAATCAAGAATCTCTAAGGAAATGGAATCAGTTGTCCAAATGCGGTTAAAAGATTGATAATTTGAATTGTTCTGGGGATAACGGTATTCAAGTATTCAAGACAACAATAATTTTTATCACAAGTAAAGGCACAGATACTTGCCTGGTCTAAGCTGCTGTCGGATCGACTCTGCTCACTCTACCTTTCCCTTTCCCTTGCTCCAGGAACTCGATTCTATAATTAAACAACTCATCACAATAAGTCTAACTATTCTCGTTCTACTCTCGACACTTATTCAATCAATAATCACATTTAAACAAGTAACCGGTTACGTATCGGCCGTTCGGTATGATTTACGATATTTAAAATTCAGATATTTGCCCTAGTACGGGCATATACAGACTATTAAACACAACACACAATTAATATGAACCATATAGCACTTATAAACATTTTTAAAACATCATACGAAACTTATTTGAATTTTAAATAAGTCACGATTAATTTTTAAATCAAAACTCGGATTTTTAAATCCAATATAAACATTTCAATGCAAATAAATCAATTAATAAAATTAATTGACACTCTTTAAATACTCAAACTATTTTTAAAAAAATAAATAGGCTTGAAAATAATTAAACTGAATTTTTAATTAATTAAATCTAATTAATAATTAATTTTTAAGAATTAATTGATTAAAAGAAATAACCAATTAATTAATTATTAATTAAAAATAATTAAAATAATTAAGTTTAATCAATTTTCGGATTTAAAATAATAAATATAATATTCCAGAATTTTTCTGATATTAAAATATATTTTTAAAATAAAAACATGAATTTTTAAAGTTTTTAAACTATTTTCGAATTAAATTTAAAAATAAAATCCAAAAACTGTTTTCAGAAATTGAATTAGGGTTTTAGAAGATTAAAACCGGGTCAGAAAACGGGTAAACGGGTCGGGAAGAACGAATTCGGGTTGCCAAGAACAACCCACCGGATTCTGGGTTTTCCAGAATCCGGTCGGTGTCCGGCGACCGGAATTCTACAATTCCGTCCAAACACAAACAAACTTAGAGGGCTTTTGCTCGCCTTCTCAAAACAAACACAACCAACACACAATTACATCTGTCCCATGCCGGAATCGAGCCCAGAATCCGGTCAAAGAAACCGTCGGGGAAGACTCCGGCCGAAAACCCGATCTCTCTCATTTCTACATGAAACTCTACGATTAATATCACAAAATGAAGCTTATAACTCACACAATGAAAGCCCCATATCAAAACTTATGGCAGATCAACAACAAGAACGAACGAAGTAAAAGAAAAATTCGGGTCAAAACCCGAAAATCAAACCCATCAAAATTGAACTCAAACATGAAATTAAATCATGGATTCTTGCTATTTAGAACCCTAGAAACATGTTAGAAGCAACCAATTGAACGGAGAATCAACAGATTGAAAATCCCCAAATCGACCAAGAACCCTAATTTTAATTCGAATATTTAAAAATTCATATAAAATCGAAAACTTACCAGATGATGATGAGGTTGGAAGATTCTGAAACTAGAGATCAAGAGCTTTGATTTGAGTACAAGAACTTCAGATTTGGATTTCAATAACACCTTGAACGAATGGATTAATCTTCAAGAACACGAAGAACACGATTCAGGAATTTTTTATTTTTGGATAATTAACTGCAGATTTCTATGAGTTTCAAGATACGGTTCGTCTTTTTATATTTTTGAAAAAATAATACCCCAAACAACATTTTAGGATCGATATTGATCCATTGGATCGTTTAAAAGCCCTAATTAGGTTAAAACACGTTTTATGAGGAATAATCAGTTAAAAAGGTTGATGATCATCCAATTTTTATATATATCATTATATAACTAATGCTCAAGAATACTGGGGCTATAACAAATGTAATATTGATATAAAACGATATATCCGTCCCCTTAAGCAATTAGAGTTCGGAACAATTTTTCCCTTTTTGAACAAAACGAATTATTCTTGCAGAATCAAATAGGTAGGAATGAAATGATACGAATATCTCTCCCGATAATGATTCGAATACGAAAGACGAAAAGATAATAATTAATGTACGAAAATTCCAACGGGGCCCTTGAATTATCAAAACCGGGCTCAGATTTGAAGAAAATTCCAAATGACGAAATATTTGAAAGGGGCTTCTGACTCACCAATTAGCACATAATCACACGATAATTATCATTTAATAATATTCCAATACTCCACAACAAATATTTTTATATAAAATATATCATTTATTTAAATAATAAAATTCACGGATATTACATCCTTCCCCCCCTTAATAGGATTCTGTCCTCAGAATCAGATCAAGGAAACAACTGGGGATACTTCTCTAACATCTCACTCTCTAACTCCCAGGTAGACTCTTCTACTTTAGGATTCCTCCACAAAACTCTCACTAACGCTACTGTCTTATTCCTTAGTACTTTCTCCTTACGATCCAATATATGAATCGGTCGTTCTACATAAGATAAATCTGTCTGGACCTCTATGGGTTCATACTCTATTACATGATTCGAATCTGGTCGATACCTCTTAAGCATAGATACATGAAATACATTATGAACGTGCTGCATATGTGGCGGAAATGCTAACTCGTAAGCTACCTTGCCCACTTTCTTCAAAATCTCAAACGGTCCAACATATCTCGGACTCAACTTCCCTTTCTTTCCAAACCTAACTAATCCTTTCCACGGTGAAACCTTTAGTAACACTTGCTCTCCTTCTTCAAATCCCACATCCTTTCTGGCTACATCCGCATACTTTTTATGTCAGTCCTGAGCTGTTATCAATCTTCTCTGAATCAATTGAATCACATCCTTTGTTTGTTGCACTAGTTCTGGTGTAACACCCCCAGACCCGGGGTCGGAGATCTGGGTTGTCACGATCCCTTGTTCCGTACAATCACTTAATACTAGAACTATAAAACAATAAATCATCACACATGGTGACCCCACCATCAATATACTCACACCAGTTATGTCTCAGAAACGAACTTACAATACAGTAGTCATATGATCCACAAATTAAAGTTATTACAACCCAAAAGTAAAATACTGCAACCTACTACCAGTATGATTTCTATGTGAAACCATAAGGTAGCGCAAAAGTTTGTTCTTGTTCATTAATATACATAAGTGATACTTATAATTAAACCGGAGCAACAAAAGTTACACTCCGAACCAACTCAGGACTTCTACCTGATCCTCTGTAACAACCATGTTACGGGCGGTCTGTATAGCTCTGACGCGCTTCCGAGCGGTACGGCGAATCCTGGCCATCTACTCTAGCTGTTGTGTTGTGATATATATGTATAGAATGAAAAGCAAGAGTGAGCACTCGGCCCAGCAATAATACAATACAGCGTAAGCATATAAGTAAGCTTATATCATAAAGGAAAACCTTTAAAACTTCATTCGTATACAGAATGATATATTTATTTCTCTTTTCGTCAAAAACATACCATACAGTACGACTACTGTATGAGGAACATCATTATTCATTACTGTCACATTATCAGTAACTCAGCGCATAGGCTTTTGTTACAATGTGCAGCTCAACTCCAATTGGAGGGAAGGGAATGTACTGGAACACCCGATACACGGTGATCAACCGTTGTATCGTAACTTTTCTTTTCTACTAGTAGAAGGACGACTTCCTGTTCGGTTATCACCCTGACCGCATATGGGCCATTGTGCTAAGAGATCACTACCTCGGCGCCTATTTTTCATCACCGGGCAAGCCTTAGCACTCAAGAGATCACTACCTCGGCGCCTATTTTTCATCACCGGGCAAGCCTTGATAAATTTGGCGCTACCCCAGCACCTATTTCATTGTCGTGTAGGCCTTTCCAATTCCCATGATGAAAAACATTAATGAAACGGAAATCGGAATTTAATTCCAAATTTCCCAAGTACGAATACTTGTCAAAACTTTGTAACCGTTTAGAACACCTTACTCCAGAGTAATTGAAAGGAGTAAGTCAAAGTGTGGGTTGACATTAGTCAACGAGACTACCGATGATTACTACATATTTTGAAATCATGACCAGGGAGTTTATTGAAATATCAGAGTTCAGTGAGTTGAAAAACTCTTATTTGAATGGGGGAGCAATCCCCTAGTTATAGATACTTTAGAGGAACCGCGGAAGTAAATCACTGTCCTCGAATTCTTGAACTAGATTCCCAGTTTTCGAGGAGTTGGAAATAATATTGTTTGCATTTAATTACCTTTAACTATCTTAAAATAATAGTTGGGAATCTCTATTTTAATACCTTTTCTGAAAATCAGAAATTTATATTTTTGTGTAAATAATAGAACCTTGGATCATATAATAAGGTTCTATGATTCTAAATCATTTTTGGAATATTTGATAAATACTCAAATAATGAATATTAAATTTTTATTCAATATAACTACTTAAGTGAATATTCAAAATAATATTCACTTAATTAAATACTAATCAATTAATAAATATTGAATTATTATTCAATATAAACACTTAAGTGAATATTTAAAAATAATAATATTCACTTTATTTAAATAATATTCAAATAATATTTATTATAATATTATTCAAATATCTCACTTTAAATATCCCATAATATAGATATTGGAATATTTAATGAACATTTAAAACATAACTGTCCCTGGAACCTTCCAGCTTTTGACAGTAGTTTAAAAATAATTAATAATTTGACTCCCGGTCTAAGTTTTTAAAACCATCGTACTAGTACTCTATACTTAGAGTCTTTAATCCTCAACCTTGGTATATATCTAGTACTTAGCTAGTATATAAACCTTATACATCTTTTTACAAAGCAAAACAGTTTCACGTTATTTTACAGCATAAAGCAGCATATATAGCAATACCACAACATATATCACAACAGCATCATTATATGGTGTAGGGTTTGAAAACTTGCCTTGGGGTCTTGGTGGTGTGGTAGTGGGGGCTTGAGAGGGTGCGCGTCGATCTATAACAAGATACATAATTCATAGTCAGTCCCCTTGAACCATTTAATGTGCTATAACTTAAGCACTACAGTTCTACCAATGAAAATTAAACGTCTCGCTCTTGGTCATCTATAACCTCGTGACGTTCCGTAAACCTCTAAGTCAAAATCTTGGGTGAAAACCATTCACAAATCCCAAGTTCTTTTACTTTACCATTTCCTTGTTTTAAACCATCCCCTTAAGGGTATTTCACTCGCGCAACTTTCGTTCGCGTATTTTTATAAAATCACCAACTCATATTTTTAACTCGAACCCTTCTAGGCTTCCTTTCCTAATTATACATACTAGTATCCATTTTAATATCTCAACCCAATTCCAATTTTAAAGGGCTTGATCCCTAGCTCAAAGTTCATACAATGAACTATCTCGTTACGCGAAACCGCTTTTACTAAAACGGACGTTACTCCTAAACCGTAAATCAAAACGATACGATTCTTTCGCTAAAATACTCTAGGAAACAGAGCCTACATGCTCATGGTCAGAAACCTCAAGTGTATGCCCTGTTTTGCAGTCATGGTTTCTGTATAAACTACCTAAGTAAAATCCGCCATGGTAACGGCGCTTACGCGTACTTCCCGTGTTTTAAAACACTCCAACCAAACTACAATCAACCATTAACCAACCACCAATCAAACTCAAGTTTATACTACCATTTATCTGCCCAAATAAGGTCACACTCTATCCCACAAGTTCATCCACAAATCAACCATTAAACATGTTTAAAATCATGCATACATGCTTCATCTTAACATAGTTCTAATCAAACACTTCTAACTTACTAGATCAAAACATAATCTTAGAAAGTAAGAAGTTTTATACCTTCCTTGGAGCTTAACAAAGACTATATATTGATGATATATCCTTCCTTGCTCCTTAACTATGTAAATCAAACCTAAAATCATCAAAACAAATCAAGATTCTATGAGGTTACTATTCACATCACTATTCATCATCAACTTTGAATCCATTTTTGATCAAGTTATGATCCATGGATGAGGCTAAGATTAGAGATCTACCTTGGATATAGGATGAGGGTGATTTAGAGCCCAAGATCAAGAATTATGGTTGAGTGGAAGTATGAGCAAAATGTTTTAGCTCTTGGAAAGATGAAGAAGCCGAATGGCTCATGTTCTTGATGCTTCTCTTTTTCTTTGTTTTGTTTTGTTTTGTTTTGTTTTGTTTTTGTCTAATTAATCACTTAATACTCTTGCCAATTAATTGTGTGGCTAATAACAAGGCTTGTCATCAATGACAAGGCTAAATTTGGATGTGTGGTGGTGGTGAAAGTGGTGACAAGGTGGTGATTCATCACCTTGTCATCACTTTGTCATGCTTGTGTCATTTCCTTGCATCATGCTTATGTCATCCTTTGCATCCTCAATTCTTTTATATATTGCACTTGATGATCTCATATAATACTCCTCCTTTTGTTAGGGTTTAATCCATAATTTATTACGCTTTTGTTTCGCGATAGTTTCCAGTGGTTCTAAAGACGTTTCTCTGTACCAAAGCTAGGATACTTCCTTTATCCTTTCATTACCTTTGTCTAATATATATTCTTAGGTTTCTCACCTTGGTTTAAGATATGATCATGTATTTCCCATTCCACATACTTTCTCAAAACGATCAAATCAATTCATCCTTAACTGTCCAGTGAATAGTGATTTAAAACTCGGAGGGGAATCTTCTGATTCTGATCGCGTTTACATTCTTTTATTCTTCCTATACATCAATAATATCACTTCGAAACATTCATTCCATGTTGTCTACATAGTGTGGGCTGAAAAACTTTTCGTCAGCAAATTTACTATTCATCAGTGGAAATTCACTATTCATCAAGGTTTTAATTATTACAAAATTTTGGGATATTACATCTGGTCCTATCATCTTCCGTTCACCAACTTCTTCCCAATACACTGGAGATCGACACTTTCGTCCATACAAAGCTTCGTAAGGTGGCATTTCGATGCTCACGTGAAAACTATTATTATATGAAAATTCCACCAAGGGTAGATGATCGTCCCAACTGCCTTCAAAGTCAAGTGCACATGTCCTAAGCATATCTTCAATAGTCTGAATTGTCCTTTCTCTTTGACCGTCCGTCTGTGGGTGATAAGTCGTACTCATTCTTAACTCGGTGCCCAAACACTCTTGAAAACTCCTCCAAAATCTTGAATTGAATCGAGGGTCTCGATCAGACACTATCGATACTGGAACTCCATGCCGTACTACGATTTCTTTTATGTAAATATGAACTAACTTATCCAGCGAGAATCTTTCGTTAATTGGAAGAAAATGCGCAGATTTTGTCTATCGATCCACGATAACCCAGATGGCATCATGGTTAGTCTTTGTTCTTGGCAATCCTACCACAAAGTCCATCGCAATGTGTTCCCACTTCCATTCAGGAATTTCCAATGGTTGAAGTAATCCACTTGGTCTCTGATGTTCCGCCTTGACTCTTTGGCATATAAAACATTTACTCACCCATTCAGCAATCTCCTTTTTCATATCTGGCCACCAAAAGTTCGTCTTAAGATCTCGATACATCTTCGTACTCCCTGGATGAATTGAATACTTCGAGTTATGCGCTTGGTGCAAAATTTCACTTTTCAGTTCCGCTACATTAGGTACCCATATCCGAGAAGCAAATCTCAAGATCCCTTTGTCGTCCGGTTGGCTACATATTTCCTCACCTGTCATCTTACTCACATCATCATTCATAACTTGCTCTTGGCACTTCCGTATCTTCTCCAACAATTCCGGTTGAAACGTCATGGTATAAATCATTTTCGTCGCATCCTTCGGAATACTTACTTCGATCTCTAACTTCTCAAATTCCTTGTATAACTCTTTGGCCATCGTCAGTGTATTTAATCTCTCTCTTCTGCTCAGTGCATCTGCTACCGCATTTGCCTTGCCGGGATGATAGTTGATAGAAACGTCGTAGTCCTTGATTAGTTCTAACCATCTTCGTTGCCTCATGTTCAGCTCTTTCTGAGTAAAGATATACTTCAAACTATTATGATCAATGTAAATTTCACATCTCTCTCCATACAAGTAGTGTCTCCATATCTTTAAAGCAAACACAATCGCTGTTAACTCCAAGTAATGTGTAGGATACTTCTGTTCGTGGGGCCTCAACTGTCTTGACGCATAAGCAATCACCTTGTCATCTTGCATAAGTACGCAACCCAATCCTTTGTACGACGCATCACTATAGCTTACGAATTGACCTTGATCGTCTGGTAACATCAATACCGGTGTCGTAGTTAGTCTCTTCTTTAACTCTTGGAAGCTTTCTTTGCATTTATCATTCCATATAAATCGCTCGCTTTTCCTTGTCAGCTTGGTCATTGGAGTAGCTATCTTCGCAAAATCTTGCACAAATCTCCGGTAGTATCCGGCTAATCCCAAGAAACTTCTGACTTTAGTCGGTGTCCTTGGTCTCTCCCAATCTTTCACTGCCTCTATCTTTGCTGGATCCACTTTGATGCCTTCGCTGCTCACCACGTGTCCTAAGAAATGAACTTCTCTCAACCAGAATTCACACTTGGAAAACTTCACATATAGTCTTTCTTGTCTCAATGTTTCCAACACAATCCGCAAATGGTCTGCATGCTCTTCTTCTGTCTTTGAGTATATCAAGATGTCATCGATGAATACCACTACAAACTTGTCCAAATATCTCTTGAAAATCCTGTTCATTAAGTCCATAAAAGCTGCGGGTGCATTTGTTAGTCCAAACGCCATTACTAAAAATTCATAGTGCCCATACCTTGTTCGAAAGGCCGTCTTCGGTATGTCGTCTGGTTTAATCTTCAGTTGGTGATATCCTGACCGTAGGTCAATCTTTGAAAAATGTACCGCTCCTTTCAGCTGGTCAAACAGATCATCTATTCGGGGTAACGGATACTTGTTCTTAATGGTCAGCTTGTTCAATTCCCGATAGTCTATACACAATCTCATGCTTCCATCCTTTTTCTTGACAAACAATACTGGTGCTCCCCACGGCAAAACGCTGGGTCTAATAATTCCTTTTTCTAGTAAATCTTGCAGTTGATTAGCCAACTCCTTCATCTCCACTGGTGCCATCCTGTAAGGGGCCTTAGATACTGGCTCTGCGCCCGGTACTAAGTCTATCGCAAATTCAATCTCTCTATCTGGAGGTAAACCTGGTAATTCTTCCGGAAAAACATCTGGAAACTCATTTACAACTGGAATATCTTCTAACTTAGAAACTTCCTTCTCTATATCTATCACATAAGCTAAATACGCCTCACAACTTTGCCTTGATAATCTCTTAGCCTGAATCATCGTCAGGAACCTCTTTATTTGCCTCTCTCCTCTAAATATTATTTCTTTCTTTTCTAGGGTAATCAAAGTAACCCTCTTATTCTTATAATCAATACTCGCATCATACTCAGTCAACCAATCCATCCCTAATATCACATCAAATTCACCTAACTTAAAAGGTAACAAGTCAACATAAAAACGATTTCCCAAAATCTCTATCTCACAACGAGGATAATCTGAACTGACCGCTATACGATCTTGATTAGCTATCTCTCTATTCAACACTCCACTTAAGGGTTTCATTACGCAATTCAATCTACGAGCAAACATTTCAGAAATAAAAGACTTCGTCGCTCTCGAATCTATTAACACTTTAGCAGGAATATAATTTACTAGAAGTGTACCTGCCACCACGTCGGAATCTCTCACTACTTCTCCCATTGACATATTGTAGGTCCTGGCTAACGGCTGGACATTAACAACTGGGGGTGCTTCAATTGCCCGAATCATATTGTTCACGGGTGCTGGTGTTCTGCAGTCCTTAATCATGTGACATGGTTTCTTACACCGATGACACACAATGCCTATCTTGCAATCCCGGGAATAATGTCCCTTCTGATTGCATTTAAAGCATGTGACATTCAATCGATGGCATATCCATGGATGTCGCTTCCCGCATGTCTTGCATTCTGGTAGTGGGGGTCTAGAAAGTCCCTGCTGACTGCCGGCTGGTAGACGGTTATCTTGTCCTACGCTCCCGGTATCTGGTTTCCTGAAACTTATATTCCTTCCGGACTGAAATCCCGGTTTCTTATTTGCTTGCCCTTGAAAACTTCCCTATTGTTGTCCCTTATTGGGTATCCCTGCTTTCCTTTTCTTGTTCTCCCTCTCTTTCATGTAAGAATCACTCTCTGTCTCCGCAATCATTGCCTTTTGGACCACCGTTGCATAGGTGTCCAACTCCAATATAGCTAACTTGCTACGAATCCAAGACCTCAGTCCCTGCTGGAACCTCTTGGCCTTCTTCTTCTCCGTATCCACATAGGTTGGAACAAACCTTGACAACTTCGTAAACCGTGTTTCATATTGGGGCACTGTCATACTTCTCTGCTTTAACTCCAAAAACTTTAATTCTATCTGATCTCTCATATAGTCCGGAAAATACCTTTCCAAAAATAACTCTGTAAATCTTGCCCACGTAATCAATCCCTCGGGCTCCATAGTCCTACTCGTTTCCCACCAATAACTGGCCTCATTCTTCAGAAAATAGCTTGCATACTCCGTCTTCTTATCCTCTGCCACCTCTATCAAGGCAAAAGCCTTTTCCATCTCCTTCAACCATGCCTTAGCCTCTACAGGGTCTGCTGATCCTTTAAATTCTGGAGGTTTTGCTGCTTGGAAAGATTTGAACGTAACCGCCGGTGCTACTTGCTGGTGATGCTGCTGATGCTGATGTTGTTGTTGTTGTTCTAAGAGTTGTTGCTAAAATGCTTGTTGCTGCTGTGCTATTGCGGCAGTCTGTTGAGTAAGAGTATTTAACAACTGGATTACCATCGGGTCCATGTGGCCTGTGGGAGGTGTATTTTGTTGACCTTCTTGGTTAGGGGTATCAGTTGAACGGGTTTGTCGTCTAGGAGGCATATCGCTGATGAATAAACAATAATTGGCTTAATCAAACAGTTCATATAATAGAAGGAAGGATCACAATTGATATCTCGAAGGTTTACAGATCTTCTCAACGGTGTATGGGTACACTCGTTGTAACAAGTAGAATAACAGTTATGGTGCTGGAAATGAATGACAAGGGAATAAATACAGTTCTATAAAAGAGGTTTATCATATATATATATATATATAGAGTTAGTACAAGCGTAGAACGCTTCAAAAGAAAATATATCATGGCTGAACCATAACTGCCGACTAGCAATACAACAAAAATGCAACAACAACCCGAGGCGTTCCTATAAGCCCGGTGCACTGCTGATTCTACAATATGCATCTATATACTAACTATCTAGAAACCATACATTCATGTCATATCTGTCTACTCCTAAACCTGCTCACAGATCACCTGCTCCTGTCTGCCATAACGGGGGTCCTGCAATCTCTGCAATCTCACTCATCGCATAATCCAAAATCTGTCTCATCCCTGCTACTGTCTCTCCCTCTCGACTAGAAGCTAATCCGTGCAATCGAGTCTCAACCAAGGTCCTCGTAACCCTAAGCCTCATCTGAATGTCCCCTATCTGATCTCTAAGTCTGTCTCTCTCTCGGATAGCGGCTGCCTCAGTCGAACGAATCCTCCCCATCTCCATAACCTGTCCATAAAGGTACTCCCTCTCTCTACTCACCCTCTGATACTCATGGTGTGGAACTGGTGGCACACATAACTGATACAAAGGCCCACAAACTGATGCCTGAGACACTGGTGCTGGGGCTACTCTTCGGAGTGGAACAGGACAAGGTACCTGATCTCTCATGACTACCGGATGCTGATGCCTAGGCTGATATCGCACTGGCCGAGACGGTCCTGCTCTCTCAACGGGTGTAGGTATCTCTGCTATCGTATCCTCAGAAGGGTCTGAGTCTGAACTAGAACTAGGGGGCTGCAATTATAACCACATTTAATTACTACGCATAATATCCCTAGTTGACCTCCTAATATCCTTAAGTGAATTCCGACTCATACTCTCGCTTCACTGGAATAGGGTTAGAAAACAACAAGCAAGAGTGAGCCAAATTGCTCAGCAAACATCATATGTATCATTTCTATCACAGTTGTAAGGATATGAATTTATGATATCGAAATCAACAATATTTAGCTAACACATGCTATGTATCAATAACAATTGAAGAAAAGAATTAGAATTTGGCTTATACATTTTATTCAAATCAAAGGTTGTGCTACTGGCCAGCCACGCATCAACCCCGGACTAGCTCACGGCATAGTCCTCTACTGTATCCTAGGCCAATCTGGGCCTTAAGTTATTCCGACCATAAATATGGCCCGACCAATTACTGGTCCATTTTAAAAACATGCCAAATCTATCATAAGGTGTAAACAATAACATGCTCAATAAGATAAACTCAATGTATAATAATTACAAAAGAGCTTCAACTGCTCAGTGTCAAATGAAGATCGAGAAATAATCATGGAATAATTTCAACGGTACAGTGTACTCATTCAATAAGTAAATCAATATTGGTAATCGATAATCAATGACTGTAATCAATAGTCAACGATGGAAGTCAAATGATCAGTGGTTGTCAATAATAATCAAAGGATGATAATCAATAATAAATGGTGGTAAACAATAATCATGTGAATTGGAAATAAGGGTTTCCGATGCAGATCAAATCAAAGAATCAAGAATCTCTAAGGAAATGGAATTAGTTGTCCAAATGCGGTTAAAAGATTGATAATTTGAATTGTTCTGGGGATAACGGTATTCAAGTATTCAAGACAACAATAATTTTTATCACAAGTAAAGGCACAGATACTTGCCTGGTCTAAGCTGCTGTCGGATCGACTCTGCTCACTCTACCTTTCCCTTTCCCTTGCTCCGGGAACTCGATTGTGACGCCCCCAAATCCCGGGGTCAGTGGATTTGGTCGTCACCTGAAATCTCCACTTAAAACCACCTGCTATATATAAAACCAAAACAAATGGAACACCTGTGACCCCGACTCGACCAAGAATCTTTTAAGTTATAGCACTAGAAACAAGAAACCAAAATTTTATAAACTTAAACTTCCTTTACAACAAACTCTTTTCACAAATCTATAACACTGGTATAACTTCGATGAGAAGTATACCAGGCCAAACTAACTATATACATAATAATATTTACTGGAAATAAACTTTATACAATACCCTCACACTAGATCCAAATGCTCTGCATCAACTCATCTTCCCAACGTCATCTTGAATCATCTCGCTCCATAGCTATGCAATTAAATACTGGCAATCTATCTTTTCACTGGAGGGTTAAGAGATAAAACAAGCAAGAGTGAGCAAAAGAAGCTTAGCAAGTATATAGTACTGTACAAGATCAAATAATGATGCAACAATATCTGAAAAGAAATTAACTCAACTGGGATAGAATAATGGTGCAATAATAGCAATATGTAAAAGAATGTACTCAGCTGGCCAAGAAGATGGCAACATATGAAAAGAAATAACTTAACTGGCAACAATGAATAAATACTGATAATCAATATCAAACTGTAAGATTGAATTGGATTTTTACTGTGACGCAACGAGTTAAGGTGGATGATCAGTCACACCAAAACTCCGGACCATACCCACGGTATGTCCAAATACTGAACTGGATCCAAGGCCGCTTTTGGCCTACATAATACTGTTACTCTGACTAGCGTCTGCAGTCCTTAAAAACATTTCATTTTAATTAAAAACTTCCAATTCAAACTTACCACTGGGAGTTAGGTGTCGGAACAATCGACCACCTCATCAATTTAAACTAATACTTTCAACTGTAAGCTTAACTTTATCAACTGAATTAGGCTAAAACAAATGCATAAGAATTAAATTTCCCATCACAAGGGATCAAGGTATAATCTGACAATACAAGGTGCTGCAAGGTATAAGTTAGGAATGAAATAGAGTTCATCAAATCACGAACAAAGGTTATCTCAATCTCAGGGTGATAAAGGAATCTGGTTATAAAACAGTAATTAAATGAAAATTGAAAACAGAACTCTTAATACGGTACTCTGAACAAAAGAGTACAAGTTAGTAAACTTGCCTTTGGTCCTTAGCTGCCACATAAAACTGAAGTACTATTATTCTCATCTTTTCTATCTCACGTCATCACAATCATCTATTCTGATAATTCTTGAATCCATCACAAATGCGGTTGCTACGAGTCTGCGCTATCGAGATCGTGCCCGCCCAACTATTCACTAATTAAATACAAAATATACTTAGCCTTCGCACTATCACTTTTACATAACTTAACTTTTTATAAACTTAAGCTCATATAACTTAAGCACACACACACACACATATATATATATATATATATATATATATATATATATATATATATATATATATATATATATATATATATTCTACAGAAAATCGGGCATGACCTATTCGTAAAGTGGACATTGCCCTGCTTTAAAAATATTTAACTTTCAATATCAATCAACCACAACAATTCACATTTAAATCCATAACTTATTTAATACTCAAATAGTCTGCCTCAACTTGCAGAACTCATATAAGAAACTAACATATTAGAAAATAATTCTGCATTGACTTGCAGTAAACATATAAGAAATAGCTCTGCATAGACTTAGGGCTGTTCACGAACCGAGCCGAGCCGAGCTTTGATGTAAACGAGCCGAGCTTTACTTTTTTCTCTGACGAACCGAGCCGAGCCGAGCTTTCTTATCGCACAAAATTCGTGTTCGAGCTCGAGCTCGTTAACTAACGAGCCGAACACGAGCTTTTATCGAACAAAAACGAGCCGAGTCGAGCCGAGCCGAGTCGAGCTGAGCTCATTAAAACTTACAATTTTAATAGATAATAAAGCCCAATTTTTCTTAGCCCAACGAACTAAAACATTTTTTGTCGAAACCGAACCCAATTTCCCGATCAATTCTCAATAAACCTAAAATACACATACTATAAATTAAAAAATTAATTTAAAATATTAACAAATAATATAAAAATAAATCGAATATATCTTAATTTTTTCGAGCTTTATCGAGCCGATCTCGAGCCGAACGAGCTCGAGTCGAGCTCGAGCCGAGCTCGATTCGAGCTCACTAATAGCTCGGCTCGAGCTCGTTTTCTTAACGAACAAATTTTTGTGTTCGAGCTCGAGCTCGAGCCCTTAACGAGCCGAGCCGAGTCGAGCCCTTAACGAGCCGAGCTCGAGCTTGTTCACGAACAGCTCTGTTCGTGAACAGCTCTATCATATAGCACGTTCATCATCTAATTCATATAATTTCATATACTTCAGATAACACATAGCACATGCTTGGACTGACAACTTCTATAACTATGCAAATTACTGGTTGCACATTTAATCACATATAACCACCTTTCATTTACTGATACATTTAAACTAACTTATCATATCATATACATTTACCAAATACTGTTCATTTAGTAGTTCTGCCGAAAATTCGGCAGCACTTCTCTATTTATACACTAATCCACCTGTTTTTAAACTAATATCATTAATCAAAACCAACTTACAAACTGACAGATTTACATACTTAACTTAATCAATCTTAACTCACCATTATAATACACATACTCAGCACATCAACTAAACACATTCACGACTTCACAAACAAATACACAAACCATATGACTCGTACTAAAATCAAAACTCTTTTTGGAAAATATTTGGTCTTCTTTTATAAAAAAAAATTGAATATAAAATATCTATGGATCGAAAACAATCATTATACTTTAAAACTAATTACCACTAAATCAAATAGAATTAATCAAAACCAGGTAAACAATAAAACAATTTTTGAAAACATTAGTTAAATTTGATTTATAAATAATCAAGATTAAATAATAATTAATTAATAAAATCCACCAATTAACTACTCAGTTAATCGGTCAATTAAATCAATTACATTAATATTTAAAATCGATTAAAAATAATCAAATTCAACTACTCTTTAAACTCTAAGGGTTTTAAAACAAATAATAAAATAAATACTTAGATTTTACGAAATTTCGGCATGACCCGTTCGTAAACAGGACTAGCCAGAAATTTTGCATGTACTATGTTGCGTCCCCAAGCATAGGATGGATCACATAGTACAGCACAACAAGACAACCTGTATAATTCACAAAATTTTAAACAGCATAAATAGATCAACTATCAACATAATTCCCCAAGCTGGGAATCAAACCAGAATACTGTAGATACTAAAACGGCTGGTTTACAACTCAGCCAACTTTAAATACTTGAATCTTACTATATACTACTAACAATCTAAATTCTATTCAAAACCAACTAATATTTACACATATACTTTATAACTTTGCGCCACATTATTAATATACTTCAAGAACCTGCACAACCAAATAAATCGATTAATAAATACTAAAACAATTAATATCAATAAATAATTTTATGCACTGACCTCAGTCAAACATGGATTTAAAGATCCATTTACTAAACAACACATATTATTAGCTAATTATTATCTAAACAAATTTACAAATCAACATGTAAATAATAAAAACAACTTTAAAAACATCACAAATCATTAAATCGATTTGTTAACTAATCCCATGAAACGAATTTATAAAAACAATACGTAAGCAAAGAAATGGATTAAACACTGAAATTTACGCGCAATAGCATAATTATTCGAACTCTTTTAGGGAAGCCGATCATTCTATATAAAACTCTGCACATCTATACAATAACAATTAAATCCAAGCTAGACGACAAATAAATGTATACATAAGTAACGAACACGAAATAAGCACTTAAATCTACACATACAAACAAAACTATTCGAACCATTCATAAAATAGTTCGAAATTCTGCATGCACATTCATCAGTAAAAAGTTGTACAAATCAATTAATATATTTTAATAAAAGAAAAACGAATTTCAATCTAATCACATATAAGACGGATTTATTAATATCGTCAACTAATTACCAAGAACCAATCTGTTAATATCCCGGACCAAAAATAAACAACCGAGTTTATACTTGGTTACCACAAAACTAATTTGATATTTTCACAAAATTAATAAACAAAACGAATTTATGCTAACATTTCTACAAATAAAAACGAATTATCGATTTATACATATATATACACGAAATCAAACAAGGTTTCGATTTATATACCCACTGATTTCCGAGTCACAGCGACGACACCGGAGGAAACGAAGCTCAGGGAACGGTGGCCGGAGCTGCTGTAGCTGGCGGTGCTGTGAACGGAGCTCACTGGCCGGAAATCGGCAAAAGAGGGTGGCGGTTGGACGAAACCAGGCGGCAGCGGTGGCGGAGACTACCAGAAAACGGCAGGATAACCGGTCGGAGGTGCGCAGAACAGCAAGGTGGGTGGCGCGTGTGGAAGAGACAGCTATGGGCTTGTGCGAAGGAGAAGAAGCAAAGTGATGTTGGTTCTATTTTCTTTTCTGTTAAACAAACAAAACGCAAGTGCCAGTACTTCTTTTTTTTTTCTTTCCTCTCTCTTTTCTTTTTCTCGATCCTTCTACAGACTTCTCCTTCTTCCTTTATTTGGCCGAATATATATATCTGCATAGTATGCATGCTGTGTGTGTATATTATATATATATATATATATATATATATATATATATATATATATATTTAGTAATTAGATAGGATAAGGATAACTACTTAGCACTTCAATTAGCCCGATGACCGAATTTAATGGGACTAAATCGATACTGGAAAAAACAACATTTTAGAACAAAACAATTCTAAAATAATTAGATCAACTCATAAAATTATTTATATACTGAAATTATTCTAAAAATATTTAAATGTACAAAATTCATAATTAAATGAATTTTGAACTAATTTACTTAAAACAAATATGTTGGGCTCAAATTTTATAATTAAACAAATTTTCCACCTTATTTATAAAATCAAATAAGGTCGGACTCAAACTTACTAATAAATACTAAAAATCATTTTTAATCACATAATAGCACATCATGCATCCACATAATATTATTTTAATCATTTAATCACATACTGCAGAAATTTTCAATTTAATCTGAATAAATAAATATTACTATTTTTATTACTAAAAATAAATAGGAAATTCGCACTTAAATTTCCCAGATAAAACAATCAGCTTTCACAAATATTTTAATTAAATATACACATAATACAATTTCTCCTTTTTGAGAAAATCAATAAATCAAATAATAATAATAATAATAAACCCTGAAAATTAGGGTTACTACATCGATTCGATAATTACACAACTCATCACAATAAGTCTAACTATTCTTGTTCTACTCTCGACACTTATTCAATCAATAATCACATTTAAACAAGTAACCGGTTACATATCGGTCGTCCGGTATGATTTACGATATTTAAAATTCAGATATTTGCCCTAGTACGGGCATATACAGACTATAAAACACAACACACAATTAATATGAACCATATAGCACTTATAAACATTTTTAAAACATCATACAAAACTTATTTGAATTTTAAATAAGTCATGATTAATTTTTAAATCAAAACTCGGATTTTTAAATCCAATATAAACATTTAAATGCAAATAAATCAATTAATAAAATTAATTGACACTATTTAAATACTCAAACTATTTTTAAATAAATAAATAGGCTTGAAAATAATTAAACTGAATTTTTAATTAATTAAATCTAATTAATAATTAATTTTTAAGAATTAATTGATTAAAAGAAATAACCAATTAATTAATAAATTAATTATTAATTAAAACTAATTAAAATAATTAAGTTTAATCAATTTTCGGATTTAAAATAGTAAATATAATTTTCCAAAATTTTTCTGATATTAAAATATATTTTTAAAATAAAAATATGAATTTCTAAAGTTTTTAAACTATTTTCGAATTAAATTTAAAAATAAAATCCAAAAACAGTTTTCAGAAATTGAATTAGGGTTTTAGAAGATTAAAACCGGGTCAGAAAACGGGTAAACGGGTCGGGAAGAACGAATTCGGGTTGCCAAGAACAACCCACCGGATTCTGGGTTTTCCAGAATCCGGCCGGTGTCCGGCGACCGGAATTCTACAATTCCGTCCAAACACAAACAAACTTAGAGGGCTTTTGCTCGCCTTCTCAAAACAAACACAACCAACACACAATTACATCTGTCCCATGCCGGAATCGAGCCCAGAATCCGGTCAAAGAAACCGTCGGGGAAGACTCCAGCCGAAAACCCGATCTCTCTCATTTCTACATGAAACTCTACGATTAATATCACAAAATGAAGCTTATAACTCACACAATCAAAGCCCCATATCAAAACTTATGTCAGAACAACAACAAGAACGAACGAAGTAAAAGAAAAATTCGGGTCAAAACCCGAAAATCAAACCCATCAAAATTGAACTCAAACATGAAATTAAATCATGGATTCTTGCTATTTAGAACCCTAGGAACATGTTATAAGCAACCAATTGAACGGAGAATCAACAGATTGAAAATCCCCAAATCGACCAAGAAGCCTAATTTTAATTCGAATATTGAAAAATTCATATAAAATCGAAAACTTACCAGATGATGATGAAGTTGGAAGATTCTGAAACTAGATATCAAGAGCTTTGATTTGAGTACAAGAACTTCAGATTTGGATTTCAATAACACCTTGAACGAATGGATTAATCTTCAAGAACACGAAGAACACGATTCAGGAATTTTTTATTTTTGGATAATTAACTGCAGATTTCTATGAGTTTCAAGATACGGTTCGTCTTTTTATATTTTTGGAAAAATAATACCCCAAACAACATTTTAGGATCGATATTGATCCATTGGATCATTTAAAAACCCTAATTAGGTTGAAAAACACGTTTTACGAGGAATAATCAGTTAAAAAGGTTGATGATCATCCAATTTTTATATATATCATTATATAACTAATGCTCAAGAATACTGGGGCTATAACAAATGTAATATTGATATAAAACGATATATCCGTCCCCTTAAGCAATTAGGGTTCAGAACAATTTTTCCCTTTTTGAACAAAACGAATTATTCTTGGAGAATCAAATAGGTAGGAATGAAATGATACGAATATCTCTCCCGATAATGATTCGAATACGAAAGACGAAAAGATAATAATTAATGTACGAAAATTCCAACGGGGCCCTTGAATTATCAAAACGGGGCTCAGATTTGAAGAAAATTCCAAATGACGAAATATTTGAAAGGGGCTTCCGACTCACCAATTAGAACATAATCACACGATAATTATCATTTAATAATATTCCAATACTCCACAACAAATATTTTTATATTAAATATATCATTTATTTAAATAATAAAATTCACGGATATTACATGATTCATATATTATTAAGTCGAGAATCTTATATAATTGTATTCAACCCCCCTTCTACAATTTTTTATTATTGGAAAACAATTGGTATCAGAGCAAACTGATTTAATTTGAATCAGATGCGATCTAAGATGTCGACAACAAAGTATGAAAGCATGAAAATTCCCATCCTGAAGAAATCAGAATATCCAACATGGAAGGTAAAGATGTTAATGTACCTGGAAGCTATGGATCCTGACTATCTGGACAGAATTCATGATGGACCATATATTCCTACAAGGATTGTAGAACGAACAGACACTGTACCTGAACATTATGTGGTCAAGGCCAAGAGTGACTGGACTCCAGAAGAAAAAGCTCATGTACTCAGAGAACCAAAGATAAAGAACATCCTGCACAGTAGTCTTGATGCTGTCATGTCCAACAGAGTGATTGCATGCAAGTCTGCTAAAGAAATCTGGGATACCTTGGAAACTCAATGCCAGGGATCTGCATCTGTCAAGAAGAACAGAAGGGCTCTTTTGATTCAAGAATATGAACAATTCGATGCTAGACCTGATGAGAGCCTAACTGATTTATATGCTAAACAGTTTATCTTTAGTTGACAAGGAGTATGAAACTGTAGATTCAAATACCAAGTTTCTAAGAGCTTTACCTGAAGAATGGGATACACAGACCTCGATCATTAGACATCAGTATGATCTGAACACTGTGTCTCTTGATGAAGTCTATGGAATGCTAAGAACTCATGATCTTGAAGTTCAACAGAAAAAGAATAAGAAAAGCAGCAAGGCAAAATCTATTTCTTTTAAAGCAGAGGCTAAATCAAAAGGAAAAGCTCTAGAGGTCTCTAGAAGGAAATCAAGAATAGATGAGTCAGATCCTGATGACTCTTCATCAGATACTGATGGCAATCCTGATGCCAATACTGATGATGACTCTTCTGACTCAGACATTGAAGAGATGGTTGCTATGATTGTCAGAAGCTTCAAAAAGATGTAGTTCATGAAGGCTAGGAGACAAGGCAACTTCCAGAAAAGGACCTTCAATGCAAACAAAGACAAAAATATCAAAAAGGAAAGCAAGAGTAGCAAATTTGACAAGTCAAATGTTAGATGCTACAAGTGTAATGGTATGGGTCACTTTGCTAGTGAGTGCAAGAAGACAAAGGCACTCATTACATCAAGCAAGGATTGGATGGACTCTTCCTCAGAATCTGATACTAAGGTGGTCAACTATGCACTAATGGCCAATACTGATGATACTGCTATTCCTGATGATAAGGTACTTAATACTGTCTTTGATTTTGATACTGATAATGCTTCTGAGTTAAGACGTTTTCTAAAGTCATTGCATATTAGCTTTAGAAGTCAAACTGCTGAGAATACTAGGATCTTATCTGAGATGTCTGAACTTAGGAAAAGGAATGAGCATTTAGAAGCTGAATTTTCTCTTATGCAAAAAGTACAGATAGAATGTGATAATGATAAACACATGTACTTAGAGATGAAACTTAAATGTACTGCTCTTGAAAAGGAACTTGAGAATGCTAATGAGAAAATCAGAACCTGGACAGACTCTGGTAGGAAATTTCATGAGATTAATACCTCTAAGAATTGGAAAGAGTGTCTAGGGTATAAGTCAGATGAGGATAAGAAACTTAAGGAGAAAATTGTTATTGATTAGACAGTTAGTCCAAAAACCTATAGACATGTTTTAGACCAAACCAAATCTAAGATTACTCCTGTTAATTTTGTTTTTGGTAAAGATTCCAATTCAACTTTTGAAAAGGGATCTACTTCTGTTCAAAATATCAAAGTTATTAAGTCTAAACCTGTCTTGAGTAAAGTTACTAAGAATGTAGGTTTAATGTCTCAGAAACAACTTAAGGATAAAATCTGTGAGGTTACAGATAAGAAAAAAGAAGCTACTATTGAGAGAAACAGGAATGGTAAGATTGGGATCAATAAAGAGAATGGTTATAAGTATATCCCAAATGCACCTAGGAAATGTTGTTTTAACCGTGGTAACTCTAATCATCTTGCTATTGATTGTAAAAAGAGTTTTAAGAAAAGTACTGAAATTCCTATTTCTGATATGAGGAGTAGATCAGTATTTTATAAACCACAGAAGTCCTGTTTTCATTGTGGTAGTATATGGCATTCTATTTATACTTGTAAAGATGATCATGATTTGTACTATAACTTTTATGATCCATTACCTAAGTTTGATAATAGTACAAAATCTGGTAGAATTGATAATGTCATAGTGAAGCATGCTTTTGTTAATACTGAAACTGAAAAAGCAAATCCTGATGGAATAAATCCTGTCAGGACTGCTAAAGTCATAAAGTCTTCTGCTGCTAAAATTAATAAATTGCATGGAAAAAGGAACCCAACAAGTATGGGTTCCTAAATGTTCTAACTAGTGTGTTTCTATTCTGATTACAGGGAAAGAGGAAAAATGTGTTAGTCATGGATAATGGATGTTCTGTGCACATGACTGGAAACAAAGCCCTGTTATCAGAATATGAGGAAAAAGCTGGCCCAACTGTGTCTTATGGAGATGGCAACATTGGACAAACTTTGGGATATGGCAATATAATAATTGGAAATGTCATCATTGAAAAAGTAGCTCTAGTGAAAGGACTAAAACACAACCTGTTGAGTATTAGTCAAATCACTGACATAGGTTATCATGTCAACTTCTATTCCACACATTGTGAAGTAATCAGCAAATAAACAGGAAAGATTGCAGTGACTGGCTACATGCATGGTAACATATTTGAAGCCAACATTCTCTCAAATACTGATGACTCCCCTACATGTCTCATCAGTAAAGCTTCAGTAGATGAAAGTTGGAATTGGCACAAGAAGCTTTCTCATCTCAACTTCAGCAATATCAATGAGTTGGTTAAGAAAGATTTAGTGAGAGGATTACCAAAAGTGTTATATACTCTTGATGGACTCCGTGATGCATGTCAAAAAGCTAAACATAGAAGGACATCATTTAAGAGTAAATCTGAATCCTCTATTGAAGAACCATATCACATGCTGCATCTTGATCTATTTGGACCAGTCAACATTATGTCCATCAGTAAGAAAAGGTACACTCTTGTAATTGTTGATGAATATTCTAGATTCACCTAAGTGTATTTTCTGCACAGGAAAGATGAAACTCCTGAAATACTGTTGGATCATATGAGGATGATTGAGACAACCACAAAGTACAAAGTCAAGATACTGAGGAGTGATAATGGTACTGAATTCAAGAATTCAAAGATTGAAGAGTTCTGCAAATACAAAGGAATTATTCAACAATTTTCTGCTCCAGGCACACCTCAGCAAAATGGAGTAGTTGAAAGGAAAAATAGAAGTCTTATTGAAGCTGGCAGAACTATGTTGGAAGAAGCTAAATTACCTACATATTTCTGGGCAGAAGCAGTCAACACAACATGCTATACACAAAATCTCACATTGATAAACAGACATGGTGTTACTCCTTATCAATCAGTGAAGGAGAAGAAACCAAGTTTGAAGCATCTGCATGTGTTTGGCTGTAAATGTTTTGTTCTCAGAACTCATCCTGAACAGCTAGGAAAGTTTGAAACAAAGGCTGATGAAGGATTTTCATAGGCTATCCTGCATCAAGAGCCTATAGAGTTTTTAACTTGAGAACAAGAACTGTCATGGAGTCAATACATGTATCTTTTGATGATAAGAAGATAATTGGATTGAATGAAGACTCACATGATAGACGGATTTTTGAAAATGAAGCTACCAAGGAACCTGAAGAAAATGAATCAGATCTTGTCAGTTCATCAGATCCTGATGAGTCACCAAATCCCGATGACACATCAAATCCTGATTACACTTCAAATGTTAATTCTGATGATGAAAACAGTAGTAATACAACTAGTAGTGCTAATGTTGAGGGGGGGGGGGCAACAACATTCTACTACTAATTCTGAGTCAACTCAATCATCAGGACAGAATTCTTCAGATACTGATTCAAGTGACAATCCTGATAGTTCATCAAGAGGAGATATCAATAATTCAGGGGGAGCTTCATCTGAAGCAAATTCTTCAAATCAAGATAACATCAATCCAGGGGGAGCATCTACATCAAGGAATGACTTACCATCAACATGGAAATGGACTGCAAGTCATACTCCTAATTTGATAATTGGAGATCCTGATGCAGGTGTTCAGACAAGAAGTGCAACTCAAAATGAATGTCTATATAATAACTTTCTGTCAAAGGAGGAGCCAAAGAAAGTTGAAGATGCACTAAAAGATGTTGATTGGGTTACTGCAATGCAAGAAGAATTGAATGAATTTGAAAGGAGTGAAGTCTGGAAACTGGTGCCAAGACCAAAGAACATGTCAATTGTTGGTACAAAATGGATTTTCAAAAATAAGACTGATTCAGATGGTGTAATTATCAGAAACAAAGCAAGACTAGTTCCAAAGGGGTATTCTCAACAAGAAGGAATTGACTATGATGAAACTTTTGCTCCTGTTGCAAGACTAGAGGCCGTCAGGATCTTTCTGGCATATGCAGCTCATAAGAAATTCAAGGTTTTCCAGATGGATGTGAAAAGTGCTTTCTTAAATGGTGAACTGGAGGAAGAAGTATATGTTGAACAACCTCCTGGTTTCATTGATCCAAAATATCCAAATCATGTTTACCCATAAGGCACTTTATGGACTAAAGCAAGCTCCAAGAGCATGGTATGAAACCTTAGCTCAATTCTTATTGGAAAGTGGATTCAAAAGAGGTACTATTGATAAAACTCTATTCTATTTGAATCATGGTAAGGATTTGCTTTTAGTTCAGATTTATGTTGATGATATCATTTTTGGGTCAACAAACAATAAGCTATGTGAAAAGTTTTCCAAGCTTATGCAGTCAAGATAGCAAATGAGCATGATGGGAGAAATGAGTTATTTTCTTGGTCTTCAAGTTAAACAGACTGATGATGACATTTTTATCAATCAGTCTAAATATACAAGGAATTTGTTGAAAAGGTTTAACATGGAAGATTGTGCTACTGCAAGTACTCCCATTGCTACAGCTACCAAACTTGATCCTGATCAAGGTACTGAGGTAGATGTAACTCATTACAGAGGAATGATTGGCTCTTTATTGTATCTCACTGCAAGTAGATCGGATATCATGTTTGCAACCCGTCTGTGTGCAAGATTTCAAGCAAAACCTAGGGAACCTCATCTGATTGCAGTTAAAAGAATTTTCAGATATCTCAATGACACTCCTTCTCTTGGTCTTTGGTATGCAAGGGAATCAGATTTTGGTTTGTGTGGTTATTCAGATGTTGATTTTGCAGGATGCAAAATAGACATGAAAAGTACTTCAGGAAGCTGTTAGTTTTTGGGTGGTAGACTAGTTTCATGGTTCAGTAAAAAGCAAAAGTTTATCCCTACTTCAACAGCAGAAGCTGAGTACATTGCTGCAGGAAGCTGTTGTGCTCAGATAATGTGGATGAGAAATCAGTTGTTAGATTATGGCCTGTCATACTCAAAAATCCCTATCTATTGTGATAACCAAAGTGCTATGAACAAATCCTGACAGGTGATCAAATCCTGATGCCTGGTCATGAACAGACTCTTGCTACAATTCCTGAAGGTGATGTAGATGTGATTATTGATAATCCTGAAGATGCATCAAATCTATTCCAGAAGTTCTCTACAAAAGATGGCAGAATTGTTACTCTATATCACACTGATAAAAGAGTTCAACAATTATTTTCAAGAAAAGCACTCTCTACAGCAAGTGAAGAATATCCTGATCTCTCACATGAAGAATTCTTAAGACAACAAAGATAAATGATGGAAAGCTTTAATAACCCTGCTCCTGCTAGAGGAAGAGGAGGCAGAGGTAGGAGAGGTGCTAGAAGAGGTAGAAGAGGTTCTTCAACTCAAACAATGCCTAGACAGACAATGTCTAGAGGTTTATTAATTGAAGAAATTCCTGAAGCTTCGTAAAATCTATTAGATCCTGTTATCAAGGATATCATTGATAAGGAAGATAAGGAATTTATTGAAGAAGAACCTGAATTGAGAAGAAAGCCAAGACAATTAATTCTCTGCAATACAAAGCAAATTGAAGATTCTAATCCTAATATTGTTCTTGACAATGTTCAAGATCCTGATGAATCTGAAATTCTGCAAGAGATTGATTTGTTAATCTTATCTACTGTGGTTAATTCTCACAACAAGGAAGTGGATGAAGAAGAAGAAGCCAGAAGAAGAGAAATCACAAGAAGAACAAATAGAGATTTCAATCTCTATGTACAAAGACTTAAACTCTCAAACAGAAGATTATGGAGAAATACAAGCAGACAAGAATCTTTACTAGAAAGAAGCTATGCTTTTGAAAAAGAGAAAGATAAGAAGTGGAAACACATAAGTACACTGAGGTGTAACATACCTATCAATTTTCAGAATGGAGGAATTATAACAAGTGCTTCAAGTGTTGTTGATTTATCTGATTTGGTTAGATCAAAAGCACTCTGGCTACGAATATTTTCAAATCTGAAGCAATTGATAAGTAATTCAAGAGGAGGTATTGGACACAGGGATGCTGAATATCTGAATATGTCATATGTTGATCCTTACTCCTTGACTGAAACTGGAGGTACTTTAACTTTTGAAAACCTGAACAATTTATTAGCTGTTGATATAGTTATAGATTGTCATGATGGTATTGAAAAGAAAGAAAAGCTTCTGTACTTCATGAAAGATGGTAGTGTGAAGATTCTGTGCATTCAAGATCTGCTGATGAAAACTACACAGGAACAGAAATATGTTCATTATCTGTTAAGATGGAAGAATAAAGTGTGCAAAGAATGGAGTGACATGATCTTGTCAACAATAAGAAGAAGACTGGATGGAAATAGAAATTTCAATGGTAATTATACTCCCATGTACTTAAATCAAAGAGGTCAAGATGTGGAAATGCAAAGGGGCACTGTTGTTAAAGAAGTGACTTTTGGCATGACTCAACTTACTCTCAATCCTGATGGGAAGGAAATTGCTTATCTTTTGCTTGAAGAGCACAGTCTATAGAGAAGCTCCATTCAGAATCTCAGAGTAGCTATCTACCAGATTAATGAGGAAGATGAAGAACTCAGAAATCTTAAGGAAAGACTGATTCAAATTCTTGAAGAAAAAGAAGACAATTTGTTATCTAACTTCTTGAAGATGAATCTGTTCTATCAAAGAATTTAAACAGATAAGTTGTTGCTGTTATTTGTACATTTTGTAAATATGTTTTTGACATCATTGAATCTCAGGAATCTATACTTTATTTCACAAAGTATAAGATTGGGGGAGATTGTTAGATCAGGATTCAATGATCGTCAGGATCTAGACTTCAACTGATCAGGATTGCTGACATCATCAGGATTGCATGGTCGTCAGGATCAGAATGAATATCAGGACTGGGATCAGGATTGATCATCAGGACTGGAAGCTGATCAAGATTCCTACTTCGAGTTATATTTGGAGTCTAGTTAAATAAGGAAGATTATTCTATCGGTTCCTGGTTTGTAGTAATGAAACTATCAATTAAGGATAGGTTTCAATCTTTGTAATTGATTAGGACTTATCATTGATAGAGAAGTTGTGTAGTATATAAACACAGGTTTAGGTTTCGATTCAGAGAATTGAAATCGAGTATTTTTGTAATAGAAGCTCTCAAGAACATCAGAATTTCTTGAGAGAGTTTTTGTAATCTAGCAGCTCTCAAGAACACAGAATTTCTTGAGAGAGTTTGTAACAGTTTTATATCAGATTTAATAAAGCTGTTATCATTCTTTCATATTTGTTATTCATATATTATTATGTCGAGAATCTTATACAATTGTATTCAACCCCCCTTCTACAATTGTTTATTACTGGGCAACAATTTAAGAAAGCACTTTTCATATCCATCTGGAAAACCTTGAATTTCTTATGAGCTGCATATGCCAGAAAGATCCTGATGGCCTCTAGTCTTGCAACAGGAGCAGAAGTTTCATCATAGTCAATTCCTTCTTGTTGAGAATACCCCTTTGCAACTAGTCTTTCTTTGTTTATGATAATTACACCATCTGAATCAGTCTTATTTTTGAAAATCCATTTTGTACCAACAATTGACCTGTTCTTTGGTCTTGGCACCAGTTTCCAGACTTCATTCCTTTCAAATTCATTCAATTCTTCTTGCATTGCAGTAACCCAATCAGCATCTTTAAGTGCATCTTCAACTTTCTTTGGCTCCTCATTTGACAGAAAGTTATTATATAGACATTCATTTTGAGTTGCACTTCTTGTCTGAACACCTGCATCAGGATCTCCAATTATCAAATCAGGAGTATGACTTGCAGTCCATTTCCTTGCTGATGGAAAGTCATTCCTTGATGTAGATGCTCCCCCTGGATTGGTGTTATCTTGATTAGAAGAATTTGTTCCATTAGAAGCTCCCCCTGAATTGTTACTATCTCCTCCTGATGGATTATCAGGATTATCACTTGAATTAGTATCTGAAGAACTTTGTCCTGATGATTGAGTAGACTCAGAATTTGTAGCAGTTTGCGGTTGCTCCCCCTCAACATTTGCACTACTAGATGAATCATCATTATTTGCATCATCAGTATTAGCACCATGAGGAATTGGTGTGTCATCAGGATTTGATGGATCATCAGGATTTGGTGACCCATCAGTATCTGATGAATTGACAGGATCTGATTCATTTTCTTCAGGTTCCTTGGTAGCTTCATTTTCAAAAACCAATCTATCATGTGAGTCTTCATTCAATCCAATTATCTTCTTATCATCAAAAGATACGTGTATTGACTCCATGATAGTTCTTGTTCTCAAGTTAAAAACTCTAAAGGCTCTTGATGCAGGATAGCCTATGAAAATTCCTTCATCAGCCTTTATTTAAAACTTTCCTAGCTGTTCAGGATGAGTTCTGAGAACAAAACATTTACAGCCAAACACATGCAGATGCTTTAGACTCGGTTTCTTCTCCTTGAGTGATTGATAAGGAGTAACACCATGTCTGTTTATCAATGTGAGATTTTGAGTATAGCATGCTGTATTGACTGCTTCTGCCCAGAAATATGTAGGTAATTTAGCTTCTTCCAACATAGTTCTGCCAGCTTCAATAAGAGTTCTATTTTTCATTTCAACTACTCCATTTTGCTGAGGTGTGCCAGGAGCAGAGAATTGTTGAATAATTCCTTTGTATTTGCAGAACTCTTCCATCTTTGAATTCTTGAATTCAGTACCATTATCAGTCCTCAGTATCTTGACTTTGTACTTTGTGGTTGTCTCAATCATCCTCATATGATCCAACAGTATTTCAGGAGTTTCATCTTTCCTGTGCAGAAAATACACTCAGGTGAATCTAGAATATTCATCAACAATTACAAGAGTGTACCTTTTCTTACTGATGGACATAATGTTGACTGGTCCAAATAGATCAAGATGCAGCATGTGATATGGTTCTTCAATAGAGGATTCTGATTTACTCTGGAATGATGTCCTTCTTTGTTTAGCCTTTTGACAAGCATCACAGAGTCCATCAGGAGTATACAAAGCTTTTGGTAATCCTCTCACTAAATCTTTCTTAACCAACTCATTGATATTACTGAAGTTGAGATGAGAAAGCTTCTTGTGCCAATTCCAACTTTCATCTACTGATGCTTTACTGATAAGACATGTAGGGGAGACATCAGTATTTGAGAGAATGTTGGCTTCATAAATGTTACCATGCCTGTAGCCAGTCAGTGCTATCTTTCCTGTTTCTTTGCTGACTACTTCACAATGTGTGGAATAGAAATTGACATGATAACCTCTGTCAGTGATTTGACTAATACTCAACAGGTTGTGTTTTAGTCCCTTCACTAGAGCTACTTTCTCAATGATGACATTTCCAATGATTATATTGCCATATCCCAATGTTTGTCTAATGTTGCCATCTCCATAAGACACGGCTGGGCCATCTTTTTCCTCATATTCTGATAACAGGGCCTTGTTTCCAGTCATGTGCACAGAACATGCACTATCCATGACTAACACATTTTTCCTTTTTCCATGCAATCAGAATAAAAACATACTAGTTAGAACATTTAGGAACCCACACATGTTGGGTTCCTTTTCCATGCAATTTATTAATTTTAGCAGCAGAGGTCTTATTGACTTTAACAATTCTGTCAGGATTGTGTCCATCAGGATTTGCTTTATCAATATCAGTATTAATAAAAGCATGCTTCAACTTGACATTCTTAAGGCTACCAGAATTTGCACTATTTTTATCAAACTTAGGCAATGGATCATAAAAGTTATAGTACAAATCATGATATTCTGCACAAGTATAAATAGAATGCCATATACTACCACAATGAAAACAGGACTTCTGTGGTTTATAAAATAATGATCTACTCCTGACATCAGAAATAGGAATTTCAGTACTTTTCTTTAAACTTTTTTTACAATCAATGGCAAGATGATTAGAGTTACCACAGGTAAAACAACATTTCCTAGGTGCATTTGGGATATACTTATAACCATTCTCTTTATTGATCCCAATTTTACCATTCCTGTTTCTCTTAATAGTAGCTTTCTCTTCCCTATCTGTAACCTCGCAGATTTTATCCTTGAGTTGTTTCTGAGACAATAAACCTACATTCTTAGTAACTTTATTCATGACAGGTTTAGACTTAATAAGTTTAATACTTTGAACAGAAGTAGATCCCTTTTCAAAAATTGAATTGGAATCTTTACCAAAAACAAAATTAACAGGAATAATCTTAGATTTGGTTTTGTATATAACATGTCTATAGGTTTTTGGACTAACTGTCTCATCAACAACAATTTTCTCCTTAAATTTCTTATCTTCATCTGACTTATATCCTAGACATTCTTTCCAATTCTTAGAGGTATTAATCTCATGAAATTTTCTACCAGAATCTGTCTAGGTTCTGATTTTCTCTTTAGCATCTTCTAGTTCCTTTTCAAGTGCAGTACATTTAAGTTTCATCTCTAAGTACATGTGTTTAACATTATCATATTCTATCTGTACTTTTTGCATAAGAGAAAATTCAGCTTCTAAATGCTCATTCCTTTTCCTAAGTTCAGACATCTCAGATAAGATTCTAGTATTTTCAGCAGTGTGACTTCTAAAGCTAATATGCAATGACTTTAGAAAACGTCTTAACTCAGAAGCATTATCAGTATCAAAATCAAAGACAGTATTTAGTACCTTATCATCAGGAATAGAAATATCATCAGTATTGGCCATTAGGGCATAGTTGACCACCTCAGTATCAGATTCTGAGGAAGAGTCCATCCAATCCTTGCTTGATGTGATGAGTGACTTTGTCTTCTTGCACTCACTAGCAAAGTGTCCTATACCATTACACTTGTAGCATCTAACCTTTGACTTGTCAAATTTGCTACCCTTGCTGTCCTTTTTGATATACTTGTCTTTGTCTGCATTGAAGGTCTTTTTCTGGAAGTTGCCTTGTCTTCTAGCCTTCCTGAACTTCATCTTTTTGAAGCCTCTGACAATCATAGCAACCATATCTTCCATGTCTGAGTCAGAAGAGTCATCATCAGTATTGGCATCAGGATTGTCATCAGTATCTGATGAAGAGTCATCAGGATCTGACTCAACTATTCTTGATTTCCTTCTAGAGACCTTCATAGCTTTTCCTTCTGATTTAGCCTCTACATTCAAGGCAATGGTCTTTGCCTTGCTGCTTTTCTTATTCTTTCTTTGTTGAACCTCAAGATCATGGGTTCTTAGCATTCCATAGACTTCATCAAGAGACACAGTGTTGAGATCATACTGATGTCTAATGATCGAGGTCTGAGTATCCCATTCTTCAGGTAAAGCTCTTAGAAACTTGGTGTTAGAATCTTCAGTTTCATATTCCTTGTCAACTAAAGATAAACTGTTCAGGAGTGTCAGAAATCTATCATATAAATCAGTCAGGCTCTCATCAGGTTTAGCATCGAATTGTTCATATTCTTGAATCAACAGAGCCCTTCTGTTTTTCTTGACAGATGTAGATCCCTGGCATTGAGTTTCCAAGGTATCCCAGATTTCTTTTGCAGACTTGCATGCAATCACTCTGTTGGACATGACAGCATCAAGCCTACTGTGCACGATGTTCTTTATCTTTGGCTCCCTCAGTACATGAGCTTTTTCTTCTGGAGTCCATTCACTCTTTGCCTTGACCACATAGTGTTCAGGTACAGTTTCTGTTCGTTCTATAATCCTGGTAGGAATATATGGTCCATCACGAATCCTGTCCAAGTAGTCAGGATCCATAGCCTCCAGGTACATCAGCATCTTTACCTTCCATGTTGGATATTCTGATTTCTTCAGAATGGGAATTTTCATACTTTCATACTTGGTTGTCGACATCTTAGATCGTATCTGATTCAAATTTAAATCAGTCTGCTCTGATACCAATTGTTGCCCAGTAATAAACAATTGTAGAAGGGGGGTTGAATACAATTGTATAAGATTCTCGACTTAATAAATTATGTATCACAAATATGAAAGAATAATAACAGCTTTATTAAATCTGATATAAAACTGTTACAAACTCTCTCAAGAAATTCTGATGTTCTTGAGAGCTTTTAGGTTACAAAGATACTCGAGTGTGTGATCTCTTTATGTTCACCATATAAATCGAAACATAAACTGTGTTTATATACTACACAGCTTCTCTATCGATTACAAGATAAGTCCTAATCAATTACAAAGATTGAAACCTATCCTAAATTGATAGCTTCATTCTGTTAGAAATGAATACTACTAGAAACTAGACAGAGGGGGGTGAATGGATAGTTTGATATATTTTTCGATTCTTGAAAACTAAGTAACAGACTGTATATGATTATGATATGTAAAATGCAGAAAGTAAATAACACACACAATCACTTTAATCTACTTTGTATAAGCAAATTAAATACTACAGCTTTCCAAGAAATTCACAATCGAATTTCTGGCTTCTAAACAAGAACAGTTTGAACTTGCTTGCTTACAGAGAAAAGAGCTTAAGATAAAAACTATGTGTATCTCTCTTACAGCTTACTGTTGTGTGTGCACGATATATATATTCACCTATACAAACTAGGCACACACATTATTACACAGCTACCCCTTCTGAAAGTCCAACTTGTCCTGCCATAAGAAGTTCACTGTGTCAGGAAGGACCACCTGCTTTTCGGAGTCTTTCCCGTTTCTGTAGCTGCTTGTCTCTTATCTTTCTCTCCAAGTTTAGCTGTAGATTTGCCATCTGTTCTTTGGACCACCTTGCCAGAACAAATGCTTCAGTATTTGTCTCCTTTGATTCTTGGTTCTGTACCTTGATTTGTCTTGTTATAAACGGCTAAGTGTTGATATCGTGAACTCCACTTTATTCCTGACTTCGCGATCTCCCTTGTGAGGACTACGCGATATAGCCTTTGAAGACTTTGCGACATAGGTCATTTGACGACTATGCGACATAGGTCATTTGACGACTATGCGACATAGGTCATTTGATGACTATGCGACATAGGTCATTTGATGACTATGTGACATAGGTCATTTGATGACTATGCGACATAGTGCTTCTGAGGACTTCACGATCTAGGCTCCTTTGACTTTGCTGACTTCAACACTTCACGACATGTGTCTTGAGGACTTCTCGACATAGTACAAAATGGACTATGCGATATAGTACTTCACGACATGGATATTGGTGACTTCACGACATAGCTTTCTTTTGACTTTGCTATATAATGTCTTAGACAAATTCCTGCAACTTATTTCTTTATAGCCTTATTCATCTCTATCCTGCTGCATGAACACTTCTGAACTTCTACCAGGATAATTATTCAATGGCCTATATACAATCTAGATGCAAGAAACTTTACTAAGCTCATTATAAATCTGAGCATACATGATAAAGCTATTGTTCATGAGAACAAGACAAGTACATTTAGAGACCTATACTATATCCCAGTGATAGAAATCACTAGGTCATGTAGTGTGACATAGTCACATAGTGTAGGCTTGTTAATAGTGGTATTCAGACATGTCTTGAGCCTAACAATCTCCCCCAAATTGTGAGTAAGACCCTTAGGCACAATTTCATGTCTGATAACAAGCCTAACTAACATAAAAAGAACAAGTATAAAGAAGATAAAGTTAAGAACAGAGTTTGATAACAACTTGAAAATTTAGTCTTACAGAAATTCTCCTTGAGCTACATAGCTTCAGTTTCCAATTGTTTCTCTAAGAAATCATCATAGACTTTCTTCTTCCTTATTTCTTCATTCTTCTTTATTTCAGAGATGGCCAGTAAAATTTCATCCCTTGCAATCAGTTCTTCAAAGAGAGGAGAATCTTTTAGATCTTCAGCTGCTGTTCTGAGGGCACTTTCCACATATGAATGTATGAACTCCATCCTTATCTTGCTTATTCCTCCATAATGATTTTTGTACTCAACAGTATAAGGATTTTGCTTTACCCTGCACAGCCCTTTCTTCCTTAGCTCCTTTGCTCTTTCTTCCATCTCAGCCATCTCCTTTTCTTTCTCATGCCTCCTTTCTTTATTCAGCTTCTTTAGATTTTCTTTATAGTCAGAGTGCATCTTCATGAATCTGGCAATCTCTATTTTCCACACCCTTTCTTCCTTTTCTTCAAAATTTAACAAGGCATTGATTCTTTCTTGCTCATAGGTGTCAAAATGTTGCCATCCCCCTTGCTTCATTATTCTTTCTCTTCCATCAGTGTACTTGATCTCTAGATGATCCAACTTCACTTTGATTTCAAAGATCCTTTGAGCCCTCAAAAATGCTAGGGCATCTTCATCATAGTCCTCATCTAGTGGAAGCACATTGATGCCAATAACATTAGTGAGTTTTCCAGTCTTCTTTGTTATCCTTATCCTTTTGGGTACACTCTTGATCTTCAAATGCTTCACAAGAGATACCTTTCTGGAACAGGGAGAATTAGTCTTCAGTGCCACATCACTTGGAAGTAGCTTCATTCCTTTCCCCTTCATCCACTGTAACACTCCACTAGCTGTAACTTTGTGGAAGTGTTTTCTTGAAATTACTTTAGTGGCTTCATCTTTCTTCTGTGGCAATTCAGGTTCAGAAGTCATGAATAATGATTTTGGAGGATCATTGCTAACAGTACCCACCCTAGACTTAGAGTCTTGTGTTGTGGTTAAAGTGCTGCTAGCAATGTCCTTGACTTGCTGAATTCCACTTCTTGTTTTCCTGGTTGTTTCCTTTGTCCCTTTTGAATCCCTCTTGTCATCACCAGCATCTTTTGATTTCTTAGGATATTTGCTCCTGCTGCTCTCACTAGATCCATCCTTATTTCTCCTTGTCTGAGATCTCCTTTCATAGGTTTTCTCCTCATCATCATCCTCCCCATCCTTCTTTTTGCTCTTTTCTTTGACAGATTCAGGAATGACTCCATGAATCAGAAAAGATTGTAGAGTTCGAATCATCTCTAGTTCCTCAGCTGTCCTTGCTCCTCTCTTAGCTCTCAGCATTTGCAGCACCTGGTTGATCTTTGCATTGTTCTTCATTAAAAGGTCTGAGGGAATTACTAGTTGGTCAATACTACTGTCTTGAGATAGGCTTTGGTAAATTATTGTCCTTGGCTTGGATATAACCTCAGGCAATCTTTTATTCTGGTCCATCTTCAAGTCATTATAAAGACTTTCATTGTTCATCCCATGCTTTTCAATCAACTCCAGAATGATTGACAGCTCAGTAAATCTCAGTTTCTCTAGAGTTTGAAAAGCTAGGTGCCACAAGCAGTTGTCCTTGCACACCATGATTATCTCTCTTAGATGGACATCCTTGATTTTCCTTACTGCCACTGTGAAATACTTGATGCTTTCCTTGATCTTCTGTCTGTACATCCTTGCATCTCCTTGAGCACTGCTGTAGATGGCTTTCAGAAACTCCAGGAAGGCCTCATCATGATAGATGTTTGAGTTGGCAACTTCCTGTAGCTTGGCCTCTGTGATAATTTCAGCTTTGACAGGTTTAGCATTGGGAGTAGGTTGAGTAGGTTGAGGATTTGAGATATCTTTAGGCATTGTTGATGGATAGTAGGTGGTTGAGATTGTGCTCTTCTGACCTTCTGCACTTATGACCTCTACAGGGGGAAGAATGATTGGCTTTATGGTTTCTTCAATGAGTTTGCCCTTGCCCTTATGCTTTGATTGCTTGGCAGGTACTCCCCCTCTTTGTTTCAGAATGACCTCCTTTTGTTTCTCCCCCTTAGGCTTGGGATCAGACAAGATGTCTTGAGCTTCCCCAGGGATAGGCAGGTTCATTTGTTTCATCATTGAAGTCAGCATCTGTTGTTGCACCAGCAGGATATTGGAGGTGTTGTTGCCTTGGTCATCCAGTTTGTCATTGAGCTGTTTTAGAGAGTTGGCAAGCTCCTTATTTTCATCTTTCAGAGAGGCCACTTCTCTTTCAAGACCATCCACCTTTGAGAAGAGCTGTTGAGACTTGAAAGAATTGAGAGATTGCTCCTTGAGTTTGGCAAAGTCAAATTTGGAGATGTTTGACAGAGGGACCTCATCCACCAATTTGTCACCATACTGATTCTTCCAAATTACATTCAGCATTGCATTTGAGTTGATATTGGCCTTGACTTGATTTTCTAGGGTTGTAGCCAGCTTCCTGATGTTGTCTGTGACCATGGCCAGAGAGAGGTCCATCATGTTTACAGTAGAGTTTGTCTTCTGGATTTCTTTAAGGATGCCTTCCACCTTGGGAAAATCAGAGAGATATGAGTTTCTGAGCTGAGTGAGGGATCTGTCTGTCGCCTCCTGGATAGAAGAAATCTCTGATTGAAGCCCTTTCCCAAGATAGTGCAGAGCCTTTAATTGATTCCTGTAGACATCATTAACAGCATCATAGATGGCAGCAGGAGAGAGATCCTTTGCATTGGAGCCCAGAGAAGTTAGGTATTCTTCTCTTAGAAAAGCTAGGGCATCCTTGAGCTTGAGAGTCCTCTTAGCATCCAACCAGGCATCCACATTTCCCTCTGGTTCAGCTGCATCCACTATCTTCTCCTGCTGAGCTTCAACATCCTCCTTGTGGCAGAGTAAAATGGCTTCATAATCAGCATTTGGGAGATTGGAGGTGAGGAGATGTTGAGCTATCTTTGAGAACTCATCAATCTGTGCCACATGGAGATCTTGTATGGCTTCTTCTGTCATTTTGGAAGGCACAGATGATGATCCTGAAGGCCTATCATGGTGCACAGGCTTCAGCCATTCTGACATAGTCGCCTGAGCCAAGTGAGAGCTAGTGCTAGGCACTTCATGAGATGTAGGATTTTGAGTCTCCTCCAGCCTTGGAATGGCTGTAGGGTCTGATGTTGTCTCCATTGAAATGGGATGTGTTACAACATCAACCCTATTTGTCTGTGAAGACAGTTCCACATCCCTAAGGATGGGAGAATTTGGCATAGAGTCTCCAGTGAAAACTGGTGAATCCTCCATGTTTTTGTTGGTGTCATTAGGATATTCCCCAGCATGCATTCCCTGACCAACTAGATGTAGGCCCTGGGTGGTGAGCATAGTGTCATGCACCATGTCACTTGAAATTGGCTCAATCACAGGAGAGAATTGTGATTGATCAAAGGCAAGATTGTCATTGGAATGACTCTCTTGTTCAGAAGAAATTTTTATGGAAGAATCTGAGAGGGGTTTAGATTAGATTGTGGCAACTCCCCCTGAGAAATAGGAGGAGTTTCAACAGTGATGTGCTCTCCACTCTGTGTATTATCAGCCTTATCACTCCTAGGGTCAAGAGTGAGGTCTTGACCCTGTGCAGACTCTGTACAAGGTGCAGTGGGGAGGCTGCTCTTTTCAATGCCAATGACCTGTTGAGAGGCCATGGACAGTAACAGGTGTACCCCTTTTTCCACATCTGAATCCTGTTGGGAGGATCCAGTGGTAGGTTTGGATTTGGATTTCTTCTTTTGTCTGGTGAGAGGTGACTCGGGATTCTCACTAGCTATCTCTACAGATTCATTTATCACTGCTAGGGCTCTCTTCTTTGACTTCTTTTTAGTAACACCAATCTTTTGAGAGATTGATGCACTTGGCTGCCTAACTTCTATGGTACTGTTTGCAATGGGGTTGCTGGATGGGATGGGAAGGCTGGGGTTAGACTGTGTAGCTCCTTCAGTCTCAGCCTCCCCTGTCCAGGAAAGTGCATGGTATATGGGCTTATCAAGTGGATAAGACTCAAATGTGTCCTGCATATGCTTGGTCACACTTAGAATCACATCCACTTGATTCCTTGTGTCCAATGAGCCAAATAGAACTTTGGACATGGACTTGGAATAAGCCATTTTAGTTTTATCTATACCCTCCAATTCATGGACATTTGCATCAAGAAAATTTAAAATAACTTGAAGGAAACGAGGGTAAAAGATGTCATTACCTCTACCACGAACAGTCCTGCCTAGCCTCTGAGCCAATTCTTTGAGAATTATGGCTCCCACATTGATCTCCTGGTTGTTGGCCAAGGAGTAGGCTAGCTTCACAGCAATGTGACTGATATGGTCCCATCCTGTCTTCCTGCAGAGAAACACCTTCTGGAGTGCGTCAAACAGAAATGACCACTCCCTTCTCACAAACTTCTTATTTAGCTTTCCAGTATCTATCTCATCAGCATACCGAATGAAGGTCATGAAATCTACGATTTGAGCATCTGTAGCTTCTTGGTCATGACCCTCCACCTTGAACCCCAAAGCTTCATTGATTTCCCTTTCACCAAACTGAAAGTGTTTGCCTCCAATTGAACAACTAACCTCCTGGAATGAGGTTCCATCTTCCCTAGCCATTGTTGATACCAACGCCGTTCTCCAGAATCCTTCCAACACATCGACATACAAGGTAGGGTTCAGGGTTAGGGCTTGGCGTAGGTAGGAAGTGTTCAAGAACCGTACAAAACACTTGTACCTTGGGTTAGCCTCAGCCTCAGAGGGAATGGTGAGAAGATTGGTTTCTTTGGGAATGGTTAAAGGGATATAGGATGATACTGTTTGAGATTTGGGTGCCATTTCGACAGAGAGAGTGAAAAAGAGAGTAGAGAATTTGTGCTTAGGTTTGAGAGTTTGAGAGCAATAGACAAGATGAAAAGTTGTGAACGGTTAGAAAAGGTATTTATATGATAGAGACACTGCGATATGGAGTTATGAATGTCTACAGTCTATTTGTATGTCGCGAAGTCAAAAATGGCCTGTACCGCAAAGTCTTGCACAGTATATCGCATAGTCTCAGAAATGAACTATGTCGCAAAGTCCTCAAGATGAAAGGATCGGGGAGACTTTGCGATATAGTAGAAATACCATGTCTAAAGCTCTCTTTTAGGAATTTTAAGCAAATTGTCAGACTTTTATCAAATTTTGAAATAAAATAAATTTAAATCAAAATTCTGTCAAATGTGGAGACTTGTCGATATAGTTATTCTGAGTCGCGAAGTCATAAAATGAACTATGTCGCAAACTCATGAAATTAACTATGTCGCGAAGTCTCACAATCTCAACAGTTTGCGGTATAAGTCTGTTTTATTTGAACTGTGTCGTGAACTCTGAAAAGCATCTATATCGAGATGTCTCAAAAGCTCACAACTTTACTAACAAATGTGATTTTGAAAAATATGCAGTAAAATACTGAAATATTTATAAATCATATCTCAGCTAATTTTCACTCCAAACAAATAGAGCATTTAAATACAGTGAAAATTTACTGCTGCAACAATTTACTGGCATACTTACTTAGAGCAACTAAATGAAGGATTGAGCATTCCAATTTCACTCACAAGTCTGTTGAAGACTGCTTCATTCAGAGGTTTAGTAAATATGTCAGCTAATTGTTTCTCAGTGGGAACATAAGAGACTTCTATGGTACCATTTGCAGCATGTTCCCTAATGAAATGGTACCTGATCTCAATGTGCTTTGTAGTAGAGTGATTAACCGGATTGGCAACTATGGATATTGCACTAGTATTATCACACATTAGTGGAATGTGTTCTAACACTAGCCCATAATCCATGAGTTGATTTCTAATCCAAAGCAATTGAGCACAGCAACTTCCAGCAGCAATGTATTCAGCCTCAGCTGTGGATGTTGCTGTGGACTGTTGTTTCTTACTAAACCAGGACACTAACCTTTGACCTAGGAATTGACAGCTTCCAGAGGTGCTCTTCCTGTCAATTCTGCATCCAGCATAATCAGAATCTGTGTAACCAACCAGGTTGAACCCAGTGCCCTTTGGATACCATAGCCCAAGATTAGGAGTCCCCTTCAGATACTTGAAGATTCTTTTGATAGCCATCATGTGAGATTCCTTGGGATCAGACTGGAACCTTGCACAAAGGCATGTGGCAAACATGATGTCTGGCCTGCTAGCTGTGAGATAGAGTAAGGATCCAACCATTCCTCTATAGACCTTGATATCAACTCTCTTGCCTTTCTTGTCTTCATCCAGCTTGATTGCAGTAGACATAGGAGTTTTAGCTGGGGATGACTCTTCTAAACCATATTTCTTTAAAAGATCCTTAACATACTTAGATTGGTTTATAAAGATGCCATCCTCCCTTTGATGGACTTGCAGGCCTAGAAAATAGGTTAACTCTCCCATCATACTCATCTCATATTTGCTTTGCATCAACTTAGAGAACCTTTCACAGAGTTTTTCATTTGAAGAGCCAAAGATGATATCATCCACATAGATTTGAACAAGAATGATATCATTTCCATGCTTCTTGAAGAATAGGGTTTTGTCAATTGTACCCCTGGTAAATTGATGCTCAAGAAGGAATTGAGATAGAGTTTCATACCAGGCTCTTGGTGCCTGTTTGAGTCCATAGAGTGCCTTGAGCAGTCTATACACAAAGTTTGGGAAGTCATCACTTTCAAAGCCAGGTGGTTGAGACACATAAACTTCTTCAGCAAGATCACCATTGAGAAATGCACTTTTCACATCCATTTGATACACCTTAAAATCTGAGTGAGCTGCAAAAGCCAGGAAGATTCTGATGGCTTCCAGTCTAGCTACAGGTGCAAATGTCTCATCATAGTCAATGCCTTCTTGCTGACAGTATCCTTTGGCAACCAGTCTTGCTTTGTTTCTTATTACCACTCCTTCTTCATCCATTTTGTTTCTGAACACCCATTTGGTGTCAATAACATTCTTTCCTTTTGGAGGAGGTACTAGTTCCCATACTTTGTTTTTCTCAAATTGATTCAACTCTTCTTGCATGGCAACAATCCAATCAGAATTCTTCAAAGCTTCTTCAATTAATTTAGGTTCCTCTTGTGACAGAAAGCAGCTATACAGACATGTATTTAATGTTGCTCTTCTTGTTCTAACTCCCTCACTAGGATCTCCAATGATTTGATCCCTAGTGTGGGCTCTGTCCCATTTCCTTGTGTGCCCCTGTTCATTTCCTTGATCTGTTCCAAGCTCATTTTGGTTGAAAGGTGCATTCTCTTCTTCTCCCCCTGTGATTGTGAACCCTTGCACAGGTGTTTGAAGAAGATTGTCAACTTCAAGGATTTCATTCTCTGGAACAGTTTGAACAGGGGGTTCATCTTCACTTTCAGAATCCTCAAGATAACCTTGATTCTCAAATCTCAATGGCACACTGTCTTGATCACTTGTTTTCAGTCCAGGAGTTTTCTTGTCATCAAAGGTAACATCCATGCTTTCCATGACTTTGTGTTGCTCAGGTACAAATACTCTGTATGCTGTCCTTTCCAGAGAGTATCCAATGAAGATACCTTCAAATGCTTTTGCATCAAATTTTCCAACATGCTCAGAGGTATCTTTCATCACAAAGCACTTGATTCCAAACACATGCAGGTGCTTGAAGGATGCTCTTTTTCCAGTCATTAATGAGTAAGGAGTTTTGCCAGACTTCTTATTGATTAATGTTCTATTTTGCACATAGCATGCTGTGTTAACAGCATCAGCCCAAAAGCTAGTGGGTAGCTTTGCATCCAGCAGCATTGCTTGCAGCTTCAATGAGAGTTCTATTCTTTCTCTCAACTACTCCATTTTGTTGAGGTGTTCTAGGAGCTGAGAATTGTTGAGAAATTCCTTTATCTTTGCAAAACTCATACAATGTTGAATTTCTGAACTCAGTCCCATTATCACTTCTCGAAGCAACTACAGAGGAACCAGTGCTTTCACTAGTACAGAATTGGCTTTTAGCGTCGGTTAAAAAGGTCTAAGGCGTCAGTTTTTTGGCGTAGTATATGTAGGGGACGCTATAGGTATAGGTCTTTTGCGTCGGTTAAATAGGCAACGCTAATAGTTGTTCTGCGTCAGTTAATAACCGACGCAAAAAGTCATTAACCGACGCCTATAGTCTGACAAAAGCGTCGGTTGTCTGAAATGCCGACGCCTAAAGTCCTGACAAAAGCATCGGTTGCGTGAAATGCCGACGCTTATAGTGCAGACAAAAGCGTCGGTTGTCTGAAATGCCGACGCCTATAGTACTTACAAAAGCGTCGCTTCTATGAAATGCCGACGCCTATAGTCCGTGTTATGGCGTCACACTACTAGCAACCGACGCCTAAACTATCTTTTAGAAAAATACTTTTTTTGTTGTTTTAGATATTCAGCTTGTTAACGTTTTTGTTTCACATGTATAGTGATGTACATCCATCAATTTTTTATAAACATCAACTAATACACTAAAATAATATCATAACACAAACATTATCAGAAATTTGATTAACATAAATTGACAAAAGTTTCATGCTATCTTGTTTACACTAAGAAAAACAAGAACATTAAATTGCAATACTACCAAAAATTCAATCTGGTGCTTGGTTTCTCTTACAAAATTAAATAAATTATGTCAAACAGATCGTCCAACAAAGTAATCCTTTTGCTTCAGTTTTTTGCACATCTTTGGACCTCCTTTTTTCTTGGAAAATAAAACGATCAGTTGCTCTAGAGCGCTTCTAAGTGAGTCGATTACCTATCCCCTTGCCTCATGATATCAGATCATGGTTTAAGAACAAAACAAAGACAGTTATATCATCATGGAAATGACGCTGAACCTTCTTCTCAATCCTTCTACAATCAGAATATCGCGTCTCTCATTTTCTAGCTACTTCCTGCAGAGCAGCTTTGACAAGCCTCTTGGCACTTCCCTGTATCATAAGAAAGATACGGTGAGCAAAAGAATAAAGTTGAGAAGCATGACCAGATATATCAATTAATAGCAACACAAAACAATATAACTAATAAGTAACCGCCACTAATTACCAAAACAAAATAACCACCACCAGAACTTTAATTATAACCTTTGAGGTACGGTTCACTACTTTTACAAATTATGGGTATTACAAAATCATATATCAATACTTCATAACACTGAATTTTGGGAATTTTAATATAGTTGTCATTCCCAGGACCAAGTTCCTAGATTATAAGAAAGGAGGAGTGCTAACCTGAATAGGCCAGCATTGTTTCAGTAATTAGGAAAAATATTTACATACTACAAGGTAGACAAGTTTGGGCATAGATAAGACACTGTCAGGAACCAGGAACCACAATGATAGGACACTAAATAACATACATCCATACAAATTAAAATGCAGACATAAATATGTACATACATATAGACGAAGAGAGAGCATATGAATCAGGAGCTCAAACGAAAGTTCAATAAAGATTAGTGGAGACAATATATCTAATTACCTAGTTAAACACGAAACAAACAAAAGTACTGGTAACTTACCGTACAAGGGAAGCAAGTAGAAGAAGGTTTCATGACTTTGGAACTTGCGAATCTCACCAAGAGCCACAGTACAAGGCCTAAATATAGGGCTCTCTCTTTCGCTGTCGCTATCCCTCTGCATCTGCTTCTGCCTCTTCTATATCATCTAAAATTCAAAATCAGTGTGTAATATATAATACACAATTTATGGCGTTAATCTGAAATCTGCTGCTCTGCTGCCTGTTCAGAACAGCCTGAATCAACTATGTTCACTCAGCTCTATCTCCGTATTTACAAGTCTGATATATAAAAGAATTTACAGGCATGTAGGTAAGACATTACTCTATAAATTTTGTTATAGCACATTCATGTAATTAAGTCTTAAACATTTTCAAATAGGCACTCAATCCAGGGCAATCAACATTGTTTTTTTTAATATATTTGTGAAAAATATATAACTCAAGTCACTAGAGAACGTCCAAAGGCATTATGGCATAAGCATTTAACATCTTCTAAGTGGAAAATATTAGCCCGAGTTCTTTAAAATTTACAGTTGAGGAACACAGGTACGATAAAAAACAGATATAATTATCAACAGCAAAGTGCAACTGTACATGTATTTTCTTTTCTTTTCCTAATTCATTGAATATAATTCAGACGGACCTTTCTTTTGTCAGTATCAACTTCTGAAGGCAACCGCAGCCAGGCTGAGTAGAGCAAGGACTCGTAGAGAGTAACATGAGGGGAGTGAATGTCATTCTGCTCACAGTACCCAGCTATTCGAGCAAATTTCTCCTGCTTCTTTGGGTACCCCGAAACAGTAACGTCACCCTCAATGTATCCACCAGTTTTACGACCAGCCAGAACATCCATCAAAGTTGTTTTTCCAGCACCACTGACCCCCATTAGTGCAGTTAGAACACCTGGTCTGAAAGCTCCACTTACACCCTTTAGAAGCAATAGCCTATCTTCAGCAACACCTTGCTCTTTCATTTCCTGCAAAAGTTTTATAGTTGGATAGCTTAGTTCATGTAGTTGGAAATTTATCAACTTTTAAATTGCAACATCCAATCCTTTTATATACCTGTGGCATGTCAACAGAATATTTAATATCATCAAATGTAATAGAATGTGGTTCAAATGGAAGAACCATTCCTTTCTTCTTGTTCTGATTATTCGCGGCCAACTCAGCAGCTTCTCCAGCTGCATCACTTTCCTCTGGTACAACAGCTTGAGGCTTTCCCAGAGCTGCAGGATACAATGACATATAAGTAAATTCTTAGCTATATAAGAAAAGAAGTGCAGCCTAAAATCTGTCCTTCAAGAAGAACATCAGATGCCAGGCCCAAGGGTGTGCCTCCATAAGGTCTCTGAACAAATACCAGCCATGCCAGCACACTTAATAATACACTCTCAGTATCATACTTCAGCATAAATTGCAGCAGCAGTAGCAGAAACTTACCTTACCTTGCATCATAATTGAAGCCTAGCCATAGGTCAAATCTCATTAGAGGATCATAATGAATATCATGATGGTCAGTTTCTCCGTGTAGTTCGCTCAGTTTAAGGATATTGGTTTCATGCGGGAAGTTTGATTGGACTCTGCTCGAGGATCAAATACTACAATACAATTTCCATCTCCATTACATTACATATATACACACAGTCCTATGAGTCCTAACCTACTCATGGAAACCGGACAATCTTGTGTTCAATAGATGACACGTCACAGCTTATGTTCGATTCTCCTATCCTTTTGTAATTCATAAGAAAGTAACACTAACAATTTACAATGTGTGAACCTCAAGTGATGAAAGGAACTTAAAAAACACATAAGAAAGTGAAATGTGAGTAACTTTACCAGCTCCTTGTCTCACAGCAGAATGAAGATAAGTGAGTTTTACTAAACGGGTTAAATAAGGTAAGTCAACTCCTCTGGCCAAAATGATCAGATTGCAAACAACTAACAGATCCCTGAAATCGCAGTGGTAGTAGTAGCAGTAGCAGAGAGCTCGATTCCCCAATTGATAATGATAATTGAAACTGAATCATTCTCTAAAGCATTATGGAAGAACCCGAATCCTTGTATACAAGACTTTCTAGATCAGGGTTGTTAAACGAATACTTAAGAATACTCACAGTTAGACTCGTAACCAAACAAGGTCATACTAAAAACTAAAGAGGGTATACAAGCTTTCATATGTCATATGGGAATACCAATTTAAAGTACACATTCCATAAGAAAGATACTTACATAATGAGTAGATAAGTCAGTTTTGCAAATTCAGCAGGTAATTCTCCGGTAAGATTTAAACCCTTCATCTCACTGCAAATATGTACATACAGTAAACTTAATTTAATTTAAAGAGGGCATCGTTACATTGAGTCCGTGATAATTATTTAGCTGAGACTCTCAAATTAAATTTAAATCAAATGTTACATGTCCCGCTGGCATTCTGCATGCATATTAGCATAATATGATTCCTGAGACAAACTTTCAGTCCAATCATGTTAACGTCTTCAGTTTCCGTTTCTCCAGTACGTATGTCGATGGATTGGACATCCAATGCGACCACGGATATTGCTTTGATTTTTGGATATTGCTTTGTTTAAAAATCTGATTCGATTAGAAGTAACTTTCAACATATAAAACTTATCAGATAAAATTCACCAGATACAATATTCCCTTAATCAGGCTTAAACGGGCTATTATTACTGTCAGATAAGGTCTGTTGGAAAAAACTATTTAAACACTTACTTAAACTGGCATATAGAATCAAATATTACTATCTTTCCTTCTGTTTTGAGCTATAACAAGATCATAACTTAAGTGACTTCTAGTTCTAACTCGTGATCTATAACAACGCAACGTAAGTTTAAATAATCTTCTACAACACAGACAGTAGAGATTGATCTCATCAATCATCATGGTAGAAACGTATACATTTCCACCTCGTCGGACCATCCAAGAAACATTGTGCAGTTGTCTGTATTATTTAGTTAAAAATAATAATAAGACAATGCAGAAGTACTTGCATTCCTACTTAGTTGGAAGACGTTCCATTCAATTTCAGAGAATCTCAAGCTACTTAAAAAAAACCCAGAGCTACTTGAGTTTTATATCGATCAGTAACTCAGTATTGAGAAAAAGATTTGTTAATATATCTTATCACCAGCTCAACCATGATTTGTTAATGCATCTATGGCAGTACTGTGTTCATAATGCAAACTATAAGCATTCAACAACATTTTCAACTTTGCTTCCAGGAAACAAGAACCGTGTAATATACAAGCTTTTCTTGTCAATAACATATTTTGCAATTAAGTACACCCTGTTTATCACAAAGGAAGAAGCAAACTGAATATAAGTCTGGAAACAGAAGGATATAATTTGCAGCAACCCTCACTCTGCTAGAAATAGGAAGCTTAATTAATTTGATAATGATAAGCAAACAAAAAATATAAGGCCTTAAGGTACGCAAAGATAAACAAAAACGAGAAGTGCTTGCCTGTAAAGTACTAGAGCATCTTGTTTTGCAGAATTATATCTATACCTGAACTCGGTGATATTCATTGGTCCTACCTGCAGCCAATTGAACTTTAGATTATACTACGGTTAGGAAGAGAGCATGTTCAAATCTTACACAGAATTGTTTAAGCAACATACAAGTCCACAGAATTGTTTAAAACGACCAAGCTCTTCTGGGAAAATAGTTGCAAGCACTGCTTCTTTTTGCCTACCAACATCTGCAAGCCCAGTTACCAAGCCCAACCTATCAAAATTCATGTTAGCCCCACTTGCTATTGCTACTACATTTGCATCCTTGAGGTTATAATATTTGCAGTACGCTTCAGCTCCTGCAAGAGCAAGAGCACCTGCTGGTTCTAGAATGCTCATGTTCTCCTCAAACATGTCCTGTCAAATGTTATTCATATAGATTACAAAACTGAAAAGTTTATATTTGAGATTACACAGCCTTGAATATAAGTTTTAACATCAGTTCGCGTAATTTTAACAAAGGATTGAACCAAAATTGAATGAAAACTTACAAGAACAGTCTCAAATTCATTACACTTGTGTATCTTGAGCACATAAAATCTCCCAGGCATTTTTTCGCTGTTGAAATCAATATAAATAAGGTTACAATTTGGAAAATAGGCATAATTCATATTCAATTCACTGATAATATGAATAAAAAATGCAATGCATACACTTGAACTGTACTTGACAATGTAACATAAATTAAACATAAACAATAACACAAAAGAAAACCCATTAGTCACAAAAATACATACATGAACAAAAATATACAAACAAAAATTACAAGAAAAATATACATGTATCTATATCTATATATAACACAAAAAATGAAGAAAAACTTACTTTATAGATGACCCAAGGTGAAAAATCAGCCAATATGTCACAAAGAAAATTATTGAAAACGAAAATTTGAAAAGAAATTGGAAAACCACATACTAATTCGAGTAGATTCGAGCTAGCTATTAGAGAGAATAGAGCAATGGAAACTTTCTCTACACCTAATTGACACAAATTGACCGATTGAAGCACAAACAAAAGCTAGGATTCGTGTAATTGAAAGCTAGGGTTCACCTTTTTTCGATTTAGAGCTGTGATGTTAAGGTTTCGATTTAGGACATATACAGTTTTGAATTAGGGTTCTAAGGTTAAGGAGAGACGGGTCCAGAGTGATAGTAAGAGGGAGATATGGGTTGAGTGAAGTGAGGGAGACTCGCGGGAGAGAGGGAGTATTGAGAAGGGTGGAATATTCGGGGGAGGCTGGGAAATAAAGTTTTTTATATACCACATAAATACATTACTTTATTAGAAAAATGAATTAATTTATCATTTTTTTATAAAACAAAAAACATAGTCTATAGCGTCGGTTTCACCAGACCGACACCAAACATGTGCTCTACAGCGTCGGTTCCCCAAAGGCCGACACTAAAAATTAACTCTATAGCGTCGGTTCCATAACAGCGACACTAAAAAGTGAACTTAATGCGTCGGTGTTACAATGACCGACGCTAGAAGTCCTCTATTGCGTCGGCATTCGTAGAACCGACGCATAAAAGTGTTAAAAGCGTCGGTTAATGTGGACAACCGACGCCTTAGATCAAGGAAAACTGACAATAGGCGTCGGTTATGCTAGCAACCGACGCATAAAACATGTAAAGGCGTCGCTTGCCTCTAGAACCGACGCTTAAAGTGCGACGATGTAGGTGCAGTTTGTACTAGTGTTTGTGCTTCTTTGTCAACTCTCTTGATATGCTCTATTATGACTTGGGGTGCTTCATCCTTGGAGGATAGGAATTCCACCCAAGTATATCTTGAATAGTCATCTACCATCACTAGAGCATATTTCTTTTTGGAGAGGGACATTACATTCACAGGGCCAAATAAAGAGGTTTTGAGTTTGTATTGAGCAACTTGTTCTTGTGACTGGATCTTTTAATTTTTCCTTTCTGACAAGCTTCACATGCTCCATCTTGCACAAACTCCAAGGCAGGCAAATCCCTGATAAGTTCTTTCTTGGTTAGAGAGTTCATTGCCTGAACATTCAAGTGAGACAGCTTCTTGTGCCATAGCCAGAATTCCTCATTTGTGGCTTTAGTGTAGAAACAGCAGATTTCTCCCTTATCTGCAGCCTTGAGATTAGCTACAAACAAGCTTCCTTTCTTCACACCAGTTAGAACAACTTCACCACTTTCCCTTTTTGAGATTGAACAAAGGTCTTCATCAAATTCCACTTTGAAACCTCTGTTGGTAAATTGTCCAATACTCAAGAGATTATGCTTCAGTCCTTCAACAAATGCTACATCTTCAATAATGACATTTCCAGATTTAACACTGCCATATCCCATTGTATAACCAATGTTGTCATTTCCAAAGGTTACTGATGGGCCAGCCTTTTCCTCAAAATGTGATAGCAGGGCTATATCACCAGTCATGTGACTTGAGCATCCACTGTCCAAGATCCATATGACTCTTTTATTCCTGTTGCCCTGCATTCACAAAATGACTAAGTTGTTTTTGGTACCCACACTTGGTAGGGTCCAGTTGATTTAGAAACATTTTGATTAATAATTCTTCTGTCATAAGTTGCATTTCTCATAGTAGGAGACTTCACTTTTTCTGTGGCTTTGGAGTTTACACTCTTAGGCTCACATGAAGTTTTCACCCTCTCAACCCTGATTGGGGACCCTGTCCTATGAGAATGTATGTGTGTGTGTGATTCACCAGATTGTGCAGAGTCAAGTTTATGTTTAAGAGATAAACAGTTAGCAATCACAGTCACATAGCATGTCATGCAGTTTGGCTTACCACAGAAAGAATCATGACTAGAATTTATGCTAGCAGAAAGGTTACTTAGGTTGTCAACTTCAACAATGTCAGGCTTACTACACTTATGAGTCAAATGATTAACAGATAGGCATTTTTGACATTGTTTCCTGGGAGCATTTGGCACATAAGCATAGTTGTTTCCTTTGTTAACACCAACTTTACCATTTCTGTTTTGTTTCCTTTTCTTAACAACTTCTTTCTTTGCTTTAGGACTCTTGACAAGATTGTCTTTGGTCTCTTTCTGATTGACAAGTTCAGGAAAGGATGAAGTGTTCTTAGCAGCCTCATCTTCTTCAAGTAGTTGTTGCTTGATAATCAGTAGTTCCTCATCAAACTCAACAACACTCTTTCTGAAGATGGGCTGTTCCACACTTGACAGTATGGTTGGGGCATTTTTGTTTGTAAAAGTTTCCTTTCCTTTTCCATTGACCTTCTTCCTTCCCTTGTCATTATCATAGTCAAAACCAACTCCAACCTTACAGTCTTCAGTGTGTTCCTTGTGATAGGTTTGAATAAGTTCAGAGGAGTTTTTGAAGCTTCTTAGTTTCAGTTCAGTTTCAGCAATTTGTTCTCTAAGGGCTTTCTCTATCTGCTCAGCACAAATCACTTTGTTTTTAAGATACTCAACCTCCTTTTTCAAACCATCCAGGTTCACAACCATTAACTCAAGTTTCTCATTCTTTTCTGTAAGCTCAACATTCTTAGCAGTTAGTCTATCAATTTCTTCATTAGCTACTAACATGCTAGTATGAATATTAAACATCTCAGTGCTCATATCTTCAACAGTTTGCTTATATTGAAGGGGAGTCATATCAAGAGAAGTAAGAATAGGTACCTGACTTGAATCACCTTCATCAGAAAATGCCATCAAGGCATAGTTTGAGTACTCTTGTTCTTCTTCTTCATCAGAGTCATCCCAGCATTTTCCCTCAGCAATAAAAGCTTTGCCCTGTTGTTTCTTGAGTAGAGCCTCATACTTAGCTTCAAGCTCTAAGTATGCTTTGTCATTCTTGACTTGTTTAGGCTTTTTGCACTCAGTGGCAAAATGCCCAAGTTCATTGCAGTTATAGCATCTTATTTTGGTCCTATCCATACTTCCTGTCTTGTATCCACCCTTAGCAGCACCAGCAATCCCTTTTCCTTTATTGAAGGTGTTTGAGCCACTAGATCCACCAGTGTTTCCAGTATTGAACTTGGACCTGAATGGCTGCTTTCTTTTAAACCTTATGTTAGGATACCTCCTAGCCATATAAGCAAAAGATTTGTTTTCCATTTTGTCCAGTTCTTCCATGCTGTAAAACTCATCATCCTCAGGCAAATCATAGACAACCTGGGCCTCATCACCAGTGTCTTCAACTTCCAGTTCCTCAATCTTGACCTGACTGATTTTAAGAGAGTCCATTCTTTGACTTAGGTTGTCAGCAATAAGTGCACAGGAGGTATTAGCCACTAATCCTTGCTTTGCTTGAATATATCTCTTTTGAAACAGCTCTAACTCATATGTCTTCAAAACACCATATAACACATCAAAACCAATCTTTGTTAGATCTCTTTCTTTAAGGGAAGAGATTCTTGGTTCCAAGTGATCTGGAAGAGTTAGTAGAAACTTCATATTGAGCTCTTCTGTTTCATAGTGTTTGTCATAGAGTTTGAGCTCGTTTATCAGCTTGTTGAATCTCTCAAACACTTCTGTGATTCCCTCTTTTGGCTGAGCCATGAAGGCTTCATATTGTGAAACAAGAATCTGCTTCTTGTTCTTTCTTACTTCAGTAGTTCCTTCACAGAGCACTTCTATAAGATCCCACATCTTCTTGGCACTAGTACAATGAGCAACAGTGCCATACATGTTGAAGTCCATAGATTCACAAATGATAAGTTGAAGATGTCCATCCAGTGCTACTTTTTCCTTTTCAGGATCAGTGTATTTTGAGGGATCTTTGGGCACATGTTTAGCTGGTACAATCTCAGTGCCATTGGTTGTTTCACCAATCTCGATCATTGGAATGAAGGGACCATGCTTTAGAATATCTAAATACATGGGGTTAGAAGCTTTGATGAAAAGCAACATCTTCTTTTTCCATAAACTGTAGTGCTCCTTGTTAAAGGGGGGAATCTTGATACTGCTTAGTTTCTGTGAACTCATTCTTGATCTTTTCCTGTTTGTACGTTAACAGCCTACGCTCTGATACCACTTGTTAGAAATGAATACTACTAGAAACTAGACAGAGGGGGGGTGAATGGATAGTTTGATATATTTTTCGATTCTTGAAAACTAAGTAACAGACTGTATATGATTATGATATGTAAAATGCAGAAAGTAAATAACACACACAATCACTTTAATCTACTTTGTATAAGCAAATTAAATACTACAGCTTTCCAAGAAATTCACAATCGAATTTCTGGCTTCTAAACAAGAACAGTTTGAACTTGCTTGCTTACAGAGAAAAGAGCTTAAGATAAAAACTATGTGTATCTCTCTTACAGCTTACTGTTGTGTGTGCACGATATATATATTCACCTATACAAACTAGGCACACACATTATTACACAGCTACCCCTTCTGAAAGTCCAACTTGTCCTGCCATAAGAAGTTCACTGTGTCAGGAAGGACCACCTGCTTTTCGGAGTCTTTCCCGTTTCTGTAGCTGTTTGTCTCTTATCTTTCTCTCCAAGTTTAGCTGTAGATTTGCCATCTGTTCTTTGGACCACCTTGCCAGAACAAATGCTTCAGTATTTGTCTCCTTTGATTCTTGGTTCTGTACCTTGATTTGTCTTGTTATAAACGGCTAAGTGTTGATATCGTGAACTCCACTTTATTCCTGACTTCGCGATCTCCCTTGTGAGGACTACGCGATATAGCCTTTGAAGACTTTGCGACATAGGTCATTTGACGACTATGCGACATAGGTCATTTGACAACTATGCGACATAGGTCATTTGATGACTATGCGACATAGGTCATTTGATGACTATGTGACATAGGTCATTTGATGACTATGCGACATAGTGCTTCTGAGGACTTCACGATCTAGGCTCCTTTGACTTTGCTGACTTCAACACTTCACGACATGTGTCTTGAGGACTTCTCGACATAGTACAAAATGGACTATGCGATATAGTACTTCACGACATGGATATTGGTGACTTCACGACATAGCTTTCTTTTGACTTTGCTATATAATGTCTTAGACAAATTCCTGCAACTTATTTCTTTATAGCCTTATTCATCTCTATCCTGCTGCATGAACACTTCTGAACTTCTACCAGGATAATTATTCAATGGCCTATATACAATCTAGATGCAAGAAACTTTACTAAGCTCATTATAAATCTGAGCATACATGATAAAGCTATTGTTCATGAGAACAAGACAAGTACATTTAGAGACCTATACTATATCCCAGTGATAGAAATCACTAGGTCATGTAGTGTGACATAGTCACATAGTGTAGGCTTGTTAATAGTGGTATTCAGACATGTCTTGAGCCTAACACATTCCTACAGATCAGGAACCGACAAAATAATCTTCCTTATTTAACTAGACTCCAAATATAAATCGAAGTAGAATTCCTGATCAGCTTCCAGTCCTGACGATCAATCCTGATCCCAGTCCTGATATTCATCCTGATCATGACGATCATGCAATCCTGATGGCTATGCATTACTGATGACGTCAGCAATCCTGAGCAGTTGAGTCTAGATCCTGAAGATCATTGCATCCTGATCTAACAGTACATAGTAGACACTCTTTCTTTCCACATGGTTCATGAAGATCAGGCATGTCAGACATGTTATGCATTTCAGAAGTAACAACATTTTCTACTTTAACCTTTTTACATGCATGTGTAAGGTGTCCAGTAGAATTACAATTAGTGCACAACTTCCTAGATGCAATGGGAGAAGATGAAACAATATTCTGATTAACACTTGTCTTCCCATTCCTGTTCTTTTTAGCCTTGCTAACCTTATTGCCTATATCAGTTTTAGGTAATTCAGTTTTTACTGACTTCCTAGGCAACTTAGTCTTTATCTCTACTTCCTTCAAAAGATCATCCTCAAGCAATTCTTGTGTAATGATTAGATCATCCTCATTAAAAGGTGCTGAAACAGGCTTAACAAAAACTGGACAATCTACATCCTTAAGAATATGTGGAGTATCCTTCTTAACAGCTGAAGATGTCACATGAAATTCCACTATCTTCTTTCCAGTTCTTTTGTTGTAGTCAAATCCTATGGCAGTTTTATTCCCTAAGGTCTGAGTATCAATTATTTCCTTAGCAATTAGGGCGGAGTTCTTATATGCATTCAGTTTCAAATCTAGGTCTGAAATCTGCTTCCTGAGGATAGTCTCTATCTCATCATTACATTTGACCTTGTTTTCTAAGTACTCATTCCTCTGTCTAAGATCTTCTAATGTGACAGCTACAAGCATTAGTTCTTCATTCTTAGATTCTAGATTTTTAATCTTAAGAACTAGTTTAGCATTTTCAATTTCTGATGCTAGCATGCTTGTGTGTACATTAAACAATTCTACACTAAGATCTTGCACAGTTTTCTTGTACTCAGAATTAGACATGTCAATAGTAATTACGATAGGTACCTGAGATGATTGTGGTGATTCCTCTGAAGAGTCAGCCATTAGGGAGAGATTTACATACTCTTCCTCTTCATCCGAATCAGTATCATCCCAACTTTTACCCTCTGCAATATAAGCTTTTCCTTTCTGCTTTCCAGATAAGGCTTCCAGTTGTTGTTTCAACTTGGCATTTTCTTTCTTCAAGTCCTCATAAGAATCTTTCTTCTCATAGACATCTTTCTTGTCTCTTGCTTGACGAGGCTTCCGACATCCACTGGCGAAATGCCCTAACTCATTGCAGTTGTAGCATCTTGATGTGCTTCTATCAACCATACCAGTCTTGTAGCCTCCCTTAAAGCCAGTGCCTGGTGAATACTTGCTCTTCTGAAATATGTTGGTTGAGCCCTTGAACTAGTACTTAGGGTTTCTCTTGAAATGAATGTGGCTAAACTTTGTAGCTAAGTACGCCATGGTTTTGTCTTTCATTTGCTCAAGCTCTTCTAGGGTGTAGTAATCACTTTCATCAACACCCAGATTTACAGAATCCATTTCAGCTTCTATAATCACCTCCTTTCCAGCTCTAGGGGTTTGAACCTGAATATCAGAAGTTGTTGGTTCATCCACTACAAGTGCAGCTGATCTTGCGAGTGCAGAATTCTTGTTGTCCACTGTCCCTGGTCCATAGATTATCACTCTTTGTTCTTGCTCCATCTCATAAGTCTTAAGCTTGCCATAAATCATCTCCAATGGCATCTTAGTAAAGTCAATTCTTTCCCTTATGGATGAGGACTTGTGTTCTACATGATGGGGCAGTGTCATCATGAACTTCCTGTTTGTCTCTCTCAGAGGATAGGTCTTCCCTTTCATAGTCAATTCATTCAACAGCTTAGTATAATTCTCAAAGACCTTAGTTATACTTTCTCCAGGAAGTGACCTAAATGATTCATATTGAGAAGTCAGGATGTCCAATCTGTTTTCCTGCACGTCTTCAGTTCCTTCCATTATCAAGTTTATGGTATCCCACATTTGTTTCCCGCTCACACAGTTCATTAACTGATAGCTCATTTCCTTGTCCGCGGAGTCTGTCAATATCAACATCAAACCTGTATCCAATCGAATCAGTTCTTTATCTGTATCTATGTACTCAGATAATTCCTTTGGGGTTGAGGCTTGAGGAATTATGGTACCATCAGGAGATGATGATTCACTAACTGGTTTCATTGGTACAAACAGTCTGTTCTCTAATATGCCAATATACAACGGATTAGATGCCTTGATAAATAACAACATCTTCATCTTCCACAAACCGAAATCATCTCTAGTGAAGGGGGAAACCTTGATACCAGCAGTTGTCTTTGGAGCACTCATGGTTTCTGAAAATTTCAAATTGTTTAAAATTCAAGAAATTCCAATTAAATGAAAAATTTTGAAAGTTAAAAAATTTGCTTCAAATTTTCAAGCCTTGTTTGATTTTGGTCTCATTCACCGGATCTGATTTGTACGTCAATCAAGAAGCTCTGATACCAATTGTTAGGTCCAAAGTATCGTAGAAGGGGGGGTTGAATACGATACCCACAAATTATTTAATTTCGTTCGCGGATAATTCTTTCAGTTCTAATACGAAATCAAATGCACCAAATCAAAACACGAGTCGGGGAATATATCGTTTTATAAATATAAACCGCGAGGGGTGCTACAAATCTAATCCGTAGGATTATCTTCAATGAGTTCAGGTTACACAAAATCAATACAATAATAGAATTCAAAGCGCTATTAATTTCTCTGTCAATTTCAAGCTCAAACTCTCTCTTCGTAAATGATGTTCTGTGATTTTCCTTAACTGAAGGAGACATTGCCTTCTTTCTTGTATTTGTAGACTTAGTTTTAGAAAAACTATCGAACCAAAATTGAAACAATCCTGACCGTCCAATTCCACCATTAACCTGACACAACAATACAAACTCACCTGCTCCTTCATTTGAAAAACTATCGAATGAATAAAATACTTTTTCCTTCGATAGATTTTAAATAAAATCTATCGAATGAAAAACTATCCTTCGATGATTTTTCCTTTAGATCCACTTGATCACTTTCGATGGTTTTTCTTAAAAGAAAACCATCGAATGTTTTCTTATACAGTTTGATCCTTGAAGATCCTTTCCTTTTCCAGCATGTATCTCCATTCAAACCTAAACATACCTTGTAATATTCTTTTCACTTTTAGGATGTTTTAGATTTAGACTTAAATCAACTTCTTCTGAGACGATAAACATCTTGATCTTTTAGGTGCTAACAACTAGTGCAACTGGTCTGATTCACAGATGACTAACACTCGATCAATGCTGTCTTCAGGATTCTGGACTTTTCGGAAATATCTTTCAATTTTATCCAACCACTATTTCATGGTGTTTTTGCAGATTATGCTCTGAACTGTTCCTAAAATCACAAAACACAAACATATCTCGTTTTTCAGTTTCTGTTCAAATTCATCAGACGTTTTATTCAATTTCCGATTCGTTATAAGTCTGATTTTGATGAGTAATATCTTTTCAGAAAGGTTTTTTTTCGTTCTCAACAACTTTCGTCCTTTGAGTTTTCCAAGAAACCGTTGTTTAGAGGGTCAAAAGGAGTTAAAATAGTTCTGGTCAGAATTGGGTACGTGATCTAGGATGCGTCGAGGTAAGTTTTTGATCGATCTTTCTAGTGTTTTTCAAATTATATGTGATGTATGTATGTTTGTTTATCAAAACATGGGCTAAGTGATGCTATATTTTAAAGTGATGTGTATTATTGTATATGTGATACGTGTAGACGATAATCATGGGATTCTGATTTGTGCCATGGTTTGTGAAAATATCGAATAAGAATAAGAACCGAGTCACCGGGTTGTAGTGACAGTTTTCTGAAAATTTAGGACCGTTATCACCGGATTGTAGTGGTCATGACATGAATTATGGGTTTCGAGTTATTGTTGTTATGTGGTGTCGTATTGTATCGTATCTATTGAATAAGAATAAGAATATGTGTATCGATAGTTATTGTTTTGTATATCGCTATTGTATCGTTTTCTTCAATATGTGTATACATGTTATTTGCCTGAGTAGTTGGATCGATTGGTTTCTTGCTGGGTTGTATATCTCATTCCTTACAATTTTCAGGTTTGATGTTAGAACGAGTAGATGTGCATTCGAGTTCGAGGATCTTAGGTTTGGATAGCTTGGATTGTCATCTTTAGCCGTGCTTTTGTAATAGTTATCCTTGTATAGAATTTTTGTCACGCTTCCGTCTGTCATTGTCATTGGATAGTATTTTATTTTTAGTTTTGATTTAGATTTAATAGTCCGAAAAGGTGCGGGCTGTTATAGTTGGTATCAGAGCTGACTCTTGAAAGCTTGTTAACGCAAGTTGCCGGAGGGTGGGGACACGAAGGCTGGTGGTATTATCCCACAATTGATAGAGGTCCGGAGGTGGGGACACGAAGCCAGCCGATATTATCCCACAATGGCTAGAGAGGAACGATCCGGACCTATGGGATATCCGTTCAGGCCTGACGAGGACGTCAAGAGTTTAAGTGGGGGAGTTTGTAACACCCCAGTCCCACATCGAGGAGATTTGGGACTTCTGTTCAGTTTATGAGGCAAAGTACTACTAATAATTAGTAGCAACAAATCATGATCTTTTGGGGGCCTGTGGTGGGCTTGTCGTTACCCAAGTTGATAGCATTTGGGCCAGTGTGCTTTGACTTATTCGGACTCGAAATTGGAACTTGATCCGATTTTCGGAAAAGGCTCGGGATTTGACCCGGGTTGTCACAGTTAAGCGTGCTCGGGATGGAGCACTACTACGATGGGTGACCCCCTGGGAAGTGTTTACTGTAACAGCCCGCACCTTTTCGGACTATTAAATTTAAATCAAAACTAAAAATAAAATACTATACAATGACAATGACAGACGGAAGCGTGACGAAAATTCTATACAAGGATAACTATTACAAAAGCGCAGCTAAAGATGACAATCCAAGCTATCCAAACCTAAGATCCTCGAACTCGAATGCACATCCACTCGTTCTAACAACAAACCTGAAAATAGAAACGAATCGATCCAACTACTCAGGCAAATAACATGTATACACATATTGAAGAAAACGATACAATAGCGATATACGAAACAATAACTATCGATACACATATTCTTATTCTTATTCAATAGATACGATATAATACGACACATAACAACAATAACTCGAAACCCACAATTCATGCCACGATCACTACAATCCGGTGATAACGTTCCTAAATTTTCATAAAACTGTCACTACAACCCGGTGACTTGGTTCTTATTCTTATTCTATATTTTCACAAACCATGGCATAAATCAGAATCCCAAGATTATCGTCTACACATATCACATATACAATAATACACATCACTTTAAAATATAGCATCACTTATCCCATGTTTTGATAAACAAACATACATACATCACATATAATTTGAAAAACACTAGAAAGATCGATCGAAAACTTACCTCGACGCATCCTAGATCACGTACCCAATTCTGACCAGAACTGTTTTAACTCCTTTTGACCCTCTAAACGATGGTTTCTTGGAAAACTCAAAGGACTAAAGTTGTTGAGAAAGAAAAGACCTTTCTGAAAAGATATTACTCATCAATAAAACGTCCGCTGAATTTGAACAGAAACTGAAAAACAAGATATGTTTGTATTTTGTGATTTTAAGAATGGTTCAGAGAATAATATGCAAAAACACCGTGAAATAGAGGTTGGAGAAAATTGAAAGATCTTTCCGAATAGTCCAGAATCATGAAATTCCGACTTACGATGAATTGTATACGAATTTAACAAGATTGCTGATTTATGAAAGACAAAAACCTATGAATTTTGATTAAAACATGAGGAAGGAGAATAAGATGTTTATATAGCGGCACAAAACCCTATTTCCAAACCTATTAATTATTCGTATTTAAATATGATCCATATTTTAGGCCCATTAATCTAATTTAATATTAAATCCTATTCTTTTTCAAATTTTAATCGTTTTTTTGTTATTCTTTTATTATTATAAATCTAAAAATTACGGGATATTACACATATCTTCAAGGTCTATTTTACAACTATACTCTAAATGTTGTGTTTGGTTGGGGTAAATGGAATGGAATGGAATGGAATGCAATGATGAAATTAAAGGAAAGTAATGGGAGTTGGAGGGAAGATTTAAATGTCATTCCATTCCATTCTATTCCATTCACCCCAACCAAACACAACCTAAATAACACATATCAATTTATTTAATTTAAACACATCTATAGAGTCTATTTATCTTAAAATATGGATTAAGTTATTATAAAATCTATTTTAATCAAAATATAGATAACAAAAATCAATATTCAAAAAATTAATTTTTTTTTAGAATAATCCATACATTACATATGATATAAGCTAATACGAGAATAATCCATACATTACATATGTAACAAAAAATAAGTACAATAGCGATCAACCGATCGATTACCAAAATTTTAATTTGAGCCGGTAAAGTTAAGATATTTACGTGATTAAATACAATATCATATTTTGAAATTGCACAAAGAAATTGAGCACAAGAAATATGTTTCTATCCTAAAATTTTAGTACCTAATTTTGTCATTCAATTTTTCGTCCAAACCAATTTTGGAAACTTATAAAAATATTGTTATAATCATAATATTACCTTATAAAAAATTAAAATTTTAAGATGGAGACGTGTTTGTTAAGTTTATTAAACGATCCACAAACAAGATAGTTCACTAATTAGCAATATTAATGTTCGTATTTGACTGGTGTTCAGAGTTTAATATTTATTATTGTTGATCGTGCTTGGCGGGTGAATAACGCTCATTCAAAATTCAATATTCTACTTATAAAATAATTTCCGTCCTAAAAATATGTCTTCATCCTAAAAATTTAATACCAAATCTCTTCATTCAATTTTCGTCCAAATCAATTTCTGCAACTTATTAAAAGTGCTATTTTTATAATAAATATAATACATTTTTTAAAAAAATAAATAAATATGAAAAACAGTTTGGTCTCAATTTACACTACGTAGGAATTGAGATATATATACAAGACCGTCTTCCAAGACGGCGCCTTTACTATATTTTAGTATTCCCCTATTTTCTTTTCTTTTCATTATTATATAAATAAAAACAAAGTAGCCTCACACAGTTTTATATACATACATCATTCACCCCCCCCTTTTCTCTCCTCTCTCGCTCGTATCTCTCCCAACTCACTCTCTCTCTCTCTCTCTCTCTCTCTCTCTCTCTCTCTCTCTCTCTCTCTCTCTCTCAAACCCTCACACACACACACACACACACTCACACACACACATCTCTACATGTAACGCCACCGCCTCGATTCTCGTGCCTTGTGTTTTACGTGCTCCCATTTCTCTCCAACTAATTAAATTTCAGTTTATTCTAATATATACACACACATAGACACACACACATACACTCACTCATCAGTTACTTAATTGGTGCTCAATTGTTAGGTTTTTGACTGTGTTTTTGTGTGTGTGAAGTTGCGATGGCGTCTTCTTCGTCTTCGTTGCCTAAGCTTTGCTTCAATTCTAGTTGTAATCAATTGCTTGGTGAACACTCTCGTAGAGGCTGGCGTCGTCGTACTGGCGAGTTTGCTGATTTGTGCGATCGATGCGCGTACGTCGATTACTTCTCGATTTATTTCTGTTTATTCTTTTATCTCTACTTTATTGTGTGTGTGTGTGTATTTTCTTGCTTGCAATATAGTGCTTACAAGTCCTTTCAGGCGTAGTGGTGATGGTGATGTCTTATTTAGATTGTTTGATAGGTAATTTGTGTGAGGGTTTGAGTTTTATATAAGCTGTAAATTCCCGACATGTGAAAATAACTTATAGAATTAAATAATTGTTAATTGAGATTACTAAATTTAGTCTGAGCTGTAGTCGTAGTTTCTCCCGTCTTAAGAAATTATTGGGTTTTATCTTGGGCTTTTGTTCTTAGAAATTATTGGGGTTTATCTTGGGCTTTTGTTCTTAGAAATTATTGGGTTTTAGTTACAAGTCCTTGAATCTGGCATGCGTCAGGGTCCCATTGGCAAGAAGAATAAAAATGTGAGGATATGTCATATGTCTAAGCTAATATTCTTCACCAGTTCACCCATTAAAATAAATAAGGTCCTATAAAATGGAATGTAACAGTCTTTTATAGATTAGATTGGAGAGAACTTTCTATGAACAGTTCTAGGAAACAGAGGTTAATATTTGCATTGTTTTATTGTGTAATTGAAAATTGTTCATATGCCATATTTATGCCAGATGGTTTTTTCATAGCTTAGGATACTTGCATGGTTTTAGAATTGAAAAATGCCTCGCTAAAAGTTGTATCATTGTTTTATTTTTAATTTATGTTCTAATGAAGCCTTCAGTTTCTAGTAAGACGAGAGTCCTTTCATCCCGCAAAGATGACTTAAATGGTATACTATATATATATTTTTTGGGTGTTAGTCGCACATTTTTTTTTTTTTTGTGTGTTAGTCGCATATTTTTTTTATTACTGTTTTTTACCTATTTTTTTCAATGTTACCAGGTAGTGAAAGTGATGTTAAAACGAATGAATTTTGCAACTTTGATTTAAGATACTCACTCATTAATTAATATTCTTTAGGAAAAATTAAAGCCCCTTTTAATGGTATGTTGTTATTTCCATCCCTCTTAATGTATAATTTCTTTTTGAAATTTTCCATTATAATCCAACTAGAATTGCAATTTTAATCCTAAATTTCTTTGCCATTAGAATCCTACCAGGATCCCAATTTTTTTCTACATATAGGACAAAATAAGCCTATCACTTTGCTTAATATATTTGAAATTTCTTTGGGTAATAGATTATTTTAAATTAATAATTAGAAGTTACTGCTCAAGATTTTCCTTTCTCTTCATCCAAATACAAACGCACACAAAAACCAAAAACAGATTTTGATAATTTCTTTTATAAACAATACGTTAGCTAATTAGTTATAATCATGTGATATCCACAACAATTAATATATTTTATGTATTGATTTAAATTATAATTTCTCTTCGAAGTATTATTTGACCAAATAATTAGACAAGTGCTAAAACCATAAAACTAAAATTTGTTTCAATTGTTTTATATATTTTATAATATAATATTTTTGAGGGTAGTATAGTATCGTATGATTTTAATTTAATGGATTGTTAATTTTGAACATCTTTAGAAGAATTAGAGTTATGAATAGTTAGGATCAAATTAGAATTTTACTTTGAACTATAACTTAGAACCAAGATCAACCTTAAATGTTATTTAACTAACAATGATTATTTTGTTTTGTTTGCAATACATGTGTTTGCAGCAAATACATAATGTGTTTGCTTATGGTGCACAACACCATGTTTAATCTGTTATAATAAAATTTGGTCTACTTATATGCACTACTCCATGCTTAAAGAATCAATTGTTATTTTACCCGACGCCATTTGTTTGTCATTATTACAAGACGTTTAAAAACACATTCATGCAAAAAAATAAAATATACTAAAGTAATATTGACATAGAATATTTTGTATTTAATGGAAAGTGTTATGGTCTGCAGAAGAATATATTTATGTGTATATATATTAGCTTTAAGGTTTAGACTAAGGTGATTGTAATTGGAACCAACCCTATATATATTTAGGCAAAAGTTACATGGATTCTCCATTATATTTCAGTTCTTGAAGTCCTATATATGTTAATATGTTTTGCATTTGGGACAAGGACTACAGTATAGTAGGGACTCCATGGAAACCAACCTATATATGTGTGTATATGTATGTATATTTTATGATACTTTACAGAATTGACTATTATAATTGAATCATGAATATGAATTTGAGTATTGGAGTATATTATCTTTTCAGTTATACAAAGTTTTTTTTTGTCAGACAGTTATAAAAAGTTTTGAACATGTGTATATATATATTTATATAAAAAAAGTAACTAAAAAACGTAAGGATAATAGTAAAAAATATGTTACTACATTTTAAACCTGTTGCCACCATTTTTTGTAACTAATTGCATTTTCGTTAGTTTTTTTTTTTTTTTACATTTTCTCTTGTATTTCTGCTATGGGCACAATAAATTTTTCTTGTGGAGCATTAATTGAAACTTACAAATGTAATTAGCCAGGATAGAATTTTGTGTAGGGGCCCTTTAACTATTCATTCCAAGGTAGATCTGCCCCTATGGAGTCCCTTTTTAATGTATATGTGTTACATAAATATACCACTATATCATGAATTGTCACTTCTCAACTCTTCTCTTTGATCTCTTAGCTCGATGGCTGCTCTGTTCATTTCAGTATTGCTTTTGAAGAGGGAAAATTCTGCGAGTCCTTTCACTTGAATGCTTCTGGTTGGAGGTCTTGTGAGTCATGTGGGAAGGTCAGATGAGTTTCTTTGTAATATTATATAAAGTCAGCATATGGTTTAAATTAGGACGTGTCACACTATATGGTTTAAATTTTTTGAAAACCAAGTCTTATAACAGTAAATTCATTTGCAGCAAATACACTGTGGGTGCATCGTTTCATTTCATATGTTTGTTCTATTGGATGCTGGAGGGATCGAATGTATAACGTGCACAAAGAAAAGTTTCATCTTGGTATGCTTATTTTATATATGCTTCTATTTTTCTTCTGGGATACTAGTGCTTGCTGGGATGCCATTGAAATCTTGGGATTGCATTGTACACATAAGTTGTGACTTGGCGAGATTTTCCAATGAATTTTGTGTCACCTGTTAAAGTTTAAATGGGACAATTGACTCCAGGTCTGGTCACATGTCTTTTCACAATGAAAGCAAACTTGAGTTCGGTCTCAAAGGTTTGGATTATTTTTAAAAAGTAGCTCAAGTTTAGTCAGTGTTGGACACGCCCATAGTTGAAGTGCTTAGGTTTCTAAGTGTTAGTGCCTTAGTGGAGCAATATCCTGTAGTAGATAATGTGAGTAGTATCCTTTCGCACTTGCCTCTGACACGAGGAATTAATGTTTTAAAGCAGTTCATGGATTCACAACCATTTTGTAAATTTTGAATTTCTACTGTCATCGGGCTTCTTTTAGTTCTGTTGATAAGATGTGAGTAATAGGGTCTGAGGCATTAGTTTTGAAATTTGTCTATTGTACCCAGTTACGCAAATACAAATTTAGCAAATTGGAAGTTGGGATTACTGAGAATATACTAAAGTGATTAACCAGATTATAAAAAGAAGCTACTTGACTACTAATACCAGTTACAATGTGATCTTATGTTTCAGACTCCCAATCCTGCATGGCCACCACCTTCACTTCTCCTACCTGGTCTGCCCGAGAGAATCAAAGATCTTTCTGTAAAAAATTGGAGTTCCATTGCTGCAACAGGTCCCGTGCCTTGGCGTCAAGCACCTAGTTTATTTAATCCAGAATTGCATCCAAAGATGCCTTTGGAATTTAACATGCCTACGGGCATTGATAAACTCCTCGGCAGTAAAAAATTGTCCGACTCTTCTGTGGATAAAAAGGAAAATCTGGTCTATTCTGGAAAACTAATAAATGGAAGCCTGAAGGGTGGTACTTCACACATGTTAGAGAATGGCACATCTGGTACATGCATTCCCCTTTACAAACATTTGTGCTTTAAAATAATAAAATAAATCACACTTGGGCAAACAGGGGTTGCTATGCAGTTATAATCCATTTTCCAATTTGAGGAGTTGGCCTAATCTGTTTTCTGATTTATGTCACAGGAAGCAAGTGTGAGGAGCAACAGAGTCCGTATGTAAATGATGACCTTCATGGTGCTATGTTGAAAAATGAACCTTTTAGTCCTCATCCTGATTTGACTCCGAATCCTGCATCCAAAATTGAAATAGCGGAGCAGTCCAGCATTTCTGTAAGTCATGCACTACCACCGGCTCCTCCACCTGCAGCATCGAATTATAGTGGAGTTGACTCATCTGGTGAAGGTCATGCCCACAATGGAAGGCCTCGAGATCGGAACCAGTTACTTCCACGGTACTGGCCGAAAATAAGTGATGAGGAGCTACAACAAATCTCAGAAGAGTATCCTTATATTAAATTGATTAATATGATTTTACTAAATACATGTATCAAAATAATTGATATGTTATTCGTTAAAGACCAATTTGATCTTATATATATAGGGAGTTTTGGTCTCTAGAAAACGAATGCTAGGAACAATGTGTTAGCTACCAAGCCCATATCTGAAAGATTATATTGACGATGGAAATTTAGCAGTTACCCAAGATCGTCTTCCGGTAGAAGTTTTTGCAATATAAGGGTTAGTGTAGCATGTTTCTTGCAGGAAATTATAGCATAGTTGGGGTTGAAAATGAATTGCTGGATCTTCGCTAGCTATCATTATATTTCTTATCTGTGGGCTTGGTTGCTACTTGCTACAAAATGGTTAATAACAACCGTTTTAGGCCAGGGAGTTTGTGTATAAATTTCATTACTGTAATGTTGGTGTAGGTGAACCGTACTTGTGATCTTGATTATTTTGCTATATGTTTTTAGGCAGTGTCTTATGTTGTCCTTGATCAGATCATAGCTCAAACTCTGTAATTACACCTTTGTTTGAAAAGGTGTTAACTGCTAGTGATGCTGGGAAGATAGGGCGTCTTGTTCTTCCGAAAAAATGTGCAGAGGTGAATTTGTTAGTTAATTTAACTTAATTTACTGGTGCAGAATTTCGACTGTTGTTTAAATATATGTATATCTTGATAAGTTGATATATAGTTAATTTTAGGTGTACATCACTCGTATCTGTATGGGCTACACATCCTGTATGATGAGAAGTATGCTTAGTTTGTTCTTCATTCAACTAGTAGATTGTCACCACCAGAAAACAATATCCGTTTCCCTTGGCAATATATTCATATGAGCTGATTTTATACTTCATAGGTTGAAGTTGTCTAGGCCTCTAGGGAGATGGTGCCACAAGAACCAAATCTAGGTTGCGACATAATCCAAGCTAATTGCATCTATGAAAATGAAATGAAACAATTTGAAGGAAAGCGTTCTCCAATGAGTTGTTTGGGAGTATCTTTGTCCAAAAACAATCTTGAGATAATAACATTTCTTACCTGGATGAATCTTAAAATGGGTTCCAGCTATAAAATTTTTGTAACAACTAATGTCAAAACGTTGCTGTCTGAAATGGTGACTTGCATTAGTTGGGAGTGTTGAAATGGTAAATCACTGAACTCTAAAGACAGGAGCTGAGCTCATTAAGCAAAACCAGTATCCAAGTATCTTTCTATATATGAACTTGAAAATTCACTCAATAGTACTGCCAGAAATTCTAGTAATTGTTGTTACACATGTTCTTTAGTAGTGTTCATTTTGGCATATTATTATGCAGGTGCAGTTTCTTTTGTTATTGTATACTTAATTTTTTTGAATTTGTCTATTCTATCACTTAATAGCCAAACATGGCATGCAAATTTCACTTTAAGGATCTTCTTTTGTATTGTTTTCATAATTATCCGAGGATGGATCCATACGCTACAGAAATGCCCACGTTCCCCAGATTTACTAGAATTTAGGCTCAAACAAGATTGGATAAAACATGTCTTGTTGGTGTTACCATTGTGCTCATTCCATCTCTTTTGCAGGTCTATCTTCCTCCTATTTCTAATCCCGAAGGAATACCTCTCCCGGTACAAGATTTAAAAGGGGAAGAGTGGGTATTTCAATTTCGATTTTGGCCCAATAATAATAGCAGAATGTATGTTTTAGAGGGGGTCAGTCCTTGCATTCAGTCTATGCAACTGCGAGCAGGCGATACAAGTAAGACATTTATTGCTCTATAAGCTATTATAAGGTGTATATTTGTTCTTCTACCTTTGTCTTAAATTTTTTATTAGTAATTTTACTGTTGGATATTGTTTTTCTCTTACTCTGTTTCAAATGTCCCCTACTCTTTTTATAATCTCACCATTCATGTCAGTGCTTGTGCTATTTATCTTATGAATCACATTATTGTTCCTCTTTCTGTTTTTAAACTATCCTTTTGATAGTTTCATGTAATTTGATTTGAGTCTCTGATTCTTGTGAGGCACCTAATTATGTTATTTGTTCAGTAACATTTAATAGGTTAAATCCCCACGGAAAGTTGGTCATGGGATGCAGGAAGGCGTCCAGTGCATCAAATCAGGTTTGATTTAGTATGTTAGTTAAAATCTTTAGTTATGTTAAGTCACAGTTAAATCACGAGTGAGAAGGCATTATGATGGTGTAATGTTTTGTTTTTTGACATTGTAAGATGTGTGGTAAGTGTCTATGTTATGTTATTATATGGATTGTAAAAGTTAAAACTAAGTGTAATCCTATGTCACAAAACTTACCTGCCAGTGCTTTTCATGAATCATGATCATAGTTTAACATTTATCAAGTTGAATGTAATCTTAGAAAAATGCCAAGGGTATTTGTTATTTAATTAATTGACTAGTCCATCTATCTTGAAATCAGATGCACCTACCTAAAGAGTAAAATATAATCTGAAAATACCATTTTAGTAAAATTTATGAAACATTAGTGTTTTCCACTTTCTCGACCAGGCTCTCGATAAGAAATTTCTGTGGTTTTTCCTCGGTGCAAATGTTGTCGGCTGGTCTCTGCTCAGAGATCTGGTTGACGGATTTTGTTGAAGAGGCAAGGACTAACATATATTGTAGGGGAGGCAGCTAGAGTCTTGAGTCGTTTGACTCTGTATACATGTAACTATCTCTGTACCCTACTAGGCCTGTTAATTATTTTTTAATTGGGCCCCAAATAATTTTTTTTTATTTTTTGGGCTGGCCTGTTTCCGTAAACTGATGAGGAGAATGAAGTATGAACTATGTACACAGAACATTATTCTTTCTTGAACCATATAAGTAAATTAAATTAATGTATGTTGTATAATTTCGAAAAACTGTAGTTTAAATAAATTCATAGAAATGTTAAATTTTCTATTTGCTAGTTAAATGAAATATGACATTAGGTGTTTAAATATTATAAAGTAAATTTTATACTTGTAGATATAAATATCACTATATATTATAATATATTGCCTATTACTAATTGACTTAAAACTACTAGTTAGGCGACTAGTCCTCTTGACAGGAAAGCGTCTTGGCTTGACTTGGTGTCGTGATAAGCATAAAAAACACTAGTAAATATTTAAACATATGTCATTACTGCTTGTAGTTTTGTAATTCAGAAGATACTGTAGGTTGTGTTTGATTGGTGGGAGTGCAATGAGATCTTTGAAGGAAGTAATGGGGCAAAAGGATGAAAGATATTGGACTGGAGTAGGTCATAATTTCACAAAATATTATAATTAAGTTTTTAAAGGAAATGACCATCTATTTGAAATTATAAGAATTCTACCCTAGTAAAGACTAGAGGTGAAGGAATTGATATTATGCAGTAATGTTAACATTATAGTCAGAAGTTTCATTTGGTGTCCTCTTCCCCTCTCTATTCGCTCCAATTAAAATAAACATGATCAGCTGTGGCAGAGTTTATTTGAGATCCTGTATGCTTTATCTACTGTAAGGGGTTCCAATAATCTGAATTTACTTTATACATCTTTGTATTATGAAAGTTTCAAAATTCCAAGTCCTAGTTCGTCCAGCTTTTTTCTTGCATCCTATAAGTTTCATTCATTTAGCAGAGGCCCCTTATATTTGGAGTCTCAGCATGATGTTTAACTAAATAAATTTCCTAGTTTCTTCAGGTTCTTGAAATATTTGTCATTGCTTCTTAGCTCTGTTTTTTATTCACAGAAAAAAGAACCGGCTAAAAGTGCACGTGATAAACCTTCTGCACGCGGAGATGCTATTGCTAAGAAAAATAAATCTGGTGAATTTGGTACACCTCAGCATTATTCAAATAAAAATTCTGTATCATCTAGTCTTTTGGAAGTGAACAAGGTAAACTTAGCAGACTCAGCAAGAAAATGTTACAAAGTTGTTGAAAACAAGTGTGATGCGAAGGTAAAGCCTGCAGCTAAACCGGATTTCGGTATTAAGAGAAAGAACAGTATCTTAGGTTCAAAGAGTAAAAGACTACGAATTGAAACCGAAGATATGATAGAGCTGAATCTCACTTGGGAACAGGCTCAAGGATTGTTTCATCCTCCCCCTAACGATGTCCCCAAGATCGTGGTGATTGATGGCTATGAAATTGAAGAATTTGAGGTAACAGCAGTTGTGAGCCGTTTCTATCTTCCATTATTTCGACTCCTTTCTATTTCTCTTTACCACTAAAATCTAGAAAGTCTTTGTAAAGACGTTACAATATCTTCTTTGACACTTACATAATTGCTATGGAGCATAGAAATGCCAAGTCTTTAAATAAATATAATATAAGACAGAAAAGTTAGGTAGACAGGGAAACTTTACTTATACTGTTATGCTTTGACCTTATATATATGTAATAAACATATGTATTTAAGCACATATTCATGCTCAATACTATGCTTATGCAAATATTTTTAAATAAAAATTACATGAACACAAAAAACATGCTACTTATGTATCTTTTTCTCTGTTGAACATATCTAATCAAAGCATTTTTATATTTTTATATTTTTTGATATTTAATCAATGCTTGAATGCTTTTCAGGAGCCACCAATTATAGGAAGGCCTACTATTGTAGCAACAAATAATGCGGGGTGAGCCCTTATGTGCCTATATTCAAAGCAGTTCATATAATTATTTTGTTGTCAACCTGCCTCTTACTTCTGCGGAGGGGATTTATATGTATTCCTTACTGATTGATGTTTGTATTATGAATAATAAGACAATATTTTGCTAATGGGGAATTATCCTCCTCCATCCGAATGTAGTATCTTGTCTTTCCTGTTGGGGGGCGACATAAATGGGTGGAGGGTTGGTTTTGGAGGTAATGGGTGGTGTAGGCATTGGGGACTTCATCTCATTTAAAATTAACGAGGGACGTGCAATGCCAAGGTTATTTTGACAATCTGGTTAGTGTTAGTAGGAAGACCGTCAGGTAGAAATATACATATTCTGCCACAATTTCACTAAAACCAGATTCTGTTTCATTAGCTGTTTAATCTCTTCAGCGTGCTTCTTCCAAATATCATATTTATTTTCTCTCTCATAATGCAAAACATTGATATACATAGTCAAAGCCTATAGCCAAATCCTTATGTTGTTTCGTCCTTAGTTAAGGGTTCAAGTTTCATAAAAATATTTTATTCCTTCTCCGAGTCTTACCCACGTCACCTGAAATAGTGAAGATTAGATGCATATGCTTTTTGATATTAATTATTTCCCTCCCTTTTGGGGTCAGATTGGTGCTTCATGAGTATCTTATAGGTTTGTGTGCTTGTAGAATCATAGCAATCAATAAATGATGCTTAATATAGATTATATGGGTGCCTATACATTTAACTTTATCAATGAATTCCATGCGTATACTGTATATGTGCATATATCATATATGTTTGTAAGGTTCCTTTTTGAAAATATTTGCTAATTAAGGCATCCATAAACATTCATTGTTTTATATGGACAAAGCTCTTGGTTCTACTTTTATAGCACTTTAGTTTGTTGTAACTGAAGTTTTAACATTGATGGACTTGCTGTTAAGTATGTTCTTTTGCTATTGAAAGTCAACGCCATGTATTACCTGTGTCCAGAGAAATCATACAATGGGTGCAGTGCGAGGACTGTTTTAAATGGCGCAAAGTGCCAGGCTATGCTATTTTCCCATCTAGGTGGACCTGCTTTGAAAACTTATGGGATCCTAAACGGTACATGCATATCTCTTCTCTGTTGAACTTGTGTACTTGTATAATTAATTGACATTTTGACACCTATTACTGCCTAAATTGAAGCATTAATGCATAAGCTCTGTACACTACATACCGCACTTAAGCTTAATCAGCCAACTTCTTTCAGCCTCCGTGTAATGTTCAGGTCTCAAACTGATTGTGGCATAAATTTGAATCCGTTATATAAATGATTCCCCCCCTCGCCCCCCCCCCCCCCCCCCCAAGTAATTGTCAGTTATGATTCATCCCAAGGACCCGAGCCATCCAATATCTCCCAGTTCATTTCCAGGGGATTAATAGTACCTGGGATTTGGGGGGATCTGTAGTTTTTCCCTCCCTCCAAAGTGAATAAAACTGCTCTATTAAAATGTTTCCGAAGGATTACTATGGAAAAGGTAGTACAAAATACAAATCTTAAATTATCTGGGGGTTTTAGTCCCCTTTACAAATATTTTTGTAGCTTGCTTCAAGGAGTTGTCTTCCTAGTTTTAGCTCTGATCACTTATGATCTTTCTAGAGACGCAGGGTATTGCTGCTTTGTTTATAAATTATGAGCATTTATATCAATATGCTCCTATTGATTAGGCAAACTCTTCTTGTGATCAATATGTTGGTCACCTTAACCGTTTTATAATTCGATGCGAACCCAACTACTATTTGTAATTTGAACCTGCATTATGTTAATTTATGTGCAAATTCTTTGGACATAGACTTGAATACCTTTACCATACACCTAGCTGGTTTCTGAGCTTAGCATCAAATGTTATATCGCCGGTGTGTGTCATGTTTATACATCAATAGGTATGCTGTATACAAGTTATAGTTGGTGTGTGTTATGAATCTTTTCTCAATGATCTAAATGGTCGATGCTTTCTAAATTTAATAAATGTTGGTTCTAATTGTATGTTTTTTTTTCATTTCTTATTAGTCTATCAAAGTTATTTTGGGTATGTCCCTAACAATTATAGCTTTAGCTGTTCAGTCCCTATTTCTCTTGAAGAACCTAGCATTTGACATGATAATGTTCCCCACTCGGCTTCATGCAATTTTCTTTGGGTACAGTGTGTGGATCATCAAAAGATTTTTCTCACTGTGCCAGTGATTTTCTGGTACACCTTTTCATCGCTTAAAAGATAAATGAGCATCAGCCCCCCAACCTCGATTCGCTCTCTGCTTTGTTCGGCACTAAAGGGAGGGGGGATATGGGGATTTTTTCAGGTAGGGGGCTGGCATATGCGAACATGAGCCTTCACCAGCAGTGATGTTGAAGAAACATCTCTAGTTGCCTTTTCATTATGATGTGATGATTATATGTTTTGGAATATATGTATCCATATGTACAGTTGAGATGCATCGCATGATTACTGCCTGTCCTTTGTTCTAGTTGACTGTAGTTGGTGAGCAATTAGGATATGATTTGCTATGTTTACTCCATGTTAACTGCAGATCTCTTTGTTCTGTCGATCAAGAATTAACACTTGACGAGCTCGAAGATCTGCTACCATCTGGTAATATAGGTATGTAATGCTTTCTTGAACATGACATAAATATATGTCTCGCATTATCTTTGCTTTTGTTAATATGCACTGGTGGTCTGTAAGATGAGTTTGGTAGTTCTATAGCTGGGTACATATGATTTCGTACTAGTTATAGTTTACCTCCGCATAACACAAGTCAATGATAAGTAGTAGATTTTGTAGAGTAAAAACATTCCAAGACTGGTTTTATCCTATATTAATTGATGAAATTGTTGTCATGCAGATGAAGCTAAAAACATAAAGGCTGACAAAGAGGATGCAGATTCGCTTGAGGCTTTAGAAGGGCTAGACGCGCTTGCTAACGTTGCTATCCAGGAAGATGGAGATGCCTATGCTTCATCATCATTGCATACTACAACAAAACACCCTCGCCATAGACCTGGTTGCTCCTGCATAGTTTGCATACAACCTCCTAGTGGGAAGGGTCACAAGCACAAGCAAACTTGTACATGTAATCTGTGCATGACAGTAAAGCGCCGTTTTAAAACCCTGATGTTGCGAAGGGAGATAAAACAATCGGAGAAAGCTGAAACTGCACGCCAAAAGCTACAACAGCCTGAAAAATCGGGTGATGAGGATATTCAGATGTTTTGTGATGCTGGTAATAGCAGTTCAAGCCATAATTTGGTGATTGGTGAGGGTTCTAACATTGACCAAAGTAAGAAGAAATTATCTAATCAGCTGGACCTCAATATACAGCCAGAACGAGAGGAAGATATGTCACCTGTGCTTAACTCTGGCAGCATCACTAGGATGCTCCAAGATGGTACGGAAGGGCTTCTCAAGTTGAAGAAGATTTCACGCTCAGGAGGAAATTCAACAGTCTCTCAGCCATCTCCCGCCAAGGTTGGTGTAGAAAATTGCAGCAATGATGTGCGTAATGGCAGTAGTCATTAGAAAGCCGAATATGAACAATTTCTGATTTTATCAGAAACTAAAATATAAAAGCAGTGTTGTTGATGGATGGTACCGAAAGACAATCAGAGCATGTCAATCTTGTTGGAAAGAAAATAGCATTGCTGGTGGTGTACATTTATCCGAATGTTCAGGAACATACTGCTTTAGACATGTACATATGGGGATGCATTATGCGGAGTCATGTTATAGTTGAAGTAATTTTGTTGCCAAACCCGAATAGTTTTTCTTGCAAGGACTATATTTGAGTAGCCACTGTATTGTATTAAAGACTACAGAGTGATGCAAACATGTAAGTCGGGGCAGTAAATTAACGTGGACAGTGACTTTCAAATGCAGTTTTTTGAAAACGAAATAATTAAAGGTTAATTGTTGTTGTTGTATACTTGAGCATGTTATCTGCAAATTACCTTATAGTTAAATATGTTACAAAATACTAATCATTAAACTTCCTAATAAACCTTTCTACTCTCCGGTTCACTTCCTCCTTGGTTAGAGACACTTCCTTTCTCAACTTTGCACTTGAAAGTGATGAAGATGCCGAGCTTGTGACCTCATCATTCCTGCATTCTGTCGACATCTCCGGTGGTCTTACTGTATCCTCTGTCGTTATGTTGGAGTGTTTAAGTTGCCTCAGGTGAGTACCTTCCTTTGTTGTCTTCCTTGTTCTCTCCAACGTCCCTTCCTTTCTTGTCTTGCTCGTAACTCTCTCTCTTTCTGTTGATGCATCTGCAATAATAATTTTATTTCATTTCAAACAGATACTATTTTATATAGTTATGTAGGTATAGTTCAAAATAGTGAATACCATTCTTGAGATTAAGTTTCAAATATAAACGCAAAAAGTCAAGGAATAAATTCAGAGTGTCAGACATACACAATAAAAATAGAAGCAAGAAACCAAAAAGTAGCCGTTTAAAAAATCATACCTTCCAAGCTGGGGATCAAAGGAATGATCCTCTGCGTTGAGTCACTGGATAACAACAATTGATCGCGATCATCTCGATAATCGATGGAATTATTGTTCCGAGAGATAGCGAAGCATCTGGAGGAGACGATGATGAGGAGAATGAGGAGATTAAGAGCGAGGAGGGGATGTGAGGAGGAATAAAACCAGATGATTTGGAATAGAGGCTGATTGCTTATATAGATACCTATACATACAAAAAGAGTCAAGACAACTGAAGATGAAGCTATCAACATCAGCAGTGTTGTTGAAGATTTATCCATTGATTCTCTCTTTCTTGTGGTTCTGGGTTTATGACTCGGTTTGGTGTACTTCTGGGTGTGGGGCGGTTTGTTTCAAGCCCCCTTTTAGTACTTGTTTTTTATTTCAAACTTTGTGGGGCCTACTAACAATTCTTGCATCTGCAACTTGCATTTTTTTTCCAGTTTGGATTAGTAATCGAATAATTGGTAATCTATTTATAATATTTAATTCACTTTATATTTTTAAATACGATTTTATCCCAATGTCTACCGATTAGAGTACTGTCACTGTCATAATTGAAAAAGGTTTGGTAAAAATGTTTTATAAGGTTCATTTATTTTTTAAATTCTTTACCAGTGCAGTGTGAGCCTCAAGATTATACGGGAATAACTTTTGTGTGAAAATAATATATATAAATTAAATTAAATTAAATTTAAAGTGATGGATTGTACCTTTTTATCAATTCACCTTCTTGTCTGTTTTCTATGATAGAAATTTCTTAATTTTTTTTTTTGCTAATTATCTTACTTCTTTTTTGTTATATGTTTATTGTTTTAAGACCGCTGTTATATAGCAATGATAGATTAGTCTATTCACTTAATTATTCACTTAGTTAGTTAGAAATAGATAAGTCAACTACTTGTATAAAGGGTTAAATATCAAAGTGGTCACTGAAGTGAAGACCAAATATCACTTTTATCACTGATCTCAACGAGATATCACTTTAATCACTAAAGTCGTCATAAATATCAAACGGATACGTCTAAATATTTGTTCGAAAAGTAAAAATAATGTATATTGAGTTCTACACATATTTCTTGAATTCTACCGCAACCAAATGAAAAGTTATGAACTCTAGTATTTATGATATTATATTTAGATTTTAAAAAAATTATTTACTATTTATTTTTAATTTTATAGTTATTTACTTTGATTTAATTAAAAATAAATATTAAATGAATTTTTTAAAATCTAAATAAATTATCTAAAATACTAGAATTCATAACTTTTCATTTGGTTGCAGTAGTATTGAAGACATATGTGTAGAACTCGAGAAAAGTTATTTTTACTTTTCGAAAACATATTTAGAGTTATCTATTTGATGTTTATGATGACTTTAGTGATTCAAACGATATCCCGTTGAGATCAGTGATGAAAATGATATATGGTCTTCACTTTAATAACCACTTTGATATTTAACCACTTGTATAAATACCTTTGCAATATTTCTTTTTAGTTCATGAAATCAGTTTACAATTTTATCAATTTCCGGTTCTAAATTGTATAAGAGCGAAAACATTTCTCTTTCTATAACTAACTCATCTTCTTCTTAGATCGAGTTAGTTACCGTCTTTCCGCCATTAAAACTTCATCTTGAAGCTCATTTTTTTCAGAAAACAATACATATTCAATCAAATTACCTCAAACAAATCAACATTCTTGTTGAATTTATCATCGTCTTATCAAATCTTTGAGTTTTATACACAATCCTTTCATTAAACACTTCTCGGACATCAAAATTATGACAAACATTGAAGAGATTGCTACTGAAAATGTGAAAACTAACAATGAGTCCGATCTTGAAAGCGAGTATCACTCAATCACTCTTGAATCAAGTCATCCTCTCTACTTGCATCCGTTTGATCATCCAGGTTTGATACTCGTAACTACTGTTTTTAATGGAGAAAATTTCAATGAATGGAGAAGGTCTATTTCACTTGCATTATCTGCAAAGAATAAGCTAGGATTTGTTAATGGAAAGTTTAAGATTCCGGCTGAATCATCTACATACTTTGATCACTGGCAGATATGTAATGATATGGTGATAACATGGATATTAAATGCAATTTTGCCAGAAATTCGATCTAGTCTTATGTTCATACCTCTTACTGTTGATGTTTGGAATGATATTCATGTGAGATATGCTCAAAGTAATGGCCCTAGAATTTTTGAGATCAAGTGTTCCTTGAATAATCTGCATCAAGATACTCTTACTGTTTCTGCATATTATACGAAGTTTAAGATGCTATGGGATGACTTCATGAATGTGGCTAAAATGCCTAAGTGCACATGTGTGTGTCTTTGTAAAGCTAAGTCTCAATTATAACAGTATGATGAAATGATGAAAGTCACACAGTTTCTTATGGGATTGAATGAACTATATAAAAATATAAGAGGTCAATTGTTAATGATGAGTCCAATGCCAAAATTGACTCAAGTGTCGGCTGTACTTCAACAAGAAGAAAGGTAGAGAAATCATGTAAACCTAGTACAACCTATAGTTGAATCTGCTGCTTTGCTGGCTAAGACATGCAATTTCAGGAATTTTAAGCCTAGTTTTGTGAAGAATGATAAGAGACCTGATTTCAGGAAATCAAATAATCGAAGAGGAAACCTGGAATGCACTCACTGTAATGGTACAAATCACACCAAAGATATGTGTTATCATCTAATTGGATTTCCACTGAAAACAAGGTTCAATTCTGCATCCAATACTGATAAAGTGATTGCACATGTCACAACTAATTCTCAAGCTCAGGGAGGTTCTTCTACATGTACTGATAAAGCAAGCTCCAGTGTAACATCTGGAAGTCCTCAGGTTACTGAAGCTCTTACAAACACTGCTCTCTCTAATGCGCAATATCAATAGTTACTAAATTTTCTAAATCAGGGAGTAAACTCCTCTCATTCTACTGAAGTACCTCAATCAAGTATTTCTTCTCATACCTGCTCTTATATGACATCTGTGTGTCTGGTAAATAGTCGCACCTCCATTGACTGGATCATAGATTCTGGTACGACTGATCACATTACATGCTGTCGTGATATTTTAAGTAACATCAAGTCTTGGAATATTGATATCTGTCTTCCAAATGGTTTTCAGACAAAAGTTAAATTGAAAGGCACTATTCAGTTGACATCTGCAATAATTCTCTATGATGTATTACTTGTTCCAGCTTTCAAATTTAACCTCATTTCTGTCAGTAAGTTGACTACCATCACTCTTAAATGTGGTGTGCAATTTCTTTTAAATCTGTGTATTATACATGACTCCTTGCAAAAGACTGTGAAGGGGATTGGTAAACTTCATGGTCATCTCTATAAACTTCTTATTCCTGATCAAAGATCTTTCACAAATGTATCTTCTTTCTCATTGTCTGCTAGTGTTCCTCAATTAAGTCAAGCCGGTTCTTCTCAAGTTGCTGATTGTCAAAAATGGCATTCCAGACTAGGTCATGTACCTATTCATATTCTTAAAAGCATTGAAACTATTTCATTTCCTGCTAGTGCTCACAAACTCTTACCTTGTGATGTGTGTCATTTTGCCAAGCACAATAGATCTTCTTTTCCAAATAGTACTAGTCATGCTACTGTTCCCTTTGAGATTCTACACTGTGATTTGTGGGGCCCTTACAGACATAAAACTTATCATACTTGTAATGCTTTTCTCACTATTGTTGATGATTGCACTAGGTGCACCTGGACATATCTGTTGTCTAACAAGTCTCAAGTATGTAGTATTTTTCAGAAGTTTCTTGCTTATATTAGTACTCATTTTCAGTCCAAAGTTAAAACTATCAGGTCTGATAATGGTACTGAATTCTTCAATAAAGAGGTTAAGTCTTTGTTTGACTCTCATGGTATTATACATCAACATTCTTGTGTAGAAACTCCTCAACAGAATGGTAGAGCTGAACAAAAACATAAACATCTACTATATGGTTGCTAGAGCTTTGAAATTTCAATCAAATGTTCCTATTTATCTATGGGGTGATTGAGGGAGGCTGTTAAAGTGTAACTTGTAAACAGTTAATTATATAGCAAGGGTAGATTAGTCTATTCACTTAGTTAGTTAGAAATAGATAAGTCAACTACTTGTATAAATAGCTTTGTAATATCTCTTTTTAGTTCATGAAATCAGTTTACAATTTTATCAATTTCCAGTTCTAAAGTAATTTTATTAATTCGTTATGCACTTTATACTTCACATTCACAAATATTTTTTGCATTTTCTAACACTCATAGTATGGTATAGAATGATGTTCATGATATTTATACTTGAGATCATAATGTACTCTGTGTATTTTTACCATACAAAAGATAGTAAACCCTTAACCACAACAAAAATCCTTTATTATAATACCCGAGTCTACCCGGTATGCAGTTAATCAGTCAGAAATTTTGAATTATTTTAGGACCAATCACAGTTCAATTCCTAAATTTTAGACCAATCATAATAAGTTAAATACTTTTTTATCATTACCAAAGTCCAGTTAAACAATCATAAAATATAAATTATTTTAGGACCAATCAGATTCGATTCCTAAATTTTAATTCCTAAAATTTAAACCAATCATAATAAGTAAAATACTTTCCTCGTTAATGAAGTCCAGTTAACCAATCAGAAAATATAAATTATCAATTAGAAAATATAAATTATCTTATGACTAATTAGAGTCAATTCCTAAATTTTGGACTAGTCATAATAAATTAAATACTTTTCTCAATTATCAAAGTTCAGTTAACCAATCAAAAAATATAAATTATAAATCACAAAATATAGATACAAACTATTCCTAAAATTTTAGACCAATCATATTATATTAAAAAAAATTCCTTATTTATTATTCTAATCCTACTATACTAACCATGGTTAGTTAATAATTTAATCTAAATATATTTTTTTACTTAATTTAACATTGACATATATTACACAATTCTAATCTAAATACAGTAGTATTAATAATTTAAAACAAATTGAGTTAATTCGTTATAAATAGATAATTTTTTATTTAATAATTGTTTTATAAATAAGTAAGGATAATTAAATAAAAACACGAAATACCAAAAACCAGCTATCGTACCTAACAAACTTATAATTTTTCGTCTTTAATAATATAGTATAGATATATATTCTAACAACATTATATTCAATAAAATGTTTTTTTGATAATGATAATATCCAATAAAGTTTTTATTAATATTATTCATTAATATATTCAATAATTATAATAAAATTTATTATTGAATAATAATAATACTCAATAATAATATTATAATTTTATCATTACAATATTATTGTGATTATTATTCTTATATTCAATAAAATATAAAATATAAAATATAATAATAATACCCGAGTCTACCGAGGTATGCGGTTAAATACCTGAATTTTATTATATAATACCTGAATCCTTTATTATAATACATGAGTCTACTCAGATATTATAATATCTGAATCCTTTATTATAATACCTGAGTCTACCCAGATATGCAGTTAACCAATGAGAAATTTTGAATTATTTTAGGACCAATCACAATCAATTCCTAAATTTTAGATCAATCATAATAAGTCAAATACTTTCCTCATTACTAAAGTCCAGTTAACCAATAAAAAAAATATAAATTATTTTAGGACCAATCAGATTTGATTCCTAAATTTTAATTCCTAAAATTTAAACCAATCATAATAAGTAAAATACTTTCCTCATTACTGAAGTCCAGTTTACCAATTAGAAAATATAAATTATCTTATGACCAATTATAGTCAATTCTAAATTTTGGACTAGTTATAATAAATTAAATACTTTTCTCAATTACCAAAGTTCAGTTAACCAATCAAAAAATATAAATTATGAATCACAAAATATAGATACAAACTATTCCTAATTTTAGAACAATCATATTATATTAAAAAAATTCCTTATTTATTATTTTAATCCTACTATACTAACCATGGTTAGTTAATAATTTTAGTCTAAATATTTTTTACTTAATTTAACATTGCCATATATTACACAATTCTAATATAATACAGTAGTATTAATAAATCATTTTTTTTAATTTAAAACAAATTGAGTTAATTCGTTATAAATAGATAATTTTTTATTTAATAACTTTTTTTATAAATAAGTAAGGATAATTAAGTAAAAACACGAAATACCAAAAAACAGTTATCGTACCTAACAAACTTATAAGTTTTCGTCTATCTACAAAATATATAAAAACAAATATATCTATGTGTGAAAATACTAAAACAAATCAAAAATTGTTAATAAAAAACTAAAAATTAGAAAAAAATGAAAATATCTTAACAAGTAATACATGCAAACAATTTTATAAGCAAAATAGAAATACACCACTTGCAGGGTTGCAGATTAGTAATTTCAATCAAATAACACCTCCTTCCACCCACCCTGCATTTACCAATTCTCTCTCTCTCTCTCTCTCCTCTCTCTCTCCTCTCTCTCTCTCTCTCTCTCTCTCTCTCTCTCTCTCTCTCTCTCTCTCTCTCTCTCTCTCTCTCTCTCTCTCTCTCTCTCTCTCTCTCTCTCTCACACACACACACATATCAAAAATGTTAAAAGAAGTCGAAATTGGAATGGAAGAAACGACAACTCCAATTAAGGCGTTAACTTTCGTCGGAAAACAAAATTTCTTTCAGAATTTTTCTTCACAACTCTGATATTCATCGATTTTCATCGAATTTTGACCAGATATGAAGAAAAACGATTAGTACACACGATTCTGGCAGATGAGATCGGAAATTTTTCCCATTTTCGGCGATTATAACACTATTTTAATTTATAAAATTTAAAAATGAAATAATAATATCTGTAAAATGTAAAAAGTAATACTCAACCGACGAAAAAATATTCAAATCAATTATTAACCAATAATTTGCAACAATTTACTTAAAATTGTTTATTTGTAATAGCGTAATAGTAAAGAGAATGACGATCAATTGTAATAATTAAGTCGATACACATTCGACCTACTGTGATCTAATTTTAGCATTGTCACACAAATTCTACAAATCAATCACCATTCACAAGTCTTAATAATTGATCATCATCGTCGTATGAACGTGAATAACATTGAATCAACAAATATAATCAACCAAAAAAAGATATGTTATAAAGACTAAAGAGACAAAAATCTTCAACATTTTACTATCCGAGAATAGAACAAGATATGCATCTTTTAAGAGTAATATGAAAAATGAATGGATAAAAAAAATTCCCTTACCATTAATTTCCTATTCTGTTTAATTTGAGAACTTTTTTCATCGTACTTTAAATATATAGTCGATTTTCAAATAAAAACTAAAGATATTAATCATTTAAATGATTAAGAATGTATATATTGAGATAGAGTAATATTTTTGATGAAAACCCCTCCTAAATGAATTGTGAAATTTAATTCTAGCCACCAATTTCAATATATGAGATCTAATCTTATTTACCCAATATATTCTCCATCTTCATCTTCTACCACCCAGTAATGTTATCCACATCTACATCCACTCCCACAATCTCCTTTTACTTCAACCACAATCTCCGACCACCAGCAACCACTGCATCTAGCCACCAACTTTTGTCCCAACCTCAAACCACCACTTTCGACAATCACCTACAAATCTTCATCTATAATTGAAATAACCAAATAATTACATTGTCATCACTCATCACCGGTCTTTCCACCATCACCGTCACCACCATTACCACCAATATCTACAGGTCATCATTATTTGATTGAAAACCAATACAGTACAAGCCAATATCACCATTAAAATCACAAACTCGACAAAATTACCAAGTCATACGTTTGAATATGAGGAAAAAAACTGAGAAGACGAACCGGAAGAAATAAATAATGTGTCATAGAAACATGTGTCAGTGAAGAGTTGATAAAATCGATACAACATAAATATATTCGAAAAAACCGACCCGGGGGGGGGGGAGTTTAAATTTTAATCATGAATGTCTATATATAAAATAGACCACTATTACAAAATTTATCTAAGAAAATGATTAATTACTAATTTAACTAATGAACATAAACTTATATACTTTTCTATGATACAATGATGTCTTTTATAATTTCTATACCTATATTTAGGTATTAATGACTATATTAATACAATTCGTGTAAGTAAGGGATATGTACTTTTATTTTTTAATTTTACATTATAATATTAATGTAAAAATAGATAAAGTGAGACGCTTAACATCAACAAATGTTAACATCATCTGTCAGAATCGAAGGTAATGATGCAATAAATATAGAGTCCTTAGAATATAACATGTTGAATATAACTTTAAAATATATTATGATGAATTCAAAACCTACATTGTAGGGAGGGACAGACGACCAGTATCCTGAAAAATTGAAAGTCATCATAGAAAAAAAATCTGGCACCTACTTTATCTTTGAATGAAAAAAACACATGGTGCTTGGCAATACTGTCTACTTTGCTATAGACGTGGTTGGGGAAATTCAAACCTCCGGAGGTTCTACACCCTCACAAAAATCTGAAATCAACTCACATAACGTTCATTAGGTCGTGGTGAATGTACAAATTTCAATTAAAACAGTTAGTTGTGAAATATGTATAAGATCATCTTTCAGACACCTTATAATCAATTATTTATTTATTCATTTCGAAATAGATGTCTGATTCTGCTAACAATGACAGTACTATTGACGGTACTCTGGAGTTAAACTAGGAACAAATACACGCATCCGCATAAATGATAATGGAGCTAATAATAAGAATAAATCTAAAATGGGTTAAGGTGTTCAATATTTTCATCAATTTGGCATTGATGATACGTTCCAAACAATTTTTAACTTCTTATTTTTGTGTCAGTTTGTCATTTTAATTAATTGAGGCATTGATTGACATCTTCGCATATATAAATTTTGGTTACAAATATTTATTTTCTAAAAAAACTTTATTCGTTTAGAATATATCATGTATACATGCGTTAACATTATTCGTAAAGATGTGGAAAAAAAATATTGGAAACGGGTTTGATTTTAAAAAATCCCTTAAAACTTAAAGAAAATTATCGAGTTATAATAATAATGAATTTATAACTTTTGAAATAGTGTTTTCGGTGCGTAGCACTGATAAAATACTAGTATCAATAATTATAGCCCCTGACTCATCTCTTCTCAATAAATACTGCACACACTGATCAACTGGTGGTAGAAACAACCAGTAGGCGTACAAAAACTTTGCCTGAATTTATCTGCAATTACAAATTGAATCAATGAAATTAAAAAATTACCAATGAGATTATATGAATATCATCTTTTACCAAACATTCCTTGCACTAGTGAAGAAAAGTCATAATCTCCGCCTAGCTGAGTTGGAATAATCGGTGATCTTGTTGATGCTGTCTGACGCCTAATCGTTGGACTTGCTGAACCCTCAGAACGCTGCATTCTGCTGAACTTATCTGAATGCATACCAGAAATAGACCTGACAAGTGCAGCCATTTGTTTATGTTCTAATCCAAACAGACATGGAATAAACTGATTAAATACTACTTCTGCTATCCCATAGAAAAGTTCATTTATTTTCCGAATCAGTGATTTTAGTGATGAGAATTAATCATATTTCTATACCAATGCAAAAAAAATAAACAAAAGAAGTGTATTAACAAGCCAATGCTCCAGTAGTATGACCACCTCTCCCTCCAGTGGGAGGTCAAGAGTTCGAGTCTAAGTGGGGAAATTTGTGCAGTGTGCATGACTATAGGGGAAGCGATGCTCTTAAAACCTCTCTTTCTGTTCAAATAAAAATGCTTAACCTACTAGAATGTCCAATTGTTAAATCAGTGAGAAAGTAGATAAGTTTAGTTTTAATCAACCATTCTTTTACGGAATGAAGTTGATGCTTTCAGAAAGTTGTGAGCTATGATGATGCTTATAGTACAGCATCTCATCGGAGTTCGACGGCTGTTTCATGAAAATTATATCTTATTTTATTAGCAACAAATACTTTAATTTTGGTACACATCAAAATTTAGAAAAAAATAATATACAGAACCCATCTGTAATTATAAAGAAGAAAAATGTAGAATAGTACATGCTGCAACATGAATTTAAAATCAGTAATAATCAAAACATTGTGATATGACTTACTCATACATAATTAGATTTTATTAAATTTCTTTGTTCATTCCATTAGTTAGTTTCTTATGTTATATTGTTCTTTTGATCTAGTATTACCCTAGAAGTCGCTATACATGAAAAAGGGCTCTGTTTGTATTCATAATTTATGATGTAATAGCTTTTAGCATATACATACCTCGATTTCGTATATGATGGTGAGTTTCCTACATGATATGAAGGTTGAACATGTCCAATCTGTAACAAAAATATATAAAGGGCTATGAGAAGGAAATTTGAGGTTAATAGCAATTTTGATGTTAAAAAATATAATTTTTAAACCATAGTCAACTGAACAAATTGGTACCTTATGCGTCGCTATAGTTTCAAATGTTTATGTGTTTACACATTAAATATTACGGTCCAAATTGTCAATAAAAATTTTGATAACTGAAAATAAAGTATTAATGGGTTGAACCTGAACAAGTTTTGGCTGATCAGGCACTTGCATCGTTTTTGGAGGAACTGGTTTGACTGTGTTCCCCCAACTCTGAGCCGGCTTATGACCGTTGCTAAAATTAAGTTGATTTATGATTCCAGGAGCTGCTTGGGGCACCCTATGAGTTTTTGCAGCAATAGCCATTGGAAAATGTTGTTGTCGAGATTGAGTTGCTAATTGTGCGTGATCCGTGGGTAATTGTGACAACACACCTGGCTGCAAAGATTACCAAAAAACATAATACAAATTAAGCTGATTCTTCCTGGTGCGAATCTGTACTTGATTATGTAATATAATAATAATGTTATCATCATAAGCTGGTAGTCGACGGCGAGCTACATTATTATTGTATTACATAATCAAGTAAGCACAATAATTTCAATTTAGTAAGCACTGTGTAAGAAACACGTCATGTGTGAAATCTTACTGTAAACCTCACCTTCTCCGTTTGTAGTTCTTTTGGGGATTCTTGAGAAACGGGCATCGGAACCCACTGCAACCCTTGAAATAGATCCTCAAATCCGTTAGCAACTTGTATCTTGCTTTCAGATTCTTTTGAAATAACAGTTTCTTCTGTTTTCGGTGCTGCTTCATACACTGCAATTTATCATATAGAACTTCAGGAATACTAGTCAAGTCATTTTTAACAAAACTCATAACTGCACAAAGGTAAAAGTGTGGTAAACTCGGTGCAAAAGAATAGAAAAGAAAGGTGATGCAGTGACACATTTGCAACCACCAGGGGAGACATACGTTGTATTTCCATCTTCATATTATCACCAGGAGGAACTACTTTTTGACCATTCTCTTCAGAGTTGTTCACAGGGAGCAAGGTGAAAAGATCAGTATCATGATCACGCTTCGATGGCGAGACAACTGCGACTAGATTAGATTTCCTTTGGTCAAGTCCGTTCTCTAAGCCTTGTGACTCTGATATTTGATGTTCCTGGTGCAACTAGTTTGGTATGAGCATCTTACTCAGATAAGTAACAGGACCATAATCAGTTTATAGAAAACTAGATACAATTATGAATTATTCTCTCAAGATAAGCAGAAAGAGTAGAAATTTTGTATCAAAGAAAATACTTTATAAATGTGAGTGCAAGGGACATAAGTCCTTTTCTCAAGAACTAGAATAAAACAAAATGAGAATTGTACATTTAAAAAAAAGAAAAGATTTAAGGTACTAGCTAAACCATACATTATTTACCAGCTTGGATACTTTTTGAGGAACATGGTTGCGACCATTGGAAGACAGTAACTTTGAATTTGAATTATGCAGCTGCGAGCCTTTTCTCTCGTCAGAAGACTTTGGAAAACTATTAACATGCTCCTTGTCACTTGTATTCGAAGTTACTTCTCTATTAACCAGTAGCTTCTCCTCTCTTACTGTAGAGGATGGTGTTACCTTTACGCCTCTTGAAATCCATCTCTTATCAATATACCTAGCATAAATTAATTCAATCCCCAAAAGACAAATCCAGGATAAATGAGCTACATATGACAACAATAAAAAGTGATTCATTAATCAATATTTACTTGGCACGGATGAAATTTTCAATTCCAACTCTATCATAGTTAGGTGGCAGCTCCGATTCCCAGTAGCTGTTTGATTTTGCATTCCCCATGGCTGCAGAAAGATAAAATCAGACAGAGACCACCAGGTATCCTCTTTTTTTTTTTTTTTGTTTTTTTTGTTTTTGCTAAATCAAGTATCATCTTTCTGATAATAACTATAATGTTCAAATTGAAGAAATAAAAGCTTACATTGAATCATAGCAATCTGATCCGGAAGCCATGTGTCCAATGTAGCAGATCTGACCTGTAGTAACAATATCAAGGTTTGTGTAGTTGTGTCGCACAAGTAAAAAAAATATCGATCAGTTGGAACTGTATGCACTATATGTGAAGTTAAATTGTTTTGGAGAAGATAATACAGGAGTGCACGTTTTGTTTATGCCAAACATACAGTATCTGTACCATGTAAGAAACAAATATTTGAAATAAAAATATGCTGCAGTAGCAGAAAAGAGATAAACCTTCGATATGTGTACTCCAAGGCTTCTGTGAATCCCAGAACATCGCATGCATATGAAGATCCCAAGGTTCACGCTAGCCCATCTTGGAGCTCTGCAGTTTAAAAAACATAATGCTTAAGTGATTCAGTGGTAATTACTGTAGTGCATGCTATCTAATCTATCAATGTGCATTGTATCTACATTTCACTTGCTAAAAAACATACATGCTTTTGCAGTCTGCGCATTCCCTGTTTTCTGGAAGTCTAAGAAGGCCCTCAAGAATCTGAGGATAAGAAGAGCATATATTATATTTTTCTTCAACACAAGAATAAAAAAACTCATGCATGATTAAAATTAAGCTTTATAGAAAAGTAAGCGATATCATACAACTAGTCATTACTAGGGAGTGCACGATAAATATAGGCAATTAACTTGAGAATATTCGGAGACACAATGTTGATTACATTCAGTCTACAGTTCTACTATTCAGAGTTGCCACATCAGTATCTTTTTATTTAGTAATCAAGGGGTAGAATTTTAGTTCTAGTTTGATCACATTTATTTTCTTTTTCTAATAGTGAAAAAGTAGATATAACAAATAGTAGTGAAATGTTTATTGACAAGTCTTGTGCACTTTCAAACTGTTGTAAAGATTGTGAAGGCTCATGTCAGTGGTGGATCAAGAAAGCTTCCAAAGAGTGGTCGATAAAAAATATTACAGATAACAAAATAGTTTAGTTAGACATAATCAAAATAATTATAATTATTAAACTTATGTGAAATTGGTTTATTTTGCAGAACAAATCAAACCAATTCCCTAGGCACCAGTAGATTCCATTTCATAGTTCTTATTTAGTTGGATTAGCATTGACCAACATTATCTTATCATATATGATTTGTCAAACTCAACATGAACATATATACAAAAGCAATGTCCAACAACTACAAAAAAAACAGTCGGGGAGGATATTAATATGTTCCATGGAACTGTATCTCGAATCTAAGCCGAGTAGCTTAATTATATCTATCTTAATGATGCTTAAATACCATCAACTATGGTTTTCGACAACTTTGTGGTTAAAATTGCTTACTTATCCACACTGCATTCTATCAAAAACTCAGAAGTAAATCAGTATGAAAGTGGGATAATAAACATGTCAAAAGCTCCACACTGACAGAATAACATGTGTGCCACTTCCATGTCTTCCTCTCATAACATGAAGATATAGAGACGTTACACCAAGGATATGATAAAACTACAAAGGGGCAAAGATAATTCTATCTCTTTTGATGAACCTCACCAAACAAATCCTCTAGAAAGACAGAATTACAAACCGTAAGAAAATGGTAAAATTTTGTATGGTTCCCCTGTATAAAGGTTAAAAGTATCCGACGAAGAACCAAATCAAACAATCAGATTAAACATTTAAAACTGATCAAAGTTTAATACCCAGCAATCAAGTATGCATCTAGATATAAGATAAAATAGACTACAATTCACACTTTACAGATTATATAAAATTGGGTATACAGCTGTAGCATCAATGCAAGAATCAGTAGCACAGAGACAATTTACAATTCGTTAAAGTGGGGTTTTATACATCCTGGCATTATACCAAAAACCTTTAACAGCCAGGTATATTATTGAGAACATACAAACATAAGACACAAACTTATAATGTTGAATGAAACCAACTCTATCTTTGTCTTTTTACCAACTAAAATAGCCGGCACCCAAGTCCTTTTTTTGTGTGGAATTTAATCGTGTTGGCAAAAACTCGATTCTTATTCATATTCCAACTAGGTAAAAATTCATAAAAATTCAAGAAAGCGATACGAAAAACACTTGATAGGGTACACATTAAAAAAAAACCAACATGTTAATTTATCAAAAAAGAGAGCAAAAAGTGAAAATATGCCCTTACTATCATCATCCCTAGCCTATGCTTTCTTTTATGTATTTCAAAGTTACAGTGAAGGTATAAATACAAATGACTACAAGTTAATAATCAAAGCAAGAACAGAACAGAGCAGAACAGAACATAAACTATGCATGACATGTACAACTGATTCAACATAATCAAGTTAACATCAAAACATCAAAACGTGATCAAAATCTAAATACCCTTTACTTCAATCTTATCAAAGTTAAGTATTCATCAGCAAACAATAAAAACAAACAGAACAAAAATAAAGAATTGTATATGAGCTACATACACAGAAACAGAAACATGGGAAATCAAAAAAAGATTGAATACAAGAAAGGGTAAGTAACCTTCTGGTGTTTGGCATTGAGTTCTTTGGAAATTCTGGCTTTTTCGTTCATGTTGAGAGAAGGGGAGAGAGAGAGAGAGAAGGGCTGTCTTGGTTCTTTATTTGAAAAGTAGTTGTAATATATGTACGTATGTATAGCATATACAGACAGGTGTTCTATAGGATTTAGTATACATAATATTATGAGGTGGGTGACATATAATGGAGGTGGCTGGCTTGCGTGTGTTGATTGCTTTACTCTCTCTTGCAATAGTCCACTAATTCAATCTTTTTTCCTCCGCTTAGTTTTATACGGGGTTATTTACTCAGGTCGACTCGTTAAACATGTTTCAAGTTTTGACATCAAAGTACCAACTTCATTATATATGGTTAATGATTATGTTATACAATAAATTTTTATTCTTGTAATTAAAATTAATATATCAATATATTTTTATATATATAAAGGAAAATCTCCGTGAGTTCTAGAATTATCTAATTTCCTAGAGCTCCTGTAATTTAAATAATAAAAATCAAAATTTCTTTTTTAGCTCCAAAATTGTAGAAAAAGCAATACATATTAAAGACAAGTTGACTTCTATTTTCAATATTAAAAATTGAAATTTTCCTTTTTACCTGCTAAATTGTAGAAAAAGGTAATAATTATCAAAGACAGATATCTCTTTTAGCTCTTAAATTATAGAAAATGTAATACTTATTAAAGACAAGTCGACCTCTATTTTAAATATTAACAATTGAAATTTCTTTTTTTAGTTTCTAAATTATAGAAAAGGTAATCTATACTCTTATATCTATACTTCTATACTATCAATACTATTATATAATAGACGAAACATTAAAAGTTTGGTCGATCGGTATGGTATGTTGTGATTTTACTTAATTGCCCTTTCTTAAATTCGTGTTTTTACTTAATTAACCTTACTTACTTAGAGAAATATATTATTAAATAATAATATTACCTATTTATAACCAATTACCTTTTCACCTAAAATACAATATTTTTTTTTTATTTTTTCTAACAAATTCCCCTACTTTTTCAAACATATCACGGGTAATTACCTTTTTTTTAACTAAAACATGTTAGTTTTTCTATTTTTCCTTACTAAAACCCCTAATTTTCCAAAAATATCACGTACAAACCTTTAGTTATTTATATTTAAACCTAATATTATAATTATTTTTTTAAAAGTTTACCTATTTTAACATGTCTACTTATTTTTCTTAACAAATGCAATTACTAAAAATATTAAAATATAAATAATCAAATACCTATTTATAACCAATTACCTTTTCAGCTAAAATACATTATAGATTTTTTCTAACAAAGTCCCTCATTTTCTAAATATATCACGGAAAATTACCTTTTTCAATTTATTTTTTCTAATTTTCTCACTAAAATCCATTCTTTTTCTAAAAATATCACGGACAAACCCTTTACTTATTTATTTTAAAACGTATTTAAATAATTTAAATTATTAAATTTTAAAACCTCATTTTCCAAAAATATCACATGCATTTACCTTTTTAAACTAAATATATGTTACATTTTTTATTTTTCCATACTAAAATCCCTATTTTTCCAAAAATATAACGAGCAAACCCTTAATTATTTATTTTAAAATATGTTTTAATGTTTTTAATAAATTAAAAGTGTTTATCTATTTTTACATGCCTACTTATTTTTTTAACAAATACAATTAAAAAAATAATAATAAAATAACAATTAACAATCCGTGCATCGCACGAGTTTTAAGCTAGTATTATTAAAGACGAAACATTAAAAGTTTTGGTCGATCGGTCGGTATTTGGGCCGGACCTATCTATAATTTGGGTCGGGTTTATCAATAACTAATTTATTTATAACCAATTACTTTTTCCAGCTAAAACACATTATCTGTTTTATATATTTTTGTAATCAAAACAACTCATCTTTTAAAAATAAAATAGGTAATATATATATATATATATATATATAAAATGGTAATATTATTACATATTTATAATCGATTACCTTTTTCAGCTAAAACACATTATTTATTTTACATTTTCTAACTAAAACAACTCATTTTCTAAACATAACAATTCGAAAATAAATATGTAATGGTAATATTGTTATATATAATTATTAATAAATATCCACTTACCCTTTTCAGCTAAACACATAACCTTTTTTTTATTTTTTTCTAACTTAAACAATTAATTTTCTAAAAGTAACACAAGCAACATGTATATAAAAAAGTAATGTAATTTTATATTTTCTAATTTAAATAACTAATTTTCTAAAAGTAACACGGGCAACACACACACACACACACACACACACATATATATATATATATATAAATATTTTCTAATTTTATATAATTATTAATAAGTAACTAACTATCTTTTTAAGGAAATTGTCTGTTTTATATTTTTTAACTAAAACAACTAATATTCAAATTAAAAATAATATGAACAAAATATAGATATAATGATAATATTATTATATTAAACTTATAAAATCCAGGTTTAATATAATTTTTTATAACATACAATTTAAAAGAGATAATTAATAAAAAAAAAAGTAATAGCATACGTTAGAAGAAACTCGGTACATTACGGAGCACATATTTTGTTATTTGCACTTTAGTTACTTTTAGATTTTTTAAGAGTAAATAAATACAAACCGTTAGATCTATTATTTAAAAATATTTTATATTTTAATATCTTAAATACTACTAAAGATTACGTCAAAAATTTATTAAATTAAAATATTTATATTAAAATTTCATCAAATAATATATAATTACAAAAATTTAAATAAAAAATAATAAAATATTAAAGAAAACCGTGCATCGCACGAGATATAAGCTAGTATTATATTAAAGACGAAACATTAAAAGTTTTGTAATCTGGTCTCCTGAAAGTTTTTGTAGTCTGGTCACTCAATTCATAGCCGTTAGATATTTATGATCAAATCGATGAGAACCGTTAGATAAAATATTAAAATTATTATATAGAAGATCTTTTCTATTTTTCCTAACTAAAACATCTCATTTTCCAAAAATATCACAGGTAGTTTCATTTAATAAAATAACATAATAAATTTATAATTGCTAATAACTAACACATTACCTTTTTTAGCTAAAGTGTATATTATTTTTTATATTTTCTAACTAAAATTTCTACTTCTCTATTTTTCCTAACTAAAACCTCTCATTTTCCAAAAATATCATGGACAGTTCTATTTAATAAAATAATAATATTATAATTACTAATAACTAACTGTTGTGGAATAAAACACGTACCTTCAAATTTACTGATAGGGTTTAAGAGCTTTCGAGCTTTAATGGTTGCTCTTGTTGTCGGGGACTAACTCGGTCCTAACAAGATGCCTACGTATCTCTAGTGTTTAGAGAATCAAGCCAATAAAACGTAGTTCTTGGTGTTGCCCTCGGGGCTATGGCGGCAGGGGCACACCAAGGACGTAGTGACTTGTATGTCTTTATTCGAGGATGAAGTCTAAAACGTTGTAGATGATGTATGGAGCTGTGTCCAAAACGTATTTCTGAGATGAGGGGTCAGACCCTTTATATAGGCGTTTAGAAGCCTAGTAGATAAGTATTGATTTCCTTGAAGGATAAATCTTATCCTTGACGGTGGATAAGTATTATCACTTTCTTGAAGGATAAATCTTATCCTTGACATTGGATAAGTATTATCACTTTCTTGAAGGATAAGTCTTATCCTTGACGTTGGATAAGGATTAATTCTAGATCCTTCCTTGTAGGAGTTGTTTTCATATCATAACAAACTTGTATTGAAACAAGCCCACTTGTATTAGAACAAGCCTGTATTGGACGTCTCCTAATACAGGTTGTACTTCTAGCCCAAATATTAATTACAAAATTAATATTTAATTAGAGTTTCGGGCCTTATTAATGGGCCTTATTTATGGACCATCTAGGTTTAATTAATGCAATATTAATTATGTCTTTAGTGTTATTTTTAACCCATATCATTTGCGCCCCAACTTCTATGATAATGCACTAGGATTTCATAGAAGTTATACCGGTCTTTTTCGAGACTTGGGGTCTTTTTATCCCTTACCTGGGACTTACTACCCTTTTTTGGGGATTTTAATATACACTAGTGTTTCACGAGTATCGTCTTGGTGTAAAGTGTGGAACAACCTGCACATTTACGACGATTTTGCCTTATTCGAGGCTAACTTGACATTTGCATAAGCCTTTTATGTCTTATGCCGTCTTGTTTTGGCTTCAAGCCTTTCGTTGAGCGTATCGAATGATGGGGTTTGGACTGAGTGTCTTAGGTTTCTGGGGTTTCAACCCTTCACCCTTACGAGCTCTTATTGATGGCTCCTCTCGTAGTGATTCATTCTCAAATCTATCATATCAAACTTCTCTTGAGCTTGAAATTTTTGCTAATTAACAATAAGCATCTTAGGCTTTGTTTTGTATGTTTATTAGCAACATTCACCCTTCGGGGTTCGTTGTATTCAACTCTATTTGTGCAGTTGACATGCATATTTTCTATGCTTTCCTTTGCATTCATTTGTAGTTTGTCTTGGCAAAGCTTTGAGGATGTTTCTACCAATCAAAACGGGTTCAACCCTTCATCTGCTTTCTAGGAAGCTCATGATTTCATCGAACCTTATTTCTACTTGTCCTACTAGCGGATCCTTTTAGGATGAACTAAACATAATAAACTTTTAAGTTTGAGGCATGCCAAGTCCTTGGCATCTCATGCCCTTCGAGGGTTTCTAGCTTATACGAGTCTCATCCAAACACATTATTGACTTTGTAGGGCCCTTCCTAATTAGGGGCTAATTTTCCTTTCTGTCCAACCCCGGATGCTTCAATATTTCTGAGAACCAAGTCTCCTTGACGAAAGAACCTTTCTTTAACTCTCAGGTTGTAGTAGAAAGATGCTCGCTTCTGATGTTCCACGATCTTGGAATTTGCCTCATCTCTGACTTCATCAATTAGATCAAGAGCCAACCTCATACCTTCTTCGTTCGATTCAGGCTCAAAGACCCCTACTATTGGGGAGGTATAAGTAATCTCCACTAGAACCACGACTTCTGCCCCATAGGCTAACATGAATGGAGTCGCTTCAGTAGTAACCTTGCAAGTGGTACGATATACCCAAAGTATAGGGAGCAACTCGTCCACCCAAGTGTTACTTGAGCGTTCAACTCTCTTCTTGAGTCCATCTAGGATGATTCGGTTGGCCACCTCGGCTTGTCCGTTTGCTTGAGGATGAGCAACTGATGTGAATCACAACTCAATGTTGTTCTCCTCACAATACTTCTTGAAATCTTCATTGTCAATCTGCTTCCCATTGTCCGTGACCAGGATTCGTGGGATTCCATATCGACACATTACACTTTCTCATAGAAATTGCAATACTTGTTTGGTGGTTATCTTGGCTAGAGGTTTAGACTCAATCCACTTAGTGAAGTAGTCAATTGCCACTATCAAGAACTTCCTTTGTGCACTTGCCACTGAAAATGGCCCAAATACGCCCATGCCCCACATGGCAAACGAGATTAGTGAGTTAACTTATGTTAACATCTCGGGCGGTTTCCTAACCACATGTGCATGCTTTTGACACCGTTCGCACTTCTTCACATAATCTTTCGCATTAGTAATCATATTTGGCCAGTAGAAGCCTAGACGGGTGATTTTATGAGCAAGGGCCCTGCCCCCCAAGTGCTGCCCACAAATTCCCTTATGAACTTCTTTCAAGAATAACTCTGCCTCCTGGGGTCGTAGACACTTCAAGTAAGGAATGACAAAAGACTTCTTGTATAAGATCCCTTCGATCAAGGCGTACCTCAATGCTCTCACTGTCAACTTTCGTGCCTCCAAGGCATTATTTGGTAACCAACCGGTTTCAAGATGAGCCTTAATGGGGTTTATCCAAAAGCCACCTATGTCAATAGGTACTATTAGTTTTCCATTGATGCTTGGGGTCTTCAAGACTTGGAAGTATACACTTTCGGCATAGTTCTTTATCTTAGAAGAAGCAAATTTAGACAAGGCATCGACCTTCATGTTTTCTTCTCTAGGGATGTGTTCCATATAGGATTCATCAAACTGGGTCATGATGGCTTTCACAAGCTTCAGATATTTGGCCATAGTTTCATCTTTAGCCTCAAATTCTCCATTTACTTGTGAGACTAACATCTCGAGTCTCCACATACTTTGAGAGTATTAACTCTCAAGGCCCCAGCCAAATCTAAGCCGGCTATCAGGGCTTCATAGTCAGCTTCATTGTTTGTTGTCGGAAAGTCCAACTTTAGTGCAGACTTTGTAGCAATAAACCTGCTCCGCTTGATTTTGTTTTTGATGCCCCATCAAAATAGAGCACCCAGTATTCCTTAAATACCATCTCTTCATCTTGTTTTTCAACTTGTTTGCCCTCCAAGGGTACTACTTCCCGCCCCCTGACTTCTTGGTTATCGATGGTACATTCAACCATGAAGTCAACAAGTGCATGTGCTTTAATGGCCGTTCGAGGCTTATACTTGATGTCGAACTCTCCCAACTCAATCACCTATTTGATCAGTCTTCCGCTGACCTTAGTACTATGCAGGATGTTTCTTAATAGTTGGTCAGTCAAGACTTCTATCTTATGCGCCTGAAAGTACGGGCGTAATTTTCTTGAGGCCATGATCAAGGCTAAAGCAAACTTTTCTATCAGAGAGTAGTTTACTTCTGCTCAGTGCAGAATTTTGCTCACATAGTAGATGGGTTTCTGAACCTTTGATGTTTCCTTCACCAAAACAGCTCCCAAGGCGGTGTTTGAAACTGCCAAGTATAGATAGAGCGTTTCTCCAGGTTTTGGTTTTGCCAACAATGGTGCTTCAGTCATGTATTTTTTCAAGGCCTCAAAGGCTTCTTGGCTTTCTGCTGTCCACTCAAAATTTTTCATGTTCTTCAATGCTTTGAAGAAGGGTAGACACTTTTCCCCTGACTTGGAGATGAACCTTCCAAATGTTGCCACTCTCCCAATGAGTTTCTAAACATCTTTAACAGAGTACGGTGGTTCCATATCCATAATTGCTTTAATTTTGTTGGGGTAGGCTTCAATTCCTCGTTTAGAGACCATCAGACCCAAAAACTTGCCTGACCCTACGCCAAAGGCGCACTTGGCAGGATTAAACATCATTTTATGGTGTCTCAGCACTTCAAATGCCTCTCGGAGGTGCTCTATGTGATCGGCCTTATCGAGGCTTTTGACTAACATGTCATCCACGTAAACCTCCATGGTCTTGCCAATGAGATGTTTGAAAATTTTGTTTACTAACCTTTGGTATGTGGCACCTTGTGAATGTCATCCTTATGCATCTTGATTTGGTTGTATCCGCTGAAGCCATCCATGAAACTTAGCATTTCGTGCCCTGTAGTGGCATCTATTAAAGTGTTGATTCTTGGTAGGGGAAAACAATCCTTAGAACATGCATCGTTCAAGTCCGTAAAGTCTACGCATATTCTCCACTTTCCATTGGCTTTCTTAACCATTACCGGGTTAGCAAACCATTCAAGGAATTGAATCTCTTCAATGAATCCTGCTTCCAAGAGCTTATCTACCTCTTGATTTATGGCCTCTTGCCTTTCTAGAGCAAAGTTCCTCTTCTTTTGCTTCACCGTATTCCTTTCGGGATCTACGTTCAACTTGTGAGTTATCAATTGGGGATCAATCCCTGGCATATCAGCTGCTGTCCAAGAAAAAAACATATTCATTCTCTTGGAGGAAAAATATAATTTTGCCCTTCCAGGGTTCAGGCAACAGTGCTCCAATGTAAGTGACTTTATCTGGTTCTCCTGGAACGAAGGAGATAATGATCAAATCCTCAGTTGGCTTTCCCCTTCTATCTTCATCATCCCTTGAATCCATGTCCTCAATTGGGAGAACCTGCCCCCCGACTCCATCAGGTCTTAGTGCGGCTACATAGCAACGTCTAGCCATTTTCTGATCTCCTCGCTCTTCACCAACCCCGGTCCTTGTAGGAAACTTTATTTTCAAGTGGTATGTTGAGGCAACAGCCTTAAAAGCATGAAGGTCAGTCCTTCCATGGATTACATTATAAGTAGAGGTTGCCTTTATAACCAAGAAGTTCAGCATTTGAGTCGTTGTCTTCGAGCTTTGCCCTATAGTCATGGGGAGCTGGATTGTGCCTTCTACCTTTGATTCGACTCCATTGAATCCGTAGATAGGCATGTTTGAGGGTGTCAACTGTGAGTCAGTATATCCCATCTTGATGAAAGCATCGTGGAATAAGATATCTATAGAAGCTCCATTGTGAACCAGAACTCTCTTGGTTTCAGAATTGCCTATCACAGGTGTGATGACCAATGGGTCATCATGAGGAAATTTTACCCCTTCTAGGTCAGAATCATCGAAGCTAATGGCAACTTCTGTTTTGGCACGCTTCGGTGCTTCTCCAACCACAATCATTACCTCTCTAGCATAAGCTTTTCGTGAATTCCAGGAAGAGCCAGCCGCAGTCGGTCCTCCAAATATCATGTTGATAACTGGACCTCGTGGTCTAGGATTACGATCTTGATCATTATCCTTTCTGTCATAGTCTTTCTTCTAATAGTTTACTCTTTGGTTTCCTCGATTCCCATCCTTAGTGAACTTATCTAGTTTTCCCCTTCGGATCAAGAATTCAATTTCGTCCTTCAGTTGTCTACAATCGTCGGTGTCATGACCAACTTCTTTGTTGAACTGACGAAATTGGTTCTTGTATCTTTTCTCCATATCAGTCCTCAGTGGCTTCGGCCATCGGAGATCAACATCTTTTTCAATGTCCATCAGGATTTGACTTCTAGGAGCATTCAATCTTGTATACTCCGTGAATCTTTGTCCGGGATTACCTTTCTTTGGTGCAGGATCAGAATCCTTTGTTGTTCCGGGGTACTTGTCCCTTGCATCATACTCTTGAGTCTCCTTCTTCTTCTTTCTGTTTTCATTACCCCCAGTATTTGGTTCAAATTTCCTCATGCTCTCCTCAGCTTTAATGTATTTTCTAGCCCTGTCTTGTAGCTTCAACATGCTTTCAAGGGGGTGCTTTGCCAAAGACCTTTTAAAGTGGTCGTTAGTGGTTCCTTGTTGCAGGGCTATCATGGCCAGTTTGTCTTCCAGATCCGGGACTTTAAGAGCCTCCCTGGTAAATCGATTTATGTAGTCCCTCAATGATTCATTCTTCCCTTGGTGAATTCCCATGAGAGATGTTGAACTCATCTCATGCACTCTCCCACTAACAAACTGGTTGATGAACGCCTTGCTCAACTCCTTAAAAGACCCAATAGAGTTAGGAGGGAGACGACTGTACCAACGTTAAGCCATGCCCGCAAGGGTTTATGGAAGCGCTCTGCACTTGACTGCATCATTGGTAGGTTGCAACAATAGTGCGTTAGAGAAGGTTCTCACATGATTAGCAGGGTCTCCTGTTCCATCGTAGGCCTTAATGGTTGACATCTTGAACTTTATGGATATATGAATTTTCTTGATATCCTGAGTAAAAGGGGGTGTAGTATCATCTGGATCTCCTAAGGGCAACAACTCAGTGGGATCACCCTTTGGGGCTTCAGTCCTCCTTGGTGTTCTCGGTGTAGGATCTAAGTTGATTACAGGAACCCTCTCGGTTGATTTGCCTTTGGCTCTAACTGTCTCTTCCTCTGCTAATACATTCTTAAGCCTTGCAGCCTCAGCTTCATATGCTGGAATCTTGTCTTTAGTAGTTTGGGGTTCCCAATTTGTTTAGGTAGGACGTCTTCTCCTTGAGGGAACGTCCTTTTCATCATCAGATGAGTAATCTTCATCTTCGGTATAGGGACCAGAAAAGTCTCGAATCAGAGGGACTTTCTGAGTCTGAGTTTGTAGATTAATGGGCTCCAGGCCTCGAACATAAGGAGGCACATATGATTCGTGATACAGTGGATTGTGACCATTACTCCCAATGGGGGGCCGTGGAGGCATTCCATAAGGCGGCATACCCAAAGTTTGATTCGTGTATTGGGGAAGATCAGTAGTATGAAGTTGGAAGCCTCAGGGCGCATTCAAAATCACTTGAGAGAATGTGATTGGTTGATGATGAGTCATCTATTGAGTTTGGGGGTTGGCTCCACGAACCACCATCTGCATGGGATTCGTCCCTTCAACTTAGATTGGGATCTCTGGTCCTTGAGTAGTGGTGCGGGGGATATTCGTCTCTTGAGTACCAGTAGTTGGTGGTGGCTGACTTCCTGTCGTTTGAACACCAGAAGTCGATGGTGGATCACGTGAAGTTCTTCGTGTGTTTTTCATGGTTGATGTTCTTTTCCCATAGACAGCGCCAAATGTTGTGGAATAAAACACGTACCTTCAAATTTACTGCTAGGGTTTAAGAGCTTTCGAGCTTTAATGGCTGCTCTTGTTGTCGGGGACTAACTCGGTCCTAACAAGATGCCTACGTATATCTAGTGTTTAGAGAATCAAGCCAATAAAACGTAGTTCTTGGTGTTGCCCTCGGGGCTATGGCGGCAGGGGCACACCAAGGACGTAGTGACTTGTATGTCCTTATTCGAGGATGAAGTCTAAAACTTTATAGATGACGTATGGAGCTGTGTCCAAAACGTATTTCTGAGATGAGGGGTCAGATCCTTTATATAGGCGTTTAGAAGCCTAGTGGATAAGTATTGATTTCCTTGAAGGATAAATCTTATCCTTGACGGTGGATAAGTATTATCACTTTCTTGAAGGATAAATCTTATCCTTGACAGTGGATAAGTATTATCACTTCCTTGAAGGATAAGTCTTATCCTTGACGTTGGATAAGGATTAATTCTAGATCCTTCCTTGTAGGAGTTGTTTCCATATCATAACGGACTTGTATTGAAACAAGCCCACTTGTATTAGAACAAGCCTGTATTGGACGTCTCCTAATACAGGTTGTACTTCTACCCCAAATATTAATTACAAAATTAATATTTAATTAGAGTTTCAGGCCTTATTAATGGGCCTTATTTATGGACCATCTAGGTTTAATTAATGCAATATTAATTATGTCTTTAGTGTTATTTTTAACCCATATCACTAACCGATTAACTTTTTTTTTTCAAAAAACATATATATATTTTTATATTTTCTAACTAAAATATCACTTAACTAAAACCTCAAAAATATCAGGGGCAATTTCATTTAGTAACATAAAATACTAATAATTAACCAATTACCTTTTATTAGCCAAAGCGTATATTTTTTTTTATAACTAAAATTTCTACTTTTTTATTTTTCCTAACTAAAACATCTTATTTTCTAAAAATATCACAGGTAGTTCTATTTAATAAAATAAATTATAATATTATAATTACTAATAACTAACCGATTAGCTTTTTTTGCCAATGTGTATATTATACTATTATATTAAAGAGGAAATATTAGAAGTTTTGTAGTCTGGTTTGAAAATTTTTGTAGTCTGGTCAGTCAATTCATAGATGTTAGATATTTTTGATCAAATCGATAAGAACCGTTAGATAAAATATTAAAATTATTCTATAGAATATCTTTTCTATTTTTCCTAACTAAAACATCTCATTTTCCAAAAATATCGCAGGCAGTTTCATTTAATAAAATAACATAATAAATTTATAATTGCTAATACCTAACCCATTACCTTTTTTAGCCAATGTGTATGTTATGGATTAAAAAGTGTACTTGTAAATTATTCGCTAGGATTTAAGAGAGCTTCGAGCTTTAATGTCTGCTCTTGTGTTTCGTGACTAAATCGGTCCTCACAAGATGCCTACGTATCTCAATCAGTGCTGAGAATCAAACCAAAGAAGTAGTTCTGATTGAAGGATCAGGTCCTTTATATAGGCGTCTGGAGCCTCGTATTTAGAGTAAGTTTAGGAGACTTAGCAAATAAGTCTCCTTTTTGATAATGGATAAACATTGTATTTCTTGCTGGACAAGTCTTTTCCTTGTTGATAAGAACTATGACTCGTTATTTCTTTTTAATTGGGATTCTGGATCCTTCTTTGATGAATTTACCATATTTTGGACTTCTTTCCTGAGTTGTATATTTCCCTTATTTATTAATTTCATAATTAATAAATAATTAGGGTTTCGGGCCTTGCTTATTGGGCCGTGTTCTTGGACCAATCCGGGCCTAATTAATACGTAATTAATTGCACTTCTAGGATTATTTTTCAACCCATATCATTTGCCCCCCAACTTCTAGGAAAATATCTCTTGGATTATCGTAGAAGTTATTTTATTCGGGAGTTACGAAGTTTTCTTTCGTATTCTAGCTTGGTTTTACGAACATATAGTTCTAAGCCAATTTTTATAATTTTCTCAAAATAGGAATCAGGATTTTTCATCAATTCCGTGGAAAATAAATTAATTTTTGAAATTCCAGTGTATTTTGGACCAGGATCCTGGTCGAATTCGACCTCACTTTTGGCTCCTGGTCGAATTTGGTCTTGTTTTTGCCTCCTGGTCGAATACTTTCGACCAGGATTCTGGTTGAATCTAACTTCATTTTTGCCTCCTGGTCGAATACTTTTGACCAGGATTCTGGTCGAATCTAACTTCATTTTTGCCTCCTGGTCGAATACTTTCGACCAGGATTCTGGTCGAATATTAGTGTCATTTCATCCCCTGGTCGAACACTTTCGACCAGGATTTTGGTCGAAGATTAATATCGTTTTAGTCCCTGGGCGAACACTTTCGACCAGGATTCTAGTCGAACATATACTTGTGGATTTCGACCTTATTGGAGGTCGAACTTTTCGTCCATTTTGGGCCCTGGTCGAACACTTTTGACCAGGATGCTAGTCAAATAGATGCTTCATTTCGGGCCTTGGTCGAACACATTCGACCCGGATGCTAACCGGCTGATGTCGGTTGCCCTTTCTTCAACCGGCCCATTGACCGGCTGTTATCCCTATAAAAGGGTGAAATTTCACTTGTTTCTACTCACTTCTCACTTTCCATTTTCTCAAAGATATTCTGCTAGATTTTCTCCAAAATTCTCTCTGCAAAGCTCTGCTAGGGTTCTGTTGTAAGGCGATTCCCGACGAGATTTTTCGATTATTCTCACCGGTTTCTGGGCTCTTCTGTTTGAAGATTTGAAGATTTCTTTGAAGATTTCTGGGTTTTGCTTTGAAGACTTGAAGATCCTTTGAAGATTTTAAGATTTTTCTGGGCTTTTTCTTGGTTTAAGATGGCTGATCGTGATTCCCAACGCCTGCAAAAGATGAATTCTGCATCTAAACGAGGTACCCCCATTCCAATTCGTTCTAAATACATGTCTTTGCATGATATGATTAATGAACGTGGGGATGAGTACCCGTCTGTGTCTGCTTTAGATTCATATGATTGTAGTAATAGGTTTCATGATGTAGATAAGATTAAAGACTATAATAAGATGTATAGGGTTAAAGCCCCTCTTAAATTAGTTCCAGCCGGTGCCGGTGACCGTTCTTGTCACTGGCGGTCTAATTCCTTGTGTATTTATAAAGATGCTATAGTTGCCGGCCTTAGGTTCCCATTTCACGAGTTCATACCTAGGCTTTTGGCAGACGTTCAAGTAAACCCTTGTCAGTTACCCCCCAATGCCTGGAGGATAATTAACTGTTTCATGGTTTTGTGTCTTCGCAATAACTTTCCTCTTTCTGTTCCTTTATTCAGAAAGATTTTTCAATTCAAAAATAGTTCTGCCAACAACTTGGGTTGGGTATATATTAGCCATAAGGTTGGCTTTCCTTTTATCTTTCACCCAAAATCTATCCCATACAATAACCCAAGGTGGAAAAATGAGTTCATGTACCTTGTCTGGGAAGGTGGGGACTGGGGAACCCTATTCCGTAGATCTTTTGGGAGAGTTTCAGATGGTAGTCCCAGCAACATTGTCTTGAATGAAGAGGAATCTCATGCCTACTCAGAGCTAATCAAGGATAATGGGACTACCGTGGCTTGGGAACTACTGGACGAGTTTGTCCTCAAGTCTGTTCATCTCTCGACTGTTTCTGATAAGGGTACTTTTACTTATCCCTTTTCTTTATGTTTATTTTTCTTTCTTTCAGAAAATTTCTTCTAACCATTCTTTGGTTTGTGTTTTATAGATGCGGCCTTTATAAACAAGACTAATGAGCCCAAGGATGAGGAGATTTCCAGGATGAAGAGGGCCAAGATTTGAGATGATCCAAGGGGAAAGTCTAATGTTCCCAGTTTCCTGATCCCCTATCAGATTCCTGTGGACGAGGCAGACATCCCTGTGTCTACCAAGTCTTCAGTTTGGCGCCCCAACTGGGGTATTAGGAAGAGGGGCACCATTACTGGGGTGTCCAAGCATGTTGTGGATTGGTCATACCATTCCCTCACTCCCTGTGATTACAAGGACTTCGTTGCAGATTCTACCCTCGAGGGAGTCGAGCATTTGGGAGCTCAGGCTATTGCTGCGGTATTTTTCTTACCTTAGCCTTTGTCTTTCTTTTAAATCTTTACTTTTCTTTTTTGACTTCTATTTTTTGGCAGACCAATGCCAACTTCCAGGGGCATTGTTCCAAGCTAAGGCTTGGCGTACCTCTTCTGAGGCCAACCGGGTCAAGTTGGAGAGATCCGAGGAGGAGGTGAAGTCTCTAAAGGAGACTTTAGCCAGGAGGGAGAAAGAGCTTGCTGACGCTCAGGCTGATCTTGTCGAGCTGAGGAAGAGCAAGGATGATTGCATCGATGAGTACCTTGACTCTCAGGAGTACAAGGACTTGATCGAGAAGCATGACGAGATTCTTTTCCCAGTCCAACATACATCAGGATGGGAGGATGTTGTTCAGGCTATCTTGGCCAAGCATCCCGGGGTTTTTGATGCTGCTGACTTTCCAGCTCCTCACCCTCCTACTCCCTTAGAGCGCATTCTGGATGGAGTAGATGACTTGGAGGAGGAGGAGAGGATATTAGATCCTTTGCAGTCATCACCCCTTGGTGACACATCTGTTGATGACCCTGATGCCAACGAGCATTCTTCTGGCTCTAGCTCAGGGGATGAGACAGATGCTGGCGACAAGGGGGGTGAAGCATAGTTGTAGTTTATTTATGGCCATCCATGGCTTGTATTAGTTTTTATGTATTTCCAGCCTAAAGGCTTAACTTAACTTTCATTAAGTCTTAACTTTGTTTTTCTTCCAACTTTTTACATTCTTGACTTTGCATGCTTTGGTTAACATTTTATGCATGTCTATCAGAATGCAATATACATAAAGCATCATGAAAACATAAGAATATATAACTTTGAAACTGAGTTCAACCCTTACATAATACTCAAGTTTAAAAACTTGGATTGGTTTTGTCGACCTTATTTCTACTTGTCCTAGTAGTGAGTCCAATCAAGACACACTTTAAACACAATAGACTTTCAAGTTTGCAGCATGCCAAGTTCTTGGCATCCCTTCCAGGGTTTCCAATTTGTAGGAGCCTCGACCAAATACGTTCTTGACGCGATATGGTCCTTCCCAATTTGGGGCCAACTTGCCTTTTTGTCCAACTCCGGATGCCTCAATCTTTCGAAGGACTAAGTCTCCTTGTCGAAAGAACCTTTCTTTAACCCTTAGGTTGTAATATAAAGATGCTCGTTTCTGATGTTCAACTATCTTGGCATTTGCCTCATCTCTAACTTCATCAATTAGATCTAAAGCTAGCCTCAAGCCTTCTTCATTTTCTTCTGGTTCATAAGCCTCAACTGTAACACCCCCAGATCCGGGGTCAGGAATCTGGGTTGTCATGCTCCATCAATTATACAATACATGCATTACTTACAACATTCTCATATTACAACTTCAAAGACCCCAATCACTTACACACACACACACAAGTTATAGCCTTGGAAATGAGAAACAAAAGTAACACTTGTTATTACAACTCAAATGTACTATCCAGGATCTCATCTATTATTTACAACCTCTACCTGAAGTTGCAATAATAGACCTCATGTAAAGCACAATGTAACATAAGATGTAAAAGAGATAACTACAACTCAAAAAAGGACAAGACAAATAATAATATTAACAGAAGCACAGGAATCCAGAATCAAAGAAGAAAAGGTAAACTCAAAAAATCAAAATACGGTATGTATTCTTGAAGTCCGTAAACAGGTCACGGAAAGAAGTTCATGAAAATGTTCAAGCCTCAGTGACAGCAAAAGAAACAAGACTTTCAAGATGACAGAAGTATGTGAATGATTTAGGGTTCAGTACCACAGGATTCCAGTGATTTATTTGAAGCAACCAGAACGACAATGGACTTATCAGTATCATTGAATTGAAGACATAGAAGAAGAATTGATCAAGTGTTATTCATCTGTGAACCAGACCAGTTGCACTAGTTGACAACACTAAAAAGATCAAGTCATTTTATCGTCTCAGAAGAAAGTGATACAGTCTATTACTTAAACACCCAGGAGCTCAGGAGGAATTATTAAAAGATAAAAGACAAGAAAATGATTCGATAGTTTTTCAATTCAGAAAACTATCGAATGCTATAAAAAGTGATTCACAGAAAACCATTTTAAGTTAATTTGGTATTCGATAGTTTTGATTTAAAAACTATCGAATGGTAAATTGATTTATAACTTTTGATGGTTTTTAATTAAGGAGCAGGTGAAAAGTGTTCTTGTTTGTCAGGTTGATTTTGAAGATAGACGGCCAAGATTGATTCTTCAAGTTTGGTTCGATAGTTTTTAAAAACAAAGTCTACAATTACTAACAGAGGAAGTGTGTCTTCTTTAGTCGAGGTTATTTCACAGTAGCAATTACTAAGAGAGAGTTTGAGCCAAAGAGATTACAGAAGAAATTAATATTGCTCAGAATTCTATCATTGTATTGATTGTGTATAACCTAGAACTCATTGAAGCTAATCTACAGATTAGAAATTGTAGCACCCCTCGAGGTTTATATTTATAAAAAGATATATTCCCCGACTCTTGGTTTGGTTTGAGAACTGAATAAATTATCCGCGAACGAAATTGAATTCTTTGTGAGTATCGTATTCAACCCCCCCTTCTACGATACTTTGGACCTAACAATTGGTATCAGAGCTACTTGATTGACGTACAAATCAGATCCGGTGAATGAGACCAAAATTAAACGTAGCGTGAAAATTCGAAGCAAATTTTTTAACTTTCAAATTTTTTCATTTAATTGGAATTTCTTGAATTTTAAACAATTTGAAATTTTTAGAAACCATGAGTGCTCCAAAGACAACCGCTGGTATTAAAGTTCCCCCGTTTACTAGAGATGATTTCGGTTTGTGGAAGATGAAGATGCTGTTATTTATCAAAACATCTAATCCGTTGTATATTGGCATATTAGAGAATGGACCGTTTGTACTAATGAAACCAGTTAGTGAATCTACAGCTCCTGATGGTAGCAGGATTCCTCAAGGCACCCAACCTAAGGATATTACTGAGTATACAGATTCTGACAAAGAACTGATTCGATTGGACACAAGTTTGATGTTGATATTAGCAGACTCCGCGGACAAAGAAATGAGCCATCAGTTGATGAACTGTACAAGCGGGAAACATATGTGGGATACCATTAACTTGATAATGGAAGGAACTGAAGACGTGCAGGAAAACAGATTGGACATCCTGACTTCTCAGTACGAAGCGTTTAGGTCTCTTCCAGGAGAAAGTATAACTCAGGTCTTTGAGAAATATACTAAGATTCTAAATGAATTGGCAATGAAAGGGAAGAACTATCCACTGAGAGAAACCAACAGGAAGTTCATGATGACGCTGCCCCATCATGTAGAACACAAGTCCTCATCCATAAGGGAAAGAATTGACTTCACAAAGATGTCATTAGAGATGATCTATGGCAAGTTGAAGACTTATGAGATGGAGCAAGAACAACGAGTGATAATCTACGGACCAGGGACAGTGGATAACAAGCACAATGCACTTGTGAGATCAGCAGCACTTGTAGTGGATGAACCAACAACTTCTGAGATTCAGGTTCAAACCCCTAGAGCTGGAAAGGAGGTGATCATAGAAGCTGAGATGGATTCTGTGAATCTGGGTGTTGATGAAAGTGATTACTACACCCTAGAAGAGCTTGAGCAAATGAAAGACAAAACCAGGGCGTACTTAGCTGCAAAGTTTAGTCATATTCGTTTCAAGAGAAACCCTAAGTACAAGTTCAAGGGCTCAACCAACAGATTCTAGAAGAGCAAGTATGCACCTAGTACAGGCTTTAAGGGAGGCTACAAGACTGGCATGATTGATAGAAGAAAATCAAGATGCTATAATTGCAATGAGTTAGGGCATTTCGCCACTGAATGCCGGAAGCCTCGTCAAGCAAGAGACAAGAAAGATGTCTATGAGAAGAAGGATTCTTATGATGAGTTGAAGAAAGAGAATGCCATCAATTGGAGGCATACTCTGGAAAGCAGAAAGGGAAAGCTTATATAGCAGAGGGAAAACACTGGGATGATACTGATTCAGATGAAGAGGAAGAGTATGTAAATGTTGCCCTAATGGCTGACTCTTCAGAGGAATCACCACAATTATCTCAGGTACCTATCTTAACAACAATTGACATGTCTAATTCTGAGTACAAGAAAACTGTGCAAGATCTTAGGGTAGAATTGTTTAATGTACACACAAGCATGCTAGCATCTGAAATGGAGAATGCTAAACTAGTTCTTAAGATTAAAAATCTAGAATCTAAAAATGAAGAACTAGAGCTTGTAGCTGTCACATTAGAAGATCTTAAGCAAAAGAATGCGTACTTAGAGAACAAGGTCAAGTGTAATGATGAGATAGAGACTATCCTCAGGAAGCAGATTTCAGAGTTAGATTTGAAACTGAATGCTTTTAAGAATTCTGCCCTAATTGCTAAGGAGATCATTGATACTCAGGCCATAGGGAATAAAACTGCAATAGGATTTGACTATACAAGAAAGCTGGTAAGAAGATAGTGGAATTCCCTGTGACACCTTCAGTTGTCAAAAGGAATACTCCACATGTTCTTAAGAATGTTGATTGCCCAGTTTTTGTTAAGCCTTTTTCACCACTCTTTCATGAGGATGATCTTTTCATAAGACAAGAATTGCTTGAGGATGATTTGTTGAAGGTTAAAGAGGTAAAGACTAAGTTGCCTAGGAAATCAGTAAAAGCTGAATGACCTAAAACTGAAGTAGGTGACTTAGTTAGTAATGCTAAAAAGAACAGGAATGGGAAAAAGAAGATTGTTAATCAGGAAATGGTTCCATATTCTCCCATTGCATCTAGGAAGTTGTGCACTATTTGTAATTCTGCTGGACACCTTACACATGCATGTAAAAAGGTTAAAGTAGAAACTGCTAATACTTCTGCAATGCATAACATGTCTGACATGCCTGATCTTCATGAACCCTGTGGAAAGAAAGAGTGTTTGCTATGTAAGTACAACATCATGCATGCTTATTTTAAGTTGATGAATGATAGTAGCAAAAGCACTGATAATGTTAAATCCACAGATACTATGAATATCAAACAGGGTAAGACAAAATTGAATGTTACTCCTGTTAAAGTATCTAAACCTTCAGGACCCAAACAATTTTGGGTACCAAAGTCCGCTTAATCAATCTGTGATTGCAGGGTAAGGTTAAAAGCTCAAAGGTTGTGTGGATTCTGGATAGTGGCTGTTCTAGACACATGACAGGTGAAGAGTCCCTGCTTATAGAGGTGGTTAAGAAGACCGGCCCAATTGTAACCTTTGGAGATGACAACAAAGGATTCACTACGGGATATGGTAAATTGAAAATTGGAAATGTCATCATTGAGAACATCTCTCTTGTTGAAGGATTAAAGCAAAATCTTCTAAGTATCAGTCAATTCTGTGATAAAGGCTACAATGTAGATTTCAGAAAAGACAAGTGCTTGATCACAAACAGGAAGGATGAGAAGCTTGCTCTACTGGGAGTAAGAAAAGGAAATTTGTTTATAGCTGACTTGAATTCTACCAGTGAAGGAGATGTTACTTGTTTCTACAGTAAGGCTTCTTCAGAACAAAGTTGGCTATGGCACAAGAAGCTCTCACACTTGAACTTCAAAACTATGAACTCTTTGGTAAAGAGAGAGTTAGTGAGAGGGTTGCCCCTGATGGAATTCAATCAGGAGGGACTATGTGAAGCATGTGAAAAGGGGAAGTCGAAGAAAGCATCACATGGAAGCAAAGGAATGACAAGCATTGTTGAACCATTACAACTGATTCATATGGATTTATTTGGTCCAGTCAATGTTATGTCACTTTCAAGAAAAAGATATGCATTGGTGATGGTGGATGACTACTCCAAGTACACGTGGGTGTTGTTCATACAATCAAAGGATGAAGCAACACAACTACTCATTGACCACATCAAGAAGATAGAAGTGGAAGCTAAGCTACCTGTGCGGACAATCAGATCAGACAATGGAACTGAATTCAAGAATGCAGTTCTTAATGATTTCTGCTCAGAGAAAGGAATATCAAGACAGTTTTCAGCACCAAGAACTCCTCAACAGAATGGAGTAGTGGAAAGGAAGAACAGGACCTTGGTTGAAGCAGCAAGGACCATGTTAAGTGAATCAAAACTTCCCACTTAGTTTTGGGCTGAAGCAGTGAATACAGCTTGCTACACTCAGAATCGTACCCTGATCAACAAAGATCATGAAAAGACTCCGTATGAGTTAATGGCCAACAAGAAACCAACACTGAAGTACTTTCATGTGTTTGGTGCAAAGTGCTTTGTACTTAAAGATGGAGAACATCTTGGCAAGTTTGATGCCAAAGCAGATGAAGGCATTTTTCTGGGCTATTCTCTGGAATCTAAAGCCTTCAGGGTATATGTGATTGAAGATAAGAAGGTGTTGGAAAGCTTTAATGTAACATTTGACGACACCAAAAGACCAGGCCTGCAAACTGGAGAGAACTCTGAATCCTTGGTATTTGAAAATCTATCAGGAGATCTCTCTGACAATGAAGAAGAACCTGAAGTTGTTACAGTGATTAATAATAATCATGATGATAATGATTCTGGACCAAGTGGTGATAGTGGTGGACATACTCAAACTACTACTGGATCCACTAGTCAATCAACAGGGTCAACAGATCATACCGTCAACAACTCAGGGGGAGCAGGAGAAGGATCAACTAGTCACACTCCACAACATCTAGAACAAGGAGAATCATCAAGATCGCATCTGCCAAGACAAATGGTATGTAATAGAGATCATCCCTTTCACTTGATCATTGGTGATCCGGACACATGAGTGAGAACTAGGAGAGCATCACAAAATGAATGTCACTATTCTGGGTTTCTTTCAGAAATAGAACCTAAGAAAGTTGAAGATGCTCTAGATGATCCAGATTGGGTGATTTCTATGCAAGAGGAACTCAATCAGTTTGAAAGGCAGAAAGTTTGGAAGCTGGTGCCCAGGCCTAAGGGAAAATCTGTTATTGGAACAAGATGGGTATTCAGAAATAAGTTGGACGAAGATGGCATTGTAACGAGAAACAAAGCCAGACTGGTTGATAAAGGTTACTCTCAAGAAGAGGGTATAGATTATGATGAAACCTATGCACCAGTAGCAAGACTTGAGGCCATCAGAATGTTTCTGGCATTCGCAGCACATTCCAATTACAAGGTATATCAGATGGATGTGAAGAGTGCTTTTCTGAACGGGGAGTTAGAAGAAGAAGTGTATGTGGAACAACCTCCAGGTTTTGAGGATTCAAAACTGGCAGACTTTGTGTACTTTCTATTCAAAGCTCTCTATGGACTCAAACAAGCTCCAAGGATATGGTATGACACTCTCTCTGAATTCTTACTTGAAAATGATTTTACTAGAGGTGTTGTAGACAAGACTCTCTTTTACAAAAAAGCACAAAAATGATTTGATATTGGTGCAAGTATATGTTGATGACATAATATTTGGTTCTACTAATGATGATCTATGCAAGAGATTTGCTAAGTTAATGCAGAGTCGTTATGAAATGAGCATGATGGGTGAATTGTCATTCTTTCTTGGACTGCAAGTATACCAAAGACAAGATGGTATATTCATTTGTCAGTCCAAGTACATCAAAGATCTTCTTAAGAAGTATCAAATGGAAGACTCATCTACAGCAAAGACTCCTATGCCAATTGCCACTAAGCTTGATAAGGATGAAACTGGTAAGACGGTTGACATCACAGGCTACAGAGGTATGATAGGCTCATTACTTTATCTCACTGCAAGTAGACCAGATATAATGTTTGCAACATGCTTATGTGCTAGGTTTCAGTCTGATCCTAAAGTATCTCATCTAATAGCTGTTAAGCGAATATTTAGATATCTTAAGGGGACCCCAAATCTTGGAATTTGGTACCCTAAAGATACAGGATTTGATCTTATTGGATATACAGACTCTGATTTTGCAGGTTGTAAGATTGATCGGAAGAGTACTTCAGGAAGCTGTCAGTTTCTTGGAAGAAGGTTAGTTTCCTGGTATAGCAAGAAGCAGCATTCAGTTTCCACATCAACAGCTGAGGCTGAATACATTGCTGCGGGTAGCTGCTGTGCTCAGATCTTGTGGATGAGAAACCAACTCCGTGACTATGGGCTTTTGTTGACAAAGATTCCAATATTTTGCGACAACACTAGTGCCATAACAATCTCTAACAACCCAGTGCAACACTCGAGGACGAAGCACATCGACATCAGGTATCATTTTATTCGAGAGCATGTCATGAATGGAACTGTGGAGTTACATTTTGTACCCACAGAGGAACAAATTGCAGACATCTTTACTAAACCGCTTGATGAATCCACTTTTTCAAAGCTGGTTGGTGAACTTGGGATGTTAAATCTTTCTAATTGATTTTGATTAGAAGTCAGTAACTGCAGATAGTCCTAGTAAATACATGAGTTTAAGAATTTCTATATCCTTAGGCCTCGTGAATTTATTTTCTGGAGCAATTCTCGTAGTTAGGATTATTGTACTAATTTTATGTCATAATTATGGATGATATATCTTCTGACATTTAATTGGTTATTAATTCTAAAATTATTTAGGTGCAAATATTTGTTCTAAATATTGAAGCATCTATTTAATTTGAATTAATTTACTTTGTCTTTAACATTGTAGATTAATGCAGCATAATTTATTGGATTTTAATTGGTTAATATCATTTAATGATATTTAGTCGATTTTATTCTAAGAAAATTGTCAATTTTCTGTTAACAATTGATTTTGGTAAATTTTAAAAGATCTATTCAAAATAAAACTTGACAGGAAATACAAAAAGGTTTGAATTTTAGAACATGAACAGGTTTTAAAATTTTAGACAGAAGCAAAAACCATCGAATTTAGAAAATTCGATAGTTTTTCTAAGTACTAGAAGAATTCTATCGAAATTAATTTTCGATAGTTTTTGAAAAGGAAAAGAAAAACTATCAAAAACAATTCTCGATAGTTTTTGAGAATAATCTTAAAATATATCGAAGTGAATTTAATTAATTCTATATTTAAATTCTCGATAGATTTTGAAATTCAAGGGAAAATTTATCGAATGGAATTTAACTAATGTAATATTTAAATTCTTGATAGATTTTCTAAGTAAAGACTTCGATAGTTTTTAGGTTTTCAAAGAAAAAGACTTCGATAGTTTTTCTGATAAACGTTTTAAATTCACATTTTCCAACACTTCGATAGTTTTTGAAAAACTATCGAGGTGCAGTTGACGTTTTTGCCCCTCACAGAAAACTATCGGTAGTATTAATAAAAACTATCGAACATAAAAGGACATTTCTGCCCCTGACAGTTTCAAAAAGGTATAAAACATTACCTTAGTTTCTTTTCTTTTCATTGTTTACAGATCTAAGAAAGGCAAAGGGAGTTTTATATACTTACAATACATATACACGGCCAAAAACAAGTTCTCGATAGTTTCTTCAATCAATTCACCGTTAAGCTCTTGAAAATCCATTTTCACCACAGTGATTTCACCATTAACGGTGACAGTTCTCTATTTTGAGTTTCTGTTAAGGGTTTTAAAGGGAAAACTATCGAAAACATCACTTAAAACTCTAAGTACTTTGATAAAACCAAAATCTGGTGAGATTGTATTGTTTTAACAATCGATTTCTAAAGGTTAAATTTAGTTTCATTGTCAATCTAAGTTAGGGTTCTTAGTTTTGGGAATTTTTTTTTTGGTTAAGGTGTTTGCATTTGAAAAGAAAAGGGGTATATTGTGTCAAGTTTGATTAATTAGGAATAATTAATTAAATTTAAGTGAAAATTAGTTTTGGTTTAAAATTTAATTTTCTGGAAATTTGATTTAAAATGGCCGGAGAATTTATCGTAACCAAGACTAATCATGTCTCGTTTCAGAACTTGCAATCCATAACAAACTTACAGTTTTGTGCATGGGCAGAGTTTCTGAATACACGTTCATTAGTGGCATACGCTTTGAGTACTCCCGTAGTCCTTTGCATCGATCAATTGATTGCGTTGTACATAACCGCCACGGATACAAGTGAGAATAACATTAGATCCTTCAGTTTTGTTGTGCCAGGGGGCAGAACAATAAGGGTGACGGAACATGACTTTAACAGAATACTACATTTTCTTACAGAAAACCATGTTCCTGATCCCACAACTAAGGAGATACATGCTTTCTTCACTCTCATTAGAAGTCAACAACCAAACTTCTTTGTGGGAGAGTTCCTTAAGCATTACCTGACAAAGCCATGTAATTTTTTCTTTCATACCCTAATCCATGTTTTTACTGCCAAGCTGACAAATGTGCATGGTATTCCCTTATTCCTTCAAAAGATAGGGTTTGCCATTGCTACCAATAGACATATTAACATAGGAAGGCTAGTGATTGATCAAGTCATTCTGTGCATGGGACCAATGGAAGAAAGAACAGGCATAGATGATGTGCTTTGTTTCTATCCTAGGTTCCTACAGCCAATTCTCAATGATATCTTAACAGATGATGAACGGGAGATTTTTGATGGCGAGGAGACCATGGAATGCATGAAGATGAAGAGCAATGCAATAACCGCTCTGATAAGAAAGAATCATCTTCCAGGGGTACCCACTGTTCTCACTGAATATCTAAGAACGGCGCCCCTACCACTTCTACCCCCAGGGGAACAGGTAAATGAAGGTAATGTTCCTCAACCTGAATTGGCTCCTGAACCACAACAAATGGATGTTGATCCAGAGCCCTCAGTGGCCATCACTGACCATGAGATTGCAAACCCACAATCTCTAACCACGGTCGAAGAGCCTTTGGAAGAGCCAAATGAAACCATAAACGAACCTCCTTCCCCTCCTATACCCAGTATACAAACATCCATGAATGTAGAGGGAGAAAGTGCCAAAGCAGCACCACATAAGGAGACACACCCTTCAACAGCAGCTCTGCCTACCTCTAAAAAGAGAAGAACAGAAACCAAGGCAACTGTTGATAGTTCATTTCTCTCATCCAAAGAACCCTTCACAGATTTTTCTGACTTTGATTGGGCAATGCTAAAAAAAGCTATATCTGAACCCCTAGCTCAGTCAAGTAAGGAAGAATTGACGGAAGCAACTGGTGTTCCGACCATATTACGGTCAGGTTCACTGGTTGAAGGTTCTAAGAACCAAGGGTCTTCACAGATGTCGAGAGAAGGCTCTGACCTAAATGCAAAATCTAAAGGGTCATTGTCTACCTCCCCAGATGGAACATATCTGGATCCTGCGGGTAAAGGGTCTGACGTAGGTGCAGATCGACAACTCGGTGACAGTGAATCAATTCAAATTGAGGAGTTAACTGAGGTGAAGTCTTCACAGACTCAAGGGGAAGGTTCAGGATCTCTGCTGTTAATAGAGCCTGTTTCTAACCCCTAGAGATTCAAACTCTAGATCCTTCAAAGGATATATCATCTACGGATGATCAACAACTTGGTTTAACCAAGGACGGGGACTTGCGAAGCCCCATTGCACCACCGGTGACCTCCTTAAGGATGGCTACAGTGTTTTCTTCTGCAGGTACAACTAGCAAAAAAGGATTGAGTGAAACAAAAACACTTACACCTGGCCTGAGTGGGAAAGGTAAAATGAGTGAAACACCGACAGAAACGTTGAGTGTACACCCAGAGCCATATGTGAGGAGTGACACCCTAACCCTGTCAAACATTGATGATTTTCTATTACTGTTAATCCCAAATGACCTAACAAAATTGTAGAAGGGGGGGGGGGGGGGTTGAATACAATTCTTGATATTTCTTAAACTTAAAACAACTTACAAATAAAAACTGAACTTAAAGTAAAAATCACAAGCACATAAATAATTTCAGTTGGATTGTTTGATGATCCAACTGAAGTGATTTTTATTGCGGAAATAATTTGTGATACAAAATGTACACAGCTGCTCAGTTACAAGATTGTAGAGAAGTATGCTCTCAAAGATAGCTAATACAAACTATTTGTTTTTTCTTCTCTTATTTTTAAAGTAACTGCTACACTTGGTTATAAATACCCAAGTTTACAATTCTACGTTTGGCTAAACTAAAGAACAATAGTAGTAACCATCAGTAGCTTGCTTTTCATTTCTTTTGTCCAATGGTCCTTGGAGATCTTTGCTTTTGTCTTCATGCTTATTTTAATCATTCCCAAGAGCCTTATTGGAAATTAGAATGTTTCCTTATTTCCAGTAACCATTTTGATGGCTTCCAATGCAAAGTACACTTCCATATCTCCTTTAGATCTGTTCAGTAAACTGTCACTATCACTTTGTCAACTGTTCAAAAAGCAATAGTGATTCGTTGATAGTAGGGAGAAGTGTTTCGTTGATAGCTTTATTCTTCATTCCGTTGATGGTGTTTCCTTCGTTTCGTTGATGATGTTTCCCTCGTTTCGTTGATGGGTAAACTCCATACCGTTGACAGAGTGATCTTCATACCGTTGACATGTCTTCACTTAGGCAAAATTACAAGGCATAATATATTTACAATTAACCAACCTATTTTGCCTATCTAGTACTTAGTCAACATGACTTAGAAAACCTATCTAATACATACAACAGAATGCATATCAAACTGTGAAGTATTGTACAGTGCAATTGCTACATTACTCATTTCGTTGATGAGCTTCCTGTCAACGGAATGCTGCAAAGCATGCCATTTCGTTGACAGCTACAAAATGACTTAATACAAAATCTACTAAGTTGTTAGATATAATTGCTGACGCTTGTTCATCAGTTATTAAGCAACAGGTGATCATCAGAGTTTACATTGAAGCCAGTCAGAGTTTGTTAAAGTCTGACGTGGTGATAGTTGAATTAGCTGTCGGTGCTGAATTGAATATTCTAGAAGCAATATATTCTGAAGATGAAAAGAAGCAGAATATATTGATACAGCTAAGGAAACAGAATAGAAGATAAGAAGCAATCCTTGATTGATATGAATTGTATAGCTAACTTATAGGAATATCAATTAGAGATGGATTGTATGTAGCTGTGTACTATATAAACACAGATAGGTTATCCCTAGAAGGGATGCGATTATTGATATATTATTCTTGTAACCTAGTAGCTCTTTGTGATTCATTAACATCACTAAGAGAGAATTATTTAATATAATTCAGTTTGTTGATTTATAAACTTGTGTTCTTGATTGTTATTCTAATACATACTTGATTATATATTGTGTATTCGGCCTAACAATTGGTATCAGAGCCAAGGCTGTTTAATATATACAGTTTTTCGATTCAAACACAGTAATAATCATGTCTGAAGAAAATCAAGCTCCTCCCAAGGTTGAACAGGTTAAACCTAATTCTGTGAGTCGGTATGAAACAATCAGGGTTCCAATTCTCAGGCCAGTGGAGTATCCAATTTGGAAGGTAAAGATGACCATGTTTCTGGAGGCTACAGATCCAGAATATCTTGACAGAATCAATGATGGTCCTCATATGCCGACTAAATTGTCTCCTGTTGTTGATGGTCAAGAACAAAAGACTGTTCCAAAGGAAAAGAAAGATATGACTCCTGAGGACATCTCATCAATTGCAAAAGATGCAAAGTCAGGTGTCAAGGAACCACTGCTATAAAGAAAAACAGGAAAACAATACTCACACAGGAGTATGAGCACTTTGATTCAAGACCTAATGAAACCTTGACTGAGACTTATGACAGATTTTGAAAACTATTGAATGATCTGTCTCTGGTTGATAAAGAATATGAGCTTGAAGAGTCAAATCTCAAATTTCTCTTATCCCTACCTGAAAGATGGGATTTAAAGGCGACAACAATCAGAGATAATTATGATCTTGCAGATACAGATCTTGATGAGATCTATGGATTGTTAAAGACTCATGAACTTGAGATAGAACAAAGAAACAGGAGATCCAGCAAGAAGACAAAATCTGTTGCTCTCAAAGTTGAGGAGAAGCCCATCAAGAAGGAATCATCAAGGAAGAAAGCCAAGGGAAAGGCTTTAGTCATTAAATCTGAAAGTGAGTCATCAAACTCTGATGATGATTCAAACTCTGATGAAGCTTCTGACTCTGAGGATGATGAAGAACAGATGATGCAAATGGCTGCATTGATGGTGAAGACCTTCAAGAAGATGGGATTCAAGAACTTCAAGAAAGCTAAGAGATTCTCAAGGAAAGATTCAAACTCTGAAAGGAAAAGTTTTAGAAAGTCTGATGGAAGGGAGACCAAGTCTGGCAAGAAGGATAAATCTGAAATCCAGTGCTACAAGTGTAAGGAGATGGGTCACTATGCCCCAGAGTGCAAGAAAGGAAAATCTGAGAAAGCACTCATCTCTAAAGGCAAAGACTGGGCAGATACTTCAGACTCTGATGATGGAGTAAACTATGCTCTTATGGCAACTGTCAAAGATGAGACTGAATCATCTGAAAATAAGGTACCCCTAACTACTTATGCTTATGATACTAATAATATATCTGAGTTAAGAGTATATCTGAAAAGCGTTCATGTTAGTTATAGGGATCAGACTTTAGAGAATGAGAGAATTAAATCTGAGAATCTTAGCCTTAAAGATAGAAACAAGTTCCTTGAAGGAGAACTTGAAAATATGAAGCAGATTCAAAAAGAAAGAGATGATGCTGTTTATATTGAACAGGAGTTGACTAAGAGATATAAGCAGCTAGAATCTGATCTAGAAAAAGAAAGAAAAATAATCAAGACTTGGACAAACTCTGGAAGAGACACTCATCAAGTGTTTCAGACAGATTCTGTAGGTTTAGGCTATTGTGAAAATGATGAACTTAGGTTTAAAGACAAGGTTAAGGTTAAACCACAACTTAAACCTGTGAAATTTGTTCCAGAGTCCACTAAGTTAAAATCTGTTGTAGTAAGAGAAGCTGATATGGAATCAGATGAAACCTGTGAAAGACAGGAAAATATTATAACAGAAAATCTTATGGAAGTAGAAGCCGTTAGAAAGCCAGTAAAAACTTGTGAAAAACAGGTTAATGTTGGCTTGATGACAGGAAAACAGTTCAATCATAAGCTCAAAGAAGTAAAGTCTGCCATGAAACCAAAAGGGTCCAAGAAGAATAGGAATGGAAAGATAGGCATAAATAAAAGAAATAATCATTTGCCTACTGCTGCTGCTCCAAGGAAAACATGTTATAATTGTGGTAGTACTAACCATCTTGCTAGATTTTGCAATAAGAACAAAGATATTAATTCTTTACCTTCTACATCAGGAGTAAAGAATGATTATGTAAGGGTTAAACCACAGACTTTATGCACACACTGTGGGAGCACTTGGCATTCTATTTATACTTGTAAGAGTTATCATGCTATTTATCACAACTACTATGAGCTAAAACCCAATCTGAAGTGGGTTAGAGCAAACTCTGCAAGTGTAAAGTCTGACAATGTTAGTTTAAACTCTGTTGATAGTGATTCCGCTGTAAAAGCTAACAATGTTAAGAAAGGCAAAGGATCCAAGCAAGTCTGGATCCTTAAAACTAATCTTTGTAATTGGTTGTGATTGCAGGGCATAAAAGAGAGCACCCTTATCTTGGACAGTGGATGCTCAGGACACATGACTGGAAATAAAGCCCTGCTATCAGATTTTGAGGAGAAGGCTGGCCCAAAGGTTTCCTATGGAGATGGCAACATAGGACGTACTATGGGATATGGCAATATCAATCTTGGAAGTGTCATCATCACAAATGTAGCTCTAGTCTCAGGACTCAAGCATAATCTGCTATCTGTGAGTCAAATCTGTGACAGAGGAAACCATGTAGATTTTCATACTGAACACTGTGAAGTTATCAGTAAATCTACTGGAAAAGTTGTTCTAGTTGGACACAAGCGCAACAACATTTATGAAGCAATTTTGGTAACAAACTCTGATGGAAAAACAGTGTGTCTGACTGCAAGAATGTCAAATGAAGAGAGTTGGAATTGGCATAAGAAGCTCTCTCATCTCAATTTGAACAACATCAATGAGCTAATAAGAAAGGATCTTGTAAGGGGACTTCCAAAATCAATACTCAGTCTAGATGGCCTATGTGATTCTTGTCAAAAGGCCAAACAAAGGAAGTCATCTTTCAAGAGCAAATCTGAATCTTCAGTAGTGGAACCTTATCATCTTCTACATGTTAATCTCTTTGGACCAGTGAATGTGATGTCTATGGGCAGAAAGAAATATGCTCTAGTAATTGTTGATGAATATACTAAATATACATGGGTGTATTTTTTATCAAAGAAGGAAGGAACTGCTCAAACTCTGATGGATCATGTAAATCTACTGGACAAAGGATCACAGCACAAAGTCAAAATTATAAGGAGTGATAATGGAACTGAATTCAGAAACTCAATCATGGAAGCTTTCTGCAAGGAAAGAGGAGTGAAACAAGAATTTTCTGCACCTGGAACTCCACAGCAAAATGGTGTAGTTGAAAGAAAGAACAGAACTCTAATTGAAGCTGCCAGAACAATGCTTGATGAAGCAAAGTTACCAACCTATTTCTGGGCAGAAGCTGTTCAAACTGCTTGTTTTACTCAAAATGCTACACTGATCAACAAGCATGGGAAAACACCATATGAGATGGTGAAAAATAAGAAGCCAAATTTGAAATATTTTCATATATTTGGATGCAAATGCTTTGTGTTGAAGACTCATCCTGAACAGTTGACCAAGTTCGAGTTAAAAGCTGATGAAGGAATCTTTGTTGGCTATCCATTGTCAACAAAAGCATTCAGAGTCTACAATCTGAGAACTAAAGTGATCATGGAATCCATACATGTGTCATTTGATGACAAGAAAATAATTGGACTTGAAAATGAAAATGGATATGATCAACTATGTTTTGAAAATGAAGATTTATTCTCTGATGATGTAAACTCTGATGAAGCTGGTCTGACAAACTCTAACGAAGCACACTCTGAACCTCTACTGGTAAATACTGGAGAAACTGGAAATTCTCAAATTGAACAAAATAGAGAACCAGTTGAGGGGGAGCGTGAAGAAGCTCAACAAGACACATCAAGTGAGTCAGTTGAGGAAACTGATTCAAACTCTGACAGTTCAAACTCTGAGCCATCCAATTCAGGGAGAGCTTCAGATGCTACAGAAAGTCAACATATGAATCAGGAGAGCATGGATCAAGGGGGAGGATTCAATAATGATGCAAGAAACCACTTACCAACAGCAAGAAAGTGGACACAGGCACATACACCTGATCTTATAATTGGAGATCCTGATGCTAGTGTAAGAACTAGAAGTGCTACTAAAAATGAATGCCTGTATCATGCTTTCTTGTCTCAAACAGAACCAAAGAAAGTGGAAGAAGCTCTTCAAGATGCTAACTGGATAACAGCAATGCAAGAAGAGTTAAATGAATTTGAAAGAAATGAAGTCTGGACACTTGTACCTAGACCAAAGAATAGATCAATTGTAGGTACAAAGTGGGTTTTCAGAAACAAGACTGACAGTGAAGGTGTGATTACAAGAAACAAGGCTAGACTTGTGGCTAAAGGTTATTCACAACAGGAAGGAATTGACTATGATGAAACCTTTGCTCCAGTTGCAAGATTGGAGGCCATAAGAATGTTTCTGGCCTATGCTGCACACAAGAAGTTTAAAGTCTTTCAGATGGATGTGAAAAGTGCTTTTCTCAATGGGAAGCTTGAAGAAGAAGTGTTTGTTGAACAACCACCAGGATTTGTAGATTCCAAGCATCCAGATTATGTCTACAGGCTTGACAAGGCATTATATGGACTAAAGCAAGCACCAAGAGCATGGTATGAAACTCTTGCTCAATTTCTTTTAGAAAGTGGGTTCACAAGAGGTACAATTGATAAAACTTTGTTTTATTTTAATTCTGGTGATAATTTGCTTTTAGTTCAAATTTATGTAGATGATATTATTTTTGGATCTACTAATGACAAACTTTGTAAGAAGTTTGCAAAGCTTATGCAGTCCAGGTACCAAATGAGCATGATGGGAGAGCTTAGTTATTTTCTAGGCTTACAGGTCAAGCAAACAGATGATGGGATTTTTATCAATCAAGCAAAGTATACCAGAAATCTTCTAAAGAAATTTGGTATGCTTGATAGTTCATCTGCTCCAACTCCCATGGCAACTGCAACAAAGCTAGACAAAGACACATGTGCTACAGTGGATATGACAACCTACAGAGGCATGATTGGGTCTTTACTGTATCTCACTGCAAGTAGACCTGATATCATGTATGCAACATGTCTTTGTGCAAGATTTCAAGCAGATCCCAGAGAGCCTCATCTAACAGCTGTAAAAAGGATTTTCAAATATCTCAAAGGAACCATAACCTTGGGTTTGTGGTATCCTAGAGAATCAGAGTTTAAGCTAATTGGTTACTCTGATGCAGATTTTGCAGGCTGTAAGATAGACAGAAAAAGTACAAGTGGAAGCTGTCAATTCTTAGGTGACAGATTGGTTTCTTGGTATAGCAAGAAACAGAAGTCAATTTCCACATCCACTGCAGAAGCAGAGTATATAGCTGCTGGTAGCTGTTGTGCACAGATTTTATGGATGAAGAATCAGTTGCTGGATTATGGGTTAAGGTACTCTAAAATACCTATTTACTGTGATAACCAAAGTGCTATTGCTATGACAGGTAACCCAGTACAGCACTCCATGACCAAGCACATCAGCATAAGGTATCATTTTATCAGGGAACATGTGGAAGAAGGGAACATTGAGCTTCATTTTGTGTCTACAGACCAACAACTTGCAGATATCTTCACCAAACCTTTGAGTGAAGCTACCTTTACAAGATTGGTAAATGAACTTGGAATGATCTCTGGTTTTGACTAGAGATACGGGTTAGACTCAAAAACTATACATGTTTGATTTTTATGCTCATGATTCCTTGCATGTGTTAACTGTTATGAGTACCAGTGTCATAAACTCTGAAAGTAAACTCTGATGCTAAACTCTGTTAGTCATAAAGTGTTGGTCATACTCTGATAGTTACAGTCTAATGCTATACTCTGATTGTAATTTTGTCTGAAACATATGGACCAATGAAGAAATTTGTATGAAGCATAATTCTCAGTAAGTAATTATGAATCCTTAAGAGTTGTATAGATTCTGATCTCAAATATGTGCAGTAAGTTAACACAGCATGATACTGTCTCTATATTTATAGCATCTCTTAGTTTATTAATCCTATACACTGAGTCTGTATTAGCTGTTTGCACTTTCTCTCATAAATTAATTGTATTAACTGATGAAAAGTCTAAACTCTGATAATTAATAGCAAATATTTCACCCTCATATTAAAAGATGCCAAAAAGAGCACAAATTCCTTTGAGATCATGTTGAGCCTAGGAAGATCCAGGAACTTATTGTATGAAATAAGGGCTAAAATCTTTGATTTTTGGTGACTAGTGCCAACCACTGATTACTGGAAAAATAAAAAAATAAAAAATAAAAAAATAAAAAAATAAAATATATATATATATATTTATATATAAAGGGGGTGAAAAATAAAAGATATATCCAAATGAAAGGATATCAGAATACAGAGTTTAGATATAAAAATCAGATTTTATGTTAGATGAGAGTTTGAGCAATCAGTTTTTACTGTTTTAGTTTGTGGATTTTATGCACTTTGAGATGATCTAAATATTGATTTCGGTAAACTCTGCTATTGCACACACAATTATTCACACCTGTGCAGTGTGAGAAAAGAGTTTATTGACAAAGAAGGACAAATGGTAAACACTGATGTATTGTGTGAAATACGCCGAGGTAACTTTGTTTTAATCTCTGATGGTTAAAATGATTTCTTTGTTTCAGACATTTTATAATTTTGAGATTAGACATTTGTTTAGAAATTCGAAAGAGTATGATTACAAACGGTTCATATTTGTATTAAACAGAGGAGAGAGAGGTTGAGTGTTTTGAACAATGTGAAAAGCGGTAATTTTGGCTATTTTTACTGCGCGTGTGTATTGGAAGTTGTTACATACAGCTGTTATCGTATGCATGTTTGACATCTGTCCCACTCACACACTTTTCAAAGACGCCTGCTGTGTGTAGTAATGATTAAAACGATTGGGTTTTAATTTTAACAGTTATTATTTAAACTTACTACACATACACGGTTCATTCTTTTACGCAATTCATCTTTTCATAAGTTTTTACTCACAAACACTGTCTCAAACACTTTCACCGCATACATTCTACACTTTTCTCTGTCTTATTCCTTGCTTCCTTCTAAACTTTTCTAATGGCTACTACAATGTTTACTGCTTCTGGGTTAGAATTTGTCCCTAATAACTATTCAGCTCCATTGGCAAATGAGAACGCACCGGAGGCGTTTCATTTGATTCAGGATTTCTTGTCAAACTCTGATATTGGCACTGCTCTCACCGCACCATTGAAGCTGTCTACATCTCAAATCAGGACTCTTTGGCAGACATGCACTTATGATAATGGAGGAGAGTCTGGGTCTCCGTCCATAATCTTTGAATTTCAAGACGAAGAATTTACAGTTACTCCAACAACTGTTCATGATGCTTTGGGTCTTGAGGATTTCAATGCTTTCATAATCTCTGTTGGCGATTCTGAGTTGGTTAGAATGATGAGAGAAATAGGCTACTCTGGACCATTGACAAAGATTGGTCAACTGAAAAGGCCGTTTTTGCGCAAGGAATGGAGTTTCTTTTTCGATTGCATCACCAGGGCTTTTGGAAAGAAGTGCACAAACTGGGATGCAATTCCCACTGATAGTCTGCAAATCGGGTATTCTCTTCTTTATGGAGGTAATTTTGATGTTGCTAGACTAGTTCTAAATAATATAGGTGAGAAAATGACTGAAAACAGAGGTGTAGTCTATTTTGCAAGATTCTGTCAATTGATATTCTCTGAATGTGTTTCCGAAGTAGAGATAGCTGAGAATGATGTGATTCCCTGTTTTAAATTACATAAACGCATATTCTCTGATCTAACTAATAAGGATAACAAGAAAGGGGATGTTGGTGTCTTGTTGCTACCTGAGTCTGTGCGACAATTTCAAGTAGATTCACAACAACAACAACTTGCAAATGCTGAAGCTGGACCTTCTGTGTCTCAATCACAGAGGTCAAAGAAGACTAAGTTAAGAGCTGTTAAGTCTGCTAGAGTGAATCCATCAAATACTGAAGCTGAGGTATCAAACACTGATGATATGCCTCAGAAGAAAAAGTTAAAGAAAAGAAGGGCCAACAGGGCAAAGTCTGATGATGTTGATGAGGAGAGTGAAACTGATGATGAAACTCTTCATCAAAGGAAAAGAAGACTGGTGGCTGCACATCTGTTTGGTGCATCCAATGTAAATGCTGAAGCAGCACCTATGCCTGAAATGGTAAGTGCTGATATAGAAGCTCCTACATCAAAGGCTGATGATGTAGTTGAGGAAGCTGCTGATCATTCTGACAGCAGAGTTTTTGAGAAAATGGATTTCTTTGTTGATGAAGATATTCTAAATGCACATCCTACTATCAGTATTTGTGATACTGAGGATGTAGCAGATGATCAAGCCACCTTGGTTATTGAAGACTCTGTTGCTTCTCACACAGAGAATCTTTCAGTTCACAATTTACATTCTGACCAAGGTGAGGAGGTTGATCAGAGGATAGCAGTTGCTACAGAGACAATTCTTGATGAAGCTGTAGCAGAGAATGTACAAGAGGCTGCTGATAAGCTAAACTCTGAGGATGTTATTTTTCTTGAAGCTTTGCAACAATCTGTTGTTGAGATTGTTCAAAAAGAAGCAGAGTTTGATACTAATGCCCACTCTGATGATCCAGAAAGAATGGCCGAGAATGTTCCTGCAGAGAATACAGCAGAGGATGATAATGTTGAAGATATTTCTGCTCATTCACATCCTGATATACCAGAGTTATCTGATATTTGATTAAACTCTGATGAGGAAAGAGAGGTCAATCGAGCTACTGCTGAGCATTTTCAGGATATGTACTACAATAGATGGGCTGCTGCAGATTGTATCTTTTCTGCACAGAGGGCTGCTGATTTTCTTAATGATTCTGTGAAGCAAATTTCAAACTCTGATGTTCTTACAAGTCTAAAGGCCATTGTGGTTCAAGTCAATGCCTTAAACAATAGGTTTGATGAAACACACACAGTGGTTACCAATCTTAGGAATGAAGTTGGTCTAAGGGATCTTACCTTAAAGACTGATAGGTCTTATTATTCTGCCATGTTCAAGCAGCAAGCCAAGGATTCTGATGAACTTAAGAAGAGGCTTGGGAAAGTTGAGGAGAATCAGATTGCAATGTCTGCACAATTGAATTCTATTTCTACTGCTATAGAATTGCTGACATCAGTACTACTTTCTGATGATGTCAAAAAGGGGGAGAGTGTACCTAATGACAAATGCAAAGACACTCAAACTCTGAGACGGAGGGATGATTCTACTGATGGTGGAAGCAAGGAAACTGAGAGGAAGCAAATTTCTGCTCAAGGGCAAAGAAGATCAAGATTAAATTCTGATAGGTTGACAAACTCTGGTAAAGGAATCTCAAACTCTGCCAGTGGTTCAAGACTTAAGAGTTTAATTATTTCAGCCAATCCATCTACTGATGAAGAAATTGCTACAAAATTGTTTCTAGAAGAACACGGTAATGAAGCTACAGTTGAAGACATGGAAGCTAAAATGCTGAGTCTTGCTGAAGAGCATGAGAAGAAATTGAAGGATGGTACTTACAAAAAGAAAGCTGTCAAGGCTCCTAGAAAGAAAGAAACTGGAATTTCTATCAAGGAAAATACTCAACAGAGTATACAATACACCCAGGAGGCCTGTAATAGCAAACGCTGATAAGGGCAAGGGTAAACTGATAGAAGAAAGACAGTTACCAAGGAAGAATTATTCAACCTCTGACATTGCTCAAGTTGAATCAAAATTTATTAAATCAACCTCTGACGCTGCTCAAGTTGATGTTTCTACTAAAGTTGTAACAACCTCTGACAATGCTCATGTTGTGCAAACTCAACTAGCACCTCAACTCCAAGATACTTTTAGAAGACCTATACTTCCTGAAACTCTGAAGCCAGAAACCGTTAACTTCTCAGAAACCAGAACTGTATTGGGTAAAGAATCTTATGATAAATCTGGATTAGGTTCACACAGGGAGAAGAGAATAAACAACAGGCCTGGAGATCAATCATCACTGGCAGTATCTGGTATTTTTACTCAAGAGAGTCTTGATATGCTAGAATCTGTTCAGATGATATTTCATAAAGTGTTAAAGAAAGAGTTCTTGTTGTATTTTATGGCTGATGGGAGAGTTTACAAGGTTGCAGAGTCTGACATCAATCTCAAATCTTATGAAGAATTGGAGTATGTTCTGTATTTGTTAAAAGTCAAAAATAGAAGTACTCATGATGCTTCTTTAGTTATCAGAGAAAGGATGCTGAAATCAAAGATAATGCTTGGAGGAGGAGTCTCGAGTGCATATATTCCTAAGTACAGAGATGCTTATGGAAAGATTGTAGAAATGAAAAGAAACAGTGCAAGACTAAGGATTGATCTGGGAGTTAAAGTCTTAGAATTCAATCTAGAATCTGATAAATCATATTTTATTAGGCTAGGGAATGAGATGAGGAAAAATTCCATCTATTCTTTGAGAGCTGCAATTTATCAGACTGGAGAATCTGATCCAGAGTTAAGAGAGTTGAAGAAAGTTATGGTTGAAGAGCTGGAAAGGGCTGAAAGAAGACTTCTCATGGATTATCTCAGAACTGTTCCTGATATTCAAGAAATCAAATAAAGTCTGACTGTAAGTTTTTTTTTTGTTTTCTATTCTAAGTTAAAGTTAAACTCTGATATATTAAACACTGCATTTGTTATATGTTTTGACATCATCAATTATCTGTTTAACTTGTACATTTTTATTATGCACAAGTTGGGGGAGATTGTTAGATATAATTGCTGACGCTTGTTCATCAGTGTTTAAGCAACAGGTGATCATCAGAGTTTACATTGAAGCCAGTCAGAGTTTGTTAAAGTCTGACGTGGTGATAGTTGAATTAGCTGTCGGTGCTGAATTGAATATTCTAGAAGCAATAGATTCTGAAGATGAAAAGAAGCAGAATATATTGATACAGCTAAGGAAACGGAATAGAAGATAAGAAGCAATCCTTGATTGATATGAATTGTATAGCTAACTTATATGAATATCAATTAGAGATGGATTGTATGTAGCTGTGTACTATATAAACACAGATAGGTTATCCCTAGAAGGGATGCGATTATTGATATATTATTCTTGTAACCTAGTAGCTCTTTGTGATTCATTAACATCACTAAGAGAGAATTATTTAATATAATTCAGTTTGTTGATTTATAAACTTGTGTTCTTGATTGTTATTCTAATACATACTTGATTATATATTGTGTATTCGGCCTAACATAAGTGTTTTTATAATTATCATCAAGAACAACATATTCCTAACAATCTCCCCCAATTTATGACTGATAGAATAACAGCCATAAATCAAGAGCCTTGATGATAACAAAAACACTCAGACATATTACACATGATAAAAGTAGAAATTGCATTGAGCTTCATTGAATTTAATTGAAATGCAAAGTAGAAAATCTTACAAAACAAGTGCACAGAGTTGCTCCTCTAGACTGAGCAGATTTTTCATCTTTGCCTCTGTGGTCTTGTTTTCTTCCCTTTTCTTGCATTGTTCTCCTCAATTTGAGCTTGAAGTCTTCTGTAGAAAATCTTCTCTTCTTCATCTTGATTCCCCAACTTGGATTGCATTAACCTTAGAGTTTCATTGGATGCCTTCTCCAGTTGGTCTTCTATTCTGAAGAATCTTCTACAGTTGTCCTTATCTCTGAATTCCATCATCCAAAAAGGTTGGAGATGAATTATCTTTCCTGTTTGAGGGACCTTCAATACTCTGGGAAGTGCACCAGGCTTGTTCCAGCTAGCTTTGATTTGGCAAATCTTGGAGACAACCTCAGACTTGGCTGTTTTGGTAAAACCAAAATCTTTCTTCAAACATTTAAACACAGATAGCAGTGTCTGATAGTCTTCTCCCAGAATTCTGTGTAGAGGCCAAACCTGTTCTCTCCCACCCTTGTAGACAAATACCAATCTCTCTGGAAGTTTGTAAGAAGCTGCTATTCCTCTCACTTCAACCAGGTCATCAAGATTGATATGAATGTCAGACTCCTCCCTGATATCAGCAATATAGATGAAGTCTTCTGGGTTGGTAGGAGGTTTCTCAGCTTGTGGTCTCCTTACCAGAATTGGCTTAGCCTTGGTAGCCCTTTGCTTAGATTTCTTCTTTGGATCCATTTCAAAGAGGAATTTTGGAAAGTTGGCCTCATCAAACTCAATTGGCTCTCCCTTTGGCTCAATTGGCTGATCATGGAAATTTACAGGATGATTAGGATCACATGCTAACTTTACCTCTGAAACTGGATCAGGAATTGTTGGAGGTGCAATTGGTACAGAAGAGTCTGATGCAATGCTCTAAGAGTCATCATTCTCAAAGGCTATGTTTCTCCTAGCTCTTGCCTTTGGTTGCCTTGTGCTCTTCTTTGCACTCCTTTCCTCTCTTGCTTTTTCTTCTAGCTGTATTTCTTCTTCATCAAGAGACTGAGCAACAGCAAAGGCTTGCATTGCTGCTCTTTCTGACTCTTCAGCTTTAGCTTCAGCAAAGTTTGGGTGACCAGCCCAAACACAGATTTCTTGTCCATTCCTGTAGACAATTGCCCTTTGCTTCCTTATCTCATAATCATTGCTTTCCTTGCTTTTTGTGATAAGTAGACCAAGAAGCTTGAGCTCATCTGGATAAGGTGCAGGATATAAAGTCCTTGCTATATTTTTGCCCTTTGGTTTAGCAGGGGACTTGGGAGATAAGCTTCTTTGGAGTGTAGCTTGTTCCACATCCCTAATGCATGAAGTTTGTCCTTTTTCCTTCCTTGGACCTTGAGTGACTCCATGTAGAAGGGGCTCTACCTTATAGAAAGAATTGTTCTGTGGCTCCCATTCCGTTGACACTAGAACCATGGCATTCGTTGATGGTTGATCCGTTGATGGATTTGAGTCCTTTGTAGTTCCAGCAATTTTCTTGACCCTTGCTTCTATGTTGGACCAATGGTCTTTGATTTGTTCTGCAAGTCTCATCCTCATAGAAGCTTCCTGGATCAGGTCAATACCATCCTTTTTCTTTTTTCCAAACTCCCCCATTGCTAATGGCTCTTCTGGCAAGGAGATGGCTGGGACCAAAACCTTTGTGATTTGTATCTCTAGCTCCTTAGTTTTCTCCCCCTTTTTGTTATCATCAAGTGAGATGATAGGGATTCCTTGAGCTGCCAGAAGCTGGGTGAGTAGGCTAGTTTGCTTCTCCTGTTCCTTCTGCATGTGAGAAAGTGTAGCCTCAACTTTGTCCACTCTAGAGGAGAGAGTTTTCAAAGATGAGGACACCTCAGGTTCCTTGGTGAAAAACCTTGACATCTTGGAGACAGTGTGAAGAGGAAGCTTTTCATCTAGCCTCCTGTCAGTAGCATCCCTAAGGTTGCTAATTGAATCCTTTATTTCTGTAGCCTCAATCCTTGTCTGCAACATTTGTAGCCTTTGAATTTCCAGAGAATCCATTATGGCCTTGTAGAATTTCTTTTCCCTTGCTTCAGCAGACTCATGAGCTAGATATGCCTCATTGTACTGCCTTGTGATAGCAGCATCCAAGTTGCATCTACCCTGCATATCCTGAGAAAGCCAGTTTGGTGTAGGAGGCACCATAGAAGTCCCAGTCTGTGTAGTGGTGGCCACCTGTAGATTGTCACCAAAGCTGTCTTCATCATCAGAAAACTCAAAGTCTCCACTTGCTGCAGCTCCCGGAGGTAGATTGGTCAAGGCATCCTTTTCTCTTTGCATTGATGCAGTAGTATGAATTAAGTTGAGTGACCTTTCTGCCTCCACATTGCCCTGTTGAGCCATAACTTGATAGGCTGACACAGGATGAGTAAAGGTCTCAGGATCCAGGGAAATACTATCCAGAGTTTGTTGATAATGCTCTTGGAAAGTAAGTTCCCTTTCTCCCTCACTGACCTCCATTAACTCACTAGCAATGGCTGCTTCCATCCTTATTGCTCCTGTAGTCCCTTCTCTCTCTCCACTCTGTTCTTGCATCATGGTCTCCCCATGGCTCACACCTCTCACACCCTCACCTTCACCTACTAAGGTGGTACTCTCAATCTCTCCTTTTGCCTGGCTGGAAGAAATAGCCAGCCTCTCACTCTCAAACTCTCCTTTTGCCTGGCTGCAAGCCAGCCTCTCAATTTCACTCCCTCTCAAACCTAAAAGTGTCTCAACTACCACCAGGTCATCTACACTAGTTGTGGAAACAACTTGATTTTCAATAAGGAGTGTAGATTGACCTATCAACGGAATGGTAGTTTGAACTGTCAACGGTATGGATACCGTTGATGGAGAAACACTTGTCAACGAAAGAAGCTGTTTCGTTGATGAAGTCAATAAAGCACTTTGAGAAAGTGAAATTACAGTAGAATCTGTGGTGATTGATTTTAGAGATTGGTCCACAGATCCTCTTGCAACTTCAGAAAAAATTGGTTGATGACCCAACAAATCACTTAACAAGTGATGGCCACCAGCTTCAGAGTGGGGCTTCTCCAAGATTAGAGTTGGAGAATCAGGAATAGATGAATGGATCATGTCCACATCTAGAGATAGAGTTGGTGAATTTGATGGAGATAAATCAAGATTAATGTTTAGAGAATGGGACTGTAACCCTAGAGTAATAATAGGGGTTACATCAAACTGAATTTGAGAAACTGGAAGTGTTGCTTCCAATGTGTGTGAACCCTGTGTACCCTTGGACTTTTGCTTCACTCTCCTTTGGTATTGGGAAAATGTAGACTGTGGGCTTGAAGTGTCCCTTACCCTTTTGGAGTGTGCTCTTGGAGGAGAGCTTGTTTCAATAATCACATCCTTTTGGGAGGATGCAACTAGACTTGTGTTTAAATCCATTTTACTCATTGTGCCTTGTTGGGAAGACACAATGGGGCTTGGCTGGATTTCACTCATCCGTCCTTCCTTATCCTTAGGGTTTCTTTTATGTTCACCCCTTCCCTCACCTCTCACAGCTCCAGAAACACCCCCCTTAGGTTGTGTAGTGGATTTTACAACATGTGCCTTTTGGGAAGCACCTGAGGTTGGCTTGGAGGATTTCTTTGATTTTGGTTTTGTTGCTGGGGCAGGAGCCTGTTGGGTCACAACTACAGACTCCACAGCAATAGGACTGGGTGATACAGTTGAAGTAACAATTATACTAGAAGAGATAGCAGTAGTTACCTCAATTACTGGTAGATACACCACTGGAACCTCACCATTGTGGTTCAGCCTCAGTATGTCTGTCAATACTCTCTTTTCTTGCACAAAACACTCAAACTTGGAAACAGGGTTAGAGATTACTAATGGTGTTGGACTAACATGATTAGCCAACATCATCAGAAACCTAGCATAGTAGATATTCTTTTTCCTATTAGCCTTGTCACCCAACTTAGCACCAATTTCATACATAAGTTGGGTGCTAAAGTTGTAATATCTATCAGTTAGGAGCATGGTAAAAAGAATCAACATGGAATTAGTTAATGCATCAAAATTACTAATCTTTCCAAAAAAGACCTTGATAAATGCATCAGCTAAATAACTATATTCCCTAACCAAACCTCTCCTAATTATCCTACCCAAATTATCAGTGGCCAATGAGTAGTTTATTGAATTTAGCATGTTAACCATTTCAGTGATTGTAGGCAAAGCATCACAGTTATTTTCAGGAATATTTCAGTTCAAAGTATTTCTTTTTATAATCAACAGGCTCAAATTTCCTGTTGCCCTTCTCAATCTTGGGCTTTCTGCAGTCTCCAGCAAAGTGACCAAGCATTCCACAATTGAAACATTTAGATTTAGACTTTTCAATCCAGTTACTTTTGTTAGGTTGAAAGTCCCTCCTTGGTGGCCTTGCTTCTGAGTTTCTCTTGAACTTGAACTTAGAGAATTTTCTTGACAGAAAAGCAATGTGTTCATCAATCTCATCTAAGTCATCCAAGTTGGCTGGTTCTGATTCTTCTTCTTCTGTCATCTTGCCTTTACCCTTGCTAACATCACTCCTACAACTAGCTCGACTAGTTGTGGCCTTTGCAGCTTCTTCATTGTCATCTTCCAGTTGGTTCACAGATGCAATCAATGCAACAGATCCACCTTTCTTCTGTACCTTTTCAATTTCTTCATCTTGCTCCATTTCCAACTCATATGTCTTCAAGGTTCCATAAAGCCTTTCAAGAGTGTAGTCCTTGTACTCTTGAGTGTTTCTGAGAGAAACAGTCATAGGCTTCCATTCTTTTGGAAGAGCTCTAAGAAATTTAAGGTTTGAATCCTTGGTTTGATAGATCCTCCCATACAACTTTAATCCATTCAAAAGCTTCTGAAACCTACTAAACGTGTCATTTAGGGTTTCACCAGCTTTAAAATGAAAATGCTCATATTGTTGTATAAGGAGCTGCATTTTGTTTTCCCTAACCTGCTCAGTTCCTTCACAGAGAGTTCTAACAGTGTCCCATACTTCTTTGGAGGTTGTACAGTTTATGACATTGTCAAACATCTCTTGCTCCAAACCATTAAACAGAATGTTCATGGTTCTTTTATCTTTATGGACTTCTGCAACATCTTCAATAGTCCATTCTGAGACAAGTTTTGGAATTTCCACATCAGGAGCATCATCTGGCAGTCCAACTCTAGATGCAAACTTCATGGGAACGTGTGGACCTTTCTCAATGTAGTCTACATATCTCTCATCCATAGACATGAGATGTAAATGCATCTTTACTTTCCAGTGAAAGTAATTGTCCTTATCAAGAACTGGTATCTTTACTTCTGCATCCTTCTTCACCATGGCTTCTATTTTTGGTCTTGATCTTTAAACTTCTTGTATGTTAGAAGCTCGCTCTGATACCAATTGTTAATCCCAAATGACCTAACAGAATTGTAAAAGGGGGGGTTGAATACAATTCTTGATATTTCTTAAACTTAAAACAACTTACAAATAAAAACTGAACTTAAAGAAAAATCACAAGCACATAAATAATTTCAGTTGGATTGTTTGATGATCCAACTGAAGTGATTTTTATTGCGGAAATAATCTGTGATACAAAATGTACACAGCTGCTCAGTTACAAGATTGTAGAGAAGTATGCTCTCAAAGATAGCTAATACAAACTATTTGTTTTTTTTCTCTTATTTTTAAAGTAACTGCTACACTTGGTTATAAATACCCAAGTTTACAATTCTACGTTTGGCTAAACTAAAGAACAATAGTAGTAACCATCAGTAGCTTGCTTTTCATTCCTTTTGTCCAATGGTCCTTGGAGATCTTTGCTTTTGTCTTCATGCTTATTTTAATCATTCCCAAGAGCCTTATTGGAAATTGGAATGTTTCCTTATTTCCAGTAACCATTTTGATGGCTTCCAATGCAAAGTACACTTCCATATCTCCTTTAGATTTGTTCAGTAAACTGTCACTATCACTTTGTCAACTGTTCAAAAAGCAATAGTGATTCGTTGATAGCAGGGAGATGTGTTTCGTTGATAGCTTTATTCTTCATTCCGTTGATGGTGTTTCCTTCGTTTCGTTGATGGTGTTTCCCTCGTTTCGTTGATGGGTAAACTCCATACCGTTGACAGAGTGATCTTCATACCGTTGACATGTCTTCACTTAGGCAAAATTACAAGGCATAATATATTTACAATTAACCAACCTATTTTGCCTATCTAGTACTTAGTCAACATGACTTAGAAAACCTATCTAATACATACAACAGAATGCATATCAAACTGTGAAGTATTGTACAGTGCAATTGCTACATTACTCATTTCGTTGATGAGCTTCCTGTCAACGGAATGCTGCAAAGCATGCCATTTCGTTGACAGCTACAAAATGACTTGTTAGATCAGAATTCAATGATCGTCAGAAGCTAGACTCAACTGATCAGGATTGCTGACGTCATCAGTATTGCATGGTCATCAGTATTTGATAAAGCGTCAGTATCTTATTGATCATCAGGATTCCTACTCAGACTATGATCAGGTTTGATCATCAGGACTTGAAGCTGATCAGGATTCCTACTTCGAGTTATATTTGGAGTCTAGATAAACATGGAAGTTTGTTCCTGGTTTGTAGAATGCAGCTATCGATTAAAGATATGTTTCTATCTTTGTTATGATTAGGACTTATCTTGTTATTGATAGAGAAGCTGTGTGCACTATATAAACACAGTCTTGGTTTCGATTTATGTATTCATTCGAGAGAGAACATAATCGAAGAGAAGCTCTTAAGAACAGAATTTCTTGAGAGAGTTTTTGTAAGCTAGCAGCTCTTAAGAACATCAGAATTTCTTAAGAGAGTTTTGTAACCGTTTTATATCAAAGTTAATAAAGCTGTTATTGTTATTGTTATTGATCTTTCATATTTGTGTTATATAAAGTCGAGAATCTTATACAATTGTATTCAACCCCCTTCTACAATTGTTATTTACTGGGCAACAATTGGTATCAAAGCAAACTGATTTAATTCTGAATCAGATACGATCTAAAGATGTCGACAACCAAGTATGAAAGCATGAAGATTCCCATCTTGAAGATATCAGAATATCCTACATGGAGGGTAAAGATGCTGATGTACCTGGAGGCTATGGATCCTGACTACTTGGACAGGATTCGTGATGGACCATATATACCAACAAAGTTCGTAGAACGAACAGATACAGTACCAGAACATTATGTGGTCAAAGCTAAAGCTGAATGGACTCCAGAAGAAAAAGCTCATGTACTCAGGGAACCAAAGATAAAGAATATCTTGCATAATAGCCTTGATGCTGTCATGTCAAACAGAGTGATTGCATGCAAGTCTTCAAAATAAATCTGGGATACTTTGGAAACTCAGTGCCAGGGATCTGCATCTGTTAAGAAAAACAGAAGGGCTCTTTTGATTCAAGAATATGAACAATTCGATGCAAGACCTGAAGAGAGCCTGACTGATCTATATGATAGATTTCTGACACTATTGAACAGCTTATCCTTAGTTGACAAATTATATGAAACTGAAGATTCAAACACCAAATTTCTTAGAGCTTTACCTGAAGAATGGGATACTCAGACCTCAATCATTAGACACCAGTATGATCTGAACATTGTGTCTCTTGATGAGATCTATGGGATGCTAAGAACTCATGATCTTGAAGTTCAACAGAGAAAGAACAAGAAAAGCAGCAAGGCAAAGTCAATTGCTTTGAATGTAGAAGCAAAATCAAAAGGGAAAGCTATGGAGGTCTCTAGAAGGAAAGCAAGAGTAGCTGAGTCAAATCCTGACGACTCTTCATCAGATACTGATGGCAATCCTGATGCCAATACTGGTGATGAATCTTCTGATTCAGACATGGAAGAGATGGTTGCTATGATTGTCAGAAACTTCAGAAGGATGAAGTTCAGGAAGAATAGAAGACAAGGCAACTTTCAGAAAAAGACCTTCAAAGCAGACAAAGACAAGTATATCAAGAAGGACAGCAAGGGTAGCAAATTTGACAAGTCAAAGGTTAGATGCTACAAGTGTAATGGTATGGGTCACTTTGCTTCTGAATGCAACAAGACAAAGGCACTCATCACATCAAGCAAGGATTGGATGGACTCTTCCTCAGAATCTGATACTGAGGTAGTCAACTATGCGTTAATGGCCAATGCTGATGTAACTGCTGCTCCTGATGATAAGGTACTAAATACTATCTTTGATTTTGATACTGATAATGCTTCTGAGTTAAGACGTTTTCTAAAGTCATTACATATTAGCTTTAGAAGTCAAACTGCTGAGAATACTAGAATCTTATCTGAGATGTCTGACCTTAGAAAGAGGAATGAGATATTAGAAGCTGAATTTTCTCGTATGCAAGAAGTACAAAAAGAATGTGATAATGCTAAACACATGCACTTAGAGATGACATCTAAATGTACTTCCCTTGAAAAAGAACTTGAATTTGCTAATGAGAAAATCAGAACCTGGACAGACTCTGGTAGGAAATTTCATGAGATTAATACCTCTAAGAATTGGAAAGAGTGTCTAGGATATAAGTCAGATGAAGATAAGAAATTAGCAGAGAAAATTGTCATTGATGAGACAGTTAGTCCAAAGACCTATAGACATGTTATAGACTCAACCAAATCTAAGATTACTCCTGTTAATTTTGTTTTTGGTAAGGATTCCAATTCTACTTTTGAAAAGGGATCTTCTTCTACTCAAGGAATTAAAATTATAAAGTCTAAACCTGTCATGAACAAAGTCACTAAGAATCTAGGTCTATTGTCTCAGAAACAGCTTAAAGATAAAATCTGTGAGGTTACAGATAAGAAAAAGGAAGCTACTGTTAAGAGAAACAGGAATGGTAAAGTTGGGATCAATAAAGAGAATGGTTATAAATATATCCCAAATGCACCTAGAAAGTGTTGTTTTAACTGTGGTAACTCTAATCATCTTGCTGTTGATTGTAAAAAGAGTAAGAAGAAAATTGCTGAAATTCCTAAGTCTGATGTTAGGAATAGATCAGTATTTTACAAACCACAGAATTCCTGTTTTCATTGTGGTAGTCTATGGCATTCTATTTATACATGTAAAGAGTATCATGATTTGTACTATAATTTTTATGATCCATTGCCTAAGTTTGAAAGTAGTACAAAGTCTGATAGAACTGAAAATGTCATAATGAAGCATGCTTTTGTTAATACTGATACTGACAAAGCAAATCCTGATGGAGTAAATCCTGTCAGGACTGCTAAAGTCAAAAAGTCTTCTGCTGTTAAAATTAATAAATTGCATGAGAAAGGAACCCAACATGTATGGGTTCCTAAGTGTTCTAACTAGTGTGTTTCTATTCTGATGCAGGGTAAAAGGAAAAATGTGTTAGTCATGGATAGTGGATGTTCTGTGCACATGACTGGAAACAAAGCCCTGTTATCAGAATATGAGGAAAAAGCTGGCCCAACTGTGTCTTATGGAGATGGCAACATTGGACAAACCTTGGGATATGGCAATATAATCATTGGAAATGTCATCATTGAAAAAGTAGCTCTAGTGAAGGGACTAAAACACAACTTGTTGAGTATTAGTCAAATCACTGACAGAGGTTATCATGTCAATTTCTATTCCACACATTGTGAAGTAGTCAGTAAAGCAACAGGGAAGATAGCACTAACTGGCTACAGGCATGGTAACATATATGAAGCCAACATTCTCTCAGATACTGATGGCTCCCCTACATGTTTCATCAGTAAAGCTTCAGTAGATGAAAGTTGGAATTGGCACAAGAAGCTTTCTCATCTCAACTTCAGCAACATCAATGAGTTGGTTAAGAAAGAGTTAGTAAGAGGATTACCTAATGTCTTATATACACCTGATGGACTCTGTGATGCATGCCAAAAAGCAAAACAAAGAAGGACATCATTCCAGAGTAAATCAGAATCCTCTATTGAAGAACCATATCACATGCTACATCTTGATCTATTTGGTCCAGTCAACATCATGTCCATCAGTAAGAAAAGGTACACTCTTGTAATTGTTGATGAATATTCTAGATTCACCTGGGTGTATTTTCTGCACAGAAAAGATGAAACTCCTGAAGTTCTGTTGGATCATGTGAGGATGATTGAGACAACCACAAAGTACAAAGTCAAGATTCTGAGAAGTGATAATGGTACTGAATTTAAGAATTCAAAGATGGAAGAGTTCTGCAAATACAAAGGAATCATTCAACAATTCTCTGCTCCTGGCACACCTCAGCAAAATGGAGTAGTAGAAAGGAAGAATAGAACTCTTATTGAAGCTGGCAGAACTATGTTGGAAGAAGCTAAATTACCTACATATTTCTGGGCAGAAGCAGTCAACACAGCATGCTATACACAAAATCTCACATTGATAAACAGGCATGGTGTCACTCCTTATCAGTCACACAAGGAGAAGAAACCAAGTCTGAAGCATTTGCATGTGTTTGGCTGTAAATGTTTTGTTCTCAGAACTCATCCTGAACAGCTAGGGAAATTTGAAACAAAGGCTGATGAAGGAATATTCATAGGTTATCCTACATCAAGAGCCTTCAGAGTCTTTAATTTGAGAACAAGAACTGTCATGGAGTCAATACATGTATCTTTTGATGATAAGAAGATAACTGGAATCATTGAAGACTCGCATGATAGATTGTTATTTGAAAATGAAGCTTCCAAGGAACCTGAAGAAAGTGAATCAGAAGCTGTCCACTCATCCAGTACTGACGGGTCACCAAATCCTGATGACTCACCAGGTACTGATGGTGCCAATACTGATGATGCAAACAACAGTAATACAACTAGTAGTGCTAATGTTGAGGGGGAGCAACGGCATTCAACTACAAGTTCAGAGTCAACTCAATCATCAGGACAGAATTCTTCAGATACTGATTCAAGTGAAGATCCTGATAACACATCAGGAGGGCATAGCAATAATTCAGGGAGAGCTTCAAATCAATCAAATTCTTTCAATCAAGATAACACCAATCCAGGGGGAGCATCTACTTCAAGAAACAATTTGACACCAGCAAGGAAATGGACAAAAGATCATACTCCTGATTTGATAATTGGAGATCCTGATGCAGGTGTTCAAACAAGAAGTGCAACTCAGAATGAATGTTTATATAATAACTTTCTATCCAAGGCGGTGCAGATTTATTTAAATGACACACGTAATCTGTCCACTAATTCTTTGTGCACAAATCATATTTTGCCACCTGTCTTTGAGAGTAATATTTTGTTTTAACAAAATACTTTTTATTGGTCTACATCGTTAATTACTCTCTTATCATCAGTTTTTCGTTTTCTATCACTCTCTGTGCTTTCATACCCTAATTGCTTCAAATCTTAATTCTCGAGTTTTCAAAAGCATTACAATGGTGTCTTCATCTTTCATGAACAAACAAACAGTAATTCGTGATATTACTTTTGCCACTAATAACTTTGTAGCCATTCTAGACCATCAAGAATTGCCTACTGAGTTCCATATAATTCAAGATTTTCTTACTTCAAGCCCATTGAAGTATGCTTTAACAGAGCCTGCAAGTGTTTCTTTTAAGTCTGTAATGCAGGTTTGGAACACAGTTGTTTTTGGTCAAAGTTCTACAGGAACCATTCTGATGCAGTTCGAATCAAATGGGGTAACTCATCATGTCACCCCTGCAGTTATTGAAGAGGCATTGCATTTGCCTATTCTGGGTGAAAAAGTTCCTAGGGTGATTTCAGACTCTGCTCTATTTGAGTTTGTCAAGAAACTGGGCTACAATGGTGAAGTAAAGAGATATGGAAATCTCTTTAGGACAAAGCTTAAGAAGGAATGGAATTTCTTCTTTGATACAATCAGCCGCTGTTTCCTGAACAAGACATCAAATTTTGATGCTCTTCCATCAGGATCTCTTAAAATTGGGTACTCTCTTATCCATTCTACAGTGTTTGATTATGGGTCTTTTATCTTAAAAGCTTTAAGTGATAGGAAATCAGATAAGTTGGGTTTTGTCTGTTTTCTTAGATTTTTACAGTTGATATTTAATCACTTTTGTCCTAATGTTGTTTTTAAGGATGATGTAGTTCTACCAATCTGTAGAATTACTGAGAATAATATTAAGTCCTTAGTCAACAGTGATAAGGCAAATGGTTTTATAGGAAATGCTTTTATTCCTGATGAGGTTAGGTTTTTCTTACATCAGAAAATGCCTACTCGTTATGGACTACTTTCTAATGCTATGGTACAAGGACCAACCCACCTTGTTCCTGACACAAGCATGCAACCTAAACAGTCTAAACAGTTAACAACCACCTCTACTGTCTCTCAAAAGACTTTAGTTGTAAAATCAAAGAAATCAGCTAGAACTGATGTGTCTGGAAGGCAATCAGGTTCAAAGGATTTTTCCTCTACACCACTCACTAAAAAGAAGTTACAAGGGGGTGTTCAAGGGGTCCTGGTGAAGAAAGCTGATAAGGTTGCTAAGGATGTTCCTGTGAAAAGGAAGTTAAGGTTGATTGATGAAAGTGATTCAGAGGATGACTTACCTATATCCTCTGTGATGAATGTGAACAAAGAAGTTGCTGATACTGCTACTAAAGCTGTGGTACCTTCATCAAAACCACAAAAGACAAGGAAATTATCAAAGAGCAGGTATCATATTCCTTTGACAGTACAAATGAAGGATACTGATATTCAGACATCAAATCCTGATGTTAGTATTCCTGATGCAGCAACAAAAGTTGTCTCTATATCAGACTCTCCAGCCTCTCCATCTCAGATTCAAGGACATTCTTGGGAGAAGGTTTCTACAACTGATTCCTTGGTTGGTCTTACACCTACATCAAAGAAAAAGAGGAATGCAGAAGAGTTAGTCTATTAGAGACAGAAGAAGCTGAAAGGATCAAGCCCATAAGAACCTGAATTTCAGAGTAATTCAGCAGCTACTGTTGATCCTGCCACACAAGAACCACTCAATCAAAGTTTGGGTGAAGGCTTAGCTAGTGGAATGGTCACACAAGAACCATTTTCTCAAAGGGAGAATGAAGACATCAACATTCCAGCTACACAAGAACCATCTTCTCAAAGTGAAGATGCAGGCAAAGCTACAGCTTCTGTTGAAAGATTGGTCGAGAACATTGTCAATGAGGGAAGCACACAAGAACCTTTAGCTCAAAGTGTTGAAGCAGCTTCTGAACCTCAAGCTCCACAAGAACCATTGGTAGCAAATACTGATGCAAGCATATCAAATCCTGACGATGTTCATCCTGACGTTAGTGGTGCTCCTGATACTGAGCCTATTTTGATACAGCCACTTCGTTCAAGACCAATGGATCATCCTATCTCAGAATCTCAGGATAAACTGAAAGGTATTGCAATTCCTGATCCTGATAAATCTCATGGTTCTGATGATGATAATTCTGATGATGATAGTGATGATGATAATGAGAATAGAAAAGAGAAGGAACAGCTTGCTACAGCACTCAAGATTAGTCTTGGAACTAATTTTGGTTCATCAAGTACATATATGGCTAGCAATGCTTCCACTGGGAAAGATCAGAGACAAGATTTTTCTACTCCTTCCTTTGATCCTGCAGAGGCATTTAGACAGAATGAATGGAACAATTCATGGCACCAATCTGATGAATCTATCAGTTTTTCTTCTGCTATTGAACATGCCTATACTGCAGTGAAGTCTATAGAGAATCAAGACTTGAAGAATCATCTGAAGGCTACTACTCTGTTATCCAAAAGCCTGAAAAGTGAGATTGATTCTATCAAGGGTTCAACTGAAAAAGTGAGGACTGATATCTTTAATAATTTTACAAAGGTGCCTACTACTTTACAACTAAGGGTAGTGGAATCCCAAGTGAAATCTGTTGTTTCAGAACAAACCTCAATCAATCAAAGAATTGATTCTCTGGATACTAAGGTAACTGAAATTCAAGCCTCTCTTTCCTTAATTTTGCAATTATTGTCAAATCCTGATGTCAAAAAGGGGGAGAAGGTTATTCAGACAAAATGTACACCTGATCTAGTATTAAGAAATAATGATGATGATACTGGAGATGATGGTGGTGACAAAGCGGTACAAGGAGAAACCTCTGATGCTGTTGTTATGAAGACAATCCAAACTTCTCAAAGTCAAACAACGCAGTCAACTCATGTTTCTGATTCTGGAGTTAAGACAGTAAGAACATTGGTGCAATCTCAGATCCTGACGGAAGATCAAATCCTGACACCTGGTCATGGACAAATTCTTGCTACAATTCCTGAAGGTGATGAAGATGTGATTATTGATAATCCTGAAGATGCATCAAATTTATTCCAGAAGTTTTCTACAAAAGACGGCAGGATTGTTACTCTATATCACACTGATAAAAGAGTTCAACAATTATATGCAAGAAAAGCACTCTCTACAGCAAGTGAAGAATATCCAGATCTCTCACATGAAGAATTCTTGAGACTACAAAGAGAGACAATGGAAAGCTATACTGCTCCTGCTAGAGGTAGAGGAAGCAGAGGTAGGAGAGGTGCTAGAAGAAGTAAAAGAGGTTCTTCAACTCAAATATTACCTAGACAGACAAGGTCTAGAGGGTTAAGAATTGAAGAAATTCCTGAACCTATTCAAACTCTAGTAGTTCCTGACAGATCTACTTTTGGTGATGATGGAATTGTTGAAGAAGAACCTGAATTGAGAAGAAAATCAAGTAAATCAACTCTCAGCAATACAAATCAAATTGAAGATTCTAATCCTGACAATATTCAAGATCCTGACGAATCTGAAATTCTGCAAGAGGTTGATTTGATAATCTTATCTACTGTTGTTGATTGTCACAACAAAGAAGTAGATGAAGAAGAAGAAGCCAGAAGAAGAGATATTACAAAGAGAACAAATGAAGATTTTAATCTCTATCTACAAAGGCTTAAAGTTTCAAATGAAAGAAAATGGAGAAATTCAAGCAGACAAGAATCTTTACTTGAAAGAAGCTACGCTCATGAAAAGGAGAAATACAAGAAGTGGAAACATATTAGCACATTAAGTTGTGATACACCTATCAATTTTCAGTCTGGTGGAATTATTACAAGCGCTTCAAGTGTTGTTGATTTGTCTGATATGGCTAGATCAAAAACACTCTGGTTAAAGATGTTTTCAAATCTGAAGCAATTGTCAAGTAATTCAAGAGGAGGTATTGGACACAGAGATGGTGAATATCTGAATATGTCATATGTTGATCCTTACTCCTTGACAGAAATTGGAGGTACTTTAACTTCTGAAAACCTGAACAATTTATTAGCTGTTGATATAGTTATAGATTGTCATGATGGTTTTGAAAAGAAAGAAAAGCTTCTGTACTTCATGAAAGATGGTAGTGTGAAGATTTTATCTATTCAAGATCTGCTGATGAAAACTACACAGGAACTGAAATATGTTCACTATCTGTTAAGATGGAAGAACCAAGTGTACAAAGTATGGGCTGACATGATTTTGTCAACTATAAGAAGAAGACTGGACGGAAACAGTAATTTCGATGGTAATTATACTCCCATGTACTTAAATCAAAGAGGTCAGGATGTGGAAATGCAAAGGGGTACTGCTGTTAAAGAAGTAAATTTTGGCATGACTCATCTTTCTCTCAATCCTGATGGGAAGGAAATTGCTTATCTTTTGCTTGAAGAGCACAGTCTACAGAGAAACTCCATACAGAATCTCAGAGCAGCTATCTACCAGATTAATGAGGAAGATGAAGAACTCAGAAATCTTAAGGAAAGACTGATTCAAATTCTTGAGGAAAAAGAAGAAAGTTTATTATCCAATTTCTTGAAGATGAATCTGTTCTATCACAAAGCTTAAACAGATAAGTTGTTTCTGAAGATACTCGTACATTTTGATACATGTTTTTGACATCATTGAATATTTGGAATCTATACTTTATTTCACAAAGTATGAGATTGGGGGAGATTGTTAGATCAGAATTCAATGATCGTCAGAAGCTAGACTCAACTGATCAGGATTGCTGACGTCATTAGTATTGCATGGTCATCAGTATTTGATAAAGCGTCAGTATCTTATTGATCATCAGGATTCCTACTCAGACTATGATCAGGTTTGATCATCAGGACTTGAAGCTGATCAGGATTCCTACTTCGAGTTATATTTGGAGTCTAGATAAACATGGAAGTTTGTTCCTGGTTTGTAGAATGCAGCTATCGATTAAATATATGTTTCTATCTTTGTTATGATTAGGACTTATCTTGTTATTGATAGAGAAGCTGTGTGCACTATATAAACACAGTCTTGGTTTCGATTTATGTATTCATTCGAGAGAGAACATAATCGAAGAGAAGCTCTTAAGAACAGAATTTCTTGAGAGAGTTTTTGTAAGCTAGCAGCTCTTAAGAACATCAGAATTTCTTAAGAGAGTTTTGTAACAGTTTTATATCAAAGTTAATAAAGCTGTTATTGTTATTGTTATTGATCTTTCATATTTGTGTTATATAAAGTCGAGAATCTTATACAATTGTATTCAACCCCCTTCTACAATTGTTATTTACTGGGCAACATGACTTAATACAAAATCTACTAAGTGTTTTTATAATTATCATCAAGAACAACATATTCCTAACAATTACCGACAGAACGAGAGTTACATGTTCAATCAACACTCAAGGAGATGACAGTTCGTGATAAAGAAAGAAATCCATTATTCGAGGTTCCACTGCGACCTTCCTTTGACCAAGGGATCTCCTCTAGTCAAGGCAATGCTTCTTTAAAGACTATTCAAGAGAAGGTTGACTTGGCTGCAGCTGATTCCGGAAGAACATTCAGGGTCATTGGCAGTGCATCTGGCACTATAACAGGTACTAAGCAGGCAGTGGACTCCTTGAAGAAGGAAGCAATGGAGGAACTAGTCGAATTGAGGACGGACGTCAAGGAATTAAAAGATGGATTCATGAATGAAGTATATGCTTTGTCGCAAGGACAAGAAGCTTTAAGAGAAGACGTTCTGGTTATCCGGGATGGTCAAGCGCGGGTAAAAGATGCAATGAACACACTTTCAAGAGTGGAGTCTAAGCTGACCAAGAGACTGGATCATATGGAAAAGACTACCAACTCAAGATTGGATAACATTGACCTGACGCTAGCTTCTATGAATGATATGAATAAGCAGATTATGGATTTCTTGGACAACCAAAGAGACAGAGTACAGTCAATTTGGACTATGCTAAGGAACCAACAAACTGGACAACCTGGACCTTCAAATCAGCAACCTGATCCTTCTACTACCTTTTATGCTGAGGATGATTTTGTCGAGGATTCCTCAACTAAGGGGGAGAAAGTTGGAGATGGGGAGAAAGGTCTGGATGGATGGGGAGTTTGGGAAACGGTTGAAGCTATTCCGATAAGACAGTACTGGATTGAAGACATTGTACAAGAAGAGAACAGTGAAGAGGAATTTGAGGTCATGCAAGAGCAACCAATTCAGGAAGAGCATGAGCCATATTATCCAGAGCCTGTTGAATATCCAATCTGGGAGGATAATATGGAAGAAGAAGCAAATTCTCTGTCACAAGAAGAAGAAGCTGCCTTGGAAGTGGTGAGAGCTCAAAGAGCTGAAATAGATGCCAGGCAAGCTGAGAAAGAGAAACAACAAGCAGTTCTGTGAAGTGAAAAAATGAAGAGGTTCAAGATGTATAGTGAAGTGAGGAAGAAGAAGATGATGGATCTGGCAAAGAAAGAAGGAAGTGACTGGGAGATGGCTTATAAAACCTTTTGCGGAGTTGAAGACGGATTAGAAGTCAACGACAATGCTGAGGTGGAGGTTATCATTCAGAACATCAGAAGTGCCAATCTTGAAGAACAGACTTACTTCACAGCATTGAGAAACTCTATGATCTTTTTGAAAGCTGGGGTTAAAGCAAACGGTGCCTGGAACATAGTAATCAATTTTCTTGAGAAAGGTACCTTAGTGATTTCCACTAAGTTTTTTGAACAGAGGACATACACAGAATTGAAGGTTATGCTCATCAAGATACAAAGGACTACAAGTCTAAATGAACTGCTCCGTGAGCATGTTAAAGATATCTTGATGAAAGTCAGTCCAGAGATTACTAAAGATCCTCCAATGGTTAGATTCATGACGAATGACTTGTTCAGAATCTGCTATTTGACTGAGGACAAACTGAGAGATTATCCAAGCAACTATCTGATATCAGTTGAGAAGTATCTTAGATCCACTAGATTCTCATCAACGGAGAAGGACAAAGCAGCAGACACTCTAAGAAGATTTCTAATGGAGAATGTTCCTTACTATAGGAAGAGAGTGGAAAGAGGATTGGAAGTGCATCCCAGACTACCAAACATGCCAAAGCTAAACAAGAAAGATGTTAACATTGCATGGTTGTGGGCTGGAGTGGGACAAGAGGTAGAGTACATTGGAAGACACATCAGAGGAGCAATCCTTAAACCTGAAGAACCACTGCACTATCCTTCTGTGATTGATTATCAAACTGCTAACTCCAATCCTGTGAGAGAAGAAGGTGAGATTGAAATGGACTAAAGAAAAGAAGCAAAGAACAAAAAAACTACCAGCTCAGACTAGAGGAGCAACTTCTATGTAGAAAGTTTTATTGTTTTTTGATTTATGAAATCTGGAAATGTATATATATCTGATCCAGAATGCATTTAATATTATTAAGTTGTCTTACTTTAATTAGTTTAATGTTTCCTTAGTTAGTTGAGTTATCCTCGAAGTATTTGCTTGTCAAACTCTATCCAATCAAATAGGGGGAGATTGTAAAGCATAATGTAACATAAGATGTAAAAGAGATAACTACAACTCAACAAAGGACAAGACATACAATAATATTAACAGAAGCACAGGAATCCAGAATCAAAAAAGAAAAGGTAAACTCAAAAAATCGAAATACGGTATGTATTCTTGAAGTCCGTAAACAGGTCACGGAAAGAAGTTCATGAAAATGTTCAAGCCTCAGTGACAACAAAAGAAACAAGACTTTCAAGATGACAGAAGTATGTGAATGATTTAGGGTTCAGTACCACAGGATTCCAGTGATTTATTTGAAGCAACCAGAACGACAAGGGACTTATCAGCAACATTGAATTGAAGACATCGAAGAAGAATTGATCAAGTGTTATTCATCTGTGAACCAGACCAGTTGCACTAGTTGACGACACTAAAAAGATCAAGTCATTTTATCGTCTCAGAAGAAAGTGATACAGTCTATTACTTAAACACCTAGGAGCTCAGGAGGAATTATTAAAAGATAAAAGACAAGAAAATGATTCGATAGTTTTTTAATTCAGAAAACTATCGAATGATATAAAAAGTGATTCACAGAAAACCATTTTAAGTTAATTTGGTATTCAATAGTTTTGATTTAAAAACTATCGAATGGTAAATTGATTTATAACTTTCGATGGTTTTTAATTAAGGAGCAGGTGAAAAGTGTTCTTGTTTGTCAGGTTGATTTTGAAGATGGACGGCCAAGATTGATTCTTCAAGTTTGGTTCGATAGTTTTCAAAAACAAAGTCTACAATTACTAACAGAGGAAGTGTGTCTTCTTCAGTCGAGGTTATTTCACAGTAGCAATTACTAAGAGAGAGTTTGAGCCAGAGAGATTACAGAAGAAATTAATATTGCTCAGAATTCTATCATTGTATTGATTGTGTATAACCTAGAACTCATTGAAGCTAATCTACAGATTAGAAATTGTAGCACCCCTCGAGGTTTATATTTATAAAAAGATATATTCCCCGACTCTTGGTTTGGTTTGGTGTGTTTGATTTCGTTATAGAACTGAATGAATTATCCGCGAACGAAATTGAATTATTTGTGAGTATCGTATTCAACCCCCCCTTCTACGATACTTTGGACCTAACACCTCACCATTCTATACAAGGTTTAATAATACAACCTACTCGAAAACAGTTCTTACTAATATAGCCTGCAACTATTCCGCTCACACCGGCAATATCCATCCTGCTGAACTAACTAAAGGGTGGTCTCTCCATTCCCTTGCTCTCGTAACACGAGGTGAATCAACAACGTTTTCTTCATGCTGAATGTTTTAATAAAGCAAGAATGAGCTAATAGCGCTCAACAAGAAATCTATCCCAGTTTAAATCTTTAAACCTTTAAGGTAAATAATCCATATAGGATCCATGTTTAAAACTATTAGGGTTTGACCCCAAAATAGTATACCGTTCGAAATACCGTATGACTTATAATCATACTCAAATACTATTCGTAAATCATTTAGAAATCCTTGGTATCGATATAATGAACCAAGATTCAAAACATATCTTTTAAAATAGATATCAAATATTGGAATCAAGGCTTAAAGCCTATCCATTGTTTCAAAACACTATACAGTTCAATATACTCTATCTCTTAAATCCCTTCTCAACATATATACACACATATCTATTTAGATATATAACGACTCAGAAAAACGCTTGTACAGTATTACTATTTAATAATATTTGAGATCTATGATATGTGAATATTGTGTGAAAGGTGGATATTTGAAAATGTAATAAGTAGATGTTTACTTGGTGAATGGTATGGATAAAAATAAATGTGTATGCTTTTAATTGCATTTTATATGAATTTCTTATTAAAAATTAGTTCTTTTTGACCTTCCGGGGATTTTATAAAATCATCGGAGATTCTTTTTATTGTGAAATCTTTTTCACAACTTTTCTTTTATATTCTATTATTTTCTAAAATTAATGGAGGAATTTATTTTTGGCTTTAAGGATTTAAAAACGATTTTATGAGTTAAAGGTCATTTATATGATCAAAATTTGAAAATTCATATTTAATTCAATTTTGATCATAAAAATATTTTAAAAATATGTGTGAGCTTGTAAATTCGTATTCTCTGTTTTAAAAATAAAATTTTGATTTTTAGATATTGTTTTCATTTTATTTCGGATTTTAGAAAGGCATTATATTGGTTTTCTTTTACTAAAAATCAGATTTTTAATTGTTGAATTACTGTTTTTCCCATGGGCTTATAAAACCCCTACAATCAGTTTTGCCCCTTTTTTTTACTCACCGTCCAACTCTCTCTTCTCCATTCTCTCTCGATTTTCTTCTCTGTAAATCCTCTCTCTCTCATTCTCTCAAATATGTTGATGTATATGAGATTATATGTATATATATATGCGCATATGTGTGTATGTGTATGCGTGTGAATGGCTGAGTGTTTGTGGGTGTGCGATTCGATTTGCATGCAAAGGTTTATGTGTGAATCGATCGTATCCAAGCCCGAAATCATTGGTTATGTGGCGATTCTGTGTTTCAGTGTGTTCTTCGATTATTATCGGTGAGATTTGTGAAGGAAACCCGATTTTCCGGGCAACTCCAAATCATGCCGCCGTCGGCAATGAACTCCGGCGAGCCGACGGGGACGATGATGATGCTTTTGAGTCCGATTCTTGTATTAATAATCATAATTAGTTAAGTTTTTGGTTGCATGTAAAGGAATGGTATTGCATGTGTTTATTTTCAATTTTATCCATGAAATTGATTTGGGAATTTGATTGTATTGGATGTTTGATGTGTAAGTTCAGGTTTTTAGTGATGGCGTAATGTTATTGTGTTAAGTTTGGAGAATTTCAGATTGTTCATGCTTAGTAATCAATTTTTATTTGAAAGTTTAAGTTGGGTTTTGCTCGGATTTGAATTATAGTGAATATGTTAGTTAATTTCGGTATTGGGTGACTATATGTATATAGTTTGAGTATTTGTCAATAAAGTTTTGATTTTTGAGAATTGGGGCAGCCAAACCAAGAGGTGTTGAGTGTGGTTAATTGATGATTAGTTGTGATAAGTCTTATGAAATAAGAATGTTAGTGTTTAAAAGTATAGTTGGAGAATGTTGAATTTCCAGAAACTGCCTGTTCTGTTTTGATTATTTGCGAATGGTTGCTGCCTGTTTTAGACAGAGAGTCTAGGATGTAGCTGTTCTAATTAGAGTCTAGTTTGTGCACGCGCAAACCTTGTATTGATAGAGTTAACGAATAAAAAGTTATGCTTGTTTTACTAAAAGTTGCGCAGCAGGGATTTTTCTGTGCTTCAGTACCTACCTTAACCAGTTCGTTTTTAATCTAAATAAATTGTTCTGAAGTTGAAACTTTTATGCTAAGTTGGATTAGTAATCAGGAAGTAGCCTGTCAAATTTGGTATTTGTTTGACTACTTTTGGATTTTTGAAAAATGTTTTAGTAAAGTATGCGCAGCAGATTTTCTACTTTGTGAGATGAAAACATTGTTGTAAAGGTGTTAATGATATGGTTGGCATGATCAAGTGGACTTAAGGGTATACCAAGTGTGGTATGATATGAAAGTCAGATTATATATTTTTATATATTTATATAAAGGGAGTATGTTATGTGTACTTAAATGGCGATGTACGCTTAAATGAGTTGTTGCTTATTACATGGTTGTAAATGTTATGTGGTGTAACTATTATGTGTATACGCGCTTAGGATGCGTTGGGTAGTTTAGAATAAAGGATTAGAATTTTAGAGAGAGCATACTAAGATAGAATATATTCTTTTGTAGAGTCCAATGAAGTGGAACTTAGAGATAAAGGAAAGACCAAGGTGGAGAACCAGTGATTTCGCATTACCCTTTTTGCTATTAAGGCAAGTAATACTAACTTGCTTTCGTATTTCGATTCCATTCTTTCATTTTGGCATATATGAATTGCTATCATGCTTTGATATACTTTTAATTCTGAAAACACATATTGTTCATTGGTAACCCTTATCTTTGTTCATATACCTCGTTGTTCTGTACACCCTACTTTGTTTAGTTACTTTCCTTGAACCTTTATACCCTGATTTTGTCAATGTATTAAAGCCCAATCACCTATGATTCTATAACCTGAAGTTGATCACCTGCTTATGCATTCCTTTTATACCTAACAGTGAAAATAGCTGAACCCTTATTTTAATACACTCCCAAAACATACCTATGACATTTACTTCTTGTTTTCCCATTAATAGAAATCCAGATTGATCATATTGAACTTATCCAATTCCCAAAAGACTCTTTTATATACAAACATTATAGACACAACACAATGTCTTGTGAACCCTATCTTTCTTAAACTCTTTTCTCAGACCTTATCCTTATCCTTTGATTATACTTGCATTTTAACATGAGATTCTATTGCATTAGATTTGAACTTGTACCTCTGAATCACCTACTTACTTGAAATTGAGAATACCTGAACCTTTATTTGAATACCATACAAACACACATCCAATGATTTACAAAGGATTTCTTTCATAAGAAAGGTTTTAAAAGAAAGGAAGTTTCAAAATTTATAATCATTTGAATTCCGAATTATGATTTCCACGGATTTCTGAGTTTGGAGGCGTAAGAGGCCGAGTGACGCCGGCCCAACACTTTTTAATTATAATAAATGGACTAGGGATGGACTAGTCTAAAGGCCAATGTGTGCCTATTGGGACCCAATATAATGACCAGAGGGACTGTGTGTCCGGTATGGGGACTTTACGTGGCTGATCACCCGTATTGTCCGGTGCGTTGTGAAAAATCTCCAAAATTACTTATTGTTTTCTTGAAAACAGATATCTTGATAATGAAATTGGTTTACCCTTTGAAATTGCATATTTATGTCATTGTTCCGATAATCCCTTGATACGGATTTTGCTATACCCATGTCATGTATATTGATACTAGATACTGTTTTGAAATTGTATATTCCTTTCATTATTCTGATATTCCCTTGATATGGACCCTTCTATACCCATGTCATACATATTGATGTTGGAACTGTTTCACAATGAATAACCATTTGGTCATATTATTACTTGCTGGGCATTTGGCTTATTCTTTTTCCCTATTCTAACCCACAGTTAAACGAGAAGATGGTACACACTTTTCAAACAGCTAGGAAGTCTTCCTATAGGGTTGTTTTTGGGATGCCAGCTCAGGTAGGTGATGACCACTTGTAGAAGGTGTTTCTTTTTAAGGAGGGAACGTAGAACTTTTAAGACATGGATGTAATAACTTTTGAGACTTATGTTTTTGTATTAATGTATTAGATAGTGGATGCTTGTTTCACACCATTAACTGTTAAGATCCAGGGTAGAGTTGGGGTCGAGTCTGCATGTTTATATTATATTGTTTACGGGTTTATTGTATAGAGTTTGTAGTGACTCCTCGATCATGACCCCAGATTGGGAGGGCGTCACAGGTTGGTATCAGAGCTGTCAGTTTTTGGTCACTGAAACAAGCCAGGATTAGGATCCCTATTATTAATAGATGATTAAGATAGTCATGAAAAGAGTAGGAATCTGTTAGGATATTAGATTAATAGATGCTAAATGGCAACGGTAGGCGTAAGTACTTTCTTTTAAGTTAAGTTTTTAGAATTAAGATAACTTGTTATTATATAAGTATCTATATCTATATTGTTATCGCAGGAGATGGACGTTATTGATGGAGACACACCCCCTCACCCATCCATCACATCATCTGGCCCTATGCATACTTTGTCTGATCATGAGGAGGATCCAGTGGAGATAGGTAGTCCTAGTGTTCAGCCTGTTGAGCTACCATTTGCACCTGTACCTGTTCAGACTACTATCCCTTGGAGAGCCGCATCTTTTGATTATCGTGTTTCAGTCATGGGATATCCTGCACCTAGATTTCTTCATGCACATGTAGACCTTGCTAGAGACCCTTTCCTGACAGAATGCCGAGCTTCAGGCCCTTGTAGACCAGATGTCTGATGAGGCGGACCGTCGCGTTGCTGTTACTGAGGCGGAGTGGGAGGATAGGATTCGTACTGTAGAGGAGACAGCGCGAAAGCGCCTAGATGAGGGACCCGTTACTGATGATGCTTTAGAGGAGGCCAGGAGAGTGACTAGGATTGTTAGCTGGATGCTGTGTGAGCTGAGAGCTGTTCGTGGTGGACGAGACTAGAGATGGTTGGATTCTGAGAGTGGGACATCTGTTAGAGCCCATTGGTTTTAGTACTGGTTATTTGCACGCTTGACTACTAGCTATTAGGATGCTTTCCCTTTTTCCTAGTACTAGTAGACAATATTATATTATCTGCTTTGACATTGACTTTGCTATGACTTTATGGGGTGATCATGTACCCTGTCATCTATTGTACCTGACTCATATCTTTACATTATGCACGTACTTTTCTTATACCTTGCTTTAAACTGTTATACCATTTATTGTTAACCTGTTCCTATAATACCTATGCTTACCCTGTTTACCCCGTTACGGAGACGAGCAAGTTATCTAACAATATGGCTAAAAGTTTTAAATTTTTTTTTTATGTTGCATACAGTTTTATAAACGTTTTCAAAGAGAGTTTACATTGTGGTATATATATGCATATTGTTTCATAAATTGCTTATCTCTTATCAGAAAAATGCCACCAAAGAAAAAGACTACTGTTTCTACTCAACAGACAACCGATACCGAAGCCCAGAACCCGGTAGACCCAACTATAACTCAGATACTTCAATTACTCCAACAACAAACTGCTGCCTTGACTCAACAACAACAACAACAACAAACTGTTCAACCTTTAAATCATTTCAAGCTGTCCACCCACCTGAATTCAAGGGTACTCTAAACCCTGTTGAGGCGAAATCATGGTTAATCGACATTGAGAAAACTTTTGCGTTAGATAAGGTTGGGGAAGACCAGAAAACTGAATTTGCTAGTTACTACTTGAAGGCAGAAGCTAATTTTTGGTGGGAATCTGTGAAGCTAGGAGAAGGAGAAATTACTTGGCAAAGATTTACAGAACTATTTCAGGAGAAGTATTTACCAAGGTACCTACAAGATCAGTTGGAAGTTCAGTTCTTAGAATTAAAACAAGAAGGGATGAGTGTGGCAGAATACGAAGCCAAATTTACTGAATTGGCAAGATTTGCACCTAGGTTCGTAGGAGATGATGTCAGTAAGGCTAGAAAGTTTCAGCACGGATTAAAGCCATGGTTAAGGAGTAGAGTTGCAGCTTTTGAATTGAGAAGCTATACTGCGGTAGTACAGAAAACGATGATCATTGAGGGCGAAAGCGAATTAGTTCAAAAGGAGAAATTTGGAAAGAAACGAAAGTTTGGAGGATCTGAAAGAAGCCAAGGTGATGAAGGACAAGGAAGTTCTCAGAATAGGAAAAGGTTTGGAAATCAATCAGGAGGAGATATGAGTTTTCAGAAACAGAGGAGTGGATTTGGAAGTTCAGACAAGAAACCTCAAGGAGGAAAGCCACCAACTATCACGGGAAAGCCATCTATACCAGAGTGCAAAACGTGTGGTAAAAGACATTCGGGAATCTGTAACAAGTTGAACATCACATGTTTTAAATGCAACAAGAAGGGACACTATGCTCATGGATGTCCAAGTTCAAAGCCAGGAGGACTAACATGTTTCAAGTGTGGAAAAGCGGGACATTTTGCGCGAGAATGTAAGGAACCGGTCCAATCTGCTAATGTACTTAGGCTCACTGCACCACCAACACGGTCACAGTCATCTCAACCTCGAGCAAGAACTTTTAATATGTCAATCAATGAAGCGGTTCAGGACAGAGACGTGGTAGCACGTACGCTTCCTGTGAATTCTGTTAAAGCTAAAGTGTTAATTGATTCTAGAGCAACTAGATCTTTTATATCTGAAAGATTCCTTGATAAATTGCAATGTGAGATACAACCATTGGAAAGGACGTTAGTAATAGAAGTGGCTAACCAGGATAGAGTTCCCGTAAACCAAGTGTGTCCTAACTATAAAATAGAGATCGGTGGATATATTTTTCATGCGGATTTGATACCGTTCAAAATGGGAGAATTCGATGTTATCCTAGGAATGGATTGGTTAGTAGATTGTGATGCGCAGATTGAATGTAGGAAAAAGCAAGTAATATTGCGTGTGGACGAAGACCAAGAACTGGTGTTTCAAGGTCAAAGACAAACTAGGAAGTTCTTAACGTTTATGCAAACGACACGACTACTTCGACAAGGTTGTGAAGCTTATTTGGCTCATGTTGTGGATGTGGAGAAGCAAGTGTTGAAGATGGAGGAGATACCCGTTGTAAATGAGTTCCCTGAAGTTTTTCCTGACGAACTACCCGGATTACCTCCAGATCGAGAAGTAGAATTTACGATTGATTTGGCACCTGGAACGGAACCAGTATCAAAGGCACCTTACAGAATGGCACCGGCAGAAATGATGGAATTGGCTACGCAGCTACAAGATCTTCTGGATAAAAGAGTTATAAGGCCTAGTATATCGCCGTGGGGAGCGCCAGTATTATTTGTGAAGAAGAAAGACAGGAGTATGAGATTGTGTATAGATTATCGAGAACTCAACCAGTTGACTATAAAGAATAAGTACCCGTTACCGCGAATCGATGATTTATTTGATCAACTCAAAGGAGCAGCCTATTTCTCAAAGATTGGTTTAAGATCTGGATACCATCAACTGAAGATTAAACCTGAAGACGTTTCGAAGACTGCTTTTCACACGAGATATGGACATTACGAATTTTTAGTGATGCCATTTGGATTAACTAACGCCCCGACTGTGTTTATGGATTTGATGAATCGAGTTTTTCGAACGTATTTGGATAAGTTCGTGATTGTATTTATTGATGACATCTTGATATATTCAAAGTCTTCGGAAGATCATGCGGAACATCTAAGGATTGCATTAGAAGTCTTGAGGAAGGAAAAGTTATATGCGAAGTTTTCGAAGTGTGAATTCTGGTTGGAGGAAGTACAATTTCTTGATCACGTTATTAGTCGAGAAGGAGTGAGAGTGGACCTTGCCAAGATTGAAGCTGTGGTTAATTGGGAAAGACCAAAGACCCCTACTGAAGTGAGAAGTTTTCTCGGATTAGCTGGATACTACCGAAGATTTGTTCAAGATTTTTCAAGGATAGCTACACCGTTAACTGCACTGACTCGGAAGAATGAGAAGTTTGTTTGGACTGAGAAATGTGAGGAAAGTTTCCAAGAGCTGAAAGGAAGATTAGTGACAACACCAGTGTTAGTCTTACCAGATGATCAAGGAAATTTTGTTATCTATAGTGATGCTTCACACAAAGGATTGGGATGTGTTTTAATGCAATATGGAAAACTGATCGCATACGCTTCACGACAACTCAAACCGCACGAACAAAAGTACCCAACTCATGATTTGGAATTAGCAGCTATCGTGTTCGCGCTGAAAATTTGGAGACACTATCTCTACGGAGAGAAGTGTGAAATCTACACGGATCATAAGAGCTTAAAGTATATATTCACTCAGAAGGAATTGAACATGAGGCAACGGAGATGGTTGGAGCTAATTAAGGATTATGATTGTAGTATTAACTATCACCCGGGAAAAGCGAATGTTGTGGCAGATGCGTTAAGTCAAAAAGAGAGATTGAATTTGTTCACAATACCTAAAGAATTGCTTCAAGAATTTGAGAAGTTGAAATTAGAAGTTTATGATTCGGACCTTCAATAATTACGAAGGATATTCTAAGCTGTACTATTAATTATTTTAAATCAAGGGGAGGTTCCCAAACACTGTTTTTCCAGTATTGGTTCATCATCCAATTTGGATAATTCTGCAACATGTATTGAAAGGGACTAAGGCTAACACCCTTGGTTCAGGTTTACCGATCATGTTGGCAGGGGGTTGAAAAGTGTTTAAAAAAATGAAGTTACAATAAATCCTTGCAACTTCATCTTTTATTTTATGAGTTATGACTCTGATGAAGCCTTACTCAGATTATATATGCATAAGTGGATTTTGGGTTACGGAACATTGTATGAAATTTTCCTCGTAACTTCATCTTTTATATCATATGACTCCGTGGATACCTTACATAACATGAGTTATGGTAAGGGAGTTGTTTATACTGAATCACCTTCTAACTTCATCTTTTAAGTTATATGTTGATATTCTGCTTACATAGCAGATATTTTTCGGAAAGGTTATATTTGTTTACTTTGAAACCTCATCTTTTATATTATAATAGAACTTTGTTCATAATATAGCAAAAGTTTGCAGAAATATTATGAAAATGATATTTGAAATACAACAATGGTACTGTTTTTGGAATACATTCCGGTAAGGAAATAATTTCAATATCGAGATATTTTGACAAATTATTGTCTTATACCCGCTTTATTCTGGGTTGAGTTAAAGGCAGGATTGTGCCATACTTTAATTACCTTGCTGAGCTATCGCTCACTCTTGCTATTGTTTTATAAATATTATATAGCAGCGAAGTAGGATACCAAGGATTCGGCGCACATCCCTCAGGCGAGTGGTAAGCGCAAGGCAGTCTCATGAGCAGTTTCTAGCAGTGATCCTGGAAGTAGTGTGAACCAGTCAGATCAAGATGGAGCTTTTGGTATTCATCTTATGTATAGATATGAATGGTATGAGAGGGTGGTGAGTATTACAAGGCTAAGTTGGTAATGTACCATTACTTAGGAGTAGTATCAATAGCAAATTCAAAAGACATTTGGGTATTGTAATAAAGATTATTTATTCCGCAATGGTTGTATTTGTGACGTTTCTGAGACTCTAACCTGTGTGTGTGTGAGAGAGATATATACATTGTGGGGTCATAAGCAGATGAATTGTGTCTATTGTGAGTAAAGCAGGCAAGGCAAGAAGTAAGTAGATCGTGACTACTCTAAATCCCTGACCCCGGGCTGTTACAGAAATGGTATCAGAGAGTTAGGTTACAGTCCTCAGAAACGATAGGAGATCGAGTCTTACAATACCCTTAATAATGATAAGAACATCTAGAGCTCAAATTGAGTTCGTAGTCGAGTTAGAGGACATGACCCTGACTGTTTAAGATGAAGCCCGAGAGGGGACTTCTTCTGGGAAACCGTACTTAGGACTTCATGGTTAGTCACCTCGATTCGTATGAGTTATAGATTGATGGGATTCTGAGATACGAGACCCTGAGGCCTTCGAGTAGGCAATTGATGATGCGTTCCTTGAAATGGATGGAGACCCGATACAGGAAGATCCATAGGAGGATCTAGAGGAAGACCCCATAGTGGGTCAAGGAAAGAATCTTGTAGAGAACGTGTTGATTGATAAAGATGTGGTATGTTACTTGAGGTCGTATAATAGGACCAGACGAACCTTCAGAGGTCAAATAAGTGCCGATACGAGAAGTTTAGAATCGTTATGATTCAACAAGAGATATGACGAAGAAATGGGGTAGAGTCTTCAAAGCAGAAGAGGTAGAGGCAGAATAGCCAATACCGGTGGAATGATTCGATTTGAATGAGACCCGTTACTCGTAGTCCGTTGCAGTGCCTAGGGAGGCAGCATACGTAAGAACTAAGACGTTCAAACTTCATCTATGATTAAGGGTATTTAGTTACCTTAACTATTAGAGGCATTACCTTATTTATGGGGTTTAACTCCCCACGATCAGCGATTCCACCAAGGAAGGTGTTTACTACGGTACTGAGGCACTTTATTACCTCGAGCAAGATTTTTGTATGTACGTATTACGCAAGGTGTTATTGTAACACGAGTGCGCCAAAACGAGATATATTTAAAGAATCAAGACGGACTAAGAAAGTCCGGGAAAGACTTAAATAAAAAGGCTATTATGCCACAAGTGTTAAGCTTATGTAGCATCCGGGATTGATACAAGAAAGGAAATGTTTGGTATGAAAACGGTTATAATAGTAATTGGGTTTAAGCCTGTAGATTCTAACGATCTTCCGGAGTACCGCCCAGTTGACATATGGAATTCGTCGTTGCTATGGGCGACACCGGTATCGAAGTCCTCTTACGATAGAACGCTTGCTTGAGATGCTTGCGCCAAGTCGAATAGAACTCCCTGCGATTGCAAATGTTGATTGTTGAATTCTTAGCGACTATTATAAGTCGGCAATAACGTAAGTATCGAACACCTTAGGGTGCGTGGAAAAGAAAAGCTTTGGAATTGAACAATTATCCATTAGAGGAGCCGACATAAAAGGCATCCGTAGAGACCTTGGTAGTACCCTCCCCATTTGCAAATTATGTGGGGTACCTCCCCAATCAATGATCTATCTTGACCTCTCTCCAGGAAAGAATTCTGATAAAGGGTATATTCCCTCTTCGAAGTTATTTTATAACACTTGTGTTAAATCATATTTAATTTCAATTATGTTAGAGGCTGTCACGATGCCTACTTTTAGGTTTTCGAAGTCCTGTCAAATGATGTTATTCAAGCTTCCACTTTTTTTCAAATAATGAATAACCCTATGATGATACCTCGCCACTTGCTTGTTAAGTACCAGTATCTTTTTGGTTATTCTTTTCTTTGGAAACCGCACCTTTGGAATCTGTTCAATTTTAATCCAAGGTGTTCCTTTGAGAAATATTGTCGAAAGGCGATAATCATAAAATTGATCTCGAATTTCTTTCATACTTTTCAACTTCCACTGAGACGAACAACCCTATACTTATAGGGGCTACAAGGACTATCTGTCTATGTGATAGAAGTCTGATGGGACGCCATCACTTGTGAGTTGTGAAATACAAGAAGGCTAATTACCTTTAGTAATGTCTCAATCGAGGCACACAACGTTGAGTTCTTATGATCATGTTGATTTCTCGGTAAATTCTCTTACCTCCAATAAGGTTACCTTAAAACTCATAACCTTATGATCACCAGTGTGTGACGTTTTCCTTGATATGGGAGCTATCTTTTCAAGGCCCCATAATTTTTGTTATCCTCATTGAATTCCAAGGGGAGGCCAACCAGGTCAAATAAGTAAAAAAAAAAAAAAAAAAAAAAAAAAATCTCTGATAGGAATTAGATTCGCAACGAAATCGCCTATGACAGGAGTGAATCCCTAAGACGAATAGAATGTTAGTGACATATCAATGAAATTGGTTTATTCTCCCAAAGATATTATGATAATGGAAAGGGGGTCAATCGATATATATGAAAGGAATAGCGATGTGCCGTGAACTCCAGCAACAACGGTGTTAGATAGATGCCCTATAGTGGAATTGAGATTTTGGAGGAGTTGTTTACGAATGGACACTACCTCTGGGTTAGCAAGATAAGTACTGGCGATGGAGTCAGAGGGAGCTGGTATTGTGACTTGGGAGAGGTGTAGCGTGTTGTTTTTAGAGAAATAATTTCTGGAAATATATGGAGACCCGGATGAAAATAAAAGTTAAAGAGTTAAAACAAGAAACCATGACTGTGACCGAGTATGAGGCCAAGTTTTCCGAATTATCAAGGTTTGTTCCGGAGTTTGTGAACAAAGAAGAAAAGAAAGCCAGTAGGTTTCAACCAGGGCTACCTCCAACAAGCAGCCCACTGTCAGGACCTTTAAATAGCAGGTACCCTTCTATACTATTTAGACAGAGCTAATGCATCATTGTATATCAAGAAGTTGCATGACAATTAAACCTTAAGGCCGAGCCGCTAAGGGAATAATTACAAGTAGAAATAGTCAATCGAAGGATTTTCCCATAAGACTGGTACATTCAGGTTGTGAACTAGAAATATGAGGTCGACAATTTTGATAGACCTGATTCCTTTCAAGTCAGGAGAAGTTGATATTATAATAAGGATGGGTTGGTTGACACCCAATGGAGCCCAGACTGATTGTAAGGGAGAGAGAGTAATAAATAAAGGATGGAGACAGATTCAGAGATTCTTGAATATAGTTCAGACTAAGAAACTATTACGCCAGAGATACGAGGCTTAATTAGCTCTTATGGTTGACGCCAAGAAAAGAGACACCAAGTATAAAGGAAACTACAGTGGTTTTGGGAGGCTGTACAAGATCTTAATGCGCTACCAAATATCAATTGGGATGACATGAGAATGAATAACGAGTATTCAGGTTATAGTGCCGCATCTCCTGTTAGCCTCAGTGGGAATGAAAGAGTTAGCGACTCAGTTACAAGAATTGTTGGGCAAGAATATGATAAGACCCAGTGTACCACCGTGGAGAGCCCGATGTTGTTGTAAGAGAGAAAGATGTTAGCACAAGATCATGCATCGAACCTCGAGAGTTGAATGAGTTCGACATGGAGAGTAGGTACCCTTGTAAATGATTGTTTGATCAGCGGAAGAACGCTGTGTATTTCCAAATTTATTTAAGAACTGGATGTCACCAGTTGGAAGTTAAATCCGAGGATATACCCAAGACTGCGATTTGTACTAGGAATAGACACTTCGAGTTTTCAGCGAGGTTATTTTGGGTTGACTAATGCACCCACAAATTTTTATGGAATGTAATGAATTGGCTTTGAATTATCCGTGATAGTAGATAACATGAGATGGAGAAATGGCTAGAAGTGACCTAGGATTATGACTGTGAGATACACTACCATCCGGGGAAGGCCAATGTGGTGGCCGATACCCTTAATTAAAATGAGACAGAGATGGATTCCGAATGATCGGGAATTAAAGGATGAGATTTTACACAAAACCCAAGTTAGTCCAACAAACTAGAAAGACAAAAGATTTCACCAACAAGCGGCTAGTGACAGCCAAGACAGACAGAGAAAGTATGCGGAGTAAGGCCGCGAGTATAAAGATAGTACTGCTGTTGATAAGCTAAATGGCATGTTGATGAATGACAAGCAAGTTTATGTTGGTGTATTTTCTGTACAAACAAGATAGAGAATATGAGGTTAGAGATTCGTGATGCTAAAAGATATCCTCGTGGAAGGAATTAATGAGATTTGAAAAGAAAGGGAAGTTGAGCCCGAGATTCATTGGGCCATCTGAGATTTTCAAATGCGTAAGGAAGGTGGCCTACGAGCCAGCCTTACCCCCCCAAACTTGTAGAATGGTCATAACGGGGTTCATGTGTCAATGCTACGTCAGTATACTATAGATGCCCGACATATGTTAGAGTACGAACAGGTAGATATACAACCTGGTCTAACTTACAAAGAACAACCTGTGGAAATCACGGATAGAAAAGAGCAAGTGCTAAGAGACAAAGTTGCCAAGCTAGTGAGAGGTTTGTGGAAAATCAAGAAGTGGAAGAATCCACTTGGGAGTTAGAAAGTGCAATGGGAGAGAAGTACCCCCAGTTATTCCTAAGCTGATTCCGGGACGGAATCCTTTTAAGGAGGGGAGACTGTAATAACCCGAATTTTTGGTAAAATTAAAACTTTTCTTATTATGATTAAGTGCATCAGTGAATAGTGAATTTGGTGGATGAATAGTGATTTTGAGGGTTAAGAAAATTTTTCATGCCACCTATGTACGAGACGTAGTGTGGATATTCCGAAGTCATATTAGTGATCTACGAAGTAAATAAGTGTATGTAAAGATGATCGGAATTCAGAAAATCCAAACTTTATTGTTATGGAATATTTGACCGGGAAGTGAAGAGCATATCGATGAGATCAAGAGAGTAATTATTTAAATTGAGAATCCAAGGATTTTATATTTTATTATTTTATTAAAGTCGATTTAAGGATTTGATTGTTGGAGCGAATAGTGAATAGTTACTATTCACTGCGAGAATCACGTAGAGTTTTATTCGCTCTTTTTAGGAAATAATTTCGAATCGTTTCAAGAGGAACAAAAACAAGGATGAATAGTAACATTTTATAGTCTCCAAGGTGAATAGTAAAATTTTATAGTCTCCGATTGATCCTATATTTCAGCGGAAGTTCAGGAATAATAAACGGTTACTAATCGTGTAGTCAGAAATCGCAAACGAAAACGAGAATCGAAAATCCGCTTGAAGGAGAAACCTTGGACGTATTATAACTTATGAATTAAAGAAGAATATATGTATTAAAAGAAAAAGAGTGGGTGGAAGAAGTGTGTTAAGGAAGCTTTGTAACTTAACCAAACTTGAGGGACTAACTTGCAACTTTGGCAAACAAAACACACCACACACATAACACACATCCACCACACCTTACCCACACAAATTTCCATAAAGTAGAAGCCTCTCACACCCATTTTCTTCAAGAAAAACCGTGGCTAAGTAAGAAGAAGAAGAGGAAGCAAAACTCCATGGATTCTTGGTCGTTTCTCGAGTTCTTATGCTTAAAAGAAAGATAGAATCAAACCCGTTCTTTTAAAGGTAACATCTCCAACACCCACCATCTCTAGCATGCTCATTTCTTAAGTTAAAGGAGATGATGAATAGTGTTTTTCAAGAAAAAATTGCTTATAATTGAAAGATGAAAGTGTTTATGCTTAGTTGTTTTAATTATAAGGATGAATTTTTGGTTGAGTTTGGAGGATGGGTTATGAATTTGTTTTGAATATTCATGGAGGATTTGACTGAGATGAGGGAGTATAAGGTGGATGGTGAGTTTGGGATTGATTGGTATTGAATTGGTTGTGTTTTGAAAATGGAAAACGTTAAGTTTTAAGCCGTCGTAATGCCCGATTCTCGTTAACTCTAAAAACTGCCTAGAATCCGAAAACCTAACTGCCTCTTTTGGTTCAGTCATGAACATGAGTGTGTAGATATTTGTTTCTAGTTTACGTGAGCGCAAGAATCATGTCATTACGATTTACGGTTTATGAGATATGACCATTTTAGTGAAAGTGGTTCAAGGAATGAGATTGCAGAAATGTACCAACTTTGTGGCTATGTTTGAGACCCTTAAGAGTTGTTTTAAAATATGAAATTTTGTATTGAAGTGACAAGGTCAGTTACGAAAGTTTTTACGAAGGTTTTGAGTCCAAAAGATTATTTTTCGATTTTATAAAAATGTGTTAGCCGAGGTTGCGCAAGTGAAAACCACTAAGAACATGACTTAGAAACCAATGTTGTAAATGGTTAAGTATAACTTGTATTCGAGGATCGATTTCGGACTAAACCTACGACTTAAGTAATTGTCGATTAACATGGACTTAGTATGAGCCTATAACGAGCTAGTAATGCCTTGGTTGTGTTTCGCTTACGTGTTTAAGCATTTAGTACAAGTGGATTATCCATGGGATTAACCGTGCGTTTTCTTTGACTTTGTCTAGATTGTCCAACATCGTCGCGAACCCCTATCACTTCCCGAGCATCAGGCAAGTTTCTAAATATATACTTTGAAGTATTGACTATATAATGCTGCTTTTGCCATGTATAAAATTTGGCAGTTTTGCGATATATCTTATTTCTTGTTGAAATAGATTTGACCTTTGGATTATATAAAATCTTTTGAGTTAAGTAGTTATGAACCGGTTTACCTGGTAGCTCTAAATATAGGAGCATATTCATTGTTTTCGACTCTAAATCGGGAGCCGGTATTTTGAGATATGTAGATAGCCGTGGAAACCCAGAGGGATTCCATCGGCAGAATACTATGTATTTTGAGGATGGTTATTTGAGTATGATATCATTCGATGGATGATATTTGCTTACTATATCTTTTAAGGAATGTTATTTGAGTATTATCTCAGTCGAGAAATACTATTTGAATACTATTTCAGTTATATATGCTAATGGAAGGCATAACTGTTTTCGAAAGTATATTGTGATACTTGATTTATGATTTGATTATGGGCTTCTAAGCTAGATATGGGATATTAGTTAGAAGCCAGGTTTTTATAAATGCCCTAGGTAAAGGGCGTATGATTTATTCTTTAGACCGGAAGTAGTTATATTTTCTGTATGTGTTGAAGATTATTTTTCCGATATAGATATCGGGTAACTGTTATTCGATGATTATTTATTTAATGAATATTATTTTGAATATTCATTTAATGATTATTTATTTAATGAATATTATTTTGAATATTCATTTAATCCTTATTTATTTAATGAATATTATTTTGAATATTCATTTAATCCTTATTTATTTAATGAATATTATTTTGAATATTCATTCAATCATTATTTATTTAATGAATATTATTTTTGAATATTCGTTTAAGGTTTATTTATTTAATAAATATTATTCGATTATTTATTAAATACTTTTAACACGTTTTAAAATGAGTTATATTATTTAAAGTTTATCCTCGACCTTCAATAATTACGAAGGATATTCTAAGCTGTACTATTAATTATTTTAAATCAAGGGGAGGTTCCCAAACACTGTTTTTCCATTTAAATCTATCTTTTAAGAGGATTTAAATACTCGCTCAACTACCAAGAATATGGGAAACCTGATTTAAGTGACTGCGACTCATTTTAAACTCTCAACTCAAAACTGTCAGGGGACATATATTTTCTCTGAGCAATTTAATTGCTGCAAGTCAAATGTTGTGTTACTACCTCAACGATCGAGGAGTAAATTGATGGAACAAGTTGATATCCATTAACAAGCAATAGCTTGGGAAATATTGGAGAATCTTCCTTTCCAACCTAGGTATAACTACTTAGTGGAGTCGTATCAACAAATATTACACTTGGGGAAAGGAGGACGATCTTTACGTTTCAGAGTCATGGATTTCATCTGAACTAGGAGCGGTATAAGAGGTCGAGTTGCGCCGACCCATCCATTTTTATTGCCCCAGATGGGCCGGGAGATCCAGAAAAGCGGTAGACAATGTCAGGCTGTCGTGTTCTTCCATCTACATGTAGAAAACATTTTTAGTTGTACGACCTGCTACTGATCATAGTGAGGTTGGGACAACTGGCGCGGTGATTACTCCAGTATTGGTTCATCATCCAATTTGGATAATTCTACAACATGTATTGAAAGGGACTAAGGCTAACACCCTTGGTTCAGGTTTACCGATCATGTTGGCAGGGGGTTGAAAAGTGTTTAAAAAAATGAAGTTACAATAAATCCTTGCAACTTCATCTTTTATTTTATGAGTTATGACTCTGATGAAGCCTTACTCAGATTATATATGCATAAGTGGATTTTGGGTTACAGAACATTGTATGAAATTTTCCTCGTAACTTCATCTTTTATATCATATGACTCTGTGGATACCTTACATAACATGAGTTATGGTAAGGGAGTTGTTTATACTGAATCACCTTCTAACTTCATCTTTTAAGTTATATGTTGATATTCTGCTTACATAGCAGATATTTTTCGGAAAGGTTATATTGGTTTACTTTGAAGCCTCATCTTTTATATTATACTAGAACTTTGTTCATAATATAGCAAAAATTTGCAGAAATATTATGAAAATGATATTTGAAATACAACAATGGTACTGTTTTTGGAATACATTCCGATAAGGAAATAATTTCAGTATCGAGATATTTTGACAAATTATTGTCTTATACCCGCTTTATTCTGGGTTGAGTTAAAGGCAGGATTATGCCATACTTTAATTACCTTGCTGAGCTATCGCTCACTCTTGCTATTGTTTTATAAATATTATATATCAGCGAAGTAGGATACCAAGGATTCGGCGCACATCCCTCAGGCGAGTGGTAAGCGCAAGGCAGTCTCATGAGCAGTTTCTAGCAGTGATCCTGGAAGTAGTGTGAACCAGTCAGATCAAGCTGGAGCTTTTGGTATTCATCTTATGTATAGATATGAATGGTATGAGAGAGTGGTGAGTATTACAAGGCTAAGTTGGTAATGTACCATTACTTAGGAGTTGTATCAGTAGCAAATTCAAAAGACATTTGGGTATTGTAATAAAGATTATTTATTCCGCAATGGTTGTATTTGTGTCGTTTCTGAGACTCTAACCCGTGTGTGTGTGTGAGAGATATATACATTGTGGGGTCATAAGAAGATGAATTGTGTCTATTGTGAGTAAAGCAAGCAAGGCAAGAAGTAAGTATATCGTGACTACTCTAAATCCCTGACCCCGGATTTGGGGCTGTTACAGTATTTGAAGGGAGTAAGTCACAGTGTGGGTTGACATCAGTCAACGAAACTACGAATGATTACCACATATTTTGAAATTACGACCCGTGAGTTTTGTAAAATACCTTTAGTTCTGATAAATCAGAACCCGAAAACATACTCACTTTTAATGAAAAAGGCAAGTGAAATCATATGTTCACTTCCTGAGATGGATTCCCAATTTTTGATAAGTTCAAATCAACATCATCTTTCGAGATAATTAATTAAAAGTAGTTGGGAACCCTTACTATACTCACATAAATCTTTTTGAGATCAGGAAACATTTTAGATAACTACTGGAACCTTACGTAATATTTAAATAAGGTTCTATGATTTTTAAATCATTTTTGGAATATTTAATAAATATTCAAATAATAAATATTGAATTATGATTCAATATAATTCCACTTAAGTGAATATTCAAATTAATATTCACTTAATTAAATAAATAATCAAATAATAAATATTGAATTATCATTCAATAAGATTCCACTTAAGTGAATATTCAAAATAATATTCACTTAATTAAATAAATATTCAAAATAATATTTTTAATAATATTATTTAAATATCTCACATTAAATATCCAATAATATATATATTGGAATATTTAATCAATATTTTAAAATATAACTGTCCCTGGAAGCCTCCAGCTTCTGACAGTATAATCTAGACAAAATACTAGTTTGACTCCCGGTCTAAGTTTTAAAATCCTCTTACGAGTGCTCTACCCTTAGAGCCTCTATAACACCTCGGTTTATATCTAATATTTACATAGCATATAAACCATTATATCTTATAAAGCTTTTATCAAAAGCGTAAACAATTTATAAATCATTTCACAACATTAAAGCAGAATATATATCACAATCACAACATATATCACAACAGCATTACTTATATGATGTAGGGTTTGAAAACTTGCATCTATCATATGCATATATTTCATCTCACAATTTTAATACCATCACATCTATATACGATGTAAGGTTTGAAAGCATGCATCTATCATATGCATATATTATATCTCAACCTTTTTAATACCATTACATCTATATACGATGTAAGGTTTGAAAGCATGCATGATATCATATCATATGCATCAACAGTATATTGTAATTTAAAATACAACATGGAATGAGAAAACTTGCCTTGGGTCCTTGGTTGTTATGAGTTCGAGAACTTGCCGGAAAATCTATAAACAAGGAAATACTTGATCAGTCCCCTGGCTTAATCATTTAAAGTGCATTTAACTTAAGCACTAACGTTCTATTAACGAACATCAAATGTCTCGCTCTTGGTCACTTATAACCTCATGACATTCCATAAACTCTTAAGTCAAAAGTTTGGGTGGAAATCTATTCTCAAAACCCAAGTACTTTACCATTGCTAACTCATTATTTTTAACCATCCCCTTAAGGGTATTTCACTCGCGCAACTTTTGTTCCCGCATTTTTATAAAATCTAAAAATCATCATTTTAACACGAAACCTCCTCGGTTCCCTTCCTAATTGTCCATACTAGTATCCACATTAATATCTCGACCCAATTCCATTTTTAAAGGGTTTGATCACAATCTCAAAGTTCATGCAGTGAACTACTTAGTTATCTGAAACTGCTTTCACTAAAACGGATGTTTCTCCTAAACCGTAAATCGAAACGATACGATTCTTTCACTAAAAAAAACTAAAACCCAGAGTCCACATGATCATGGTCAGAAATCCTTATGGTTATGCCTATAAGTTAACCGTGGTCTCTGTCCAAACTTCCTAAGTGAAATCCGACATGGTAACGACGCTTAATCGTGATTCCCGTGTTTAAAACACTCCAATCAATCCACCAATCAATACCCAAGCAATAATAACTCAAATTTCACAAATAAACCAACTTATTTCTGTCTAAACAAGTTCATACCATCATTCACAAGTTCAACCATCAACCAATCCACTAAACATCATACTTATCATGCATAACACTTCTACATCACACTATCCTTAATCACTATAATTTAAATCACTAAAATCAAAGTATAATAAAAAGTGTGAGAGGGTTTATACCTTCCTTGGTGCTTGGTAAAGACTAACAATAGCTTGTATACCCTTGCTTGATCCTTATACAACCTCAATAACTTTAATCTTCAAGAACACAAGTTAGCATTTTAGAATTCACTATTCATGCCTCCACTTTGATCCAATATTTGACCATGCTATACATCTTGGATGGCCCTGAAATTTGAACGTATCTTGGGTATATATTGAGGGAGATATGGTCCAAATTTGGAGAATTTAGGATGAGTAGATTTTGAGTTATGAATCTTGCTTTGCTCCTTACTCATGCTGGGCAGAATTTGGAAGAAAATGGGGGAGAATATTTTGCTTGCTTTTCTTTTCTTTTCTTTTGTTTTGGCAAATAAAATCTGATTACTTGCTTCTCATTTGTGTGGTCTCTAATTGGCCTTGTCATCCCATGGACACATGTCAATTAGCTTGTGGTTTGTGGTGAAAGTGGTGACAAGGTGGTGATTCATCACCTTGTCATCACCTTGTCACACCTATGTCATCCTCATGCATCATGCTTATGTCATAATTTGTATCATCAATCCTTTTATATGTTGCACTTGATGATCTTATATGATACTCCCTCTTCGGTTAGGGTTTAATCCATAATTCGTTACGCTTCTGTTTCGCGATAGGTTCAAGTGATTTTGAAAACGTTTCTTGTACCAATGTTAGGAGATACTTCCTTGATCTTTCCACTACCTTAGCTTAATATATGATCCTAGATTTCTCACCTTGGCTTAAGATATGATCATAGATTTCTCATTCTACACACTTTCTCAAAACGATCAAATCAATACATCCTTGATTATCCGATGAATAGTGATCAAAATTTAAAGTTGGAATCTCCCGATTCTGATCGCGTTTGCATTCACTTATTCTCCTTATACATCACTAATATAACTTCGAAACATTCATTCCATGCCTTTCATATAGTGTGGTCTGAAAATATTTTTCATCAGCAAATTCACTATACATCGACATTTACTATTCATCAAAATTTTTTAACTAAGTCCAAAATTTGGGGTTATTACATCAACTCATGGAGACGTATGAGTAATCTCCACTGGAACCACTGCCTCTGCCCCATATGCCAACAGAAAGGGGGTTTCTCCAGTGGTGACTTTACAAGTAGTACGATATGCCCATAATGGGGAGCAATTCGTCTACCCAAGTGTTTCTAGAGCGTTCAACTCTTTTCTTCAGTCCATCCAGGATAATTCGATTGACAACCTCAGCTTGCCCATTTGCTTGAGGATGGGCAACAGAAGTGAAGCGTAACTTGATATCATTCTCGTCACAATACTTCTTAAATTCATCATTGTTGAACTGAGTTCCATTGTCTGTGACCAAGATACGTGGAATCCCGTATCTGCATATCACATTTTTCCAGAAGAAATGCATCACCTCCTTGGTGGTTATCTTGGCTAAAGGCTTAGCCTCAATCCACTTGGTGAAGTAGTCGATTGCTACTATCAAGAACTTTCTTTGCGCACTTGCCATTGGAAATGGTCTAAGTATATCCATCCCCCACATGGCGAATGGGATAGGTGAGTTTATGGATGTCATCATCTCTGGTGGTTGTCTAACCACCGGTGCATGCTTTTGGCACCGTTCACATTTCTTCACATAGCTCTTAGCATCTGCAAGTATGCTTGGCCAATAGAAACCTAGACGAGTGATTTTATGAGCAAGGGCTCTGCCCCCCAAGTGCTGCCCACAAATTTCTTCATGGACTTCCCTTAGGGCAAATTCCGCCTCTTGGGGTCTCAAGCATTTCAGATACGGAACAATGAAAGACGTTTTGTTAAGGATTCCCTCAATCAGGGTATACCTTAGTGCTCTCACATATAGCTTTCGTGCTTCTGAAGTGTCGTTGGGTAACCACCCAGTTTCCACATGAGATTTGATGGGATCCATCCAACAACTGGCAACATCAATGGGTGCTACCAACTTTCCATTGATGCTTGGGGTCTTCAAGACTTGGAAGTATACACTTCCTGCGTAGTTTTCAATTTCAGAAGAGGCAAACTTAGACAAGGCATCGACCTTCATGTTCTCTTCCCTTGGAATGTGTTCCACATAACATTCATCAAACTGATTCATGATGGCCTTAACAAGTTTTAGGTACTTGGCCATGACTTCATCTCTGGCTTCAAACTCCCCATTTACTTGGGAAACCACTAGCCTCGAGTCTCCACACACTTTCAGAGTTTTAACTCTCAAGGCTCCAGCCAACCCTAAGCCAGCTATCAGGGCTTCGTACTCAGCTTCATTGTTTGTCGTTGGGAAGTCCAGTTTTAGTGCGTACTCTATGAGAAATCCATCAGGACTTTGTAGCACCAAACCTGCTCCACTTGATTTTGTTTTTGATGCCCCATCAAAATAGAGCACCCAACATTCTTTGGACACCATGTCTTCATCGTTCTTGTCTTCATCTATTACTTCCTGCCCCCCGACTTCCTGGTTGTCAATAGTGCATTCAACCATGAAGTCAGCGAGTGTGCTTGAGCTTTTATGGCCGTTCGAGGCTTGTACTTGATGTCAAATTCTCCCAATTCAATAGCCCATTTGATCAACCTTCCACTAACTTGAGGGCTATGCAAGATGTTTCTTAGAGGCTGATTGGTCAAGACCTCTATCTTGTGTGCCTGGAAGTATGGGCGTAGCTTTCTTGAGGCCATTATCAAGGCTAAGGCAAACTTCTCTATCGTAGAGTAGTTTATTTCTGCCCCATGTAGAATCTTACTTACGTAGTAGATGGGTTTCTGAACCTTCAATTCTTCTTTTACCAAAACGGCTCCAAGGGCTGTGTTAGAAACCGCCAAGTACAAATAGAGAATTTCTCTTGGCTTTGGCTTTGCCAACAGTGGTGCCTCAACCATGTATTTCTTCAGGGCCTCAAAGGCCTCTTGGCTTTCAGTTGTCCACTCAAAATTTTTCACGTTCTTGAGTGCTTTGAAGAAAGGTAAACACTTCTCTCCTGACTTGGAAATGAACCTTCCCAATGCTGCCACTCTTCCCGTTAGTTTTTGGACATCCTTGACAGTCCGTGGTGGTTCCATGTCTAGAATTGCTTTGATTTTGTCGGGATTAGCCTCGATTCCTCTCTTGGAAACCATCAGGCCTAAAAACTTTCCCGAGCCTACAACAAAGGCACAATTAGCTGGATTCAACATCATCTTGTGGTGCCTCAACACTTCAAACGCTTCCCGTAGATGGTTTATATGATCGGCCTTATCGAGGCTTTTAACCAACATGTCATCCACATAGACCTCCATGGTTTTTCCAATCAGGTGTTCAAAAATTTTGTTCACCAATCTTTGGTATGTTGCCCCTGCATTCTTAAGTCCAAATGCCATGACTAGATAATAGAAAACACCAAAGTCAGTGATGAATGATACCTTGGAGATGTCATCTTTGTGCATTTTGATTTGGTTGTATCCACTGAAGCCATCCATAAAACTTAGCATCTCGTGGCCAGCGGTGGCATCTATTAGGGCATCAATCCTTGGTAAGGGAAAACAATCCTTAGGACATGCATCGTTCAAATCGGTGAAGTCTACACACATTCTCCATTTTCCATTGGCTTTTTTGACCATCACCGGATTAGCCAACCATTCTGGGAATTGTATCTCTTCAATGAACCCGGCCTCCAGAAGATTTTCTACTTCTTGTTTTATGACCTCTTGTCTTTCTGGAGCAAAATTTCTCTTCTTATGTTTCACCGTCTTCATTTCAGGATTCACATTCAATTTGTGGGTTATCAATTGGGGATCAATCCCTGGCATGTCAGCCGCTGTCCAAGCAAAAACGTCATTGTTCTCTTGAAGAAAAGATATGAGCTTTCTTTTCAATGGTTCAGGCAATAGTGCTCCAACATAAGTCACATTCTCTGGTTCACCAGGTACTAAGGGAATTGGGATTAAATCCTCAGCTGGTTTCCCCCTTCGGTCCTCATTATCACTAGTATCCATGTCTTCAATGGGGAGAACCTGCCCCCCGATTCCATCAGGCCTTAACGCGGCTACGTAACAACTTCTAGCCATCTTTTGGTCTCCCCGTTCTTCACCAATTCCATTCCTCGTTGGGAACTTGATTTTCAGATGATAAGATGAGGTAACGGCCTTGAACGCATGAAGACTCGTCCTTCCCAGGATTGCATTGTAGGTTGAAGTTGCCTTTATAACTATGAAGTTCAACATCAGAGTAGACGTATTCGACCCTTGTCCCATTGTCATTGGGAGCTGGATAGTGCCTTCCACCTTCGACTCCACTCCGTTGAACCCATATATGGGCATATTCGAGGGTGTCAACTGAGAGTCAATATAGCCCATCTTGATGAAAGCATCATGGAACAAGTTTCCACTGAAGCTCCATTGTCGACCAAAACTCTCTTTGTTTCAGAATTCCCTATCACAGGTACGATGACTAAGGGATCATCGTTGGGAAACTTCACTCCCTCCAAGTCAGAATCATCAAAACCTATTGATACTTCTGTTCGGGCACGTTTTGGTGCTTCTCCGACCACATTTATTACTTCTCGGGCATAGGCCTTTCTTGAGTTTCGGGAGGACCCAGCAGCAGTTGGTCCTCCGAATATCATGTTGATAACTGGCCCTCGGGGCTTGGGATTTCGATCTTGATCGTTGTCCCTTCTGTCATAATCCTTCCTTTCATAGTTTCCTCTTTGACTTCCTTGATTTCCATCCTTGGTGAACTTATTGAGCTTTCCTCTCCGTATCAGAAACTCGATCTCATCTTTCAATTGTCTACAATCGTCGGTGTCATGACCGACTTCCTTGTGGAACCGACAAAATTGGTTTTGATTCTGTTTAGACATATCAGTCCTTAGTGGCTTCGGCCATCGGAGATCCTCCTCATTTGCTATTTCCATCAGAATTTGGCTCCTGGGAGTGTTCAATCTTGCATATTCCGTAAACTTGGGCCCAAAATTGTTCCTCTTGGGTGGAGAATCAGAATCCTTTGACGTTCTGGGAAACTTTTCCTTGACGTCGTACTCCTGAGTTTCCTTTATTAGTAACATAAAATACTAATAATTAAACAATTACCTTTATTAGCCAAAGCGTATATTTTTTTTATAACTAAAATTTTTATTTTTTTATTTTTCCTAACTAAACCTCTTATTTTCTAATAATATCACGGACAATTCTATTTAATAAAAAAAATAATAATATTATAATTACTCACAACTAACTGATTAGCTTTTTTTGTCAGTGTGTATATTCTTTTTATGTTTTCTAACTAATATGTCTCATAACTAAAATCTCAAAAAAATACATGGACTATTCCATTTAGTACCATAAAATACTAATATTATAAATACTAATAATTAACCGATTACCTTTATTAACCAAAATATATATTTTTTTTATATTTTCTAACTAAAATTTCTACTTTTCTAAAATTATCACAGACGACATATATATAATTATGAGTTATCTCGAATGCGACACTAAACGCTGAAAATTAGACAAGGATAGTCCTATAAATTATTCAATCATGTGGAGTCAAATAAATATTAATTATAATTTTTTTAACAATTTATTATAGCAAATGAATGCATAATTTAATCATCAAAATATAAAAGCAAACAAGACAACATATTAAAATTATTATTTATAATATTAATTTTAAAAATATAAGTAAAGATTAAATTTCGTCAAATATGTAGTATTATACTTTTTTTTTTTATTTAATATATAATAGATCGACTATATCCTATATATAACTAACAAAAACTAAAATTAAAAAATTAAAAATTAAGTAAGAACATATTTAAAAGTAACACTTGCAAAAGAAAGTTTTATTAGTAGTCTGGTTAGAAGCTCTTTGATTTGTTCATTTAATAGTTAACATATTTATATTAAACAATTAATTATGCTAATTAGAACGCATCTCTTAAATCTATTTATTTGCGTTGTGTGATGAGCTTACACTCAATATACTTAGACCAATTTATGAGTTTATTCATTTAAAAATATTTTAGTACATCTCTAAAGATATTTATTTAAGCATAATTATTACACATCAATTAAATTAATATACTAATACAATATATTATTTTTAATTAGTATAATATGTTATAATTAATTATCACAAATTACTATAATTATTTTAAAAGTAGGCCTAATTATTTGAAAAACTTATTTAAATAGTCATTTTTATTTTGAAAGGTTATTTATTATTTTTAACATATCTTTTATAATTAAAAATTAATATTAAAATAGTAACTAGCTGATTGCCTTTTATAATTAAAAAACATTCTAACAAAATCTACCCATTTTCCAAAAATATCACGACAATTACCTTTAAATTCAAACATATTATCTTTTATATTTGTTATCACTAAAATCTCTATTTTCCAAAAATATGAGGTGCAATCCTTACTTATTTATTTTAAAATCTATTTTAATACTCTATTCAATAAATAATAAAATAATATAAAAATAGTAACTAGTTGATTGTCTTTTATAGTTAAAATACTTTTTATAACGAAATCAACTTTTTTCCAAAAATATCACGGGCAATTACCTTTAAATTAAAATATATTATCTTTTATATTTGTTATCACTAAAATCTCAATTTTCCAAAAATATCAAGTGCAACCCTTACTTATATATTTTAAAACCTATTTTAATACTTTTAATTATTTAATTTTTTTTACCTATTTTAACAAGTGAACGTATTTTTTTAACAAATACAATCAATATAATTAAAACACATCTAAAAATATTATGGACATTTACTTTTTTTTTTTTGATTAAACATGCTAGTGTTATGGATTTAAAAACGTACTGGTGTATTTAATGCTAAGGTTTAATGAGCTTCGAGGTTTAATGGCTGCACTCGTGTTTTCGGACTAAATCGGTCCTCACAAGATGCCTACGTATCTCAAATCGTTATTGAGAATCAAGCCAAAGACGTAGTTCTGATTGTAGGATCAGGGACCTTATATAGGCGCCTGGAGCCTAGTATTTATGGTATGCTTAGGAGTCTTAGCGATTAAGTCTCCTTTTTGATATTGGATCAACATCGTATTTCTTGCTGGAGAAGTCTTTTCCTTGTTGATAAAGGCTATGACTCATTAATTGCCTTTAATTGGGATTCCAGATCCTTCTTTGATAAGATTTCCATAATTTGGGCTTTTTTAATGAGCTGTATATTTTCCCTATTCATTAATTACGAAATTAATGAATAATTAGGGATTTGGGCATTAAATATCGAGCCTTTTCATTGGACCGTCAATTATATTTCTATAATTACTTTTCTGACCATATCATTTGCCCCCCAACTTCTGGGAAAATCTCCTCGGGGTTTTCGTCGAAGTTATAGCGTATTTTTCCATTTTTTTCCATTTTGAGGGCATTTTTGACCTCAAATTAGGTCATTTTCGACCAGGAAATTGACCAGGAAACAGTACAATTTCGACCAGGAATTTGACCTGGAAACAGTACAATTTCGACCTGGAATTCGACCTGGAAACCAAGTCAATTTCGACCAGGATTTCGACCAGGAATGGTCCCAGGTCGAAGGATTCGACCTCAAATTCCCGGTCATTTTCGACCAGGATCGTTCGACCTCGATCAAGTCTTTTTTCGACCTCGAACAGCTGTGAGGTCGAAGCTATCGACCAGGAATTCCAAGTCTTTTTCGACCTCACCTGTTCGACCTCAATTCTAATATGTCTTCGACCTGGATTGGCTGTGAGGTCGAAGCTGTCGACCTCAATTCATAGACCACTGTCGACCTCGATGTATCGACCTCGGGATCATGCATTTTTGACCTCGATTTTAGTCCCAGGTCGTTTGTTTCGACCTCGAATCATAGGTTAATTTCGACCTCATAGCTTCGACTTCATTTCTATATGTTTTCGACCAGGATTTTCTGATTTCCTGGCTTTATTTTGGTACGAGGTCGTATAATACGACCTCGATTTCCAATGTATTTTCGATCTCGTTTGTTCGATCTCGACCCCATGTCTCTTCGACCTCATTTTTTCTAGGTCAAAATAGACTTTATTCTTTGGGTCATCTTCGACCTCGATTTGTCGTGAGGTCGATTGTTTAGACCTCACTTTCTGGGTCATTTTCGACCTCGTTCTTTCGACCTCGAAACCCTTGTTAATCCCAAATGACCTAACAGAATTGTAGAAGGGGGGGGGGGTTGAATACAATTCTTGATATTTCTTAAACTTAAAAACAACTTACAAATAAAAACTGAACTTAATGTAAAAATCACAAGCACATAAATAATTTTAGTTGGATTGTTTGATGATCCAACTGAAGTGATTTTTATTGCGGAAATAATCTGTGATACAAAATGTACACAACTGCTCAGTTACAAGAGTGTAGAGAAGTATGCTCTCAAAGATAGCTAATACAATCTATTTGTTTTTCTTCTCTTTCTTCTATTTTAACTGCTACACTTGGTTATATACATTCCCAAGTTTACAATACTATTTTTGGTTACACTAAAGTACACTAGTAATAACCATCAGTAGTTTGCTTTTCATTCCTTTTGTCCAATGGTCCTTGGAGATCCTTGCTTTTGTCTTCACGCTTATTATGATCACTCCCAAGAGCCTTATTGGAAATTGGAATGTTTCCTTATTTCCAGTAACCATTTAGATGGCTTCCAATGCACAGTACACTTCCATATCTCCTTTAGATCTGTTCAGTAAACTGTCACTATCACTTTGTCAACTATTCAAAAATTAATAGTGATTCGTTGATGGCATGGAGATGTGTTTCGTTGATAGCTTTATTCTTCATTTCGTTGATGGTGTATTCCTCGTTTCGTTGATAGAGTAATCTTCATTCCGTTGACAGACTAATCTTCAAACCGTTGACATGTCTTCACTTAGGCAAAATTACATGGCATAATATATTTACAATTCACCAACCTATTTTGCCTATCTAGTATTTAGTCAACATGACTTAGAAAAACCTATCTAATACATACAACAAATTGCATATCAAACTGTGAAGTATTGTACAGTGCAATTGCTACATCACTCATTTCGTTGATGAGCTTCCTGTCAACGAAACACTGCAAAGCATGCCATTTCGTTGACAGTTAAAAAATGACTTAATACAAAATCTACTAAGTGTTTTTATAAATATCATCAAGAACAACATATTCCTAACAATCTCCCCCAATTTATGACTGATAGAAAAACAGCCATAAATCAAGAGCCTTGATGATAACAAAAATACTCAGACATATTACACATGATAAAAGTAGAAATTGCATTGACCTTCATTGAATTTAATTGAAATGCAAAGTAGAAAATCTTACAAAACAAGTGCACAGAGTTGCTCCTTTAGACTGAGCAGATTTTTCATCTTTGCCTTTGTGGTCTTGTTTTCTTCCCTTTTCTTGCATTGTTCTCCTCAATTTGAGCTTGAAGTCTTCTGTAGAAAATCTTCTCTTTTTCATCTTGATTCCCCAACTTGGATTGCATTAATCTTAGAGTTTCATTGGATGCCTTCTCCAGTTGGTCTTCTATTCTGAAGAATCTTCTACAGTTGTCCTTATCTATGAATTCCATCATCCAAAAAGGTTGGATATGAATTATCTTTCCTGTTTGAGGGACCTTCAATACTTTGGGAAGTGCACCAGGCTTGTTCCAACTAGCTTTGATTTGGCAAATCTTGGAGACAACCTCAGACTTGGCTGTTTTGGTAAAACCAAAATCTTTCTTCAAACATTTAAACACAGATAGCAGTGTCTGATAGTCTTCTCCCAGAATTCTGTGTAGAGGCCAAACCTGTTCTCTCCCACCCTTGTAGACAAATACCAATCTCTCTGGTAGTTTGTAAGAAGCTGCTATTCCTCTCACTTCAACCAGGTCATCAAGATTGATATGAATGTCAGACTCATCCCTGATATCAGCAATGTAGATGAAGTCTTCTGGGTTGGTAGGGGGTTTCTCAGCTTGTGGTCTCCTTACCAGAATTGGCTTAGCCTTGGTAGCCCTTTGCTTAGATTTCTTCTTTGGATCCATTTCAAAGAGGAATTTTGGAAAGTTGGCCTCATCAAACTCAATTGGCTCTCCCTTTGGCTCAATTGGCTGATCATGGAAATTGACAGGATGATTAGGATCACAGGCTAACTTTACCTCTGAAACTGGATCAGGAATTGTTGGAGGTGCAATTGGTACAGAAGAGTCTGATGCAATGCTCTGAGAGTCATCATTCTCAAAGGCTATGTTTCTCTTAGCTCTTGCCTTTGGTTGCCTTGTGTTCTTCTTTGCACTCCTTTCCTCTCTTGCTTTTTCTTCTAGCTGTATTTCTTCATCATCAAGAGATTGAGCAACTGCAAGGGCTTGCATTGCTGCTCTTTCTGACTCTTTAGCTTTAGCTTCAGCAAAGTTTGGGTGACCAGCCCAAACACAGATTTCTTGTCCATTCCTGTAGACAATTGCCCTTTGCTTCCTTATCTCATGATCATTGCTTTCCTTGCTTTTTGTGATAAGTAGACCAAGAAGCTTGAGCTCATCTGGATAAGGTGCAGGATAGAAAATCCTTGCTATATTTTTGCCCTTTGGTTTAGCAGGGGACTTGGGAGATAAGCTTCTTTGGAGTGTAGCTTGTTCCACATCCCTAATGCATGAAGTTTGTCCTTTTTCCTTCCTTGGACCTTGAGTGACTCCATGTAGAAGGGGCTCTACCTGATAGAAAGAATTGGTCTGTGGCTCCCATTCCGTTGACACTAGAACCATGACATTCGTTGATGGTTGATCCGTTGATGGATTTGAGTCCTTTGTAGTTCCAGCAATTTTCTTGACCCTTGCTTCTATGTTGGACCAATGGTCTTTAATTTGTTCTGCAAGTCTCATCCTCATAGAAGCTTCCTGTATTAGGTCAATACCATCCTTTTGCTTCTTTCCAAGCTCCCCCATTGCTAGTGGCTCATTTGGTAAGGAAATGGCTGGGACCATAACCTTTGTGATTTGAATGTCTAGCTCCTTAGATTTCTCCCCCTTTTTGTTATCATCAAAAGAGATGACTGGGAGTCCTTGAGCTGCCACTAGTTGGGCCAATAGTTGTGTTTGCTTCTCCTGTTCCTTTTGCATCTGAGATAAAGTAGCTTCCACCTTGTCCACTCTAGAAGAGAGAGTCTTCAAGGAGGTAGCCACTTCAGGTTCCTTAGAGAAAAACCTGGTCATCTTGGACACAGTGAGAAGATGAAGCTTTTCATCCAGCCTCCTGTTATTAGCATCCTTGAGGTTGCTAATGGAATCCTTGATTTCTGTAGCTTCAATCCTTGTTTGTAGCATCTGTAGCCTTTGGATTTCCAGAGAATCCATGATGGCCTTGTAGAATTTCTTGTCTCTTGCATTTGCAGACTCATGAGTTAGATATGCCTCATTGTACTGCCTTGAGATAGCCGCATCTAGAGTGAATCTTCCATGCATATCCTGAGAAAGCCAGTCTGGTCTAGGAGGCACCACAGAAGTCCCAGTCTGTGAAGTAGTGGCCACCTGTAGATTGTCAACATAGCTGTCCTCATCATCAGAAAAGTCAAAGTCTTCACTTGCTGCAGCTCCTGGAGGTAGATTGGTCAAGGCATCCTTTGCTCTTTGCATTGATGCAGTTGTATGAATTAGGTTTAGTGACCTTTCTGCCTCCACATTGCCCTGCTGAGCCATAATTTGATAGGCTGACACAGGATGAGTAAAGGTCTCAGGATCCAGGGAAATACTATCCAGAGTTTGTTGATAATGCTCTTGGAAAGTAGGTTCCCTTTCTCCCTCACTGACCTCCATTAACTCACTTGCAATGGCTGCTTCATCCCTTATTGCTCCTGTAGTCCCTTCTCTCTCTCCTCTATTTTCTTGCATCATGGGCTCCCCATGGCTCACACCTCTCACACCCTCACCTTCACCTACTAAGGTGGAACCCTCAGCCTCTCCTTTTGCCTGACTGGAAGAAATAGTCAGCCTCTCACTCTCAACCTCTTCTTTTGCCTGGCTGCAAGCCAGCCTCTCAGTTTCACTCCCTCTCAATCCTAGAAGTGTCTCAACTACCACTAGATCATCTGCACTAGTTGTGGAAACAACTTGATTTTCAATTAAAGGTGCAGAATGAACTATCAACGGTATGGTAGTTTGAACTGTCAACGGTATGGATACCGTTGATGGAGAGACACTTGTAACCGAAAGAGACTGTTTCGTTGATGAAGTCAAGAAAGCACTTTGAGAAAGTGAAATTACAGTAGAATCTGTGGTGATTGATTTAAGAGATTGTTCCACAGATCCTCTTGTAACTTCAGAAAAGGATGATTGGTGGCCCAACAAATCACTTAACAAGTGATGGTCACCAATGTCAGAGTGGGGCTTCTCCAAGAAAAGAGTTGGAGAATCAAGGATAGATGAATGGATCATATCCACATCTAATGATTGAGTTGGTGAATTTTGAGGAGTTGGTTCAAGATTTATATTTAAAGAATGGGACTGTAACCCCAGAGTAATGATAGGGGTTACATCAAACTGAATTTGAGAAACTGGAAGTGTTGCTTCCAGTGTGTGTGCACCCTGTGAAACCTGGGATTTTTGCTTCACTCTCCTTTGGTATTGGGAAATTGTAGACTGTGGGCTTGAAGTGTCCCTTACCCTCTTGGAGTGTGCTCTTGGAGGAGAGCTTGTTTCAATAATTACATCCTTTTGGGAGGATGCAATTAGACTTGTGCTTAAATCCATATTACTCATTGTGCCTTGTTGGGAAGACACAATGGGGCTTGGCTGGATCTCACTCATCTTTCCTTCCTTATCCTTAGGGTTTCTTTTATGTTCACCCCTTCCCTCACCTCTCACAGCACCTACAACACTCCCCTTAGGTTGTGTAGTGGATTTTACAACAGGTGCCTTTTGGGAAGCACCTGAGGTTGGCTTGGAGGATTTCTTTGATTTTGGTTTTGTTGCTGGGGCAGGAGCCTGTTGGGTCACAACTACAGACTCCACAGCAACAGGACTGGGTGATACAGTTGAAGTAACAACTATACTAGAAGGGATAGCAGTGGTTACCTCAATTATTGGCAGATACACCACTGGAACATCACCATTGTGGTTCAGCCTCAGTATGTCTGTCAATACTCTCTTCTCTTGCAAAAAGCAATCAAACCTAGACACAGGGTTAGAGATAACCAATGGTGCTGGACTAACATGGTTAGCCAACATCATCAGAAATCTAGCATAATAGATATTTTTCTTCCTATTTGCCTTATCACCCAACTTAGCACCAATTTCATACATAAGTTGGGTGCTAAAGTTGTAATATCTATCAGTTAGGAGCATGGTAAATAGAATCAACATGGAATTAGTTAATGCATCAAAATTACTAATTTTACCAGAAAAGACTTTAATGAATGCATCAGCTAAATAACCGTATTCCCTAACCAAACCTCTCCTAATTATCTTACCCAAATTATCAGTAGGCAATGAGTAGTTTATGGAATTTAGCATGTTAACCATTTCAGTGAATGTGGGCAAAGCAGAGCAATTATTTTCAGGAAGGTGTAAGCATGCTTGCAACACATCAGAATTAACTATATACTCATTACCTTGGATGGTGAATTTCAAAGTGCAATTTGTCCCACTGTACTGACATGAGGTCCACATTTCTTCGATTATCTCATTGTAGAGTGGTGTAGAGTGAAACATTGCGTAGCTCAACTTGCAATTCTTCATGAAGTCCATCATTTTGAAAAACAGACTGTTTGCGCTTTCTTTGACAACAAAGGGGATGGAGTTGTTTTTCTCATAGATAAACCCTCCAGCAGACATGAGCTTGACTATGGGTGCCATTGTTGAGTGAGAAAAAGCTTCGAACTGAATTGCTTGTTAGAGAGAAGAAGAGAGAAAAGCCTTTGGAATTTTTGAGAACATGTAAAAAAGAAATTAAGGAAAATAGAATTTCTTAAATACTCCCCCAAAAATTCTCAGAAAATGAGTCCAATAATAAATGTAAATTACTGGATTGGCTTAAAAATATTGCCGTTACTCTTAAAGTATTACCATGATTTATACTTACAGGGGTGTATGCATAGATCGTGGTAAAAGACGTGTCAAATCTCAACGGTTCAGATTAAAAGCGTTATATCAACGAATCAGAATTGGGTGTTTAAGGTCCCGTCTATTTCGTTGATAAAGCTGCATTTCGTTGATATAAAAGAGCTATCAACGAAACACCCAGAAAAATGCTAAGACTGTCAACGAAATGGTGCGTTTCGTTGACATAGTAATTTTGACTTAGACAAAATTTCACTTTTTCCTGAGAAAATTAATTCACAGAAAAACATAGCAAATTTCTGGCTACATTGTAACTTGCAAATATCTGAAAAATAACTAAGAGAAATTTAGCATACCTAGCTCACTTACTAATCTTGAGAATGTTGATTCATCAAGTGGCTTTGTAAAGATGTCTGCAAGTTGTTGTTCACTTGGAACAAAATGTAACTCCACAGTACCATTCATAACATGTTCTCTAATGAAATGGTACTTGATGTCAATGTGCTTGGTCCTTGAATGCTGTACTGGATTCTCAGTAATGGCAATGGCACTAGTGTTGTCACAGAAAATAGGGATTTTCTCAACTCTTAATCCATAATCAAGTAGTTGATTTTTCATCCGTAAAATCTGTGCACAACAAATTCCAGCTGCAATATACTCAGCCTCAGCTATGGAGGTGGAAACTGAGTTTTGTTTCTTGCTGAACCATGACACAAGCTTGTTTCCTAAGAATTGACAGGTGCCAGTTGTGCTTTTCCTGTCAATTTTACATCCTACAAAATCTGCATCTGAATAACCAATTAGTTCAAAACCAGATTCTCTAGGATACCAAATGCCAAGGTTTGGTGTTCCTTTGAGATATCTGAAAATTCTTTTAATAGCAACTAAATGGGATTCCCTAGGATCAGCCTGAAATCTAGCACATAGACATGTAGCAAACATAATATCTGGTCTACTAGCTGTTAAATATAGAAGTGAGCCTACCATGCCTCTGTAACTTGAAATGTCCGCAGATTTTTCCTTAGTATTCAATTCAAGTTTGGTGGCAGTAGGCATTGGAGTTTTGGCAAGAGAGCATTCCATTAAGTTAAATTTCTTTAATAAATCATGAATATATTTTGTTTGACTAATGAAAATGCCTTCATTAACTTGCTTCACTTGAAGACCAAGAAAGTAAGTTAATTCTCCCATCATGCTCATTTCATATTTACTTTGCATAAGCTTGGCAAACTTTTGACAAAGTTTCACATTTGTAGACCCAAAGATTATGTCATCTACATAAATTTGAACAAGTATAGTAGAGCCATTCACAACCCTGTGAAAAAGAGTTTTATCTACAGTACCTCTAGTGAAGTGATTCTCAAGGAGGAACTGTGAAAGTGTGTCATACCAGGCTCTAGGTGCTTGTTTCAAACCATAGAGTGCTTTGAGGAGGAAGTATACATATTCTGGAAAATCATCATCTTCAAAACCAGGAGGTTGACTTACATACACCTCCTCTTCCAATTCCCCATTCAGAAAAGCACTCTTCACATCCATTTGATAGACTTTGAAATTGGCATGGGCTGCATAGGCTAGGAAAATCCTTATTGCTTCTAGTCTAGCAACAAGAGCAAAGGTTTCATCAAAATCAATTCCTTCTTCCTGTGAATAGCCTTTTGCAACCAATCTAGCTTTGTTCCTTGTGACTATACCATTTTCATCCATCTTGTTTCTGAACACCCATTTTGTGCCTATGACACTCCTGTCCTTAGGCTTGGGCACCAGCTTCCAAACATTGTTCCTCTCAAATTGGTTTAGCTCCTCTTGCATAGCTAAAACCCAATCTGGATCTAGAAGTGCATCCTCAACTTTCTTTGGCTCATCTTGAGACAGAAAGCTGCTATATAGACATTCTTCTTGAGTTGCTCTTCTAGTTTGGACTTTTGAAGTAACATCACCTATAATAAGTTCAAAGGGATGATCTTTAGTCCATTTCCTTGAGGGAGGTAGATTTGCTCTTGAAGAGGTAGCTTCATGATCATGATTGCCTTGATTGGATATTTGTCCTTGAGAAACTCCCCCTGAGTTTGTTGTCCCTAAATGATCACTTCTAGAAGCATTTCTATGACTGTCAACGGTATGACCATTTTGGCTGTCAACGAAACGCTCATTTTGACTGTCAACGAATCCACCATCATGACTGTCAACGAAATGACCATTTGGTCTGCTAGCGCTATTCTTTTCAACCTTAATTCAGCAATTTCATCTTCACTGCTGCTTTCATCTGTGCTAGATACAACAACTTTAGGCTATTTCTCAGTAACCTTAACATGATTCACTTGATCTCCTTCCTCATTCTCAAAAGAAAGACTTTCATGGAAACCTTCATCACAGAGACCTTGAATTTTGAGATCATCAAAAACAACATGTACAGATTCCATAACAATGTTGGTTCTGAGATTATAGACTCTGTAAGCTTTCCCTGCTGCATATCCCACAAATATTGCTTCATCTTCTTTTGCTTCAAATTTCCCCAAATGCTCAGCTTGATTTCTCAGAACAAAGCACTTGCATCCAAAGACATGAAGAAAATCCAATAGTGGCTTCTTTCTTTTGAGTAGTTGATAAGGGGTCATACCTTTGGCCTGATTAATCAAAGAAATATTTTGAGTGAAGCAGGCTGTGTTAACTGCCTCAGCCCAAAAATAAGTTGGTAACTTTGATTCATCTAGCATTGTCCTTGCAGCTTCAATAAGTGTTCTGTTTTTCCTTTCAACTACACCATTTTGCTGTGGTGTCCTTGCTGCTGAAAACTCATGCAAAATACCATTTTCTTCACAGAACACCTTCATGCTTGAATTCTTGAATTATGTCCCATTGTCACTCATAATCCTTGTTACTTTCAAGTCAGGATGATTGTTTACCATCTTGATGTGATTGATAATGATTTCACTTGCCTCATCTTTGGAGTGCAAAAAGAAGATCCATGTAAACCTAGAAAAATCATCAACAATCACAAGACAATATTTCTTCTTTGAAATAGACATGACATTCACAGGGCCAAATAGATCCATATGAAGCAACTCAAGCTGATGGACAATTGATGACTCTGTCTTGCTTTTGAATGATGCCTTCTTTTGTTTCCCTTTTTGACAGGCATCACACAAACCATCCTTGGAAAACTCCACTTGTGGAATTCCTCTAGCAAGATCTTTCCTCACCAAATCATTCATAACTTTGAAATTCAGATGAGATAGTTTCTTGAGCCATAGCCAACTTTCATCCTTGCTTGCCTTGCTGAAAATACAAGTGATGGTGTTTGGACTTGTGCTACTAAAGTCAGCAATGTACACATTCCCTCTTCTGAATCCAGTCATTACCACATTGTTGTTTCCTCCTTTAGAAACAACACAGGCTTCTTTAGAAAAAGTAACTAAAAATCCTTTGTCACAAAGTTGGCTGATACTAAGCAAATTGTGCTTAAGACCATCCACCAATGCAACCTCATCTATGATGACATTCTCTTTTGAAATCAAGCCATATCCCTTAGTGTAGCCTTTGCTGTCATCTCCAAAAGCAATACAAGGGCCAGCTCTTTCCTGAAACTCTGTGAGCAGGGTAGAATCACCAGTCATGTGTCTTGAACAACCACTATCCAAGTACCAAAGATTCCTTTTGTCTCCCTGCACACAATAAAACCAAATCAAGTTTATTTTGGTACCCAAGTTTCCTTGGGTCCTGTTTTGTTAGCCTTTGCTTTTCCTTTAATATCATTTTTCACCTTGGGCTCAGATTGATTTAAATCAATCTTTACCCTTGGTGTTGATTTCTGAGAGTTGCTCACATTTTCATTCATAGCATGCATAGTTGGTGGAACAAACATGTTATTCAAATTCCATGGCATTTGTGGCACATTAAACATATTCATGTATGGATTAGGCACAAACGACATGCTAGCATATGGATTCTGAAATTGTGCATATGGAGCAAACATGTTAGGCATAACAGGCATTGTGGGCATAGAACTGTTCATTGCAGGCTTGGGAATTTTCACATTAGTAGACTTCTTAACAGATTTGCAGTTAGTAGATAAATGACTAACACTTCCACAATTGACACATGTCTTTCTAGGAGCATATTTATCAGGTGTGTAATTGTTGTGTTTGTTAATCCCTACTTTGCCATTCCTGTTATTCTTTTTATTTCCCTTAGCCTCAACATGAACTTTCTCTAACTTGTCCTTCAATTGCTTGTTAGACAAGTGACCTACATTAGCTCTCTCAACAGGCTTCTCAACTTTCTTTGAATTACTAGACTCACCTTGAACAAAGTTCTTGGTGACAGGACCATACTTGTTATTAAGTCTAGTGAGTTTATCTTTTCTTTTCTCTGTCAACGAAACAGCCTGATCGGTTGATGGTTCATCTGTCAACGAAACATTGCATTCCGTTGACATATCAACCTTCAACAAATGATCATTGTTGTTTGTTGACTCTGTTTCTGATTCTAAGGTTTCACCAACATACCCTAGCTTCTCTTTGTTCTTTTTCCATGATTGCTCACAGAAATATTCCATACCTTGAACATTAATGATGTTGGTAGCAACATTCCTGGCATCTTTCCATTTTGCAATCACACTTTGTTCTATCTCAAGTTGTGTTTTAAGAATTTCTTCCCTTTGTAACACGTTCTCAAGTTCCTTCTTAGCATCCCTACTAACACATCTCATTTTCTAAAATTCAATGAGCTGTGCTTCTAACATTGCATTCCTATCACTTAAGAGCAAATTAGTCTCTTTTATTCTTGAATTCTCTTTGGTAAGTGATTTAAGAGTAACATGCAAATTATATAGTACAGTAGACATTTCATTTACTGCACTATCGCATTCCTCTTTAGAAAGCTCAGAAAGATTAGTAATTGTTACATGGTTGCTTGAGGAGCTTGCTTCCTGCTCATGATTGTCAGCCATAAGAGCCAAGTTGACATACTCAACATCATCATCAGAATCTTCACCATTACTAGCCCAATCATACTGTTGAGACATGAAAGCCTTTTCTTTTTGCTTGAGAAGTTCAAAGTATTTCTTTTTATAATCAACAGGCTCAAATTTCCTGTTGCCCTTCTCAACCTTGGGCTTTCTGCAGTCTCCAGCAAAGTAGCCAAGCATTCCACAATTGAAACATTTAGACTTAGACTTTTCAATCCAGTTAGTTTTGCTGGGTTGAAAGTCTGTTCTTGGTGGCCTTGCTTCTGAGTTTCTCTTAAACTTGAACTTAGAGAATTTTCTTGACAGAAAAGCAATGTGTTCATCAATCTCATCTAAGTCATCCAAGTTGGCTGGTTCTGATTCTTCTTCTTCTGTCATCTTGCCTTTACCCTTGCTAACATCACTCCTACAACTAGCTCGACTAGTTGTGGCCTTTGCAGCTTCTTCATTGTCATCTTCCAGTTGGTTCACAGATGCAATCAATGCAATAGATCCACCCTTCTTTTGTACCTTTTCAATTTCTTCATCTTGCTCCATTTCCTGCTCATATGTCTTTAAGGTTCCATAAAGCCTTTCAAGAGTGTAGTCTTTGTACTCTTGAGTGTTTCTCAGAGAAACAGTCATAGGCTTCCACTCTTTTGGAAGAGCTCTGAGAAATTTGAGGTTTGAATCCTTGGTTTGGTAGATCCTCCCATACAACTTTAATCCATTCAAAAGCTTTTGAAACCTACTAAATGTGTCATTTAGGGTTTCACCAGCTTTAAAATGAAAATGCTCATATTGTTGTATACGGAGCTGCATTTTGTTTTCCGTAACTTGCTCAGTACCTTCACAGAGAGTTCTAACAGTGTCCCATACTTCTTTGGAGGTTGTACAGTTGATGACATTGTCAAACATCTCTTGCTCCAAACCATTAAACAGAATGTTCATGGTTCTCTTATCTTTGTGGATTTCTGCAAGATCTTCAATAGTCCATTCTGAGACAGGTTTTGGAATCTCTACATCAGGAGCATCATCTGGCAGTCCAACTCTAGATGCAAACTTCATGGGAACGTGTGGACCTTTCTCAATGCAGTCTACATATCTCTCATCCATAGACATGAGATGTAAATGCATCTTTACTTTCCAGTGAAAGTAATTGTCCTTATCAAGAACTGGTATCTTTACTCCTGCATCCTTCTTCACCATGGTTACTGTTTTGGTGTTGATCTTTAAACTTCTTGTATGTTAGAAGTTTGCTCTGATACCAATTGTTAATCCCAAATGACCTAACAGAATTGTAGAAGGGGGGGGGGGGGGGGGGGTTGAATACAATTCTTGATATTTCTTAAACTTAAAAACAACTTAAAAATAAAAACTGAACTTAATGTAAAAATCACAAGCACATAAATAATTTCAGTTGGATTGTTTGATGATCCAACTGAAGTGATTTTTATTGCGGAAATAATCTGTGATACAAAATGTACACAGCTGCTCAGTTACAAGAGTGTAGAGAAGTATGCTCTCAAAGATAGCTAATACAATCTATTTGTTTTTCTTCTCTCTCTTCTATTTTAACTGCTACACTTGGTTATATACATTCCCAAGTTTACAATACTATTTTTGGTTACACTAAAGTACACTAGTAATAACCATCAGTAGTTTGCTTTTCATTCCTTTTGTCCAATGGTCCTTGGAGATCCTTGCTTTTGTCTTCACGCTTATTATGATCACTCCCAAGAGCCTTATTGGAAATTGGAATGTTTCCTTATTTCCAGTAACCATTTAGATGGCTTTCAATGCACAGTACACTTCCATATCTCCTTTAGATCTGTTCAGTAAACTGTCACTATCACTTTGTCAACTATTCAAAAAGTAATAGTGATTCGTTGATGGCATGGAGATGTGTTTCGTTGATAGCTTTATTCTTCATTTCGTTGATGGTGTATTCCTCATTTCGTTGATAGAGTAATCTTCATTCCGTTGACAGACTAATCTTCATACCGTTGACATGTCTTCACTTAGGCAAAATTACATGGCATAATATATTTACAATTCACCAACCTATTTTGCCTATCTAGTACTTAGTCAACATGACTTAGAAAAACCTATCTAATACATACAACAAATTGCATATCAATCTGTGAAGTATTGTACAGTGCAATTGCTACATCACTCATTTCGTTGATAAGCTTCATGTCAACGAAACACTGCAAAGCATGCCATTTCATTGACAGTTACAAAATGACTTAATACAAAATCTACTAAGTGTTTTTATAAATATCATCAAGAACAACATATTCCTAACAACCCTTTTGTTTTTTGACCTCATTTTAGTGTGAGGTCAAGGGATGCGAACTCGTTTTATAGTGTATTTTCGATCTCAGTCAATCGACTTTGATCTAGGGTCTTTTTCGACCTTGAATTTTCAATTTTTTGACTTGCTTTTGGTGCGAAGTCGATGGACAGTACCTCAATTTCGTGTGTATTTTCGACTTGGGTCGTGCGACCTCGATTTAGGGTTTTTCGACCTTAAATCTTTAATTTTTGAGTTTATTTGGGAGTGAGGTCGTTGGAATCGACCTCGTTTTCCCATATGTTTTCGACCTCGGTCGTATGATTTCAATCCAAGTTCTTTTCGACCTCAGATTTTTGTTTTTGCCTTGATTTTATTCCAAGATTCATTCTTTTTCTCGGGCCTTAACTAGTCCATTTTAATTTGGACTTAAATCTTTCCAGCCTTGTGCCTTAATGGGCCTTATTTGATTTGGGCTTCGATTTTGCCTGAGACTTAATTTATTTGGGCTTTTGCCTTTGTAATCCATAAATGGATTTTATGGGCCTTAATGGGCTATAGACGGTTGCCCTTCCTTAACCGGTAGGGTTTCCAATCACTTCGTTTATAAAAGAGTGAGATTTCTATTTCATTTCTCACTTCTCACTTTCAACTTTCTAAAATTTCTCTCTAGTATTCTTAGATTTTCTCTCTTTTATTCCGTGGTAAGGCGATTCCCGGCGAGTTTTTGTTCGGTGGTGCTCTTGTTTTTCTGGGATCAATCTTCATCCCTTGAAGATTTCTGGGTTTTAACCTTCATCCCTTGAAGATTTTTGGGTTTTCATCTTCATCCTTTGAAGATTTCTGGGTTTCTTTGAAGTTTTTCTGGGAATTTCTTTGAAGATTTGAAGATTTGACGATGTCTGACAAAGATGCTCAACGCCTTCAGAAAATGAATAAAGCTTCTAAGAGAGGTATCATCATTCGTTCTTCTCACATGTCACTTCAAGATATGATTTTAGAACGTAGTGATGAATATCCTTCTGTGTCTCACTTAGATTCTTTTGACTGTAGTAATAAATTTCATGAAATCGATAAAATTAGGGACTATAACAAGATGTATAGGGTTAAGTCCCCTTATAGGTTAGTTCCTGCCGGCCCAGGGGACCGTTCTTGCCATTGGCGTCCTGATGCTTTATGCATTTACAAGGATGCCATTATCGCGGGACTCAGGTTCCCTTTCCATGAGTTTATTCCCAGGCTTTTGGCTGATGTTGGGATTAACCCTTGCCAACTTCCTCCAAACGCCTGGAGAATCATTATGTGTTTCATTGTTCTTTGTTTGAAGAACAATTTTCCTTTGTCTGTAGCTTTGTTTAGAAGAATTTTCCAGTTTAAGAATAGCTCAGCCGTTACTTTGGGTTGGGTTTATATCAACCACCGTCCTTCCACTCCCCCCATATTTCACCCCAAATCCATTCCAGATAATAACCCCAAATGGAAAGAGGAGTTTATGTATTTGATTTGGGAAGGAGGGGATTGGGGCACCCTTTTCCGTAGATCCTTTAGTAGGGTTTCAGATGGTAGCCCTAGTAATATCATCCTGAATGATGAGGAGGCCCATGCATATGCTGAGCTCACAAAGGATGATTATGCCACATTGGCTTGGGTGCTCCTTGACGAGTTCCAGCTTAAGTCCTTGGGACTTTCAAACGTTTCTGATAAGGGTAATTCTCACCTCATATCTTCCTTTGTTTATTTAAGATTATCTTATACCAACTGTTTCTTTCCTTGTGTTTTTTACAGCTGCGGTCTTTATTAATAAGACCAACGAGCCCGAAGATGGGGACACAGCAAGTATGAAGAGGGCACGTTTGGGAAGGAAGGACTCTCGTGCTTCCAGTGTTCCAGCTTTTATAAGGCCCAATGTGGACCTTACTGATGAGGCCGAGGGGCCTTCCTCGGCTAAGAGTGCAGTTTGGCGCCCCAACTGGGGTCTTAGGAAGAAGGACACTGTGGTGGGAGTGTCCAAGCATGCTGTGGAGTGGTCTTATCACTCTCTGACTCCTTGTGATTACAAGGACTTCGTTTCTAACTCCACTTTGGAGGGTGTGGAGCATGCAGGCTCTCAGGCGATTGCTGTTGTAAGTTATTTTTCTCCTTCTTTTCTTTGTAGTTTTTAACATGTTTCAAGTTTCTATCTTGTATTGAATTGTGACTTCTGTGTAGGCTAATGCCAATTTCCAGGGGGCTATCTTTCAAGCCAAGGCTTGGCGCTCATCTTCTAAGGCCAACCAAGGCAAGTTTGAGAAGTCCCAGGAGGAGGTGGGCTCGCTGAAGGCCACACTGGCTAGGAAGGAGAAGGAGTTAGCCGACTCCCAGGCTGAGCTGGTGTCTTTGAAGAAAGGCAATGATGACTTTATCGACGAGTACCTTGACTCCAAAGAGTACGAGGACTTGATTGATAAGCATGACGAGCTCCTCTTCCCAGTTCAGTATACTAAGGGATGGGATGGCGCTCTTGCTGTTGTGTTGGAGAAGATGCCTGGATCTCTCACCATTTCTGATTTTCCAAGCCCTTACCTTCCTACTCCTCTGGAGTTGGCTTTGGCTGGAGAGGACGACATGGAGGAGGATGACAGGATCTTCGACCTAGATCATACCTCTCCACCCGGTCAGACTGCCGAGGATGGTCATGCTGCCACTCACTCCGGTTCCGCTTTAGGGGAAGATGAGGAGGAGGACGTGGACAAGGCAGATTAGATGTAGTTTCTTTTGTAGTTCTTGTTTATGGCCTTTCTTGGCTTGTACCAGTATTGATGTACTTTTGGCCTACGGGCTTAACTTAACTCTTATTTAAGTTTTTATTTATATCTTGTGGCCATTCATGGCTTGTGTTGTTTTCTTGCTTCTTGAATGTTTGTCAACACTCATAGTATATAAGCTTTAAAACATGAAAATACTGAATTTATTTATAACTTGAAAATGGGATCAACCCTTACATAGTATCCAAGTTTAAGAACTTGGGTTGGTTTTATCAAACCTTATTCATAGTAGTGAGTCCATTCAGGAAACACTTTAAACATAATAAACTTTCAAATTGGAGGCATGCCAAGTCCTTTGCACCTCATGCCCTTCAAGGGTTTCTAGCTTGTATGAGCCTCGACCGAATACGTTCTTGACGCGATATGGTCCTTCCCAATTTGGGGCCAACTTGCCTTTTTGTCCAACTCCGGATGCCTCAATCTTTCGGAGAACTAGGTCTCCTTGTCGAAAGAACCTTTCTTTAACCCTTAGGTTGTAGTAGAAATATGCCTTTTTTTGATGTTCAACTATCTTGGCGTTTGCCTCATCTCTAACTTCATCAATTAGATCTAGAGACAGCCTCAAGCCTTCTTCATTCGTTTCTGGTTCATAAGCCTCAACTCTTGGAGACGTGTGAGTAATCTCCACTGGAACCACTGCTTCTGCCCCATATGCCAACAGAAAGGGGTTAGCTCCAGTGGTGACTTTACAGGTAGTACGATATGCCCAAAGTATGGGGAGCAATTCGTCTACCCAAGTGTTTCTGGAGCGCTCAACTCTTTTCTTTAGTCCATCCAGGATTATTCGATTTGCAACCTCAACTTGCCCATTTGCTTGAGGATGGGCGACAGAAGTGAAGCGCAACTTGATATCGTTCTCATCACAATATTTCTTAAACTCATCATTGTTAAACTGAGTTCCATTGTCTGTGACCAAGATACGTGGAATCCCGTATCTGCATATCACATTTTCCCAGAAGAAATGCATCACTTGCTTGGTGGTTATCTTGGCTAATGGCTTAGCCTCAATCCACTTGGTGAAGTAGTCGATTGCTACTATCAAGAACTTTCTTTGAGTACTTGCCATTGGAAACGGCCCGAGTATATCCATTCCCCACATAACAAAGGGAATAGGTGAGTTAATGGATGTCATCATCTCTGGCGGTTGCCTAACCACTAGTGCATGTTTCTGGCACCGTTCACATTTCTTCACGTAGCTTTTAGCATCAGCAAGTATGCTTGGCCAATAGAAACCTAGACGAGTGATTTTATGGGCAAGGGCTCTGCCCCCCAAGTGCTGCCCACAAATTCCTTCATGTACTTCCTTCAGGGCCAATTCTGCCTCTTGAAGTCTTAAACATTTCAGATATGGAATGATGAAAGACTTCTTGTATAGGATTCCCTCAATCAGGGTATACCTTAGTGCTCTGACGTATAGCTTTCGTGCTTCTGAAGTGTCGTTGGGTAACCACCCAGTTTCCAGATGAGCCTTGATGGGATCTATCCAACAACTAGCAACATCAATGGGTGCTACCAACTTTCCGTTGATGCTTGGGGTCCTCAGGACTTGGAAGTATACACTCCCCGCATAGTTTTCAATTTCGGAAGAAGCAAATTTAGACAAGGCATCAGCCTTCATGTTTTCTTCCCTTGGAATGTGCTCTACATAGCATTCATCGAACTGAGTCATGATGGCCTTGACAAGTTTCAAGTACTTGGCCATGACTTCATCTCTGGCCTCAAATTCCCCATTTACTTGGGAAACCACTAGCCTCGAATCTCAACATACTTTCAGAGTTTTGACCCTCAAGTCTCCAGCCAGCCCTAAACCAGTTATCAGAGCTTCATACTCAGCCTCATTGTTTGTCGTTGGGAAGTCAAGTTTTAGTGCATACTCTATGAGGAATCCATCATGACTTTGTAGCACTAAACCGGCTCCACTTGATTTTATTTTTGATGCTCCATCAAAATAGAGCACCCAACATTCTTTGGAGATTATGTCTTCAGTTTCCTTGTCTTCCATTGTTACTTCCTGCCCCCCGACTTCTTGGTTGTCAATGGTACATTCAACCATGAAGTCAACGAGTGCTTGAGCTTTTATGGTCGTTCGAGGCTTATACTTGATGTCGAATTCGCCCAATTCAATGGCCCATTTGATCAATCTTCCACTAACTTGAGGGCTATGCAAGATATTTCTCAGTGGTTGATCAGTCAAGACCTCTATCTTGTGAGCCTGGAAGTACGGGCGTAGCTTTCTTGAGGCCATTATCAAGGCTAAGGTAAACTTCTCAATCGTTGAGTAGTTTATTTCTGCCCCATGTAGAATCTTGCTCACATAGTAGATGGGTTTCTGAACCTTTAACTCTTCTCTTAGGAATATGTTGTTCTTGATGATAATTATAAAAACACTTAGTAGATTTTGTATTAAGTCATTTTGTAACTGTCAACGAAATGGCATGCTTTGCAGTGTTTCGTTGACAGGAAGCTCATCAACGAAATGAGTGATGTAGCAATTGTACTGTACAATACTTCACAGTTTGATATGCAATTTGTTGTATGTATTAGATAGGTTTTTCTAAGTCATGTTGACTAAGTACTAGATAGGCAAAATAGGTTGGTGAATTATAAATATATTATGCCATGTAATTTTGCCTAAGTGAAGACATGTCAACGGTGAAGATTACTCTATCAACGGTATGAAGATTAGTCTGTCAACGGAATGAAGATTACTCTATCAACGAAACGAGGAATACACCATCAACGAAATGAAGAATAAAGCTATCAACGAAACACATCTCCATGCCATCAACGAATCACTATTAATTTTTGAATAGTTGACAAAGTGATAGTGACAGTTTACTGAACAGATCTAAAGGAGATATGGAAGTGTACTGTGCATTGGAAGCCATCAAAATGGTTACTGGAAATAAGGAAAGATTCCAATTTCCAATAAAGCTCTTGGGAGTGATCATAATAAGCGTGAAGACAAAAGCAAGGATCTCCAAGGACCATTGGACAAAAAGAATGAAAAGCAAACTACTGATGTTATTACTAGTGTACTTTAGTGTAACCAAAATAGTATTGTAAACTTGGGAATGTATATAACCAAGTGTAGCAGTTAAAATAGAAGAGTGAGAAGAAAAACAAATAGATTGTATTAGCTATCTTTGAGAGCATACTTCTCTACACTCTTGTAACTGAGCAGCTGTGTACATTTTGTATCACAGATTATTTTCGCAATAAAAATCACTTCAGTTGGATCATCAAACAATCCAACTGAAATTATTTATGTGCTTGTGATTTTTACATTAAGTTCAGTTTTTATTTGTAAGTTGTTTTTAAGTTTAAGAAATACTACAATTCTGTTAGGTCATTTAGGATTAACAATTGGTATCAGAGCAAGCTTCTAACATACAAGAAGTTTAAAGATCAAGACCAAAACAGTAACCATGATGAAGAAGGATGCAGGAGTAAAGATACCAGTTCTTGATAAGGACAATTACTTTCACTGGAAAGTAAAGATGCATTTACATCTCATGTCTATGGATGAGAGATATGTAGACTGCATTGAGAAAGGTCCACACGTTCCCATGAAGGTTGCATCTAGAGTTGGACTGCCAGATGATGCTCCTGATGTGGAAATTCCAAAACTTGTCTCAGAATGGACTATTGAAGATGTTGCAGAAGTCCATAAAGATAAAAGAACCATGAACATTCTGTTTAATGGTTTGGAGCAAGAGATGTTTGACAATGTCATAAACTGTACAACCTCCAAAGAAGTATGGGACACTGTTAGAACTCTCTGTGAAGGTACTGAGCAAGTTAGGGAAAACAAAATGCAGCTCCTTATACAACAATATGAGCATTTTCATTTTAAAGCTGGTGAAACCCTAAATGACACGTTTAGTAGGTTTCAAAAGCTTTTGAATGGATTCAAGTTGTATGGGAGGATCTATCAAACCAAGGATTCAAACCTTAAATTTCTTAGAGCTCTTCCAAAAGAATGGAAGCCTATGACTGTTTCTCTCAGAAACACTCAAGAGTACAAAGACTACACTCTTGAAAGGCTTTATGGAACCTTGAAGACATATGAGTTGGAAATGGCGAAAGATGAAGAAATTGAAAAGGTACAAAAGAAGGGTGGATCTATTGCATTGATTGCATCTGTGAACCAAATGGAAGATGACAATGAAGAAGCTGCAAAGGCCACAACTAGTCGAGCTAGTTGTAGGAGTGATGTTAGCAAGGGTAAAGGCAAGATGACAGAAGAAGAAGAATCAGAACCAGCCAACTTGGATGACTTAGATGAGATTGATGAACACATTGCTTTTCTGTCAAGAAAATTCTTTAAGTTCAAGTTCAAGAGAAACTCAGAAGCAAGGCCACCAAGGAGAGACTTTCAACCTAACAAAAGTAACTGGATTGAAAAGTCTAAATCTAAATGTTTCAATTGTGGAATGCTTGGTCACTTTGCTGGAGACTGCAGAAAGCCCAAGATTGAGAAGGGCAACAGGAAATTTGAGCCTGTTGATTATAAAAAGAAATACTTTGAACTTCTCAAGCAAAAAGAAAAGGCTTTCATGTCTCAGGAGTATGATTGGGCTGGTAATGGTGAAGATTCTGATGATGATGTTGAGTATGTCAACTTGGCTCTTATGGCTAACAATCATGAGCAGGAAGCAAGCTCCTCAAGCAACCAGGTAACAATTACTAATCTTTCTGAGCTTTCTAAAGAGGAATGCGATAGTGCAGTAAATGAAATGTCTACTGTACTATATAATTTGTGTGTTACTCTTAAATCACTTACCAAAGAGAATTCAAGAATAAAAGAGACTAATTTGCTCTTAAGTGATAGGAATGCAATGTTAGAAGCACAGCTCATTGAATTTGAGAAAATGAGATGTGTTAGTAGGGATGCTAAGAAGGAACTTGAGAACGTGTTACAAAGGGAAGAAATTCTTAAAACACAACTTGAGATAGAACAAAGTGTGATTGCAAAATGGAAAGATGCCAGGAATGTTGCTACCAACATCATTAATGTTCAAGGTATGGAATCTTTCTGTGAGCAATCATGGAAAAAGAACAAAGAGAAGCTAGGGTATGTTGGTGAAACCTTAGAATCAGAAACAGAGTCAACAAACAACAATGATCATTTGTTGAAGGTTGATATGTCAACGGAATGCAATGTTTCGTTGACAAATGAACCATCAACCGATCAGGCTGTTTCGTTGACAGAGAAAAGAAAAGATAAACTCACTAGACTTAATAACAAGTATGGTCCTGTCACCAAGAACTTTGTTCAAGGTGAGTCTAGTAATTCAAAGAAAGTTGAGAAGCCTGTTGAGAGAGCTAATGTAGGTCACTTGTCTAACAAGCAATTGAAGGACATGTTAGAGAAAGTTCAAGTTGAGGTTAAGGGAAATAAAAAGAATAACTGGAATGGCAAAGTAGGGATTAGAAAACACAACAATTACACACCTGATAAATATGCTCCTAGAAAGACATGTGTCAATTGTGGAAGTGTTAGTCATTTATCTACTAACTGCAAATCTGTTAAGAAGTCTACTAATGTGAAAATTCCCAAGCCTGCAATGAACAGTTCTATGCCCACAATGCCTGTTTTGCCTAACATGTTTGCTCCATATGCACAATTTCAGAATCCATATGCTAGCATGTCGTTTGTGCCTAATCCATACATGAATATGTTTAATATGCCACAAATGCCATGGAATGTGAATAACATGTTTGTTCCACCAACTATGCATGCTATGAATGAAAATGTGAGCAACTCTCAGAAATCAACACCAAGGGTAAAGATTGATTTAAATCAATCTGGGCCCAAGGTGAAAAATGATATTAAAGGAAAAGCAAAGGCTAACAAAACAGGACCCAAGGAAACTTGGGTACCAAAATCAACTTGATTTGGTTTTATTGTGTGCAGGGAGACAAAAAGAATCTTTGGTACTTGGATAGTGGTTGTTCAAGACACATGACTGGTGATTCTACCCTGCTCACAGAGTTTCAGGAAAGAGCTGGCCCTTGTATTGCTTTTGGAGATGACAACAAAGGCCACACTAAGGGATATGGCTTGATTTCAAAAGAGAATGTCATCATAGATGAGGTTGCATTGGTGGATGGTTTTAAGCACAATTTGCTTAGTATCAGCCAACTTTGTGACAAAGGATTTTTAGTTACTTTTTCTAAAGAAGCCTGTGTTGTTTCTAAAGGAGGAAACAACAATGTGGTAATGACTAGATTCAGAAGAGGGAATGTGTACATTGCTGACTTTAGTAGCACAAGTCCATACACCATCACTTGTCTTTTCAGCAAGGCAAGCAAGGATGAAAGTTGGCTATGGCACAAGAAACTGTCTCATCTGAATTTCAAAGTTATGAATGATTTGGTGAGGAAAGATCTTGCTAGAGGAATTCCACAAGTGGAGTTTTCCAAGGATGGTTTGTGTGATGCCTGTCAAAAAGGGAAACAAAAGAAGGCATCATTCAAAAGCAAGACAGAGTCATCAATTGTCCATCAGCTTGAGTTGCTTCATATGGATCTATTTGGCCCTGTGAATGTCATGTCTATTTCAAAGAAGAAATATTGTCTTGTGATTGTTGATGATTTTTCTAGATTTACATGTACCTTCTTTTTGCACTCCAAAGATGAGGCAAGTGAAATCATTATCAATCACATCAAGATGGTAAACAATCATCCTGACTTGAAAGTAAGAAGGATTACGAGTGACAATGGGACAGAATTCAAGAATTCAAGCATGAAGGTGTTCTGTGAAGAAAATGGTATTTTGCATGAGTTTTCAGCAGCAAGGACACCACAGCAAAATGGTGTGGTTGAAAGGAAAAACAGAACACTTATTGAAGCTGCAAGGACAATGCTAGATGAATCAAAGTTACCAACTTATTTTTGGGCTGAGGCAGTTAACACAGCCTGCTTCACTCAAAATATTTCTTTGATTAATCAGGCCAAAGGTATGACCCCTTATCAACTACTCAAAAGAAAGAAGCCACTATTGGATTTTCTTCATGTCTTTGGATGCAAGTGCTTTGTTCTGAGAAATCAAGCTGAGCATTTGGGGAAATTTGAAGCAAAAGCAGATGAAGCAATATTTGTGGGATATACAGCAGGGAAAGCTTACAGAGTCTATAATCTCAGAACCAACATTGTTATGGAATCTGTACATGTTGTTTTTGATGATCTCAAAATTCAAGGTCTCTGTGATGAAGGTCTCCATGAAAGTCTTTCTTTTGAGAATGAGGAAGGAGATCAAGTGAATCATGTTAAGGCTACTGAGAAACAGCCTAAAGTTGTTGTATCTAGCATAGATGAAAGCAACAGTGAAGATGAAATCGCTGCATTAAGGTTGAAAAGAATAGCTGCTAGGAGACCAAATGGTCATTTCGTTGACAGTCATGATGGTGGATTCGTTGACAGTCAAAATGAGCGTTTCGTTGACAGCCAAAATGGTCATACCGTTGACAGTCATAGAAATGCTTCTAGAAGTGATCATTTAGGGACAACAAACTCAGGGAGAGTTTCTCAAGGACAAATATCCAATCAAGGCAATCATGATCATGAAGCTACCTCTTCAAGAGCAAATCTACCTCCCTCAAGGAAATGGACTAAAGATCATCCCTTTGAACTTATTATAGGTGATGTTACTTCAAAAGTCCAAACTAGAAGAGCAACTCAAGAAGAATGTCTATATAGCAGCTTTCTGTCTCAAGATGAGCCAAAGAAAGTTGAGGATGCACTTCTAGATCACGATTGGGTTTTAGCTATGCAAGAGGAGCTAAACCAATTTGAGAGGAACAATGTTTGGAAGCTGGTGCCCAAGCCTAAGGACAGGAGTGTCATAGGCACAAAATGGGTGTTCAGAAACAAGATGGATGAAAATGGCATAGTCACAAGGAACAAAGCTAGATTGGTTGCAAAAGGCTATTCACAGGAAGAAGGAATTGATTTTGATGAAACCTTTGCTCCTGTTGCTAGACTAGAAGCAATAAGGATTTTCCTAGCCTATGCAGCCCATGCCAATTTCAAAGTCTATCAAATGGATGTGAAGAGTGCTTTTCTGAATGGGGAATTGGAAGAGGAGGTGTATGTAAGTCAACCTCCTGGTTTTGAAGATGATGATTTTCCAGAATATGTATACTTCCTCCTCAAAGCACTCTATGGTTTGAAACAAGCACCTAGAGCCTGGTATGACACACTTTCACAGTTCCTCCTTGAGAATCACTTCACTAGAGGTACTGTAGATAAAACTCTTTTTCACAGGGTTGTGAATGGCTCTACTATACTTGTTCAAATTTATGTAGATGACATAATCTTTGGGTCTACAGATGTGAAACTTTGTCAAAAGTTTGCCAAGCTTATGCAAAGTAAATATGAAATGAGCATGATGGGAGAATTAACTTACTTTCTTGGTCTTCAAGTGAAGCAAGTTAATGAAGACATTTTCATTAGTCAAACAAAATATATTCATGATTTATTAAAGAAGTTTAACTTAATGGAATGCTCTCCTGTCAAAACTCTCATGCCTACTGCCACCAAACTTGAATTGAATACTAAGGAAAAATCTGTGGACATTTCAAGTTACAGAGGCATGGTAGGCTCACTTTTGTATTTAACAGCTAGTAGACCTGATATTATGTTTGCTACATGTTTATGTGCTAGATTTCAGGCTGATCCTAGGGAATCCCATTTAGTTGCTATTAAAAGAATTTTCAGATATCTCAAAGGAACACCAAACCTTGGCATTTGGTATCCTAGAGAATCTGGCTTTGAACTAATTGGTTATTCAGATGCAGATTTTGCAGGATGTAAAATTGACAGGAAAAGCACAACTGGCACCTGTCAATTCTTAGGAAACAAGCTTGTGTCATGGTTCATCAAGAAACAAAACTCAGTTTCCACCTCCACAGCTGAGGCTGAGTATATTGCAGCTGGAAGTTGTTGTGCACAGATTTTGTGGATGAAAAATCAACTACTTGATTATGGATTAAGAGTTGAGAAAATCCCTATTTTCTGTGACAACACTAGTGCCATTGCCATTACTGAGAATCCAGTGCATCATTCAAGGACCAAGCACATTGACATCAAGTACCATTTCATTAGAGAACATGTTATGAATGGTACTGTGGAGTTACATTTTGTTCCAAGTGAACAACAACTTGCAGACATCTTTACCAAGCCACTTGATGAATCAACATTCTCAAGATTAGTAAGTGAGCTAGGTATGCTAAATTTCTCTTAATTATTTTTGAGATATTTGCAAGTTACAATGTAGCCATAAATTTGCTATGTTTTTTCTGTGAATTAATTTTCTCAGGAAAAAGTAAAATTTTGTCTAAGTCAAAATTACTATGTCAACGAAACGCACCATTTCGTTGACAGTCTTAGCATTTTTCTGGGTGTTTCGTTGATAGCTCTTTTATATCAACGAAACGCAGCTTTATCAACGAAATAGACGGGACCTTAAACGCCCAAATCTGATTCGTTGATATAGCGCTTTTAATCTGAACCGTTGAGATTTGACACGTCTTTTACCACGATCTATGCATACACCCCTGTAAGTATAAATCATGGTAATACTTTAAGAGTAACGGTTATATTTTTTAAGCCAATCCAGTAATTTACATTTATTATTGGACTCATTTTCTGAGAATTTTTGGGGGAGTATTTAAGAAATTCTATTTTCCTTAATTTCTTTTTTTACCTGTTCTCAAAAATTCCAAAGGCTTTTCTCTCTTCTTCTCTCTAACAAGCAATTCAGTTCGAAGCTTTTTCTCACTCAACAATGGCACCCATAGTCAAGCTCATGTCTGTTGGAGGGTTTATCTATGAGAAAAACAACTCCATCCCCTTTGTTGTCAAAGAAAGCCCGAACAGTCTGTTTTTCAAAATGATGGACTTCATGAAGAATTGCAAGTTGAGCTACACAATGTTTCACTCTACACCACTCTACAATGAGATAATCGAAGAAATGTGGACCTCATGTGAGTACAGTGGAACAAATTGCACTTTGCAATTCACCATCCAAGGTAATGAGTATATAGTTAATTCTGATGTGTTGCAAGCATGCTTACACCTTCCTGAAAATAATTGTTCTGCTTTGCCCACATTCACTGAAATGGTTAACATGCTAAATTCCATAAACTACTCATTGTCTACTGATAATTTGGGTAAGATAATTAGGAGAGGTTTGGTTAGGGAATACAGTTATTTAGCTGATACATTCATTAAAGTCTTTTCTGGTAAAATTAGTAATTTTGATGCATTAACTAATTCCATGTTGATTCTATTTACCATGCTCCTAACTGATAGATATTACAACTTTAGCACCCAACTTGTGTATGAAATTGGTGCTAAGTTGGGTGATAAGGCAAATAGGAAGAAAAATATCTATTATGCTAGATTTCTGATGATGTTGGCTAACCATGTTAGTCCAGCACCATTGGTTATCTCTAACCCTGTGTCTAGGTTTGATTGCTTTGTGCAAGAGAAGAGAGTATTGACAGACATACTGAGGCTGAACCACAATGGCGATGTTCCAGTGGTGTATCTGCCAATAATTGAGGTAACTACTACTATCCCTTCTAGTATAGTTTGTTACTTCAACTGTATCACCCAGTCCTGTTGCTGTGGAGTCTGTAGTTGTGACCCAACAGGCTCTTGTCCCAGCAACAAAACCAAAATCAAAGAAATCCTCCAAGCCAACCTCAGGTGCTTCCCAAAAGGCACCTGTTGTAAAATCCACTACACAACCTAAGGGGAGTGTTGTAGGTGCTGTGAGAGGTGAGGGAAGGGGTGAACATAAAAGAAACCCTAAGGATAAGGAAGGAAAGACGAGTGAGATCCAGCCAAGCCCCATTGTGTCTTCCCAACAAGGCACAATGAGTAATATGGATTTAAGCACAAGTCTAATTGCATCCTCCCAAAAGGATGTAATTATTGAAACAAGCTCTCCTCCAAGAGCACACTCCAAGAGGGTAAGGGACACTTCAAGCCCACAGTCTACAATTTCCCAATACCAAAGGAGAGTGAAGCAAAAATCCCAGGTTTCACAGGGTGCACACACACTGGAAGCAACACTTCCAGTTTCTCAAATTCAGTTTGATGTAACCCCTATCATTACTCTGGGGTTACAGTCCCATTCTTTAAATATAAATCTTGAACCAACTCCTCAAAACTCACCAACTCAATCATTAGATGTGGATATGATCCATTCATCTATCCCTGATTCTCCAACTCTTTTCTTGGAGAAGCCCCACTCTGACATTGGTGACCATCACTTGTTAAGTGATTTGTTGGGCCACCAATCATCCTTTTCTGAAGTTACAAGAGGATCTGTGGAACAATCTCTTAAATCAATCACCACAGATTCTACTGTAATTTCACTTTCTCAAAGTGCTTTCTTGACTTCATCAACGAAACACTCTCTTTCGTTGACAAGTGTCTCTCCATCAACGGTATCCATACCGTTGACAGTTCAAACTACCATACCGTTGATAGTTCATTCTGCACCTTTAATTGAAAATCAAGTTGTTTCCACAACTAGTGCAGATGATCTAGTGGTAGTTGAGACAGTTCTAGGATTGAGAGGGAGTGAAACTGAGAGGCTGGCTTGCAGCCAGGCAAAAGGAGAGGTTGAGAGTGAGAGGCTGACTATTTCTTCCAGTCAGGCAAAAGGAGAGGCTGAGGGTTCCACCTTAGTAGGTGAAGGTGAGGGTGTGAGAGGTGTGAGCCATGGGGAGCCCATGATGCAAGAAAATAGAGGAGAGAGAGAAGGGACTACAAGAGCAATAAGGGATGAAGCAGCCATTGCAAGTGAGTTAATGGAGGTCAGTGAGGGAGAAAGGGAACCTACTTTCCAAGAGCATTATCAACAAACTCTGGATAGTATTTCCCTGGATCCTGAGACCTTTACTCATCCTGTGCCAGCCTATCAAATTATGGCTCAGCAGGGCAATGTGGAGGCAGAAAGGTCACTAAACCTAATTCATACAACTGCATCAATGCAAAGAGCAAAGGATGCCTTGACCAATCTACCTCCAGGAGCTGCAGCAAGTGGAGACTTTGACTTTTCTGATGATGAGGACAGCTATGGTGATAATCTACAGGTGGCCACTACTTCACATACTGGGACTTCTGTGGTGCCTCCTAGACCAGACTGGCTTTCTCAGGATATGCATGGAAGATTCACTCTAGATGCTGCTATCTCAAGACAGTACAATGAGGCATATCTAGCTCATGAGTCTGCAAATGCAAGGGACAAGAAATTCTACAAGGCCATCATGGATTCTCTGGAAATTCAAAGGCTACAGATGCTACAGACAAGGATTGAAGCTACAGAAATCAAGGATTCCATTAGCAACCTCAAGGATGCTAATGACAGGAGGCTAGATGAAAAGCTTCTTCTTCTCACTGTGTCCAAGATGACCAGGTTTTTCTCTAAGGAACCTGAAGTGGCTACCTCCTTGAAGACTCTCTCTTCTCGAGTGGACAAGCTGGAAGCTACTTTATCTAAGATGCAAAAGGAACAGGAGAAGCAAACACAACTATTGGCCCAACTAGTGGCAGCTCAAGGACTCCCAGTCATCTCTTTTGATGATAACAAAAAGGGGGAGAAATCTAAGGAGCTAAACATTCAAATCACAAAGGTTATGGTCCCAACCATTTCCTTACCAAATGAGCCACTAGCAATGGGGGAGCTTGGAAAGAAGCAAAAGGATGGTATTGACCTAATACAGGAAGCTTCTATGAGGATGAGACTTGCAGAACAAATTAAAGACCATTGGTCCAACATAGAAGCAAGGGTCAAGAAAATTGTTGGAACTACAAAGGACTCAAATCCATCAACGGATCAACCATCAACGAATGCCATGGTTCTAGTGTCAACGGAATGGGAGCCACAGACCAATTCTTTCTATCAGGTAGAGCCCCTTCTACATGGAGTCACTCAAGGTCCAAGGAAGGAAAAAGGACAAACTTCATGCATTAGGGATGTGGAACAAGCTACACTCCAAAGAAGCTTATCTCCCAAGTCCCCTGCTAAACCAAAGGGCAAAAATAAAGCAAGGATTTTCTATCCTGCACCTTATCCAGATGAGCTCAAGCTTCTTGGTCTACTTATCACAAAAAGCAAGGAAAGCAATGATTATGAGATAAGGAAGCAAAGGGCAATTGTCTACAGGAATGGACAAGAAATTTGTGTTTGGGCTGGTCACCCAAACTTTGCTGAAGCTAAAGCTGAAGAGTCAGAAAGAGCAGCAATGCAAGCCCTTGCTGTTGCTCAGTCTCTTGATGAAGAAGAAATACAGCTAGAAGAAAAAGCAAGAGAGGAAAGGAGTGCAAAGAAGAGCACAAGGCAACCAAAGGCAAGAGCTAGGAGAAACATAGCCTTTGAGAATGAAGACTCTCAGAGCATTGCATCAGACTCTTCTGTACCAATTGCACCTCCAACAATTCCTGATCCAGTTTCAGAGGTAAAGTTAGCCTGTGATCCTAATCATCCTGTAAATTTCCATTATCAGCCAATTGAGCCAAAGGGAGAGCCAATTGAGTTTGATGAGGCCAACTTTCCAAAATTCCTCTTTGAAATGGATCCAAAGAAGAAATCTAAGCAAAGGGCTACCAAGGCTAAGCCAATTCTGGTAAGGAGACCACAAGCTGAGAAACCCCCTACCAACCCAGAAGACTTCATCTACATTGCTGATATTAGGGAGGAGTCTGACATTCATATCAATCTTGATGACCTGGTTGAAGTGAGAGGAATAGCAGCTTCTTACAAACTACCAGAGAGATTGGTATTTGTCTACAAGGGTGGGAGAGAACAGGTTTGGCCTCTACACAGAATTCTGGGAGAAGACTATCAGACACTGCTATCTGTGTTTAAATGTTTGAAGAAAGATTTTGGTTTTACCAAAACAGCCAAGTCTGAGGTTGTCTCCAAGATTTGCCAAATCAAAGCTAGCTGGAACAAGCCTGGTGCACTTCCCAGAGTATTGAAGGTCCCTCAAACAGGAAAGATAATTCATCTCCAACCTTTTTGGATGATGGAATTCAGAGATAAGGACAACTGTAGAAGATTCTTCAGAATAGAAGACCAACTGGAGAAGGCATCCAATGAAACTCTAAGGTTAATGCAATCCAAGTTGGGGAATCAAGATGAAGAAGAGAAGATTTTCTACAGAAGACTTCAAGCTCAAATTGAGGAGAACAATGCAAGAAAAGGGAAGAAAACAAGACCACAGAGGCAAAGATGAAAAATCTGCTCAGTCTAGAGGAGCAACTCTGTGCACTTGTTTTGTAAGATTTTCTACTTTGCATTTCAATTAAATTCAATGAAGCTCAATGCAATTTCTACTTTTATCATGTGTAATATGTCTGAATGTTTTTGTTATCATCAAGGCTCTTGATTTATGGCTGTTATTCTATCAGTCATAAATTGGGGGAGATTGTTAGGAATATGTTGTTCTTGATGATAATTATAAAAACACTTAGTAGATTTTGTATTAAGTCATTTTGTAACTGTCAATGAAATGGCATGCTTTGCAGTGTTTCGTTGACAGGAAGCTCATCAACGAAATGAGTGATGTAGCAATTGTACTGTACAATACTTCACAGTTTGATATGCAATTTGTTGTATGTATTAGATAGGTTTTTCTAAGTCATGTTGACTAAGTACTAGATAGGGAAAATAGGTTGGTGAATTGTAAATATATTATGCCATGTAATTTTGCCTAAGTGAAGACATGTCAACGGTATGAAGATTACTCTATCAACGGTATGAAGATTAGTCTGTCAACGGAATGAAGATTACTCTATCAACGAAACGAGGAATACACCATCAACGAAATGAAGTATAAAGCTATCAACGAAACACATCTCCATGCCATCAACGAATCACTATTACTTTTTGAATAGTTGACAAAGTGATAGTGACAGTTTACTGAACAGATCTAAAGGAGATATAGAAGTGTACTGTGCATTGGAAGCCATCAAAATGGTTACTGGAAATAAGGAAACATTCCAATTTCCAATAAAGCTCTTGGGAGTGATCATAATAAGCGTGAAGACAAAAGCAAGGATCTCCAAGGACCATTGGACAAAAGGAATGAAAAGCAAACTACTGATGGTTATTACTAGTGTACTTTAGTATAACCAAAATAGTATTGTAAACATGAGAATGTATATAACCAAGTGTAGCAGTTAAAATAGAAGAGTGAGAAGAAAAACAAATAGATTGTATTAGCTATCTTTGAGAGCATACTTCTCTACACTCTTGTAACTGAGCAGCTGTGTACATTTTGTATCACAGATTATTTCCTCAATAAAAATCACTTCAGTTGGATCATCAAACAATCCAACTGAAATTATTTATGTGCTTGTGATTTTTACATTAAGTTCAGTTTTTATTTGTAAGTTGTTTTTAAGTTTAAGAAATATCAAGAATTGTATTCAACCCCCCCTTCTACAATTCTGTTAGGTCATTTGGGATTAACATCTTCTTTTACCAAAACAGCTCCCAGGGCAGTGTTGGATGCTGCCAAGTATAGATAAAGAACCTCTCCTGGTTTTGGTTTGGCCAATAGTGGTGGCTCAGCCATGTATTTCTTCAGGGCCTCAAAGGCTTCTTGGCTTTCAGTTGTCCATTCAAAAAATTTCACTTTCTTGAGTGCTTTAAAGAAGGGTAAACACTTCTCTCCTGACTTGGAGATGAATCTTCCCAATGCTGCCACTCTTCCCGTTAGTTTTTGGACATCCTTGACAGTCTTTGGTGGTTCCATGTCTAGAATTGCTTTGATTTTGTCGGGATTGGCCTCGATTCCTCTCTTGGAAACCATTAGGCCTAAAAACTTTCCTGAGCCCACACCAAAGGCACACTTAGCTGGATTCAACATCATCTTGTGGTGCCTTAGCACTTCAAATGCCTTTCGGAGGTGCTCAATGTGATCGGCCTTATCGAGGCTCTTGACTAACATGTCATCTACGTAGACCTCCATGGTTTTTCCAATTAGGTTTCCAAAAAAATTGTTCACCAATCTTTGGTATGTTGCCCCTGCATTCTTAAGTCCAAATGCCATGACTAGATAACAGAAAACACCAAAGTCAATGATGAATGATACCTTAGAGATGTCATCCTTGTGCATTTTGATTTGGTTGTATCCACTGAAGCCATCCATGAAGCTGAGCATCTCGTGTCCAGTTGTAGCATCTATTAATGCATCAATCCTTGGTAAGGGAAAACAATCCTTAGGACATGCATCATTCAAGTTAGTGAAGTCCACACACATCCTCCATTTTCCATTGGCCTTTTTGACCATCACGGGGTTAGCCAACCATTCTAGGAATTGGATTTCCTCAATGAACCCGGCTTCCAAAAGCTTCTCTACTTCTTGTTTAATGGCTTTGAGCCTTTCTGGAGCAAAACTTCTCTTTTTCTGTTTCACCGTCTTCCTTTCAGGATCCACATTCAATTTATGAGTTATCAATTGGGGATCAATCCCTGGCATGTCAGCCGCTGTCCAAGCAAAAACGTCACTATTCTCTTGAAGAAAAGATATGAGCTTGCTTTTCAATGGCTCAGGTAGTAGTGCTCCAACATATGTCACCTTCTCCGGTTCACCAGGGACTAAGGGAATGGGGATTAAATCCTCAGCTGGTTTCCCTCTTCGGTCCTCATTGTCACTAGTATCCATGTCTTCAATTGGGATAACTTGCCCCCGCTTCCATCAGGCCTTAACGCGGCTACATAACAACTTCTAGCCATCTTTTGGTCTCCTCGTTCTTCACCAATCCCATTCCTCGTTGGGAACTTGATTTTCAGATGATAAGAAGAGGCAACGGCCTTGAACGCATGAAGACCAGTCCTTCCCAGGATTGCATTGTAGGTTGAAGTTGCCTTTATAACTATGAAGTTCAACATCTGAGTAGACGTATTCATCCCTTGCCCCATGGTCATTGGGAGTTGGATAGTGCCTTCCACTTTTGATTCCACCCCGTTGAATCCGTACCACTTGAGATCTTCTTCCTTGGCTATCTCCATCATAATTTGACTCCTGGGAGTGTTCAATCTTGCATACTCCGTAAACTTTGGCCCAGAATTGTTTCTCTTGGGTGGAGAATCAGAGTTCTTTGATGTTCTGGGGAAATTTTCCTTGACGTCGTACTCCTGAGTTTCTTTTCTTTTCTTTGAGTTTCCGCTACCGCTAGCAGTAGGTTCATACTTTCTCATGCTTTCTTCAGCCTTGATATACTTTCCGGCTCTATCTTGGAGCTTCAGCATGCTCTCGGGTGGATGTTTAGCCAACGACCTTTTGAAGTGGTCATCAGTAGTTCCTTGTTGCAGGGCTATCATAGCCACTCTGTCCTCTAAGTCCGGGACTTTCAAAGCCTCTCGAGTGAATCGATTGATGTAGTCCCTTAGGGCTTCATTCTTTCCTTGCTGGATTGCCATGAGTGATGCAGAGCTTTTCTCATGCACCCTTCCACTAATGAACTGATTGATAAAAGCTTTGCTTAGTTCCTTGAAAGACCCAATTGAGTTGGGAGGAAGACGGCTATACCAACGTTGGGCCATGCCTGCCAAGGTTTGTGGAAACGCCCTACACTTGACCGCATCGTTGGTTGGCTGCAATAGCAGTGCATTGGAGAAGGTACTTACATGATTTGCGGGATCTCCCGTTCCATCATAGGCTTTGATCGAAGGCATCTTGAATTTTCTGGATATAGCCGTTTTCATGATGACTTGAGTAAACGGTGGTGTAGGATCATCAGGATCTCCTAGGGGCAACAAAATACTAGGATCACCTCTTGGGGCTTCGGCCCTCTTGGTTCTCCTTGCCGGTGGATCCAAGTTGATTATCGGGATCCCTTCAGTCGTTCGGCCTTGAGATTGAGCGGCCTCCTCCTCAGCAAGGAGTTTCTTGAGTCTTGCAGTCTCTGCCTCATGGACGACAATTTTTTCCTTAGTAGTTTGGGGTTGATCCCGATTTGTCTGGGAAGAACGTCTCTTTCTTGGGGCGACATCTTCCCCAGTTGTATAACCCTCATCCTCGGTGTATGGGCCCGAGTAATCTTGAACGAAAGGGGTCTGGCGAGTTTGTTGATTTTGGAGTCCCAGACCTTGAATATAAAGGGGCACATATGCCTCATGGTAGATTGGATTAGTTCCACTACTGCCCGCCATGGGTCGAGGGGGCATGCCATAGCTTGGCATCCCCAAAGTCTGATTCGTGTATTGAGGGAGATCAGTAGTATGAAGTTGAAGGCTTCTCGGTGCACTCATGATGAGTGGAGAAGTCGAGATTGGTTGCTGGTGAACGGTCTCTTGTGGATTAGATTCATGAATGACCATCTGCAGGGGATTCGTCCCTTCAACCGAAATTGGGATTTCCGTTCCTTGAGTGTTGGTGGGGATATTCGCCCCTTGAGTGCCAGTAGTCGGCGGTGGTTGATTTCCGTGAGTATCAGCCTCAGAGGTGATAGGGCGATCCTCAGGAGTTTGAGTATCCCGAGCTGTTCTTCGTGTGTTTGCCATGGTTGATGTTGTCTTCCCACAGACGGCGCCAAATGTTGTGGATTAAAAAACGTACTTGTATATTAATTGCTAGGATTAATGAGCTTTCGAGCTTTAATGGTTGCACTTGTGTTTCGAGATTAAATCGGTCCTCACAAGATGCCTACGTATCTCAAATCGTTATTGAGAATCAAGCCAAAAACGTAGTTCTGATTGTAGGATCAGGGACCTTATATAGGCGTCTGGAGCCTTGTATTTATGGTACGTTTAGGAGACTTAGCGAATAAGTCTCCTTATTGATAACGGATAAGTATTGTATTTCTTGCTAGAGAATTCGTTTCCTTGTTGATAAAGGTTATGACTCATCAATTGCCTTTAATTGGGATTCTGGATCCTTCTTTGACCAATTTTCCATATTTTGGACTCTTTTCATGAGCTGTATATTTTCCCTATTTATTAATTACGAAATTAATAAATAATCAGATATTTGGGCATTAAATATTGAGCCTTTTCATTGGACCGTCAATTGTATTTCTATAATTACTTTTCTGTCCATATCAGTTATGAGTACGAAAATAAAGAATAAAGATCTCGACTCCTGATGTAGTGATTGATCATTTAAGTGTATCATATTAATCATCTAATTATTCACTTTCCTAATCTATCAACAAATAGAAATATATGGTAAGTAAATATTTAACAATAGATGATTAGATTTATTTGGTTACATGTATTAGTTGTAATTTTATGAAAAATATGCTGAGATTAACCTTATAATCATTATTCTCTATAAGTATTAAATTCAAAATTATCGTTAATGAATATGATGTTAGATATAATTGCCGACGTTTGTTCATCAGTGTTTAAGTACCAGGTACTCATCAGAGTTTACTTGAAGCCAGTCAGAGTTTATTTAAAGTCTGACGGGATGAGAGTTTATTTTAGCTGTCGGTGCTAACATGAAGATTCTAGAAGCAATATATTCTGAAGATGGAAAGAAGCAGAATATATTGAGATAGCTAAATAAACGGGACAGAAGACAGAAGCAATCCTAGATTGATATAAATTGTATAGCTGATTTATAGGATATCAATTAGAGATTGATTATGTAGCTGTGTACTATATAAACACAGATAGGTTAACCCTAAAAGGGATGCGAATACTGAATACATTATTCTTGTAACCTAGCAGCTCTCTGTGATTCTTTAACATCACTGAGAGAAGAGTTATTTATATAATTCAGTTTATTGATCATAAACAGTGTTCTTAATTGTTCTTCTCATACATATATTGATTATATATTGTGTATTCGGCCTAACAATTGGTATCAGAGCCAAGGCTGATTAATATATACAGTTTATCGATCCAAACACAAGTATAATCATGACTGACAACTCTCAGGAAGGTTCAAATGCAGGTTCTAATGCTCAGAAGGTTCAACCTACTTCTGTGAGTCGATATGAGACTATCAGGGTTCCAATTCTGAGACAAGTTGAATATCCAATATGGAAGGTGAAGATGACTATGTTTCTGGAAGCCACAGATCCAGAATACCTTGATAGAATCAATGATGGTCCTCATATGCCAACCAAATTGTCTCCTGTTATAACTTGTCAAGAACAAAAGACTGTTCCAAAAGAGAAGAAAGATTTGACTCCTGAAGATATCTCATCAATTGCAAAGGATGCAAAGGATGCAAAGGTTAGACATCTACTCCACAGTGCCTTAGATAATGTCATGTCTAACAGAGTTATTGGCTGCAAAACTGCCAAAGAAATTTGGGATGCTTTAGAAGTCAGGTGTCAAGGAACAAGTGCTATAAAGAAGAACAGGAAGACTATTCTAACACTGGAGTATGAAAACTTTGACTCTAGATCTGATGAAAGTTTGACAGATACATATGACAGATTTTGTAAATTGTTGAATGATTTGTCCCTGGTTGATAAAGAATATGAACTTGAAGAGTCAAATCTCAAGTTTCTTCTATCCCTACCTGAAAGATGGGATTTAAAGGCGACAACAATCAGAGACAATTATGATCTTGCAGATACAGATCTTGATGAAATCTATGGGTTGCTTAAAACTCATGAACTTGAAATAGAACAGAGAAACAAAAGATCTGGAAAGAAGACAAAATCTGTTGCTCTTAAAGTTGAAGAAAAGCCTGTCAAGAAGGAATCATCAAGAAAGAAAACCAAAGGAAAGGCTTTAGTCATTAAATCTGATAGTGAGTCATCAAACTCTGATGATGGCTCAAACACTGATGATGAAGCTTCTGATTCTGAGGATGATGAAGAAGAGATGATGAGAATGGCTGCTTTAATGGTGAAGACCTTCAAGAAGATGGGATTCAAGAACTTCAAGAAAGGAAAGAGATTCTCAAGGAAAGATTCAAATTCTGATAAGAGAAATTTCAGAAAGTCTGATGGAAAATATACCAAGTCTGGAAAGAAAGACAAGTCTGAGATCCAGTGCTACAAGTGTAAAGAGATGGGTCATTATGCTCCAGAATGCAAGAAAGGAAAATCTGAGAAAGCACTCATCACTAAAGGCAAGGACTGGGCAGACACTTCAGACTCAGATGAGGGAGTCAATTATGCTCTCATGGCAACTGTTAAAGATGAAGCTGAGTCATCTGGAAACAAGGTACCCCTAACAACTTATGCTTATGATACTGATAATATATCTGAATTAAGAATTTATCTTAAAAGCATACATGTTAGTTATAGGGATCAGACTTTAGAAAATGAAAGAATCAAATCTGAGAATCTAGGTCTTAAAGAGATGAATAAATTTCTTGAAGAGAAACTTGTTAACATGCTACAAGTTCAAAAGGAGAGAGATGATGCTGTTTATGTTGAACAGGAGTTGCTTAAAAGATATAGGCAAATAGAATCTGAGTTGGAAAAAGAGAGGAAAGTAATTAAAACTTGGACCAATTCTGGAAAAGACACACATCAGGTTTTTCAGACAGATACTATAGGTTTAGGTTACTGTGAGGAAGATGAACTTAGGTTTAAAGATAAAGTTAAAGTGAAACCACAACTTAAACCTGTGAAATTTGTTCCTGAATCCAGTAAGCTAAAGTCTGTAGTTGTGAAAGAAGCTGTTATGGAGCCAATTGAAACTTGTGAAAAACAGGTTAATATTGGTTCAATAACAGAGAATAAGATTGAGATAGAAGCTGTTAAAGAACCAGTCAAAATCTGTGATAAACAGGTTAATGTTGGTTTAATGACAGAAAAACAATTCAATCATAAGCTCAAAGAAGTAAAGTCTGTCATGAAACAGAAAGGGTTCAAGAAGAACAGGAATGGAAAGATAGGCATAGATAAAAGGAATAATCATTTGCCTACTACTGTTACTCCAAGAAAAACTTGTTATAACTGTGGAAGTACTAACCATCTTGCTAGTTTTTGCAAGAAGAACAAAGATATTAATTCTTTACCCTCCAAACCTAGAGTAAAGAATGATTATGTTAGAGTTAGACCACAGACTTTATGCACACACTGTGGGAGCACTTGGCATTCCATTTATACTTGTAAGAGTTATCATGCTATTTATCACAACTATTATGAGCTAAAACCCAACTTAAAATGGGTTAGAGCAAACTCTGCAAGTGTAAAGTCTGACAATGTTAGTTTAAACTCTGTTGATAGTGATTCCGCTGCAAAAGCTAACAATGTTAAGAAAGCCAAAGGATCCAAGCAAGTCTGGATCCTTAAATCTAACACTCAGTGATTGTTTGTGATTGCAGGGCATAAAAGAGAGCACTCTTATCTTGGACAGTGGATGCTCAGGACATATGACTGGAAATAAAGCCCTGCTATCAGATTTTGAGGAAAAAGCTGGCCCAAAAGTTTCCTATGGAGATGGCAACATAGGACATACTCTGGGATATGGCAATATCAATCTTGGAAGTGTCATCATTACAAATGTAGCTCTAGTCTCAGGACTCAAGCATGATCTGCTTTCTGTGAGTCAAATCTGTGACAGAGGATACCATGTAGATTTTCATACTGAACATTGTGAAGTTATTAGCAAATCTACAGGGAAAGTTGTTCTAGTTGGACACAGGCACAATAACATCTATGAAGCAAGTTTGGTAACAAACTCTGAAGGAAAAACTGTGTGTCTATCTGCAAGAATGTCTAGTGAAGAGAGTTGGAAATGGCATAAGAAGCTCTCTCACCTAAACTTGAACAACATCAATGAGCTGATTCGAAAAGATCTTGTAAGGGGACTTCCAAATTCAATACTCAGCTTAGATGGTCTGTGTGATTCTTGTCAAAAGGCCAAGCAAAGGAAGTCATCTTTCAAGAGTAAATCTGAATCTTCAGTTGTGGAACCTTACCATTTTCTACATGTTGATCTTTTTGGTCCAGTAAATATAATGTCATTGGGCAGAAAGAAATATGCTCTAGTCATTGTTGATGAGTACACCAGATACACATGGGTGTACTTCATAGCAAAGAAGGATGAAACTGCCCTAACTTTGATGGATCATGTGAAGCTATTGGACAAAGGATCACAGTACAAAGTGAAAATTCTAAGGAGTGATAATGGTACTGAATTCAGAAATTCTGAAATGGAAGCTTTCTGCAAGGAAAGAGGAGTGAAGCAAGAATTTTCTGCACCTGGAACTCCACAGCAAAATGGTGTAGTTGAAAGGAAGAACAGAACTCTAATTGAAGCTGCCAGAACAATGCTTGATGAAGCAAAATTGCCAACTTATTTCTGGGCAGAAGCTGTTCAAACTGCCTGTTTTACTCAAAATTCAACACTGATCAACAAGCATGGGAAAACACCATACGAGAAAGTTAACCTCCTCCTGAGTTGGATACAGGTGTACACACAGAAATATCTATCCTTGAAACAACTATCCCTATACCTTTTTTAAATACTTTATAATATCTTTTCTAAAAAATTATTATAATTCCATCATTTACTTGAAATCACTTGAATTTAAATTCAACCAGTCATACAAATTTATAATCCCATCCATTTAATTTAAATAACTTGATTCTAAATTCATCGTCGTGCTTGTACTTTTTACGAGCTAGTCCTTAAATATTAGCGAACTCATAAACCTTTTGTAAGTAAAATGGGTGTCTAATTTGAATTTGGGATATTACTTTGTTATTTCTTGTTTAATATATCTTAATATACGCACTTTATATTAATATTAACAATATAAATTAATAAAAAAGCAAACAAATAAAGTAATAGAAAATAAGTTGGGCCAAAAATACTTTCTTATTAACCTAACACGTACTTTAACACCCTTAATAAATTCAATGGGCTTTTATGCTCATTTTACCATACAGCTCATTATGTGCCCATTTGACTTAGTTTAAAAAATCGATACGAGTGTTTTTTTTTTGAAAGTAAGTTATTTTTTTCTAAAAAATCAGGAGATTATACATCAACTCTGCTCTTACTTCTATCTCAAACGATTGTATTGGTGCGATATAGCATCTCCTATTTTAGTTAGTAATAGAAATTGAATCTAAACATTATCTAGTGGCAATCTGAATGAGCAAGTGAGTGACAGGGTTCTTCATGGCAAACTAATTGCAGTGCAGGGTTTTGTGTAACCTATTTATATTTCCGTATTGAGAAAGAGATTTTGTTGGTCGGTCTAAGGGCGTTGCTTTTGCTCAATTTGTATGTTGTGAAGCTATTGTCGTGAACTTTTTTGAAGTCTAAACTTTAACATCAAACAAGGTCACTTTCTGCCAACCGAGCACAACTTGAGGAAAATGATCATTTCTTACAACTGCATTTTCAAGAGAAATGTTCCATCTAGCAATATAATGAGCTATTTTTTAGGTCTTCTCACTCGGAAAAACCACTTTAGATTTTCAAAATTGTCATGGTGAATTTTTCGGAATAGTAATGTAAGTCGTAAAATAGAAAATGGCCGTTGTTTTAGCTAAATACGAATTTAGATAAACATGATTGCAATTCAACAATTATTGTGGTGCATTTGTTGCATGTTATTTTGTATATACATAACTCGGATTATTCAATTAATAATTAATAAGTTAAATATTTTTATTGGATATAAATCAAAATATGTATAAACACAAGAGTACGGTAAACTCCGTGTTCATTTATTTTAGTGATGGATCATACAAACTGTAAGAGATAAAAACTAACGTACATACATGCAGAATTTTAAACAGACTTATCACCTAAGGTGGCCACTAAAGGCGACTAAAAACCAGGAGCCACTACCTCATTTATGTCCCCTTCTTTCCTAATAAAACTGAACTTCTCTACACCTATTCAAACTCCAACTAACACTACTGTTACAGCTGACTTATTCAAAACTAAAATAAACATGTTTAAATTAATATTTTTCCAACAATTTTAAACCTATTTATGATCAATATTGTATTATTTTACATTTTTCAAAATATAACATTAAATGATAAATGGACCGGCACAAAAAAGGAGAATGTTACTCTAAAATTATAAGTTAAGTTGACACAGGAAGCAATGGATAAACGTAGAATTAGATTAAACACTCGCCACTTTAAGTAATCCTCATTAGAGTAGAGATAAAAGCAATCTCAACCTAAGAGATAAGAGTATGAAGAACAATGTACTCGAAATAAATGTTGACCTTTTGCTTTCTAGACTTGGAGAACCCATAAATATAGTTAATATCATTCTTAAGCACTTACTAATACATTGAACTAGTCTAGGAAATGATAAGAACAAAAGAAGAATCGTTAATGCAAATATTTATCCCAGAAATGTGCCATTCTGGACAGCTTGACGGCTTCTGACTAAAAATGGGATAACTTCATGTAGAAAATGTTTTTTCCGAACTGTAAATTTATCTGAAAACTAGACTTCGATACCTTTCCAATGGTATATCACACTGCACCTAGAACCTTTCAGATCAAATCAATTTATTCTGCCAACTTGGCTCAAAAACAGCCTCGGAATTCTGGTTTTCGGTGTCATTAAGTAAATTAATTAAATTATTTACCTTTAATGAGTCATGGAAAGATGAAAAAGTTTTTGGTTTAAATATTTTTTAAGACCTCATATACCACAACTACTATTATGTTTATTAGTTTATAACGCGTGCAAAACACATGTATTTTGAAATATTTTAAATTTTTAAATTTTTATGACGAAATAAAATTGAATATAACCGTTATTTATATAATTTTACCTTAATTTATAATTTCATAACAAATATACCAAATGTTAGTATGATATATTTTAATAAATGTCAATTTTAATATGTTATGGGTGAGACTAATCCACGATGTAAGAGTACCTTGAGGGGTCATCCCTATGGGGATATCCTGAAACGTGCTCCACTAGAAGATCCAGAATAGCACCTTCATTTTGCAAGTCGTATTTATCATGGTGAACTTTTTTTGTTTCAAAACACGGTCATTTCTATGATTTGTATACATACCTACTTCAAATGAAGTTTGAATAGATACATCTATGTTACCACAATTCTTGTTGTCAGTCGGGTGAGTAGAGAACAACAGATTTTGGCAAAACTTTGGAAACTGTATACACACAAGAGAGTTGTAACAATCCAATATGAAGGTGTTTGAGCATCAAATGAAACAGAATCAAGGGGATAATCTCGACACAAAATAAAAAGAATCTTAGGAATAACTAAGTAAATGGAAGATCGAAAAGGGGGTGGGGCACCAACATCCGAAATGGGAAAATTCGGCGAGAATGGTACAAGTCGGTGAAAGAGAGACATGACATTAAAAGGTAAGGAAGAAGGGAGGAGCGAGAGAGAGGGGATGATAGGGGAGACGGAAATCATTAACATCAGTATGGTTGTACCATCGAAGAAATCATTTAATAAAATTATTTAGTGAATGTGACACGTGTCCCGTTCGCGGAAAAATAATATTACAACATTTCTGAAAAGATGTATTACAACATTTCTGAAAAGATGTGGCATAATTGGGCCTTTTTATTTTTTGATTATTTTCCCAACACTATAATGAGTTCCTATTAACATCCATACGGTTAGATCGTTGAAAAAATATTATTTGAGTGAATGTGACACGCATCCTGTTCTCGGAAGCAGTACAGTTATTTCTATATTTTTAAAATTATTTCTCGATGATCCAACCGTATGGATGTCAAGTTTTATGTATTTAAGTGATATTTCAAATGTTTCATAAAAATGTATAAATTTATTTGGTTTGAGATTTTAATAGTCAACTAGTGATTTGACTAATAATTCTGAAAAATGTTTCCTCCCAGATTGGTATTTTTATTTTTTTAAAAGTATTTCTCGATGATAGAACATGTCAATATCTATATATTTTAGTGATATTTCAAAATTTTAGAAAAAGATAAATCTATTTTATTTGTGATTTTAAAAGTCAATTATTGATTTGACTAGTATTTCTAACTAGAGTTCGTCTCGAACCGGTGTTTCGATTTTATTAAAATATTTGTCGACGATTCAATCATATGACTCTTAGAATCTATGTATTTTATTGATATTCCAAAAAAAATTAAATTCTTTTCTCGTACAAACATAATTCTTATCTTATAAAAGACCATTAAATTCATATTTTACATTTTTAATCATTGTAGCACAAACAATTTATATGAACTTGTTTAAATTCTTTTCTTATTAATGAAAAAGAAATACGGAGAGACTAAAATGATATAGTGATATATTTTACGTTCATATCATTTACAAATTATATTGTTTGGTGTACATCGTATCATAATATTTGTTTTCTAAAAAAATACAAAAAGTAGCAGATTCATTTCCTACAACTATGGGATAGAAATGAGTTGGCTCGCTAACTACTTTGTCTCAGCGAATTAGAACGTGACAACTATTAAAAATTAAGTGACAAAATTTAGTACACTCTGAATAGTCGGTTGTCGGAGCAGGTTGGTTATGAGTTGGTCGAAAATGATAGTGACGTGCTTGTGGTCCCCAATGCAACTGACAGATGGTCGGTTTTGATGTCATTGGCCGGTTATGAGTTGGTCGGAAAAGAGAGTGTCTTGGATAGTGAGCCCTTATCGTTTCATTAGTGACCAATGTTGGTCGGTTATGACTTTATTGACAAACGATCTAGGTGGTCGGTTGTTTGGATCAGTTATAATATATCATTTCTGACTATTTACCGTTGGTCAGAAATGTTCGTTTTTTTTGTGTGGTGGTTATTGGTTTATACCAATATTTGACTCTAAATATAAATCAATTATTCATTTTGTATTTTTGTTCCAATTCTAGTGTAGCTAATGATGGGATTGGTGTGTTTTTTCTTTGGTTTCATACATAGCTATGGAATCAAATGTATCTAAACCGGACTTCTTCTCTAATAGGCTAATAGGAGAGGAAAACATTTAACGATATACACTAAAGATTTCAGAAATTTAAATTACACAACACAAAATCAGTTAATTCAATTTCTATTTGAAGCCCTTTTTTCTAAATATTTGACACAACACTATTCTTGTGGTAGAATAGTGGCCGAGGGGCGTGTGCAGGTGCTGGCAGTAGATAGATCCCTGATGAGTTACTTCTTGACCTGAATTAGAACTCCCACATTATGCTTTCTGCCATTCAAAAGGTAATAACTTAGAAGTGCTCACCCTTATTATGTACGTACAAAATAATGATTCTTATTAGGTTAGTCAAGATTTTACAAAGTTTTTGAGAAAATGAGCATAAAATAAAAGGTGGTCTTACTTGGTTAGTACCAAATCCTACTAAGCACACCTCTTATGATAATATAAGCACATAACTAAATCCTAATAGAACATAATCAAATGGTAATAGTAGAGCAAATAGAAGATCATACTTGGATAGGGCTAGCTGCAACAAGCGGACCAGCTACCATACCTCCTATAATATAGCCGTTTGTACCTGAAAGTGAGACACTGAATCCACCTGTCCTGCCAGTTTCTGGACTATAGATGAGCCATTTAAGGACACGATTCCAAACTGACCCTGCACTTAATATTTTTAAAATAACAAGTTACAAGTCATTAAAAATATATAGTTTGAATTATATGTATTACTTCAATTTGCATTCGGAGAAACTAACAAACCTAGATAATAATATTCATGCAAGCAATAAATTAGGGTTGAAAGTAGTAGAAAGGAAGATAAGATTCAAACCTGGTAGGTGATTACACTACCCGAAAAACCGGCTTGGGCTGGCTGATCGTGGCCGTAGAAACAGTTCCATTAGAAGAAAGAACACAAATTCCTCTAGGCCCGTTTTAGGTAAGGGACGTGATCTTTAAAATGACATCCTGAAATATTTAATATAATTGATTAAAAAATATATACTAAAAGAACATAAAAAAAATTTGGTATGCATACCTCGCGAGTGTACACTCCATCACATGAGCTTTAAAATATTGTGCAGCAGTGTCTCCATTAACTCACCTTGACAAATGAATAAGTAAAATGCTTTTATTTCCAATAATAATAACTGGCGAAAATAACAAACTCTCATTCCGATAAAGTCATGAGGTATTAATCTTGTTTGCAATATGTTAAAATAGTATTAATGTTACATAATGGTGAAGTGGGTTAAATGTGAATGCAAAGCCTACTTACAAATAAGTATAAAATCGCCCGAAGATAATCTGATGTACCATGAACAATCCTTGGTAAAATCGTCTCCTACAAAAAAAAATGGTTTACACCTATATAGTTACTAACCAGATATATGTATACCTCTCTATTAAGGACGGTAATAATACAATTAGACGGGCATCAAAGTAAAAATTATATCATTTATGCACACGTACTATTTGAATTTTAAGAAATCACTCAAAATGAATGGTACAGGTCAGATGGAAAGAAGCTAGTAAAGTAACTTTGAATCATGGAGAGGAAGTAACAGATTTAACGTAAATAGATATAAATGCATCTATATTCATAGTTAGCAAAATGAAATATAACCTGACTTCAAATCAAATGTGACCTTCCATGTAACCCCTCCTGGATCTTCTAGTTGGTCTACAAAACCAATCATTCTGCTGCTATTACCCAAGAAGCCAGAGGGAGGGAGGGAGGGAGGGAGGGAGGGAGAGAGAGAGAGAGGTTTAATGTTTATTGTGAATTGCCAGTAATGTATATATAGAGGTCGGCTGAGGAAACGAGGAAGTTGGGAACTGTTACTCCTAATAACCTCCCTCCTGAGTTGGATACTGAGAAAACTAGAAAGTTAGGAACAGTTACTCAGAGTAACCTCCTCCTGAGTTGGATACAGGTGTACACACAGAAATATCTATCCTTGAAACAGCTGTCCCTATACCTTTTTTAAATACTTTATAATATCTTTTCTAAAAAATTATTATAATTCCATCATTTACTTGAAATAACTTGATTTTAAATTCAACCAGTCATACAAATTTATAATCCCATCCATTTAATTTAAATAACTTGATTCTAAATTCATCGTCGTGCTTGTACTTTTTACGAGCTAGTCCTTAAATATTAGCGAACTCATAAACCTTTTGTAAGTATAATGGGTGTCTAATTTGAATTTGGGATATTACTTTGTTATTTCTTGTTTAATATATCTTAATATACGCACTTTATATTAATATTAACAATATAAATTAATAAAAAAGCAAACAAATAAAGTAATAGAAAATAAGTTGGGCCAAAAATACTTTCTTATTAACCTAACACGTACTTTAACACCCTTAATAAATTCAATGGGCTTTTATGCTCATTTTACCATACAGCTCATTATGTGCCCATTTGACTTAGTTTAAAAAATCGATACGAGTGTTTTTTTTTTGAAAGTAAGTTATTTTTTTCTAAAAAATCAGGAGATTATACATCAACTCTGCTCTTACTTCTATCTCAAACGATTGTATTGGTGCGATATAGCATCTCCTATTTTAGTTAGTAATAGAAATTGAATCTAAACATTATCTAGTGGCAATCTGAATGAGCAAGTGAGTGACAGGGTTCTTCATGGCAAACTAATTGCAGTGCAGGGTTTTGTGTAACCTATTTATATTTCCGTATTGAGAAAGAGATTTTGTTGGTCGGTCTAAGGGCGTTGCTTTTGCTCAATTTGTATGTTGTGAAGCTATTGTCGTGAACTTTTTTGAAGTCTAAACTTTAACATCAAACAAGGTCACTTTCTGCCAACCGAGCACAACTTGAGGAAAATGATCATTTCTTACAACTGCATTTTCAAGAGAAATGTTCCATCTAGCAATATAATGAGCTATTTTTTAGGTCTTCTCACTCGGAAAAACCACTTTAGATTTTCAAAATTGTCATGGTGAATTTTTCGGAATAGTAATGTAAGTCGTAAAATAGAAAATGGCCGTTGTTTTAGCTAAATACGAATTTAGATAAACATGATTGCAATTCAACAATTATTGTGGTGCATTTGTTGCATGTTATTTTGTATATACATAACTCGGATTATTCAATTAATAATTAATAAGTTAAATATTTTTATTGGATATAAATCAAAATATGTATAAACACAAGAGTACGGTAAACTCCGTGTTCATTTATTTTAGTGATGGATCATACAAACTGTAAGAGATAAAAACTAACGTACATACATGCAGAATTTTAAACAGACTTATCACCTAAGGTGGCCACTAAAGGCGACTAAAAACCAGGAGCCACTACCTCATTTATGTCCCCTTCTTTCCTAATAAAACTGAACTTCTCTACACCTATTCAAACTCCAACTAACACTACTGTTACAGCTGACTTATTCAAAACTAAAATAAACATGTTTAAATTAATATTTTTCCAACAATTTTAAACCTATTTATGATCAATATTGTATTATTTTACATTTTTCAAAATATAACATTAAATGATAAATGGACCGGCACAAAAAAGGAGAATGTTACTCTAAAATTATAAGTTAAGTTGACACAGGAAGCAATGGATAAACGTAGAATTAGATTAAACACTCGCCACTTTAAGTAATCCTCATTAGAGTAGAGATAAAAGCAATCTCAACCTAAGAGATAAGAGTATGAAGAACAATGTACTCGAAATAAATGTTGACCTTTTGCTTTCTAGACTTGGAGAACCCATAAATATAGTTAATATCATTCTTAAGCACTTACTAATACATTGAACTAGTCTAGGAAATGATAAGAACAAAAGAAGAATCGTTAATGCAAATATTTATCCCAGAAATGTGCCATTCTGGACAGCTTGACGGCTTCTGACTAAAAATGGGATAACTTCATGTAGAAAATGTTTTTTCCGAACTGTAAATTTATCTGAAAACTAGACTTCGATACCTTTCCAATGGTATATCACACTGCACCTAGAACCTTTCAGATCAAATCAATTTATTCTGCCAACTTGGCTCAAAAACAGCCTCGGAATTCTGGTTTTCGGTGTCATTAAGTAAATTAATTAAATTATTTACCTTTAATGAGTCATGGAAAGATGAAAAAGTTTTTGGTTTAAATATTTTTTAAGACCTCATATACCACAACTACTATTATGTTTATTAGTTTATAACGCGTGCAAAACACATGTATTTTGAAATATTTTAAATTTTTAAATTTTTATGACGAAATAAAATTGAATATAACCGTTATTTATATAATTTTACCTTAATTTATAATTTCATAACAAATATACCAAATGTTAGTATGATATATTTTAATAAATGTCAATTTTAATATGTTATGGGTGAGACTAATCCACGATGTAAGAGTACCTTGAGGGGTCATCCCTATGGGGATATCCTGAAACGTGCTCCACTAGAAGATCCAGAATAGCACCTTCATTTTGCAAGTCGTATTTATCATGGTGAACTTTTTTTGTTTCAAAACACGGTCATTTCTATGATTTGTATACATACCTACTTCAAATGAAGTTTGAATAGATACATCTATGTTACCACAATTCTTGTTGTCAGTCGGGTGAGTAGAGAACAACAGATTTTGGCAAAACTTTGGAAACTGTATACACACAAGAGAGTTGTAACAATCCAATATGAAGGTGTTTGAGCATCAAATGAAACAGAATCAAGGGGATAATCTCGACACAAAATAAAAAGAATCTTAGGAATAACTAAGTAAATGGAAGATCGAAAAGGGGGTGGGGCACCAACATCCGAAATGGGAAAATTCGGCGAGAATGGTACAAGTCGGTGAAAGAGAGACATGACATTAAAAGGTAAGGAAGAAGGGAGGAGCGAGAGAGAGGGGATGATAGGGGAGACGGAAATCATTAACATCAGTATGGTTGTACCATCGAAGAAATCATTTAATAAAATTATTTAGTGAATGTGACACGTGTCCCGTTCGCGGAAAAATAATATTACAACATTTCTGAAAAGATGTATTACAACATTTCTGAAAAGATGTGGCATAATTGGGCCTTTTTATTTTTTGATTATTTTCCCAACACTATAATGAGTTCCTATTAACATCCATACGGTTAGATCGTTGAAAAAATATTATTTGAGTGAATGTGACACGCATCCTGTTCTCGGAAGCAGTACAGTTATTTCTATATTTTTAAAATTATTTCTCGATGATCCAACCGTATGGATGTCAAGTTTTATGTATTTAAGTGATATTTCAAATGTTTCATAAAAATGTATAAATTTATTTGGTTTGAGATTTTAATAGTCAACTAGTGATTTGACTAATAATTCTGAAAAATGTTTCCTCCCAGATTGGTATTTTTATTTTTTTAAAAGTATTTCTCGATGATAGAACATGTCAATATCTATATATTTTAGTGATATTTCAAAATTTTAGAAAAAGATAAATCTATTTTATTTGTGATTTTAAAAGTCAATTATTGATTTGACTAGTATTTCTAACTAGAGTTCGTCTCGAACCGGTGTTTCGATTTTATTAAAATATTTGTCGACGATTCAATCATATGACTCTTAGAATCTATGTATTTTATTGATATTCCAAAAAAAATTAAATTCTTTTCTCGTACAAACATAATTCTTATCTTATAAAAGACCATTAAATTCATATTTTACATTTTTAATCATTGTAGCACAAACAATTTATATGAACTTGTTTAAATTCTTTTCTTATTAATGAAAAAGAAATACGGAGAGACTAAAATGATATAGTGATATATTTTACGTTCATATCATTTACAAATTATATTGTTTGGTGTACATCGTATCATAATATTTGTTTTCTAAAAAAATACAAAAAGTAGCAGATTCATTTCCTACAACTATGGGATAGAAATGAGTTGGCTCGCTAACTACTTTGTCTCAGCGAATTAGAACGTGACAACTATTAAAAATTAAGTGACAAAATTTAGTACACTCTGAATAGTCGGTTGTCGGAGCAGGTTGGTTATGAGTTGGTCGAAAATGATAGTGACGTGCTTGTGGTCCCCAATGCAACTGACAGATGGTCGGTTTTGATGTCATTGGCCGGTTATGAGTTGGTCGGAAAAGAGAGTGTCTTGGATAGTGAGCCCTTATCGTTTCATTAGTGACCAATGTTGGTCGGTTATGACTTTATTGACAAACGATCTAGGTGGTCGGTTGTTTGGATCAGTTATAATATATCATTTCTGACTATTTACCGTTGGTCAGAAATGTTCGTTTTTTTTGTGTGGTGGTTATTGGTTTATACCAATATTTGACTCTAAATATAAATCAATTATTCATTTTGTATTTTTGTTCCAATTCTAGTGTAGCTAATGATGGGATTGGTGTGTTTTTTCTTTGGTTTCATACATAGCTATGGAATCAAATGTATCTAAACCGGACTTCTTCTCTAATAGGCTAATAGGAGAGGAAAACATTTAACGATATACACTAAAGATTTCAGAAATTTAAATTACACAACACAAAATCAGTTAATTCAATTTCTATTTGAAGCCCTTTTTTCTAAATATTTGACACAACACTATTCTTGTGGTAGAATAGTGGCCGAGGGGCGTGTGCAGGTGCTGGCAGTAGATAGATCCCTGATGAGTTACTTCTTGACCTGAATTAGAACTCCCACATTATGCTTTCTGCCATTCAAAAGGTAATAACTTAGAAGTGCTCACCCTTATTATGTACGTACAAAATAATGATTCTTATTAGGTTAGTCAAGATTTTACAAAGTTTTTGAGAAAATGAGCATAAAATAAAAGGTGGTCTTACTTGGTTAGTACCAAATCCTACTAAGCACACCTCTTATGATAATATAAGCACATAACTAAATCCTAATAGAACATAATCAAATGGTAATAGTAGAGCAAATAGAAGATCATACTTGGATAGGGCTAGCTGCAACAAGCGGACCAGCTACCATACCTCCTATAATATAGCCGTTTGTACCTGAAAGTGAGACACTGAATCCACCTGTCCTGCCAGTTTCTGGACTATAGATGAGCCATTTAAGGACACGATTCCAAACTGACCCTGCACTTAATATTTTTAAAATAACAAGTTACAAGTCATTAAAAATATATAGTTTGAATTATATGTATTACTTCAATTTGCATTCGGAGAAACTAACAAACCTAGATAATAATATTCATGCAAGCAATAAATTAGGGTTGAAAGTAGTAGAAAGGAAGATAAGATTCAAACCTGGTAGGTGATTACACTACCCGAAAAACCGGCTTGGGCTGGCTGATCGTGGCCGTAGAAACAGTTCCATTAGAAGAAAGAACACAAATTCCTCTAGGCCCGTTTTAGGTAAGGGACGTGATCTTTAAAATGACATCCTGAAATATTTAATATAATTGATTAAAAAATATATACTAAAAGAACATAAAAAAAATTTGGTATGCATACCTCGCGAGTGTACACTCCATCACATGAGCTTTAAAATATTGTGCAGCAGTGTCTCCATTAACTCACCTTGACAAATGAATAAGTAAAATGCTTTTATTTCCAATAATAATAACTGGCGAAAATAACAAACTCTCATTCCGATAAAGTCATGAGGTATTAATCTTGTTTGCAATATGTTAAAATAGTATTAATGTTACATAATGGTGAAGTGGGTTAAATGTGAATGCAAAGCCTACTTACAAATAAGTATAAAATCGCCCGAAGATAATCTGATGTACCATGAACAATCCTTGGTAAAATCGTCTCCTACAAAAAAAAATGGTTTACACCTATATAGTTACTAACCAGATATATGTATACCTCTCTATTAAGGACGGTAATAATACAATTAGACGGGCATCAAAGTAAAAATTATATCATTTATGCACACGTACTATTTGAATTTTAAGAAATCACTCAAAATGAATGGTACAGGTCAGATGGAAAGAAGCTAGTAAAGTAACTTTGAATCATGGAGAGGAAGTAACAGATTTAACGTAAATAGATATAAATGCATCTATATTCATAGTTAGCAAAATGAAATATAACCTGACTTCAAATCAAATGTGACCTTCCATGTAACCCCTCCTGGATCTTCTAGTTGGTCTACAAAACCAATCATTCTGCTGCTATTACCCAAGAAGCCAGAGGGAGGGAGGGAGGGAGGGAGGGAGGGAGAGAGAGAGAGAGGTTTAATGTTTATTGTGAATTGCCAGTAATGTATATATAGAGGTCGGCTGAGGAAACGAGGAAGTTGGGAACTGTTACTCCTAATAACCTCCCTCCTGAGTTGGATACTGAGAAAACTAGAAAGTTAGGAACAGTTACTCAGAGTAACCTCCTCCTGAGTTGGATACAGGTGTACACACAGAAATATCTATCCTTGAAACAGCTGTCCCTATACCTTTTTTAAATACTTTATAATATCTTTTCTAAAAAATTATTATAATTCCATCATTTACTTGAAATAACTTGATTTTAAATTCAACCAGTCATACAAATTTATAATCCCATCCATTTAATTTAAATAACTTGATTCTAAATTGATGGTCGTGCTTGTACATTTTACGAGCGAGTCCTTAAACATTAGCGAACTCATAAACCTTTTGTAAGTATAATGGGTGTCTAATTTGAATTTGGGATATTACTTTGTTATTGCTTGTTTAATATATCTTAATATACCCACTTTATATAAAGATTAACAATATAAATTAATAAAAAAGCAAACAAAGAAAGTAATAGAAAATAAGTTGGGCCAAAAGTACTTTCTTATTAACCTAACACGTACTTTAACACCCTTAATAAATTCAATGGGCTTTTATGCTCATTTTACCAAACAGCCCATTATGTGCCCATTTGACTTAGTTTAAAAAATAGATAAGAGTGCTTTTTTTTTTTGGAAAATAAGTTATTTTTTTCTAAAAAATCAGGAGATAATACATCAACTCTGCTCTTACTTCTATCTCAACTCTTACTTCTATCTCAAACGATTGTATTGGTGGGATAAAGCATATCCTATTTTAGTTAGTAATAGAAATTGAATCTAAACATTGTCTAGTGGCCATCTGAATGAGCAAGTGAGTGACAGGGTTCTTCATGGCAAACTAATTGAGTGCAGGGTTTTGTGTAACCTATATATATTTCCCTATTGAGAAAGAGATTTTGTTGGTCGGTCTAAGGGCGTTGCTTTTGCTCAATTTTTATGTTGTGAAGCTATTTTCATGAACTTTTTTGAAGTCTAAACTTTAACATCAAACAATGTCACTTTCGGCCAACCGAGCACAACTTGAGGAAAATGTACATTTCTTACAAGTGCATTTTCAAGAGAAATGTTCCATCTAGCAATATAATGAGCTATTTTTTAGGTCTTCTCACTCGGAAAAACCACTTTAGATTTTCAAAATTGCCATGGTGAATTTTTCGGAATAGTAATGTAAGTCGTAAAATAGAAAATGGCTGTTGTTTTAGCTAAATACGAATTTAGATAAACATGATTGCAATTCAACAATTATTGTGGTGCATTTGTTGCATGTTATTTTTTCATATACATAACTCGGATTATTCAATTAATAATTAATAAATTAAATATTTTTATTGGATATAAATAAAAATATGTATAAACACAAGAATACCGTAAACTCCGTTTATTTATTTTACTGATGGATCATACAAACCATAAGAGATAAAAACTAAGGTACATACATGCAGAATTTTAAAACACTTATCACCTAAGGTGGCCACTATTCAAAACTAAAATAAACATGTTTAAATTAATATTTTTCCAACAATTTTAAACCTATTTATGATCAATATTGTATTTGTTTACATTTTTCAAAATGTAACATTAAATGATAAATGGACGCGCACAAAAAAGGAGAATGTTATTGTAAAATTTTACACTAGCCACTTTAAGGAATCCTCATTAGAGTTGAGATAAGAGCAATCTCAACTTAAGAGATAACAGTATCAAGAACAATGTACTAGAAATAAATGCTGACCTTTTTCTTTCTAGACTTGGAGAACCCATAAATATAGTTAATATCATTCTTAAGCACTTACTAATACATTGAACTAGTCTAGGAAATTATAAGAACAAAATAAGAATCGTTAATGCAAATATTTATCCCAGAAATGTGCGATTCTGGACATCTTGACGGCTTCTGACTAAAAATGGGATAACTTCATGTAGAAAATGTTTTTTCCGAACTGTAAATTTATGTGAAAACTAGACTTCGATACCTTTCTAATGGTATATCACACTGCACCTAGAACCTTTCAGATCAAATCAGTTTATTCTGCCAACTTGGCTCAAAAACAGCCTCGGAATTCTGGTTTTCGGTGCCATTAAGTAAATTAATTAAATTATTTACCTTTAATGATTCATGGAAAGATGAAAAAGTTTTTGGTTTAAATTTTTTTTAAGACCTCATATACCACAACTACTATTATGTTTATTAGTTTATAACGCGTGCAAAACACATGTATTTTGCAATATTTTAAATTTTAAATTTTTATGACGAAATAAAATTGAATATAACCGTTATTTTTATATAATTTTACCTTAATTTATAATTTCATAACAAATATACCAAATGTTAGTATGATATATTTTAATAAATGTCAATTTTAATATGTTATGGGTGAGACTAATCCACCGTGTCATCCCCGTGGGGATATCCTGAAAGGTGCTCCACTAGAAGATCCGGAATAACACCTTCATTTTGCAAGTCGTATTTATCATGGTGAACTTCTTTTTGTTTCAAAACACGGTCATTTCTGTGATTTGTATACATACCTACTTCAAATGAAGTTTGAATAGATACATCTATGTTACCACAATTCTTGTTGTCACTCGGGTGAGTAGAGAACAACAGATTTTGGCAAAACTGCATATTTGGAAACTGTAGACAGACAAGATAGTTATAACAATCCAATATGAAGGTGTTTGAGCATCAAATGAAACAGAATCAAGGGGATAAATCTCGACACGAAATAAAAAGAATCTTAGGAATAACCAAGGAAATGGAAGAACGAAAAGGGGGTGGGGCACCAACATCCGAAATGGAAAATTCGGCGAGAATGGTACAAGTTGGTGAGAGAGAGACATGACATTAAAAGGTAAGGAAGAAGGGAGGAGAAAGAAGGGAGGAGCAAGAGAGAGGGGATGATAGGGTAGAGGGAAAGAGGAGAGGGAGTCTAGGGTTAATAGGAGGAAGAGGACAAGAAGAGAAAAGGGAGAGAAAAGGAGTATTGACTCTAACTGATTTTTTCGGGTAAGAGAAACTTTTCAATGTTTATATTTAGTGGACTATATACATATTACATAAAAAATATGTACGTAAAGATTGAGTTATTGAACAAAATAATGTTGTTCAAGCCATAAACTCATGTTTTAAACAAATAAAAATATCCTTTACAATTTTAAATTCAACTGTACTTGATGTTCGACGAGTACTTTGGCTTAATGAGGTGAATCATACTAATTAAGATGTGTCTTATTAGAGCCTAAATGCAAACTCAAATCACTAGAACCTCTAGTGAACTTCTAGTGTTGACTGGCCGATTATCCGCAGGCAATCGCTGGTACGAGAAGGATACCCGGTCAAATTAGTATCCTCGAAGATGGTTTCATTCCCAAAGGGAGTGCACTTATAGGTTTTAAGTATGAGTACAACAGTGTGTCCCGTTCTTGATAGTCTTTGTAGATCGTTACTCTGGTGTGTTATTATGGTTAAAACTACCATTGAAATTCAATAATAAAAATATATGGGGTCTTTAAATCCACTAATAATCTCGATCAGAGTCCTTTCGTTGTAATCCACTTGTCTCTACCTAGGGTCTATGAAAGGCATATAAAATAGCCTATTTGTAATTCGAGGATTCTACTCAACTTAAACTAGGATGTAATAAGTAAATTTTAGATTAAAGGTCACAGGAATCTCAAGAGTTTTATCTGTCAAGAGATTGAAGATTAAAGTCATCTACAGACTTGAAGTTATTCTACATTGAAAGAAGTTCAATTTATTGTTCAAGTCTCAGTGAAGTATTCAAGAAAGTGGATTTACTACAGTGACAGAGATTTCCACTTGGTGACAGAAGAAGTACAGGATACTGAGTTTATTCAAAGCTAAAGAAAAGAAGCCACAGCTTTAAATGTTTTAAAGATGAAGAATTATCATTGAAGTCAGTTATTCATGAAACCAGACAGTGCATCGAATGACGACATCAATCAGTGGAATTAAATCATCTATATTCAGTGGTTTTCAGAAGATAGAGGAATGCAAGGATTCTGAGTTATCTTCTTTGATTTATTAATTTAATTTAATTAATAAATTAATTCTATCAGAATTAATTTATTTATTAAATTAATTAAGTTAGTTGTTTAAATTATTTATTAACTGAATTCTATAAAAGAATTAATTTAATCTATAATTTAATCTAACTAATTAAATTAAAAGGATTTTCTGAAATTAAACTGGTATGACCTGGTTTAGAAACTCGGTATGACCTCTTACAAAAGCTCGGTATGACCTCTTTGAATAGCTCGGTATGACCTAATCCTAGGTTCTACTGACTCATTTAAAAGGTCATAACTAAGTCATTTTTAAAGGTCATACAAATTGCTTTTCAGGTTCTACTAATTAGTTGGTCGAAAAACTTGAGGTCATACCGAACTTACTCTGCAAGTTCTATTGCTGAAGCTAGGTTCTACCGAGCTTTAGTGTCAGGTCATACAAGTATCTTTTATAATTAATCAGGTCATATTGATTAATTAAAAAGGTGATACATGCTTTCTGTTTTGTATTAATCCGAGGCAGTGCAGACAAAGAAAAATAGACTTGTATTATCAAAGCACACAGACATTTCTCTCAAGAACAAAGGAAGAAGCCATTTGATCTCATTTCTTCTCAAGCAATTAATTCTAGTTTGTATTGTTAAATCCAAACCACTAGAAGTTGATTACTTGTATTGCTTTGATTATCTAGCGGATTTTTATCCCTAGAATTTATCTCGAACTTGCTTTTAGCATTCGATCTTTTTATTACAAATATTAGAAAAGTTCATGTCGAATTTATTCTAAATTTGTATTAATTAGTTTGAGATAAATACTTTGTAATCCTTATTGTATTTGCAACACCCTCCAAGTTTAATATATGTTATATTTAACTTGAATCTTGTTTCATTTATATTCCGCATTAATTTGTTCTTAATTGTTAAATTATTCAAAGGACAAATTTCGATAAAACGGTATAGTTTGTATTCAACCCCCCTTCTACAAACTTATCAGGACCTAACAATTGGTATCAGAGCCTTTTGATTGATATACAAATCAAAGATCCAATTGTTTTGAGATTTTTCTTAAACTCTGATTTTTTATTATTCCTAAAAATCTCAAAAGATGTCTACTACACAGAAAGTGGGTACAGTCAAAATCCCAATGTTCAGCAAGGAGCATTATCCAATGTGGAAGAAGAAAATGCTCCTATTTCTTAAGGTTGCAAATCCTAAATACATTGGTATGCTGAAGAATGGTCCCAAAGTCCCTATGATTGTTGAGGAAGAGATAACAGTGGATAATGTTGTTACTAGGGTTGCTAGTATGTACCCTAAAGATCCCAAGGAATACACTCCTGATGAGAAAGAGGATGTTACCTTGGATTCCTGTCTTCAGTTGATCCTTATTGATTGTCTTGATCCTATCATGCATAATTAATCATAGAGAATATGCTGGAAATCAATGAGGGGACAGAGGAAGTTAGGGAGAATATGCTGGAAATTCTCACCTCACAATATGAGCATTTCAGATCAAACCCTGGTGAAGGTATCTCTCAGGTTTTTGAGAGATACAACAAATTAATCAATGATCTGAATCTCAATGGGAAGCACTACACCAACAAGGAGATTAACAAGAAGTTCCTTCTTACACTTCCACCTCATTTGGAGCACAAAATATCGGCCATTAGAGAAGCAAGAGATATGAATGAGATTGCTTTGGAGAGATTGTATGGTGTTCTGAAGACCTATGAGCTGGAGCAGATTCAACAAAGGGAGCTGTATAGAACTGGGAAGATTGTTAGTACTTCTACTGCACTGGCTGCTGAAGTCCCACAGAAACTGGAAGTGAAGGCTGTTCAACCTTCCAGTTCTAACATGAATGTTATTGATGCTGAATATGGATTAACATCCATTGATCAATCTGGTGGTGACTTCTATTCTTTAGAAGAACTTGATCAGCTGGAGGATGGTGATTTGGATTTGATAGTCAGGAAGTTTGGGAAGTTCAGATTCAAGAGGAATCCCAATCTTAAGTTCAGGCCCAGATTTCAGAGAGGTGGATCTTCCTCTTCAAGTAGCACAAGGGGTGGCTACAAAACTGGAACTGTGGAAAGGAGCACAATCAGATGCTACAATTGCAATGAGTTGGGTCACTTTGCTACTGAATGTAAAAAGCCAAAGCAGGTGACAAGGAACTCATTTGATTCTAGCAAGAAGAATAAGATTGGGAAAGCTTATGTTGCTGAAGGAAAGAGTTGGGATGACACTGACAGTGATGAAGAAGCATGTGAGATTGGGAATCTTGCACTCATGGCAATAGGAGACAAACTCTTTGATTCCATGTTTTCTTCACCCAACATGTCTAAGGTAAAGTTCACTTATACTGAAATGATTCGTCATCTTGGTGATACTTTAAGTTGTGCACGCACTGAAAATGATAAAATAATTCTTTTAAACACAAATCTTGAAAAGGAAATAAAAGAATTAAAACTAGTGCATATCAATCAAGATGAACTTACTAATAATGTAGCAGTTCTTGAGAAAAGGGTTAAATTGTATCAACAACTGGAAACCATTCTCAAAGATCAGATTAGTGAGCTTAAGACCAAAGATAATGCCTATTACAACTCTTGTAAGACGGCTAAAGAGATTCTTAATAAACAAGCGGTTGGTAATCATGTCAGTATAGGTTATGATTATAATGAGGCCATTGGATTGCTTGGAATTAATTCCCCTTGTAGAGTCAGATCTGAAGGAAGGGGTGTTCCATATGTGCTTAAGGGTATTGAAACACCCTTCTGTAAGGAGTCCGTAGCAGAACCTCTAAATGAAGACTCTATCATCATTGCAGAGGAGATTCGTGAAGAAGATATTGCTTTGGAAGTTGAACAATCCAAAAAGTGTATATCTGATATTCCAATCAAAGTTGCTTCAACTAAAAAGACTAAATCAGATATCCATAAGTTGGATCAAAACAACTGTAGAACTAACATGCCTCCTGTTAATTCTTCTCATAAAGCATGTGGTGTGATTAATTGCATGTCTTGTGCTTTCAATATTATGTATGCTTATTTTAATAGTAAGCATGTATCTAGTGATAAGACTGCTCCACGTCAACATGTTAATAATAAGAAGCATGTTAAAGCAAATACTACTAGTCCTCCTCAGACTAGAGTGGATTCATTTATCCCTAAGCCTACTCAGAAATGTGTTAAGGCTGGCTATAAATGGAAACGCTCTTATGTGAAAGAGGTTGAAGTAGTTTTAGCTAAAAATGTTGTTTTGCCTGACAAAGGCCAGTTCTTTAAGTACGCCGGACCCAATCAATTTTGGGCTCCGAAGAAGGTCTAATCAATTTGATATTGCAGGGAGTTAAACAGGTAAGTCGTGTTATATGGATTCTTGACAGTGGTTGTTCAAGGCATATGACCGGAGATAGAGCCCTGCTATCAGATTTGGTTGAGAAAACTGGCCCAGTAGTAACCTTTGGAGATAACAGCAAGGGTATTACGAAAGGATATGGCTGTTTGAAGTACGGAAATGTTATCATTGAAGATGTTTCATTTGTGGAAGGTCTGAAGTTCAATCTTCTCAGCATCAGTCATTTATGTGACAGAGGATATGATGTTTCCTTTGAAAGAGAGAAGTGTCAGATCCTTCACAAGAAGAATGGAAAGCCTGCTCTTCAAGGAGTAAGGAAAGGTGACTTGTTCATAGCTGATCTGAACTCGGGATTCAAAGATGAAGTTAATTGTTTTTATGCTAAAGCTTCATCAGATGATAGTTGGCTATGGCACAAGAAGATGTCTCACCTTAACTTCAAAACCATGAACTCTTTAGTCAAGAGGGAATTGGTTAGAGGTTTGCCTCAGATGGAATTTACACAGGAAGGACTGTGTGAGGCATGTCAGAAAGGAAAGTCAAAGAAAGCTTCTCACAAGGGCACTGATACATCATTAGTAACTGAACCTCTTCAGCTACTGCACATGGATTTGTTTGGTCCAGTTAATGTGATGTCCATGTCAAAGAAACAATATGCACTTGTGATTGTTGATGACTATTCAAAATATACATGGGTTTTATTCCTACATTCCAAGGATGAGACCCCATACCTGGTGATTGGCCATATAAAGTTGATTGAGCTGGATTCTAGATTCCCTGTTAGAGCCATAAGGTCAGATAATGGTACTGAATTCAAGAATGCCATTCTAAATGATTTTTGTGCTGATAAAGGAATAACAAGACAGTATTCTGCCCCTAGAACTCCTCAACAAAATGGAGTAGTGGAAAGAAAGAATCGTACATTGATTGAAGCTGCAAGGACTATGTTAAGTGAGTCCAAACTTCCAACGTACTTTTGGGCTGAAGCAGCTAATACAGCTTGTTATACTCAGAATCGAACTTTAATCAACAAGGACTTAATGAAGACTCCGTATGAGATCATGAACAACAAGAAACCAACTGTCAAGTACTTTCATGTATTTGGAGCAAAATGCTTTGTGCTTATAGATGACAATGTGAAACGTGGCAAGTTTGATGCTAAGGCACAAGAAGCTATTTTTGTTGGTTATTCCAGAAGATCTTACAGGGTCTACTTGGTTGGCAGTCACACTGTAAAGGAAAGTGTCAATGTTACGTTTGATGACACTACATTCCCTAATATCCAAACAGAAGATTCATCTGAGGAAATGAAGTTTGATAACTTGCCAGGCTCAGATTCAGATAATGAAGCCCCACCTGAAGTTATTGCTGGTAATGATAATAACAATGATGGTAATGATCATGGTGATGGTGGTGGAAACACTGGTAACAATGGAGATACCACTAACACTGGAGAAGAATCATCAAGGCAATCAAGCAACAACTCAGGGGGAGCAAATGAAGGATCAACTAGTCACTCACAACATCAAAGTGAAATTCAAGGCGAATCATCAAGATCAAATCTTCCAAGACAGACTGTATGGAATAGAGCTCATCCTTTTGAGCTGATCATTGGTGATCCAGATGTTGGAGTTAAGACTAGAAGTGCAACTCAGAATGAATGTCATTTTTCAGCATTTCTATCTAAAATGGAGCCAAAGAAAACTGAGGAAGCACTGACTGATCCAGATTGGGTGATTGCTATGCAAGATGAACTCAATCAGTTTGAACAACAGCAAGTCTGGAAGCTGGTACCCAGGCCAAAGAACAGGAAAGTAGTTGGTACTAGATGGGTATTCAGGAACAAGCTAGATGAGGATGGCATTATTACAAGGAACAAGGCAAGACTGGTTGCACAAGGGTATTCTCAAGCTGAAGGCATTGATTATGATGAAACCTATGCACCAGTGGCTAGACTTGAGGCCATCAGGATGTTCTTAGCATTTGCGGCTTATTCCAATTTTAAAGTCTATCAAATGGATGTTAAGAGTGCATTCCTGAATGGTGAGCTTGATGAAGAAGTGTATGTGGAACAGCCCCCTGGCTTTGAAAATCAGGAGCTGCTGGACTTTGTGTACTTTCTCTTCAAGGCTATCTATGGTCTCAAACAAGCCCCAAGAAAATGGTATGCCACTCTCTCTGGTTTTCTTTTAGAAAATGGTTTTGTTAGAGGTATCATAGACAAAACTCTTTTTTCAAAGAAACACAAAAGTGATATGATATTAGTCCAAGTCTATGTGGATGACATCATATTTGGGTCTACTAATGATAATCTCTGTAAGAGATTTGCTGAGCTTATGCAGAGTAAGTTTGAAATGAGTATGATGGGTGAGCTGAAGTTCTTTCTTGGATTGCAAGTAAGTCAAAGGACAAATGGTATATTTATTTGTCAATCCAAGTATCTTAAAGAACTCCTCAAGAAGTATCACATGGAGGATTCAACATCAGCAAGGACTCCATCTTCAATAGCCATCAAACTTGGAGCTTCTGACAAATCTATCAAGGTAGATGATAAAAGCTACAGAGGTATGATTGGCTCCTTACTCTATCTCACTGCTAGTAGACCAGATATTATGTATGCTACATGCTTGTGTGCAAGGTTCCAAGTGGACCCTAGAGATGTACATCTCGTTGCTGTTAAAAGAATCTTGAGATATCTTAAGGGTACACCTAATCTAGGTATCTGGTACCCTAAAGATTCTGGTTTTAATCTTGTTGGATATACAGATTCTGATTATGCAGGTAGTGTTGTGGATAGAAAGAGTACCTCTGGGAGTTGTCAATTCCTAGGAGGTAGGTTGATTTCCTGGTATAGCAAGAAACAACAAACAGTTTCCAATTCAACAGCAGAAGCTGAATATATTGCTGCTGCAAGCTGTTGTGCTCAGATCTGATGGATTAGGAATCAATTAAAGGACTATGGCTTTGCATTAGACAAAATTCCTATTTTGTGTGATAATACAAGTGCCATAGCAATCTCCAACAACCCTGTGCAGCACTCGAGAACGAAGCACATTGATATCAGGTATCATTTTATCAGAGAGCATGTCATGAATGGAACTGTGGAGTTACACTTTGTACCCACAGAAGAACAGACTGCAGATATATTCACTAAATCTGTTGACGAATCCACATTTATCAAGTTAGTTGGTAAATTGGGTATGTTAAACAGTCTTAGTGATTAACAATATCTCTGTCATGTTTGTTCTTTCAAAATCATTTTCTCTTGCTGATATTGAATGATATATTTTGCCAATTCTTGTTTAGAGTAAAGCTTGTTAATTTAAATATTCTGAATAATTTATTTTCTTTAAAAATATTTTTCTCATTTTTTTAAAAATGGAGAAATTTATTTTTATTGAAAAATTATTTATTTAGAATCATTTAAGTTAGCTTCAGATTGTAAATATTGTTGTTTAAATATTTATGCAAGTTTATATTATTTTTATGCACCTCTACATTTTTCTGTATAGTTATTGCATGTAAACAGTCGCCTGTAAATATTTTTTTTATATATATTATTTTAGTTTATTATTATTATTTATTATCTTTTATTTTCTATTTGTCTTAGTTGTTTTTAATAAATATATTGTATATATTATTTCTGATCTAGCTCTTGCTTAGCTAGAAATTCAGTGTCAAATCTAATTCAGGTATTACTTTCTATCTCTCAATCCACTTCTTTTACTGTTGCTGAACTCAAGTGGTTGTTAGGGCTGACCAAGGGATTGTAGATCCACAATTTCTATCCCAGGTCTTAGAGCCAAACAATGAGTCTACAACTTAATTACTTGACCTCTCAGCCTAAACAGAAATCAAATGTTAAACAAAGAAGTATTTTGATTGATACAGTGAGTGATCCCACAACTTTGCCTCCTATAAAGAAATGCAACATATACTGAGGCATCTGTCAGCCCATCTGTATCCTCTCAATAGGATATGGACTTTGAAATGGCCAATGAACTGTATCTAGAGACATTCTCTCAACAGGATGAATCTATTGAAATTCGCCATAGGGCCATGGAACTTTGTACTGAGTCAAGCACACTCTCATTACTCACAATGGGAGAAAACAATTTCATTAGATGAAACTCAGGACACAGTGAAAGCAGAGCACCTGCAACTGGTTATAGTGCCTACCATTGTTACGGTAGAAGTGCCTTCATAGGCATCTGAGGGAAAATTTGATTCTTTGCCAAATCAAATAGAATCATTTTCTCCCCTCCCAGAGTGAACATCTCTAGCTCCCAAAGGGATTTTCCACTCGCAGATTTATCTGGAGAAAGTGGAAGGCAACTTGGTCAGTCTATCACTGAAGCAATTCAGATTTCAAATCCAAGTGATTTGATAGACATGATTGAGGATCGGGATTTGCGAACTCCCATTGCACCACCACTGACCTCTCTTGAAGAGGCTAGGGTGAGTTTCAATGTAGGTACTGATCAAAAAGGAGCAAACAGACAGCTAATGTTGAGTGATGCGAGTCAAACACTGAGTGAAACACATGCACGTGAGATGAGTGATACATTTACAAGAGAAATTCAAGTGAGTGCACACACAGACACATACACTGCAATGTAGTTAGCTCACATAGCTGATCTACAGGAACATCTATTCAAAACCCAGGCTGATAAAGAAATTTTGCAAGCACAAGTGGTTGAACGGTCTTCTTCTTCCACCTCTGTCAACAATCAGCTGGGACTACTCAAGGAAATTTTGAAGACAAATTTACTTCCCAATATCAACTTCATCAACTATCTCAACTCCTACTAGGTTCAGAGACTCATAAAGTTAAATCTGTAGAGAATTCCTCAACTAAGGGGGAGAAATTTGGAGAATCTAGGAAGAGGGAGCTGAAAAAGATATAAAAGGAAAAGGAGGAGTTTCAGGGGAGTAAAGGAAAGTTAGCTCTGTTTTGTAAATGTTATATGTATAGAGCTTAGGTAAATCAAGACAGGTTCAATGTTATCATATGTTCAGTCTAGAGGAACATCTGTCTTGTATTTATCTTTACTGGTGAAATCTGGAATTGTCATATTTGATCCAGAACTTTCTAGTATTTACTTAGGCTTAAGAGTCTTATCTTTTTCTTGGTTTTAGTTGAGTGATCCTCTAGGTATTTGGTTGTTATTCTCTAACAAACAAATAGGGGGAGATTGAAAGGCATATGCAATAGCCTATTTGTAATTCGAGGATTCTACTCAACTTAAACCAGAATGTAATAAGTAAATATTAGATTAAAGGTCACATGAATCTCAAGAGTTTTATCTGTCAAGAGATTGAAGATTAAAGTCATCTATAGACTTGAAGTTATTCTACATTGAAAGAAGTTCAATTTATTGTTCAAGCCTCAGTGAAGTATTCAAGAAAGTGGATTTACTACAGTGACAGAGATTTCCAGTTGGTGACAGAAGAAGTACAGGATACTGAGTTTATTCAAAGCTAAAGAAAAGAAGCCACAGCTTTAAATGTTTTAAAGATGAAGAATTATCATTGAAGTCAGTTATTCATGAAACCAGACAGTGCATCGAATGACGACATCAATCAGTGGAATTAAATCATCTATATTCAGTGGTTTTCAGAAGATAGAGGAATGCAAGGATTCTGAGTTATCTTTTTTGATTTATTAATTTAATTTAATTAATAAATTAATTCTATCAGAATTAATTTATTTATTAAATTAATTAAGTTAGTTGTTTAAATTATTTATTAACTTAATTCTATAAAAGAATTAATTTAATCTATAATTTAATCTAACTAATTAAATTAAAAGGATTTTCTGAAATTAAACTGGTATGACCTGGTTTAGAAACTCGGTATGACCTCTTACAAAAGCTCGGTATGACCTCTTTGAATAGCTCGGTATGACCTAATCCTAGGTTCTACTGACTCATTCAAAAGGTCATACTAAGTCATTTTTAAAGGTCATACAAATTGCTTTTCAGGTTCTACTAATTAGTTGGTAGAAAAACTTGAGGTCATACCGAACTTACTGTGCAGGTTCTATTGCTGAAGCTAGGTTCTACCGAGCTTTAGTGTCAGGTCATACAAGTATCTTTTATAATTAATCAGGTCATATTGATTAATTAAAAAGGTCATACATGCTTTCTGTTTTGTATTAATCCGAGGCAGTCCAGACAAAGAAAAATAGACTTGTATTATCAAAGCACACAGACATTTCTCTCAAGAACAAACGAAGAAGCCATTTGATCTCATTTCTTCTCAAGCAATTAATTCTAGTTTGTATTGTTAAATCCAAACCACTAGAAGTTGATTACTTGTATTGCTTTGATTATCTAGCGGATTTTTATCCCTAGAATTTATCTCGAACTTGCTTTTAACATTCGATCTTTTTATTACAAATATTAGAAAAGTTCATGTCGAATTTATTCTAAATTTGTATTAATTAGTTTGAGATAAATACTTTGTAATCCTTATTGTATTTGCAACACCCTTCAAGTTTAATATATGTTATATTTAACTTGAATCTTGTTTCATTTATATTCCGCATTAATTTGTTCTTAATTGTTAAATTATTCAAAGGACAAATTTCGATAAAACGGTATAGTTTGTATTCAACCCCCCTTCTACAAACTTATCAGGACCTAACAGTCTACATGTAAATCTGAGATACGAAACTATTCTAAACCATCCCATCTATTCAACCCTCAATTTTGCCACAATGGTGTCATGATCATCTAAACAAAGTCTTAATAATGGTCTCCCGTATACTTATGGTAAGTATTCAGTCTCGCTCCTACTTACGAGTTTTAAATCAACATTTTATGTCACATGCTTAGATTAATGATGTTTATCAAAAAGCTCAACTCTTGTCATTTTACCCTTGATATAACAAGTTTGAAGTTGATCAATCTTATATCTATTAACATTTATTAATCTAGGCATGCATCTCTTGTGTTCGACAAGTTTTACAAGATGACTCCAGTCCGATCCCTCTCAGAATGCACTACATGTTTAAGCGTCAATGCAACATTGTGTTGTTCTTAGTAGTTTATGAAATTCAAATTTTGGTGGTTGGATTATATCTAAAACTAATGTCCACGTTGTAAAGTTATCGATATCGTACGTTATCGTCGACTCGTAATAGTCCTTAAAGATTCCGCCGTAGACATCTACAAACGTAAGAAGTTCTATCCAGCTCAGCACAACCATCTCAAGCGAGTACCCCTATCTTAACTTACTCATTGGTACTATATCCGATAGTCCAACACGAACTCTAAATGAACTCTGACGTTCCTTATATAACTATACACACTCCTACACACTCTCGTTTCTAGTTTTACTATAACCCTGCTCTGATACCAACCTATAACGCCCCAAATCCAGGGTCAATGGATTTGGTCGTCACACTGCATCCTCAATTAAAAGAACCTGCTCAATATTAAACCAATACAATGATAATATCTGCGACCCCAACTCTACCAAGAATCTTTAAAGGTTATAGTGCTAGAAACAAGAATCCAAAATTCCATTACACAAAATTTTCTTCTTTACAACCATTCTATTACATAAAACTTATAACACTAGTATAACTTCGACAAGAAGTATACCAGGCAAATCTAATCTTACACAACATAGTATTTAATAAAAATCAACTTTATACAAAACCTATCACTAGCTCCGAATACTCTAGATCAAAACGTTTTTACGCTAATATCCTTTCACATCTCTGACCAGCTACGCGGACAACTCTCGCCAATATACCTTCTTACTGAAAGGCTAAAATATATAAAGAAAGCAAGTATGAGCGAAAGAATTGCTCAGCAAGTGCATTATCATGTATAATATGAAAAGTTTCCAAAATAAACTTTGGATTTTCAAATAAACAAGCCTCTGGTTAAAAGATTTGTAATCTCTAAAATTCTCAAATCAAGTTTGGTAATTTACCACAATTTCTCATTCAGCTTTTAGCAACTGAATAGTTTAAAACACGAAGAAATTTATATTGGTCGTCACGGTTACCCGAACAACAATAACTATAATAGTATGTAGAAAATATGAAATAAATATAACTCACACGACTTCAAGACCATAGTTTGAACAAAAATACTAGTTTTGAAGATAACAGTTCTATTCACAACATCTTCTGAAACCAACAACTCTGGAAGGGTAGAATAATCAAGGAGTAAGAATGAGCTAACGCGCTCGGCCATGGAATAAAGAACGTACTTCAAGACTTCAATATGGTACCGAGTGAATATGCGGTATGAATAAAACTCATCAAGATAGATATCTCACGACTGCCAATGGAATCAAGGAAGTGGATTTGACTATATGAAATCCGATATACTAAGAGTAAGTGGTTTCAGCAAGATTAAAACCCCTTATTATTAATCAACGAACCAACAACTACAAGCAAACGAATCAACCTGAATATCAGGTTATAACTCACCAGTACGGAACATATGAACGAAATCAATCTCAGATATAAGAGGTGATATTAGAATTGGATTTTTATAATTTTATAAATCACAAAGGTTGTGCTGCTGATCAGTCACGCATGAACCCCGGACTTGCTTATAGCAAAGTCCTCCACTAGGATCCTTGGCCAATCTGGGCCTTAAGTTATTCCGACCACGAATCTGGTCCGACCATTATTGGTCCATTTAAAAACATTCAAATTCTATATTATATACGTCAGGTGTTAGTACAATTGACAACCTTACTTCGACAATCAGGTGTCCGAAGGATCGACAACCTTAATACAACAATCGCTGGAAAACTCACGTTCCAGGAAACAATTCAACTATGAAGAATCCATCAAGGAATAACAATATAATCTAGTATCGACAAGATCAACTATTAATTTATATATTAATTTGAAATACATTATTGTTATATTTCACAACGTTTTTGTTAAGATGCGGACCTTTATAATTTTTTGATTATTTTTCCCAACACTAGAATGAGTACGTATAAAAATTCGTAAAGTTGGATCATCGAAGAAATCATTTAAAAAAATAATTGAGTGAATTTGGCACACGCCCCGTTACAAGAATTAGTACTTTTACAACGTTTATGTTAAGATGCGCCACAACCAGGCCTTTCTATTTTTTGATTATTATTCCCAACATTAGAATGTGTACCTACTAATATTCATACCGCATCATTGCATAAATCATTTAAAAACAATATTCAGCGAATCTGACATGTGTCCCATTTTTGTAAGTAGTACTATTTCAATGTTTATAAAAAAAAGGGCACAACTGGGACTTTCTATTTTTTGATTATTTTTTCCAACACTAGATTTGAGTACCTATTAACATTAGCATGGTTGGACCATCGAAGAAATCATTTAAAAAAATTATTCAATGAATCTGACACGCGTCCCATCCCGGAACTAAAACTATTACAACGTTTTTGAAAAGATGTGGCACAAACTTGGCCTTTTATTTTTTTATTATTTTTTCCCAACACTAGAACAAGTACATATTAACATCCGTACAGTTGGATTATCGAAGATATCATTTAAAAAATTATGCAGTGAATCTGACATGCGTCCCATTTCCGGAAGTAGTACTATTACAACGTTTCTAACATGCGTCCCATTTCCGGAAGTAGTACTATTACAACGTTTCTGAAAAGATGCGGCATAACTGAGCCTTTCTACTTTTTGATTATTTTTCTCAACACTAGAATGAGTAGCTATTAACATCAGTATGGTTGTACCATCGAAGAAATCATTTAATAAAATTATTTAGTGAATCTGACACGTGTCCCATTCGCGGAAAAATAATATTACAACATTTCTGAAAAGATGTGGCATAATCGGGACTTTTTATTTTTTGATTATTTTCCCAACACTATAATGAGTTCCTATTAACATCCATACGGTTAGATCGTTGAAAAAATATTATTCAGTGAATGTGACACGCATCCTGTTCTCGGAAGCAGTATAGTTATTTCTATATTTTTAAAATTATTTCTCGATGATCCAACCGTATGGATGTCAAGTTTTATGTATTTAAGTGATATTTCAAATGTTTCAAAAAAATGTATAAATTTATTTGGTTTGAGATTTTAATAGTCAACTAGTGATTTGACTAATAATTCTGAAAAGTGTTTCCTCCCAAATTGGTATTTTCATTTTTTTAAAAGTATTTCTCGATGATTGAACATGTCAATATCTATATATTTTAGTGATATTTCAAAATTTTAGAAAAAGATAAATCTATTTTATTTGTGATTTTAAAAGTCAATTATTGATTTGACTAGTATTTCTAACTAGAGTTCGTCTCGAACCGGTGTTTCGATTTTATTAAAAATATTTGTCGACGATTCAATCATATGACTCTTAAAATCTATGTATTTTATTGATATTCCAAAAAAAATTAAATTCTTTTCTTGTACAAAGATAATACTTATCTTATAAAAGATCATTAAATACATATTTTACATTTTTAATCATTGTAGCACAAACAATTTATATGAACTTGTTTAAATTCTTTTCTTATTAATGAAAAAGAAATACGGAGAGACTAAAATGATATAGTGATATATTTTACGTTCATATCATTTACAAATTATATTTTTTGGTGTACATCGTATCATAATATTTTTTTTCTAAAAAACATACAAAAAGTAGCATATTCATTTCCTACAACTATTGGTTAGAAATGAGTTGGCTAGCTAACTACTTTGTCTCAGCGAATTAGAACGTGACAACTATTAAAAGACAAAATTTAGTACACTCTGAGTAGTCGGTTGTCGGAGGAGGTCGGTTATGAGTTGGTCGGAAATGATAGTGACATGCTTGTGGTCCCCAATGCAACTGACAGATGGTCGGTTTTGATGTCATTGGCCGGTTATGAGTTGGTCGGAAAAGAGAGTGTCTAGTGAGCCCTTATCGTTTCGTTAGTGACCAATGTTGGTCGGTTATGACTTTATTTACAAACGATCTAGGTGGTCGGTTGTTTGGATCAGTTATAATATATCATTTCTGACTATTTACCGTTGGTCAGAAATGTTCGTTTTTTTTGTGTGGTGGTTATTGGTTTATACCAATATTTGACTCTAAATATAAATCAATTATTCATTTTGTATTTTTGTTCCAATTCTAGTGTAGCTAATGATGGGATTGGTGTGTTTTTTCTTTGGTTTCATACATAGCTATGGAATCAAATGTATCTAAACCGGACTTCTTGTCTAATAGGCTAATAGCAGAGGAAAACATTTAACGATATACACTAAAGATTTCAGAAATTTAAATTACACAACACAAAATCAGTTAATTCAATTTCTATTTGAACCCCTTTTTTCTAAATATTTGACACAACACTATTCTTGTGGTAGAATAGTGGCCGAGGGGCGTGTGCAGGTGCAGCTGGCAGTAGATAGATCCCTCATGAGTTACTTCTTGACCTGAATTAGAACTCCCACATTATGCTTTCTGCCATTCAAAAGGTAATAACTTAGAAGAGCTCACCCTTATTATGTACGTAAGAGTAACAAAATAATGATTCTTATTAGGTTAGTCATGATTTTACAAAGTTTTTGAGAAAATGAGCATAAAATAAAAGGTGGTCTTACTTGGTTAGTACCAAATCCTACTAAGCACACCTCTTATGATAATATAAGCACATAACTAAATTCTAATAGAACATAATCAAATGGTAATAGTAGAGCAAATAGAAGATCATACTTGGATAGGGCTAGCTGCAACTAGCGGACCAGCTACCATACCTCCTATAATATAGCCGTTTGTACCTCAAAGTGAGACACTGAATCCACCTGTCCTGCCAGTTTCTGGACTATAGATGAGCCATTTAAGGACACGATTCCAAACTGACCCTGCACTTAATATTTTTAAAATAACAAGTTACAAGTCATTAAAAATATATAGTTTGAATTATATGTATTACTTCAATTTGCATTCGGACAAACTAACAAACCTAGCTAATATTCATGCAAGCAATAAATTAGGGTTGAAAGTAGTAGAAAGGAAGATAAGATTCAAACCTGGTAGGTGATTACACCACCCGAAAAACCGGCTTGGGCTGGCTGATCGTGGCCGTAGAAACAGTTCCATTAGCAGAAAGAACACAAATTCCTCTAGACCCGTTTTAGGTAAGGGACGTGATCTTTAAAATGACATCCTGAAATATTTAATATAATTGAATAAAAAATATATACTAAAAGAACATAAAAAAAAATTGGTATGCATACCTCGCGAGTGTACACTCCATCACATGAGCTTTAAAATATTGTGCAGCAGTGTCTCCATAAACTCACCTTGACAAATGAATAAGTAAAATGCTTTTATTTCCAATAATAATAACCGGCGAAAATAACAAACTCTCATTCCCATAAAGTCATGAGGTATTAATCTTGTTTGCAATATGTTAAAATAGTATTAACTTATACATAATGGTGAAGTGGGTTAAATGTGAATGCAAAGCCTACTTACAGATAAGTATAAAATCGCCTGAAGATAATCTGATGTACCATGAACAATCCTTGGTAAAATCGTCTCCTACAAAAAAAAATGGTTTACACCTATATAGTTACTAACCAGATATATGTATACCTCTCTATTAAGGACGGTAATAATACAATTAGACGGGCATCAAAGTAAAAATTATATCATTTATGCACAGGTACTATTTGAATTTTAAGAAATCACTCAAAATGAATGGTACAGGATCGGATGGAAAGAAGCTAGTAAAGTAACTTTGAATCATGGAGAGGAAGTAACAGATTTAACGTAAATAGATATAAATGCATCTATATTCATAGTTAGCAAAATGAAATATAACCTGACTTCAAATCAAATGTGACCTTCCATGTAACCCCTCCTGGATCTTCTAGTTGGTCTACAAAACCAATCATTCTGCTGCTATTACCCAAGAAGCCAGAGGGAGGGAGGGAGGGAGGGAGGGAGGGGGAGGGAGAGAGAGAGAGAGGTTTAATGTTTATTGTGAATTGCGAGTAATGTATATATAGAGGTCGGCTGAGGAAACGAGGAAGTTGGGAACTGTTACTCCTAATAACCTCCTGAGTTGGATACAGACTGAGAAAACGAGAAAGTTAGGAACAGTTACTCAGAGTAACCGCCTCCTGAGTTGGATACAGGTGTACACACAGAAATATCTATCCTTGAAACAGCTGTCCCTATACCTTTTTTAAATACTTTATAATATCTTTTCTAAAAAATTATTATAATTCCATCATTTACTTGAAATAACTTGATTTTAAATTCAGCCAGTCATACAAATTTATAATCCCATCCATTTAATTTAAATAACTTGATTCTAAATTCAACGTTGTGCTTGTACTTTTTATGAGCGAGTCCTTAAACATTAGCGAACACATAAACCTTTTGTAAGTATAATGGGTGTTTAATATATCTTAATATACCCACTTTATATTAAGATTAACAATATAAATTAATAAAAAAGCAAACAAATAAAGTAATAGAAAATAAGTTGGGCCAAAAGTACTTTCTTATTAACCTAACACGTACTTTAACACCCTTAATAGATTCAATGGGCTTTTATGCTCATTTTACCAAACAGCCCATTATGTGCCCATTTGACTTAGTTTAAAAAATAGATAAGAGTGCTTTTTTTTTTTTGGAAAATAAGTTATTTTTTTCTAAAAAATCAGGAGATTATACATCAACTCTGCTCTTACTTCTATCTCAACTCTTACTTCTATCTCACACGATTGTATTGGTCCGATATAGCATATCCTATTTTAGTTAGTAATAGAAATTGAATGTAAACATTATCTAGTGGCCATCTGAATGAGCAAGTGAGTGACAGGGTTCTTCATGGCAAACTAATTGCAGTGCAGGGTTTTGTGTAACCTATATATATTTCCCTATTGAGAAAGAGATTTTGTTGGTCGGTCTAAGGGCGTTGCTTTTGCTCAATTTGTATGTTGTTAAGCTATTTTCATGAACTTTTTTGAAGTCTAAACTTTAACATCAAACAATGTCACTTTCGGCCAACCGAGCACAACTGGAGGAAAATGTACATTTCTTACAACTGCATTTTCAACAGAAATGTTCCATCTAGCAATATAATGAGCTATTTTTTAGGTCTTCTCACTCGGAAAAACCACTTTAGATTTTCAAAATTGTCATGGTGAATTTTTCGGAATAGTAATGTAAGTTGTAAAATAGAAAATGGCCGTTGTTTTAGCTAAATACGAATTTAGATAAACATGATTGCAATTCAACAATTATTGTGGTGCATTTGTTGCATGTTATTTTTTCATATACATAACTCGGATTATTCAATTAATAATTAATAAATTAAATATTTTTATTGGATATAAATAAAAATATGTATAAACACAAGAATACCGTAAACTCCGTTTATTTATTTTACTGATGGATCATACAAACCGTAAGAGATAAAAACTAACGTACATACATGCAGAATTTTAAAACACTTATCACCTAAGGTGGCGACTATTCAAAACTAAAATAAACATGTTTAAATTAATATTTTTCCAACAATTTTAAACCTATTTATGATCAATATTGTATTCGTTTACATTTTTCAAAATTTAACATTAAATGATAAATGGACGGGCACAAAAAAGGAGAATGTTACTGTAAAATTTTAAGTTAAGTTAAGTTGACACAGGAAGCAATGGATAAACGTCGAATTCGATTAAACACTCGCCACTTTAAGGAATCCTCATTAGAGTAGAGATAAGAGCAATCTCAACCTAAGAGATAAGAGTATGAAGAACAATGTACTAGAAATAAATGCTGACCTTTTGCTTTCTAGACTTGGAGAACCCATAAATATAGTTAATATCATTCTTAAGTACTTACTAATACATTTAACTAGTCTAGGAAATGATAAGAACAAAAGAAGAATCGTTAATGCAAATATTTATCCCAGAAATGTGCGATTCTGGACAGCTTGACGGCTTCTGACTAAAAATGGGATAACTTCATGTAGAAAATGTTTTTTCCGAACTGTAAATTTATGTGAAAACTAGACTTGGATACCTTTCCAATGGTATATCACACTGCACCTAGAACCTTTCACATCAAATCAGTTTATTCTGCCAACTTGGCTCAAAAACAGCCTCAGAATTCTGGTTTTCGGTGCCATTAAGTAAATTAATTAAATTATTTACCTTTAATGAGTCATGGAAAGATGAAAAAGTTTTTGGTTTAAATTTTTTTTAAGACCTCATATACCACAACTACTATTATGTTTATTAGTTTATAACGCGTGAAAAACACATGTATTTTGCAATATTTTAAATTTTAAATTTTTATGACGAAATAAAATTGAATATAACCGTTATTTATATAATTTTACCTTAATTTATAATTTCATAACAAATATACCAAATGTTAGTATGATATATTTTAATAAATGTCAATTTTAATATGTTATGGGTGAGACTAATCCACCGTGTAAGAGTACCTTGAGGGGTCATCCCGATGGGGATATCCTGAAACGTGCTCCACTAAGAAGATCCCGAATAGCACCTTCATTTTGCAAGTCGTATTTATCATGGTGAACTTCTTTTTGTTTCAAAACACGGTCATTTCTGTGATTTGTATACATACCTACTTCAAATGAAGTTTGAATAGATACATCTATGTTACCACAATTCTGTTGGAATAATCTTAAATTAGTTATTAATTATTTGGGTTATTTATTTAAGTTATGTTTTAAATAAGATGTGTTTTGTTTTATGTGTACCAAGAATAGGTCAGATGGGAGTTACGCAGTATTAGGAGTATTTGAATAAGTCTGGAGTGATGGAGATAATGTAGGTGTGGATCCTATTTACTAGCCCATCACCTTTGTTAGTTAGTTTTTACCAGTTCTATATATTTAGTAAGGCGTAGCATGAAAAGACTCTGCACGTATTAATCATGTTTTATCAGTTTCAATATATTAACAAAACGAGCATTTGCTCACAAAAGTTGTCACATACTTATATATTTATATAGTTTCATAATTGTTTTTTCTACACTTGGTATCAGAGCCTGGGGAAGGGGTTCAAGGCTTAACAGCTTTCCCTCTTATCCTTGAGGCATAAGAAGGAGGTAGTCGCAGGCAGTGGCATGAAGCGACGGTGGCTGCGAAAATGAAGGTGCTACTGTCGGGTGTATTTCAAAAGATGGGAGATATCATCATGTGTAGTATGGGATGCATATGGTGTTTTTCTACAGTGGCTGTACTGCAGGGAAGAAAGCTAATGCCAGCAGGGGTCGAAGAAGATGAGAAGTGTGTGTGTATATATATATGCATGTGCCTATACCATCAAAGGTGATGAAAAAAAAAAAACATAATTACCAGGTGGACAGTGCTGCTGCAAGAACAGTGGTAGATAAAGAAGATGGTGGGTGAGAAGTGCACCCTGGAGAGAAGTGCTCCAAAATTGTGGTGTTGATGAGAAGTGCATCAACAAAATGGTGTTGATGAGAAGTGCATCAACAAATTGAAGGTGGTGAGAAGTGCATCACAGATGAAGAGAAGTGCTTCATAAAGTTTAGATTAAGGGAGTGAATGTTGGATTAATCTAAACTGATGGGCTTTACTTAGCTTAGGTTGATGGGCCTGTTGAGTTTATTGTTTTTATATTTTATTTAATTTACTCTGGATCAGTAGAGTTTGAACTGGTCATTAGACGTTAGCTAGTTTGTAGGAGTCTAGAGAATAATGCATGTAGTGGAGTCTAGATAGGAGTTTGTTGCTTACTGTTTTATAGCCACGTCTGTGTGTGCTTTTCTATATAATTGTTATGTATTTCCCATTCTTGAAAGAAAGAGAAATAGAGTTCTCAAACAGATGGTGTCTGATATACATTCAGAGTTCATTTTCTTTAGTTTAAAACAACTCTAGGTCTGGGCCTTTACATATATATGCGAAAAAAAGCAGAACTTTCACGCATAAGTGTTTTGTTTTCTCCGGTTTACATCTGAACTACTAATATATGTGTATATAAACAGCAAACACTTTAATGTATTTTCTACACTTGGTATCAAAGCTTAAATGATCTTAAGGGATCTGTGAGTGAAGTAAGAGATTCAAGTTTGTGGAAGATTGAATTTGAGAGGGAGATGCAACCTCTTGAAAACAATCCAACACTAATTCAAATCAAGTTTTTTTAAGATGAGTCCATCAAAGCTTCAGAAGAAGAATTTGAAGATGAGTCAATCAAAATTAAATTTCAGAGGAAGAAAACATGAAGGAGGGTCAAGACAAGAGACACCAAGATTGTTATGATGATGATGAGAAAGAAAGCAGGGCACGGGTGGCCATGATTTTTTTTAAAAAAAAAAAATAATGTTTATGGAGAGAAGTGCTCCATGTAATTTGGTGAGAAGTGCACCAAGAAAAATGTTTGTGGAGAGAAGTGCTCCATGGGTGTTGATGAGAAGTGCATCAACGTGTTTGGTGATGAGAAGTGCATCACAAATGAAGAGAAGTGCTTCATAAATTTAAAGTTATGTACAAGCTTCAAATTAAGGGGGTGATTGTTGGATAATCATATTAATTTGAATCTTGTAATTTGTTTTTATTTATCAGTTGCATATTAGTTGCATGCATGTTGATTTGGTCGTAGAGAACGTGGAGTTAATTTAGGAACTGTTTTGAATAAGTATTAGAGGCTTAACTGCATTAGGAGAGTAAGTGGAATATGGGTGGGCCTAGTTTTTAGCCATGCATATTCCACTTACTCTCCTAATGCAGTTAAGCCTCTAATACTTATTCAAAACAGTTCCTAAATTAACTCCACGTTCTCTACGACCAAATCAACATGCATGCAACTAATATGCAACTGATAAATAAAAACAAATTACAAGATTCAAATTAAGGGGGTGATTGTTGGATAATCCCCCTTAATCTAAACTTGTCTTGCATGAGCTCACGCCCGAACCCATCAACACCGGCCTGAATCAAATTCTGTGCCAGTGCCATCGTCATCACATTCTTCCTACCTGCATTCAGACAACATTTGCACATTTGCTTTCAGCAACCGTATATTGCCTTCTTCCTCTGCGCCATCAGCGTTCAGACATTTCTTCGGTGCCCATCTGCATCTTCTTCATTGCTACAACTACTACGGTGATCACCACGAGTCCTCCTTCTGGACTATTCTTACAATTGCCACAACAATTGTCTCTCCACCGTTTTAACCAAAGAAACCTTACGCCTCTTGGTTCGGTGTGCCGTTGCATCGACCTAATCTTCGGTCGCCACGGTTCCTGCCATGGATCCTCCACGACCTGTTCTTACAATTGCCTCACTGGCAATTGTCTCACCACACTTGCATTCTTCTGCCTTGCCTGTTTCCTTTTCAACAGCCTCTGCTCCTGCCCTCAGCGTCCACATTTTGCACTTATGCAATCATCTGCGCCATCTGCGCTACTAGTAACTAGTCCTACTACTAGCTTTCTTAAGACGCTTCAGCCCAAGAGCTAGCTTCCAACATATGGAAACTCTTGATTCACAATCAATCCACTGTTGAATCTGCAGACAAATACCAAAACAATGCAACCAAATGCATCCTCATATTCTGCATCTCGCGCATACACGCCTCAAGTTATCGGGTGATTAATTTCAATTTAATCACTACCCCAATACATACCCAATAGCAGCATCTTCATGGCACCATCTTTGTGCCTCTGTGCCTCACCGAATAGTAGCAAGAAAATCATCACAAAATATGTCAGCAGCCAACACAGTTTTATGACAACTACTGCCTTCTTGACAGCATCTCGAAATCACCAGCTACAAACAAGATCTCCTATGTCCGTAACATCTCTTCTCCGTCTTCGTAGAATCCTCCTGGAAGACACCAGCAACAAGCCATCCTTTATCTAAAATAGACACCATCCTTCAGCATTTTTTTTTTTTTTTTTTTCGGTCAGCATAGCAACAATGCACTATCACCATAGTACAGCAGCAGGTAGCAATCGCCATGAATTTATCACCGTGACGCCACCGTGAACTCGTCTTCCTTGATTAAACCTACTATTGTTACTGCCCCGTTCAACAACCAGCAGCCGTTTGTGACATCCTCCTGAATTGCGCCAAACTCAGAACCCGAGTTGGCCTGAGTTGCAGCATTAACAACCTGATGTTGCAAGCTTTCCAGAGAAGCAAACTGGACACTAAAGTCTCCGACCTTCTCAAAAAACACCAAGGACTCCGTTTTGAGAACCATAACCTCCAGAGTAGATATCTTTTCAAGATAATTCTTATTTACGATAAGACCAACATCTCTTTCTACTTCTAATTTGACTATGGCTTCTTTCAACTCGACCTTCACAGAAATAATCACAGCAACATCTCTTTGTTTCCACCGAGTTTACAGCATCACCTGCACTCTTTCTTGACTGCTCATTTTGCTTTTCATCTCTTCCTTCTTCTGCATGCAGCTCCTGGACAGCTCGACCACCTCTCACTTAAACTGTGATAACTTCTTCTAGAAAAATAATTTTTACAAGCCGTAAATTTTGCTAGAAAGTAGACTCCAATACCTTTCCAATGGTATATCACACTGCACTTAGAGCCTTCCGGATCAAAGCAGTTAATTCTGCGAAGTTGATGCATTAACAGCCCAATATTTTATTTTCTGTGTCACGTGAGACTCCTTCGGTGTCTCTTTCTTTGCTCCTCTCGCTTCTGTTACTGTCAATTCTTCTTCCATCTTGGCCTCCTTTTAAAAGTACAGCAAACTTGTCCGTATCGGTGAACACTTCAGCCGTAACCATTGCTCCAATGACACCTGCACACTGCTACAAATCGCAGCAATGACAACTCCTGGACAGCAGCATCTGAAACTCCTTCTTGGCCGGCTTCTTTGCTGCCCAGCAAAGAGACTTCACACCGCACAACATCAAGTTCAGATCCACCTACCCGGTCTTGCCTCGACTCATCATACTGCAATAGCCACAAAGATTATGAACAGCTGATGCGAGCTTTCTCAGCATACTTATTAGTACTCCACAATGACACGTAACTTAGCTCTACATTCACACCATAACAAGGCCATCGACAGAACCAACAAACCCATCCCATACTGCACACGATAATCTCTCCCACCTTTTCAAATACACCCGACTAGCAGCCAGGCCACAAACTCTTTGACTCTCTGGAGCTTCTAATCGAACACCTCCGCTACCTTAGCACCGGCTTGTTCAACAACATCATCAATCTCCTCCTGTAACTCGACTTCCTCCGCTGAACTACACCATCACCTTCACTGAACCTCCTCCATTGTCTCTATCTCTCTACTGAAACACAAACACATAAGCACACAGCACACACTGTCATCCCCTGTATCTCCATCTTCTTTTGCCTCGGAGCTATCTCTCCAGCCCTGCATCTCTCCCCGCAGCCACACCAGCTGCTGCTTGGGACAACTACTGCTCCTCAAGCAACACCAGATTACGTTCATCAATGGACTCTCCTGCCCTCACAAACACAGAATGACACTAAACAACTAAAAACTTGACAAAATAACAGATTCTCTGACTGAAACCATTGATCAAACACTTGGCGTGCAGATGATGTAACCTTTTGAAAAAATGAAGAACAAATGATAAAAACTCAAGAACACCATCAACGATGGCGGAAACAAACTGAACGAGGTCCTCGAGAATCGCCCGCTCTGATACCATGTTGAGATTTAAACCTTGAAGATATAAATACTAAGCTTTGATAACAAAGAAGATGAATATTAATTATGTACAAACTGGAAATGCCTAAAGGACTACATTGTATTAGAATCATGCTTAACTTACAACGATACCAGCTATATATGCTAATTACAAGGGGAAAAGAAAACTTGCCTTAGTGGCATGCTAGAAACAAGTAACTGACGACAACTACTCTCCTATTTCATCTCTACTTCTACCCGTTATTTAAAACCTCTCCTATAATCACTCCACTAAATAACCAAACCAGGTCAGCCACTATTTCTACGTTAAACTTGCTGACTATATATTTATACATTAAAGTGTTTGCTGTTTATATACACATATATTAGTAGTTCAGATGTAAACCGGAGAAAAACAAAACACTTATGCGTGAAAGTTCTGCTTTTTTTTAATAACAGGAATATTACAACTTAAATAGAACTGGATAACAATATGCATGGCTAAAAACTAGGCCCACCCATATTCCACTTACTCTCCTAATGCAGTTAAGCCTCTAATACTTATTCAAAACAGTTCCTAAATTAACTCCACGTTCTCTACGACCAAATCAACATGCATGCAACTAATATGCAACTGATAAATAAAAACAAATTACAAGATTCAAATTAATATGATTATCCAACAATCACCCCCTTAATTTGAAGCTTGTACATAACTTTAAATTTATGAAGCACTTCTCTTCATTTGTGATGCACTTCTCATCACCAAACACGTTGATGCACTTCTCATCAACACCCATGGAGCACTTCTCTCCACAAACATTTTTCTTGGTGCACTTCTCACCAAATTACATGGAGCACTTCTCTCCATAAACATTATTTTTTTTTTTAAAAAAAATCATGGCCACCCGTGCCCTGCTTTCTTTCTCATCATCATCATAACAATCTTGGTGTCTCTTGTCTTGACCCTCCTTCATGTTTTCTTCCTCTGAAATTTAATTTTGATTGACTCATCTTCAAATTCTTCTTCTGAAGCTTTGATGGACTCATCTTAAAAAAACTTGATTTGAATTAGTGTTGGATTGTTTTCAAGAGGTTGCATCTCCCTCTCAAATTCAATCTTCCACAAACTTGAATCTCTTACTTCACTCACAGATCCCTTAAGATCATTTAAGCTTTGATACCAAGTGTAGAAAATACATTAAAGTGTTTGCTGTTTATATACACATATATTAGTAGTTCAGATGTAAACCGGAGAAAAACAAAACACTTATGCGTGAAAGTTCTGCTTTTTTTTAATAACAGGAATATTACAACTTAAATAGAACTGGATAACAATATGCATGGCTAAAAACTAGGCCCACCCATATTCCACTTACTCTCCTAATGCAGTTAAGCCTCTAATACTTATTCAAAACAGTTCCTAAATTAACTCCACGTTCTCTACGACCAAATCAACATGCATGCAACTAATATGCAACTGATAAATAAAAACAAATTACAAGATTCAAATTAATATGATTATCCAACAATCACCCCCTTAATTTGAAGCTTGTACATAACTTTAAATTTATGAAGCACTTCTCTTCATTTGTGATGCACTTCTCATCACCAAACACGTTGATGCACTTCTCATCAACACCCATGGAGCACTTCTCTCCACAAACATTTTTCTTGGTGCACTTCTCACCAAATTACATGGAGCACTTCTCTCCATAAACATTATTTTTTTTTTTAAAAAAAATCATGGCCACCCGTGCCCTGCTTTCTTTCTCATCATCATCATAACAATCTTGGTGTCTCTTGTCTTGACCCTCCTTCATGTTTTCTTCCTCTGAAATTTAATTTTGATTGACTCATCTTCAAATTCTTCTTCTGAAGCTTTGATGGACTCATCTTAAAAAAACTTGATTTGAATTAGTGTTGGATTGTTTTCAAGAGGTTGCATCTCCCTCTCAAATTCAATCTTCCACAAACTTGAATCTCTTACTTCACTCACAGATCCCTTAAGATCATTTAAGCTTTGATACCAAGTGTAGAAAATACATTAAAGTGTTTGCTGTTTATATACACATATATTAGTAGTTCAGATGTAAACCGGAGAAAAACAAAACACTTATGCGTGAAAGTTCTGCTTTTTTTTTAATAACAGGAATATTACAACTTAAATAGAACTGGATAACAATATGCATGGCTAAAAACTAGGCCCACCCATATTCCACTCCTTTAGATTTGTGGAGAGAAAGTGCTCCAAAGTGTTTTTGGAGAGAAGTGCTCCAAAGTGTTTTTGATGAGAAGGTGCATCAAAATTGATGGTGGTGAGAAGTGCATCACAGGCGAAGAGAAAGTGCTTCGTAAATTTAAGATTATGGGGGTGATTGTTGGAATAATCTTAAATTAGTTATTAATTATTTGGGTTATTTATTTAAGTTATGTTTTAAATAAGATGTGTTTTGTTTTATGTGTACCAAGAATAGGTCAGATGGGAGTTACGCAGTATTAGGAGTATTTGAATAAGTCTGGAGTGATGGAGATAATGTAGGTGTGGATCCTATTTACTAGCCCATCACCTTTGTTAGTTAGTTTTTACCAGTTCTATATATTTAGTAAGGCGTAGCATGAAAAGACTCTGCACGTATTAATCATGTTTTATCAGTTTCAATATATTAACAAAACGAGCATTTGCTCACAAAAGTTGTCACATACTTATATATTTATATAGTTTCATAATTGTTTTTTCTACAAATTCTTGTTGTCACTCGGGGGTGAGCAGAGAACAACAAATTTTGGCAAAATTGCATATTTGGAAACTGTAGACAGACAAGAGAGTTGTAACAATCCAATATGAAGGTGTTTGAGCATCAAATGAAATAGAATCAAGGGGATAATCTCGACACGAAATAAAAAGAATCTTAGAAATAACCAAGTAAATGGAAGAACGAAAAGGGGGTGGGGCACCAACATCCGAAATGGAAAAATTCGGCGAGAATGGTACAAGTTGGTGAGAGAGAGACATGACATTAAAAGTTAAGGAAGAAGGGAGGAGGAACAAGGGAGGAGCGAGAGAGAGGGGATGATAGGGGAGAGGGAAAGAGGAGAGGGAGTCTAGGGTTAATAGGAGGAAGAGGACAAGAAGAGAAAACGGAGAGAAAAGGAGTATTGACTCTAACTGGTTTTTTCGGGTAAGAGAAACTTTTCAATGTTTATATTTAGTGGACTATATACATATTACATAAAAAATATGTACGTAAAGATTGAGTTATTGAACAAAATAATGTTGTTCAAGCCATAAACTCATGTTTTAAACAAATAAAAATATCCTTTACAATTTTAAATTCAACTGTACTTGATGTTCGACGGGTACTTTGGCTTAATGAGCTGAATCATACTAATTAAGATGTGCCTTATTAGAGCCTAAATACAAACTGAAATCACTAGAACCTCTAGTGAACTTCTAGTGTTGACGGGCCGATTATCCGCAGGCAATCGCTGGTACGAGAAGGATACCCGGTCAAAGTAGTATCCTCGAAGATGGTTTCATTCCCAAAGGGAGTGTGCACTTATAGGTTTTAAGTATGAGTACAATAGTGTGTCCCGTTCTTGATAGTCTTTGTAGATCGTTACTCTGGTGTGTTATTATGGTGAAAACTACGAATGAAATTCAATAATAAAAATATATGGGGTCTTTAAATCCACTCATAATCTCGATCAGAGTCCTTTCGTTGTAATCCACTGGTCTCTACCTAGGGTCTACATGTAAATCTGAGATACGAAACTATTCTAAACCATCCCATCTATTCAGCCCTCAATTTTGCCACAATGGTGTCATGATCATCTAAACAAAGTCTTAATAATGGTCTCCCGTATACTTATGGTAAGTATTCAGTCTCGCTCCTACTTACGAGTTTTAAATCAACATTTTATGTCACATTCTTAGATTAATGATGTCTATCAAAAAGCTCAACTCTTGTCATTTTACCCTTGATATAACAAGTTTGAAGTTGATCAATCTTATATCTATTAACATTTATTAATCTAGGCATGCATCTCTTGTGTTCGACAAGTTTTACACGATGACTCCAGTCCGATCCCTCTCAGAATGCACTACATGTTTAAGCGTCAATGCAACATTGTGTTGTTCTTAGTAGTTTATGAAATTCAAATTTTGGTGGTTGGATTATGTCTAAAACTAATGTCCATGAAATCAATATATAAAGAATATGTGGTCTTTGAATCTACCCCGCCTTTCGTATGGAGTTGAATGGTTGCAATCCACTTGTCACAAATTAAGTTCAACATGTTAATTGGAACACGAAACTAGAATTAACCATGTCTCCATGCGAAAAGCCCATCCCAAATATTCACCCCTTGAATCCTAGTAGGTAGTGGTGTCATGGTCAACCAATTAAGCCATAAATCCCAATCACTTAGTGAAATAAGTCATTAACCCGGTTTATTAAACAAGTTCTAATTCGATTACATGCGGTAAGTATTCACCCTCACTCCTACTTACGAGTTTTAAACCCACAATTACTCCACATGCTAGGTTAACATGTTCTATAACTAACTCATACTCTTGTCTTGCTGCTATTGATTTAACATAGATTAACCTAGGCATGCATCTCCTAAAAATGACAAGTTTCATACAACGACTCTCATCCAAATTACAAATGGTGCTTGATCTAAACTACTTCTCCGTTTCACTTTTAATGAGCTGACACTACAAAAAAAAGGGCACATTTATAACCATCAAATTTTTACCTGGAATTGAAAGCCCCATTTTTACCACGAACATTTGAGATAAGAAAATAAGTAAAAGTACAAATAAACTCACAGTAATATACATGAATGTAGGTAGATGTAAAACCCCAATTTTACCTCGAATTGAAATCCTAAATTGAAGCCGCGAATAGAAAGCCCAATTGAAGCCCTAATTGGAAAATCAAAACTAGTTTATTGAAGAATGAAGAAAATAAAAATCAATTAAACAACGAAGAGCGAGTGAAAAGAACAAATCAATTTTATCTACAACGGAAGGCCCCAACTAGTTTTACCTGCAAAATCAATTTTAAGAAAATTAGCAAAATAAAAGAAGAGAGAAGAGAGACAATAGTTGTTCTTCGGTTCCTGGAACAAGAACGAGTCGAGATTGTGTTTGAGAGTCAAGAGTTGTGTCTGACATTTGGGAGAGTGTGAGTTTATGAGGTGAGGATACTGTAATAGCGTAGTTTTTGTTAAGGGGGGAAACTTTTGGGTCGTAAAAGATGTTTTGGGGGAAAATTTGCCACTCAATTTTCAGTTTTTTTAATTTAAAAGATTTTTAGAACTTAAAATTAAATAAATATTATATATTTATTGAAAAAACAAATATTATATGCATGTACATGTAATATGTAATACTGTATATAAACCATAGTTTAAAATTTCTATTAATTTATATATTAATTTGAAAAACATTATTGTTATATTTCACAACGTTTTTGTTAAGATGCGGACCTTTATAATTTTTTGATTATTTTTACCAACACTTGAATGAGTACGTATTAAAATTCGTAAAGTTGGATCATCGAAAAAAATCATTTAAAAAAATAATTGAGTGAATTTGGCACACGCCCCATTAAAAGAATTAGTACTTTTACAATGTTTATGTTAAGATGCGCCACAACCAGGCCTTTCTATTTTTTGATTATTATTCCCAACATTAGAATGTGTACCTAGTAATATTCGTACCGTTTCATCGTTGAATAAATCATTTAAAAAAAATATTCAGCGAATCTGACACACGTCCCATTTTTGTAAGTAGTACTATTACAATGTTTATAAAAAAAAAGGGGCACAACTGCGACTTTCTATTTTTTGATTATTTTTTCCCAACAATAGATTTGAGTACCTATTAACATTAGTATGGTTGGACCGTCGAAGAAATCATTTAAAAAAATTATTCAATGAATCTGACACGCGTCCCGTTCCCGGAACCAAAACTATTACAACATTTCTGAAAAATGCGGCACAACTTGGCCTTTTTATTTTTTGATTATTTTTTACCAACACTAGAACAAGTACGTATTAACATCCGTACAGTTGGATCATCGAAGAAATCATTTCAAAAATTATGCAGTGAATCTGACATGCGTCCCATTTCCGAAAGTAGTACTATTACAACGTTTCTGACATGCGTCCCATTTCCGGAAGTAGTACTATTACAACATTTCTGAAAAGATGCGGCATAACTGGGCCTTTCTACTTTTTGATTATTATTTTCGACACTAGAATGAGTAGCTATTAACATCAGTATGGTTGTACCATCGAAGAAATCATTTAATAAAATTATTTAGTGAATCTGACACGTGTCCCATTCCCGGAAAAATAATATTACAACATTTCTGAAAAGATGTGGCATAATGGGGTCTTTTTATTTTTTGATTATTTTTCCCAACACTATAATGAGTTCGTATTAACATCCATAGGGTTAGATCGTTGAAAAAAATATTATTCAGTGAATGTGACACGCATCGTGAATGTGATACGCATCCTGTTCTCGGAAGCAGTACAATTATTTCTATATTTTTAAAATTATTTCTCGATGATCCAACTGTATGGATATCAAGTTTTATGTATTTAAGTGATATTTCAAATGTTTCAAAAAAATGAATAAATTTATTTGGTTTGAGATTTTAATAGTCAACTAGTGATTTGACTAATAATTCTGACAAGTGTTTCCTCTCAGATTGGTATTTTTTTTTTTAAAGTATTTCTCGATGATTGAACATGTCAATATCTATATATTTTAGTGATATTTCAAAATTTAGAAAAAGATAAATCTATTTTGTTTGTGATTTTAAAAGTCAATTATTGATTTGACTAGTATTTCTAACTAGAGTTCGTCTCGAACCGGTGTTTCGATTTTATTAAAAATATTTGTCGACGATTCAATCATATGACTCTTAGAATCTATGTATTTTATTGATATTCCAAAAAAAATTAAATTCTTTTCTTGTACAAACATAAATTATCTTATAAAAGACCAGTAAATACATATTTTACATTTATAATCATCGTAGAACAAACAATTTATATGAACTTGTTTATATTCTTTTCTTATTAATGAAAAATAAATACCGAGAGACTAAATTGATATATTTTTTGGTGTACATCGTATCATAATATTTTTTTTCTAAAAAAATACAAAAAGTAGGAGATTCATTTCCTACAACTATCGGTTAGAAATGAGTTGGCTCGCTAACTACTTTATCTCAGCGAATTAGAACGTGACAACTATTAAAAATTAGGTGACAAGATTTAGTACACTCTGAATAGTCAGTTGTCGGAGCAGGTCGGTTATGAGTTGGTCGGAAATGACACTGATTCGTTTTTTTTTTTTGTGGTGGTTATTGGCTTATACCAATATTTGACTCTAAATATAAATCAATTATTCATTTTGTATTTTTCTTCCAATTGTAGTGTAGCTAATGATGGGATTGGTGTGTTTTTGCTTTGGTTTCATACATAGCTATGGAATCAAATGTATCTAAACCGGACTTCTACTCTAATAAGCTAATAGCAGAGGAAAACATTTAACGATATACACTAAAGATTTCAGAAATTTAAATTACCCAACACAAAATCAGTTAATTCAATTTCTATTTGAACCCCTTTTTTTCTAAATATTTGACACAACACTATTCTTGTGGTAGAATAGTGGGGAGGGGCGTGTGCAGGTGCAGCTGGCAGTAGATAGATCCCTGATGAGTTACTTCTTGACCTGAATTAGAACTCCCACATTATGCTTTCTGCCATTCAAAAGTAATAACTTAAAAGAGCTCACCCTTATTATGTGTGTAAGAGTAACAAAATAATGATTCTTAGTAGGTTAGCCATGATTTTACAAAGTTTTTGAGAAAATGAGCATAAAATAAAAGGTGGTTTTACTTGGTTAGTACCAAATCCTACTAAGCACACCTCTTATGATAATATAAGCACATAACTAAATCCTAATAGAACATAATCAAATGGTAATAGTAGAGCAAAGAGAAGATCATACTTGGATAGGGCTGCAACTAGCGGACCAGCTACCATACCTCCTATAATATAGCCCTTTGTACCTGAGACACTGAATCCACCTGTCCTGCCAGACTATAGAGGAGCCATTTAAGGACACGATTCCAAACTGACCCTGCACTTAATATTTTTAAAATAACAAGTTACAAGTCATTAAAAAGATATAGTTTGAATTATATGTATTACTTCAATTTGAATTCGGACAAACTAACAAACTTATGCACATGTATAAACCAAGCTAGTATTCATGCAAGCAATAAATTAGGGTTGAAAGTAGTAGAAAGGAAGATAAGATTCAAACCTCGTAGGTGATTACACCACCTGAAAAACCGGCACCTGCTGGCTGATCGTGGCCGTAGAAACAGTTCCATTAGCAGAAAGAACACAAATTCCTCTAGGCCGGTTTTGGGTAAGGGACGTGATCTTTAAAATGACATCCTGAAATATTTAATATAATTGAATAAAAAATATATACTAAAAGAACATAAAAAAAATTTGGTATGCATACCTCGCGAGTGTACACTCCATCACATGAGCTTTAAAATATTGTGCAGCAGTGTCTCCATAAACTCACCTTGACAAATGAATAAGTAAAATGCTTTTATTTCCAATAATAATAACTGGCGAAATAACAAACTCTCATTCCGATAAAGTCATGAGGTATTAATCTTGTTTGCAATATGTTAAAATAGTATTAACTTATACATAATGGTGAAGTGGGTTAAATGTGAATGCAAAGCCTACTTACAGATAAGTATAAAATCGCCCGAAGATAATCTGATGTACCATGAACAATCCTTGGTAAAATCGTCTCCTACAAAAAAAAATGGTTTACACCTATATAGTTACTAACCAGATATATGTATACCTCTCTATTAAGGACGGTAATAATACAATTAGACGGGCATCAAAGTAAAAATTATATCATTTATGCACAGGTACTATTTGAATTTTAAGAAATCACTCAAAATGAATGGTACAGGATCGGATGGAAAGAAGCTAGTAAAGTAACTTTGAATCATGGAGAGGAAGTAACAGATTTAACGTAAATAGATATAAATGCATCTATATTCATAGTTAGCAAAATGAAATATAACCTGACTTCAAATCAAATGTGACCTTCCATGTAACCCCTCCTGGATCTTCTAGTTGGTCTACAAAACCAATCATTCTGCTGCTATTACCCAAGAAGCCAGAGGGAGGGAGGGAGGGAGGGAGGGAGAGAGAGAGAGAGGTTTAATGTTTATTGTGAATTGCGAGTAATGTATATATAGAGATCGGCTGAGGAAACGAGGAAGTTGGGAACTGTTACTCCTAATAACCTCCTGAGTTGGATACAGACTGAGAAAACGAGAAAGTTAGGAACAGTTACTCAGAGTAACCGCCTCCTGAGTTGGATACAGGTGTACACACAGAAATATCTATCCTTGAAACAGCTGTCCCTATACCTTTTTTAAATACTTTATAATATCTTTTCTAAAAAATTATTATAATTCCATCATTTACTTGAAATAACTTGATTTTAAATTCAGCCAGTCATACAAATTTATAATCCCATCCATTTAATTTAAATAACTTGATTCTAAATTCAACGTCGTGCTTGTACTTTTTATGAGCGAGTCCTTAAACATTAGCGAACACATAAACCTTTTGTAAGTATAATGGGTGTTTAATATATCTTAATATACCCACTTTATATTAAGATTAACAATATAAATTAATAAAAAAGCAAACAAATAAAGTAATAGAAAATAAGTTGGGCCAAAAGTACTTTCTTATTAACCTAACACGTACTTTAACACCCTTAATAGATTCAATGGGCTTTTATGCTCATTTTACCAAACAGCCCATTATGTGCCCATTTGACTTAGTTTAAAAAATAGATAAGAGTGCTTTTTTTTTTTGGAAAATAAGTTATTTTTTTCTAAAAAATCAGGAGATTATACATCAACTCTGCTCTTACTTCTATCTCAACTCTTACTTCTATCTCACACGATTGTATTGGTCCGATATAGCATATCCTATTTTAGTTAGTAATAGAAATTGAATGTAAACATTATCTAGTGGCCATCTGAATGAGCAAGTGAGTGACAGGGTTCTTCATGGCAAACTAATTGCAGTGCAGGGTTTTGTGTAACCTATATATATTTCCCTATTGAGAAAGAGATTTTGTTGGTCGGTCTAAGGGCGTTGCTTTTGCTCAATTTGTATGTTGTTAAGCTATTTTCATGAACTTTTTTGAAGTCTAAACTTTAACATCAAACAATGTCACTTTCGGCCAACCGAGCACAACTGGAGGAAAATGTACATTTCTTACAACTGCATTTTCAACAGAAATGTTCCATCTAGCAATATAATGAGCTATTTTTTAGGTCTTCTCACTCGGAAAAACCACTTTAGATTTTCAAAATTGTCATGGTGAATTTTTCGGAATAGTAATGTAAGTTGTAAAATAGAAAATGGCCGTTGTTTTAGCTAAATACGAATTTAGATAAACATGATTGCAATTCAACAATTATTGTGGTGCATTTGTTGCATGTTATTTTTTCATATACATAACTCGGATTATTCAATTAATAATTAATAAATTAAATATTTTTATTGGATATAAATAAAAATATGTATAAACACAAGAATACCGTAAACTCCGTTTATTTATTTTACTGATGGATCATACAAACCGTAAGAGATAAAAACTAACGTACATACATGCAGAATTTTAAAACACTTATCACCTAAGGTGGCGACTATTCAAAACTAAAATAAACATGTTTAAATTAATATTTTTCCAACAATTTTAAACCTATTTATGATCAATATTGTATTCGTTTACATTTTTCAAAATTTAACATTAAATGATAAATGGACGGGCACAAAAAAGGAGAATGTTACTGTAAAATTTTAAGTTAAGTTAAGTTGACACAGGAAGCAATGGATAAACGTCGAATTCGATTAAACACTCGCCACTTTAAGGAATCCTCATTAGAGTAGAGATAAGAGCAATCTCAACCTAAGAGATAAGAGTATGAAGAACAATGTACTAGAAATAAATGCTGACCTTTTGCTTTCTAGACTTGGAGAACCCATAAATATAGTTAATATCATTCTTAAGTACTTACTAATACATTTAACTAGTCTAGGAAATGATAAGAACAAAAGAAGAATCGTTAATGCAAATATTTATCCCAGAAATGTGCGATTCTGGACAGCTTGACGGCTTCTGACTAAAAATGGGATAACTTCATGTAGAAAATGTTTTTTCCGAACTGTAAATTTATGTGAAAACTAGACTTCGATACCTTTCCAATGGTATATCACACTGCACCTAGAACCTTTCACATCAAATCAGTTTATTCTGCCAACTTGGCTCAAAAACAGCCTCGGAATTCTGGTTTTCGGTGCCATTAAGTAAATTAATTAAATTATTTACCTTTAATGAGTCATGGAAAGATGAAAAAGTTTTTGGTTTAAATTTTTTTTAAGACCTCATATACCACAACTACTATTATGTTTATTAGTTTATAACGCGTGAAAAACACATGTATTTTGCAATATTTTAAATTTTAAATTTTTATGACGAAATAAAATTGAATATAACCGTTATTTATATAATTTTACCTTAATTTATAATTTCATAACAAATATACCAAATGTTAGTATGATATATTTTATAAATGTCAATTTTAATATGTTATGGGTGAGACTAATCCACCGTGTAAGAGTACCTTGAGGGGTCATCCCGATGGGGATATCCTGAAACGTGCTCCACTAAGAAGATCCCGAATAGCACCTTCATTTTGCAAGTCGTATTTATCATGGTGAACTTCTTTTTGTTTCAAAACACGGTCATTTCTGTGATTTGTATACATACCTACTTCAAATGAAGTTTGAATAGATACATCTATGTTACCACAATTCTTGTTGTCACTCGGGGGTGAGCAGAGAACAACAAATTTTGGCAAAATTGCATATTTGGAAACTGTAGACAGACAAGAGAGTTGTAACAATCCAATATGAAGGTGTTTGAGCATCAAATGAAATAGAATCAAGGGGATAATCTCGACACGAAATAAAAAGAATCTTAGAAATAACCAAGTAAATGGAAGAACGAAAAGGGGGTGGGGCACCAACATCTGAAATGGAAAAATTCGGCGAGAATGGTACAAGTTGGTGAGAGAGAGACATGACATTAAAAGTTAAGGAAGAAGGGAGGAGGAACAAGGGAGGAGCGAGAGAGAGGGGATGATAGGGGAGAGGGAAAGAGGAGAGGGAGTCTAGGGTTAATAGGAGGAAGAGGACAAGAAGAGAAAAGGGAGAGAAAAGGAGTATTGACTCTAACTGGTTTTTTCGGGTAAGAGAAACTTTTCAATGTTTATATTTAGTGGACTATATACATATTACATAAAAAATATGTACGTAAAGATTGAGTTATTGAACAAAATAATGTTGTTCAAGCCATAAACTCATGTTTTAAACAAATAAAAATATCCTTTACAATTTTAAATTCAACTGTACTTGATGTTCGACGGGTACTTTGGCTTAATGAGCTGAATCATACTAATTAAGATGTGCCTTATTAGAGCCTAAATACAAACTGAAATCACCAGAACCTCTAGTGAACTTCTAGTGTTGACGGGCCGATTATCCGCAGGCAATCGCTGGTACGAGAAGGATACCCGGTCAAAGTAGTATCCTCGAAGATGGTTTCATTCCCAAAGGGAGTGTGCACTTATAGGTTTTAAGTATGAGTACAATAGTGTGTCCCGTTCTTGATAGTCTTTGTAGATCGTTACTCTGGTGTGTTATTATGGTGAAAACTACGATTGAAATTCAATAATAAAAATATATGGGGTCTTTAAATCCACTCATAATCTCGATCAGAGTCCTTTCGTTGTAATCCACTGGTCTCTCTATCTAGGGTCTACATGTAAATCTGAGATACGAAACTATTCTAAACCATCCCATCTATTCAGCCCTCAATTTTGCCACAATGGTGTCATGATCATCTAAACAAAGTCTTAATAATGGTCTCCCGTATACTTATGGTAAGTATTCAGTCTCGCTCCTACTTACGAGTTTTAAATCAACATTTTATGTCACATTCTTAGATTAATGATGTCTATCAAAAAGCTCAACTCTTGTCATTTTACCCTTGATATAACAAGTTTGAAGTTGATCAATCTTATATCTATTAACATTTATTAATCTAGGCATGCATCTCTTGTGTTCGACAAGTTTTACACGATGACTCCAGTCCGATCCCTCTCAGAATGCACTACATGTTTAAGCGTCAATGCAACATTGTGTTGTTCTTAGTAGTTTATGAAATTCAAATTTTGGTGGTTGGATTATGTCTAAAACTAATGTCCATGAAATCAATATATAAAGAATATGTGGTCTTTGAATCTACCCCGCCTTTCGTATGGAGTTGAATGGTTGCAATCCACTTGTCACAAATTAAGTTCAACATGTTAATTGGAACACGAAACTAGAATTAACCATGTCTCCATGCGAAAAGCCCATCCCAAATATTCACCCCTTGAATCCTAGTAGGTAGTGGTGTCATGGTCAACCAATTAAGCCATAAATCCCAATCACTTAGTGAAATAAGTCATTAACCCGGTTTATTAAACAAGTTCTAATTCGATTACATGCGGTAAGTATTCACCCTCACTCCTACTTACGAGTTTTAAACCCACAATTACTCCACATGCTAGGTTAACATGTTCTATAACTAACTCATACTCTTGTCTTGCTGCTATTGATTTAACATAGATTAACCTAGGCATGCATCTCCTAAAAATGACAAGTTTCATACAACGACTCTCATCCAAATTACAAATGGTGCTTGATCTAAACTACTTCTCCGTTTCACTTTTAATGAGCTGACACTACAAAAAAAAGGGCACATTTATAACCATCAAATTTTTACCTGGAATTGAAAGCCCCATTTTTACCACGAACATTTGAGATAAGAAAATAAGTAAAAGTACAAATAAACTCACAGTAATATACATGAATGTAGGTAGATGTAAAACCCCAATTTTACCTCGAATTGAAATCCTAAATTGAAGCCGCGAATAGAAAGCCCAATTGAAGCCCTAATTGGAAAATCAAAACTAGTTTATTGAAGAATGAAGAAAATAAAAATCAATTAAACAACGAAGAGCGAGTGAAAAGAACAAATCAATTTTATCTACAACGGAAGGCCCCAACTAGTTTTACCTGCAAAATCAATTTTAAGAAAATTAGCAAAATAAAAGAAGAGAGAAGAGAGACAATAGTTGTTCTTCGGTTCCTGGAACAAGAACGAGTCGAGATTGTGTTTGAGAGTCAAGAGTTGTGTCTGACATTTGGGAGAGTGTGAGTTTATGAGGTGAGGATACTGTAATAGCGTAGTTTTTGTTAAGGGGGGAAACTTTTGGGTCGTAAAAGATGTTTTGGGGGAAAATTTGCCACTCAATTTTCAGTTTTTTTAATTTAAAAGATTTTTAGAACTTAAAATTAAATAAATATTATATATTTATTGAAAAAACAAATATTATATGCATGTACATGTAATATGTAATACTGTATATAAACCATAGTTTAAAATTTCTATTAATTTATATATTAATTTGAAAAACATTATTGTTATATTTTACAACGTTTTTGTTAAGATGCGGACCTTTATAATTTTTTGATTATTTTTACCAACACTTGAATGAGTACGTATTAAAATTCGTAAAGTTGGATCATCGAAAAAAATCATTTAAAAAAATAATTGAGTGAATTTGGCACACGCCCCATTAAAAGAATTAGTACTTTTACAATGTTTATGTTAAGATGCGCCACAACCAGGCCTTTCTATTTTTTGATTATTATTCCCAACATTAGAATGTGTACCTAGTAATATTCGTACCGTTTCATCGTTGAATAAATCATTTAAAAAAAATATTCAGCGAATCTGACACACGTCCCATTTTTGTAAGTAGTACTATTACAATGTTTATAAAAAAAAAGGGGCACAACTGCGACTTTCTATTTTTTGATTATTTTTTCCCAACAATAGATTTGAGTACCTATTAACATTAGTATGGTTGGACCGTCGAAGAAATCATTTAAAAAAATTATTCAATGAATCTGACACGCGTCCCGTTCCCGGAACCAAAACTATTACAACATTTCTGAAAAATGCGGCACAACTTGGCCTTTTTATTTTTTGATTATTTTTTACCAACACTAGAACAAGTACGTATTAACATCCGTACAGTTGGATCATCGAAGAAATCATTTAAAAAATTATGCAGTGAATCTGACATGCGTCCCATTTCCGAAAGTAGTACTATTACAACGTTTCTGACATGCGTCCCATTTCCGGAAGTAGTACTATTACAACATTTCTGAAAAGATGCGGCATAACTGGGCCTTTCTACTTTTTGATTATTATTTTCGACACTAGAATGAGTAGCTATTAACATCAGTATGGTTGTACCATCGAAGAAATCATTTAATAAAATTATTTAGTGAATCTGACACGTGTCCCATTCCCGGAAAAATAATATTACAACGTTTCTGAAAAGATGTGGCATAATGGGGTCTTTTTATTTTTTGATTATTTTTCCCAACACTATAATGAGTTCGTATTAACATCCATAGGGTTAGATCGTTGAAAAAAATATTATTCAGTGAATGTGACACGCATCGTGAATGTGATACGCATCCTGTTCTCGGAAGCAGTACAATTATTTCTATATTTTTAAAATTATTTCTCGATGATCCAACTGTATGGATATCAAGTTTTATGTATTTAAGTGATATTTCAAATGTTTCAAAAAAATGAATAAATTTATTTGGTTTGAGATTTTAATAGTCAACTAGTGATTTGACTAATAATTCTGACAAGTGTTTCCTCTCAGATTGGTATTTTTTTTTTTTAAGTATTTCTCGATGATTGAACATGTCAATATCTATATATTTTAGTGATATTTCAAAATTTAGAAAAAGATAAATCTATTTTGTTTGTGATTTTAAAAGTCAATTATTGATTTGACTAGTATTTCTAACTAGAGTTCGTCTCGAACCGGTGTTTCGATTTTATTAAAAATATTTGTCGACGATTCAATCATATGACTCTTAGAATCTATGTATTTTATTGATATTCCAAAAAAAATTAAATTCTTTTCTTGTACAAACATAAATTATCTTATAAAAGACCAGTAAATACATATTTTACATTTATAATCATCGTAGAACAAACAATTTATATGAACTTGTTTATATTCTTTTCTTATTAATGAAAAATAAATACCGAGAGACTAAATTGATATATTTTTTGGTGTACATCGTATCATAATATTTTTTTTCTAAAAAAATACAAAAAGTAGGAGATTCATTTCCTACAACTATCGGTTAGAAATGAGTTGGCTCGCTAACTACTTTATCTCAGCGAATTAGAACGTGACAACTATTAAAAATTAGGTGACAAGATTTAGTACACTCTGAATAGTCAGTTGTCGGAGCAGGTCGGTTATGAGTTGGTCGGAAATGACACTGATTCGTTTTTTTTTTTTGTGGTGGTTATTGGCTTATACCAATATTTGACTCTAAATATAAATCAATTATTCATTTTGTATTTTTCTTCCAATTGTAGTGTAGCTAATGATGGGATTGGTGTGTTTTTGCTTTGGTTTCATACATAGCTATGGAATCAAATGTATCTAAACCGGACTTCTACTCTAATAAGCTAATAGCAGAGGAAAACATTTAACGATATACACTAAAGATTTCAGAAATTTAAATTACCCAACACAAAATCAGTTAATTCAATTTCTATTTGAACCCCTTTTTTTCTAAATATTTGACACAACACTATTCTTGTGGTAGAATAGTGGGGAGGGGCGTGTGCAGGTGCAGCTGGCAGTAGATAGATCCCTGATGAGTTACTTCTTGACCTGAATTAGAACTCCCACATTATGCTTTCTGCCATTCAAAAGTAATAACTTAAAAGAGCTCACCCTTATTATGTGTGTAAGAGTAACAAAATAATGATTCTTAGTAGGTTAGCCATGATTTTACAAAGTTTTTGAGAAAATGAGCATAAAATAAAAGGTGGTTTTACTTGGTTAGTACCAAATCCTACTAAGCACACCTCTTATGATAATATAAGCACATAACTAAATCCTAATAGAACATAATCAAATGGTAATAGTAGAGCAAAGAGAAGATCATACTTGGATAGGGCTGCAACTAGCGGACCAGCTACCATACCTCCTATAATATAGCCCTTTGTACCTGAGACACTGAATCCACCTGTCCTGCCAGACTATAGAGGAGCCATTTAAGGACACGATTCCAAACTGACCCTGCACTTAATATTTTTAAAATAACAAGTTACAAGTCATTAAAAAGATATAGTTTGAATTATATGTATTACTTCAATTTGAATTCGGACAAACTAACAAACTTATGCACATGTATAAACCTAGCTAGTATTCATGCAAGCAATAAATTAGGGTTGAAAGTAGTAGAAAGGAAGATAAGATTCAAACCTCGTAGGTGATTACACCACCTGAAAAACCGGCACCTGCTGGCTGATCGTGGCCGTAGAAACAGTTCCATTAGCAGAAAGAACACAAATTCCTCTAGGCCGGTTTTGGGTAAGGGACGTGATCTTTAAAATGACATCCTGAAATATTTAATATAATTGAATAAAAAATATATACTAAAAGAACATAAAAAAAATTTGGTATGCATACCTCGCGAGTGTACACTCCATCACATGAGCTTTAAAATATTGTGCAGCAGTGTCTCCATAAACTCACCTTGACAAATGAATAAGTAAAATGCTTTTATTTCCAATAATAATAACTGGCGAAATAACAAACTCTCATTCCGATAAAGTCATGAGGTATTAATCTTGTTTGCAATATGTTAAAATAGTATTAACTTATACATAATGGTGAAGTGGGTTAAATGTGAATGCAAAGCCTACTTACAGATAAGTATAAAATCGCCCGAAGATAATCTGATGTACCATGAACAATCCTTGGTAAAATCGTCTCCTACAAAAAAAAATGGTTTACACCTATATAGTTACTAACCAGATATATGTATACCTCTCTATTAAGGACGGTAATAATACAATTAGACGGGCATCAAAGTAAAAATTATATCATTTATGCACAGGTACTATTTGAATTTTAAGAAATCACTCAAAATGAATGGTACAGGATCGGATGGAAAGAAGCTAGTAAAGTAACTTTGAATCATGGAGAGGAAGTAACAGATTTAACGTAAATAGATATAAATGCATCTATATTCATAGTTAGCAAAATGAAATATAACCTGACTTCAAATCAAATGTGACCTTCCATGTAACCCCTCCTGGATCTTCTAGTTGGTCTACAAAACCAATCATTCTGCTGCTATTACCCAAGAAGCCAGAGGGAGGGAGGGAGGGAGGGAGGGAGGGAGAGAGAGAGAGAGGTTTAATGTTTATTGTGAATTGCGAGTAATGTATATATAGAGGTCGGCTGAGGAAACGAGGAAGTTGGGAACTGTTACTCCTAATAACCTCCTGAGTTGGATACAGACTGAGAAAACGAGAAAGTTAGGAACAGTTACTCAGAGTAACCGCCTCCTGAGTTGGATACAGGTGTACACACAGAAATATCTATCCTTGAAACAGCTGTCCCTATACCTTTTTTAAATACTTTATAATATCTTTTCTAAAAAATTATTATAATTCCATCATTTACTTGAAATAACTTGATTTTAAATTCAGCCAGTCATACAAATTTATAATCCCATCCATTTAATTTAAATAACTTGATTCTAAATTCAACGTCGTGCTTGTACTTTTTATGAGCGAGTCCTTAAACATTAGCGAACACATAAACCTTTTGTAAGTATAATGGGTGTTTAATATATCTTAATATACCCACTTTATATTAAGATTAACAATATAAATTAATAAAAAAGCAAACAAATAATGTAATAGAAAATAAGTTGGGCCAAAAGTACTTTCTTATTAACCTAACACGTACTTTAACACCCTTAATAGATTCAATGGGCTTTTATGCTCATTTTACCAAACAGCCCATTATGTGCCCATTTGACTTAGTTTAAAAAATAGATAAGAGTGCTTTTTTTTTTTGGAAAATAAGTTATTTTTTTCTAAAAAATCAGGAGATTATACATCAACTCTGCTCTTACTTCTATCTCAACTCTTACTTCTATCTCACACGATTGTATTGGTCCGATATAGCATATCCTATTTTAGTTAGTAATAGAAATTGAATGTAAACATTATCTAGTGGCCATCTGAATGAGCAAGTGAGTGACAGGGTTCTTCATGGCAAACTAATTGCAGTGCAGGGTTTTGTGTAACCTATATATATTTCCCTATTGAGAAAGAGATTTTGTTGGTCGGTCTAAGGGCGTTGCTTTTGCTCAATTTGTATGTTGTTAAGCTATTTTCATGAACTTTTTTGAAGTCTAAACTTTAACATCAAACAATGTCACTTTCGGCCAACCGAGCACAACTGGAGGAAAATGTACATTTCTTACAACTGCATTTTCAACAGAAATGTTCCATCTAGCAATATAATGAGCTATTTTTTAGGTCTTCTCACTGGGAAAAACCACTTTAGATTTTCAAAATTGTCATGGTGAATTTTTCGGAATAGTAATGTAAGTTGTAAAATAGAAAATGGCCGTTGTTTTAGCTAAATACGAATTTAGATAAACATGATTGCAATTCAACAATTATTGTGGTGCATTTGTTGCATGTTATTTTTTCATATACATAACTCGGATTATTCAATTAATAATTAATAAATTAAATATTTTTATTGGATATAAATAAAAATATGTATAAACACAAGAATACCGTAAACTCCGTTTATTTATTTTACTGATGGATCATACAAACCGTAAGAGATAAAAACTAACGTACATACATGCAGAATTTTAAAACACTTATCACCTAAGGTGGCGACTATTCAAAACTAAAATAAACATGTTTAAATTAATATTTTTCCAACAATTTTAAACCTATTTATGATCAATATTGTATTCGTTTACATTTTTCAAAATTTAACATTAAATGATAAATGGACGGGCACAAAAAAGGAGAATGTTACTGTAAAATTTTAAGTTAAGTTAAGTTGACACAGGAAGCAATGGATAAACGTCGAATTCGATTAAACACTCGCCACTTTAAGGAATCCTCATTAGAGTAGAGATAAGAGCAATCTCAACCTAAGAGATAAGAGTATGAAGAACAATGTACTAGAAATAAATGCTGACCTTTTGCTTTCTAGACTTGGAGAACCCATAAATATAGTTAATATCATTCTTAAGTACTTACTAATACATTTAACTAGTCTAGGAAATGATAAGAACAAAAGAAGAATCGTTAATGCAAATATTTATCCCAGAAATGTGCGATTCTGGACAGCTTGACGGCTTCTGACTAAAAATGGGATAACTTCATGTAGAAAATGTTTTTTCCGAACTGTAAATTTATGTGAAAACTAGACTTCGATACCTTTCCAATGGTTTATCACACTGCACCTAGAACCTTTCACATCAAATCAGTTTATTCTGCCAACTTGGCTCAAAAACAGCCTCGGAATTCTGGTTTTCGGTGCCATTAAGTAAATTAATTAAATTATTTACCTTTAATGAGTCATGGAAAGATGAAAAAGTTTTTGGTTTAAATTTTTTTTAAGACCTCATATACCACAACTACTATTATGTTTATTAGTTTATAACGCGTGAAAAACACATGTATTTTGCAATATTTTAAATTTTAAATTTTTATGACGAAATAAAATTGAATATAACCGTTATTTATATAATTTTACCTTAATTTATAATTTCATAACAAATATACCAAATGTTAGTATGATATATTTTATAAATGTCAATTTTAATATGTTATGGGTGAGACTAATCCACCGTGTAAGAGTACCTTGAGGGGTCATCCCGATGGGGATATCCTGAAACGTGCTCCACTAAGAAGATCCCGAATAGCACCTTCATTTTGCAAGTCGTATTTATCATGGTGAACTTCTTTTTGTTTCAAAACACGGTCATTTCTGTGATTTGTATACATACCTACTTCAAATGAAGTTTGAATAGATACATCTATGTTACCACAATTCTTGTTGTCACTCGGGGGTGAGCAGAGAACAACAAATTTTGGCAAAATTGCATATTTGGAAACTGTAGACAGACAAGAGAGTTGTAACAATCCAATATGAAGGTGTTTGAGCATCAAATGAAATAGAATCAAGGGGATAATCTCGACACGAAATAAAAAGAATCTTAGAAATAACCAAGTAAATGGAAGAACGAAAAGGGGGTGGGGCACCAACATCTGAAATGGAAAAATTCGGCGAGAATGGTACAAGTTGGTGAGAGAGAGACATGACATTAAAAGTTAAGGAAGAAGGGAGGAGGAACAAGGGAGGAGCGAGAGAGAGGGGATGATAGGGGAGAGGGAAAGAGGAGAGGGAGTCTAGGGTTAATAGGAGGAAGAGGACAAGAAGAGAAAAGGGAGAGAAAAGGAGTATTGACTCTAACTGGTTTTTTCGGGTAAGAGAAACTTTTCAATGTTTATATTTAGTGGACTATATACATATTACATAAAAAATATGTACGTAAAGATTGAGTTATTGAACAAAATAATGTTGTTCAAGCCATAAACTCATGTTTTAAACAAATAAAAATATCCTTTACAATTTTAAATTCAACTGTACTTGATGTTCGACGGGTACTTTGGCTTAATGAGCTGAATCATACTAATTAAGATGTGCCTTATTAGAGCCTAAATACAAACTGAAATCACCAGAACCTCTAGTGAACTTCTAGTGTTGACGGGCCGATTATCCGCAGGCAATCGCTGGTACGAGAAGGATACCCGGTCAAAGCAGTATCCTCGAAGATGGTTTCATTCCCAAAGGGAGTGTGCACTTATAGGTTTTAAGTATGAGTACAATAGTGTGTCCCGTTCTTGATAGTCTTTGTAGATCGTTACTCTGGTGTGTTATTATGGTGAAAACTACGATTGAAATTCAATAATAAAAATATATGGGGTCTTTAAATCCACTCATAATCTCGATCAGAGTCCTTTCGTTGTAATCCACTGGTCTCTATCTAGGGTCTACATGTAAATCTGAGATACGAAACTATTCTAAACCATCCCATCTATTCAGCCCTCAATTTTGCCACAATGGTGTCATGATCATCTAAACAAAGTCTTAATAATGGTCTCCCGTATACTTATGGTAAGTATTCAGTCTCGCTCCTACTTACGAGTTTTAAATCAACATTTTATGTCACATTCTTAGATTAATGATGTCTATCAAAAAGCTCAACTCTTGTCATTTTACCCTTGATATAACAAGTTTGAAGTTGATCAATCTTATATCTATTAACATTTATTAATCTAGGCATGCATCTCTTGTGTTCGACAAGTTTTACACGATGACTCCAGTCCGATCCCTCTCAGAATGCACTACATGTTTAAGCGTCAATGCAACATTGTGTTGTTGTTAGTAGTTTATGAAATTCAAATTTTGGTGGTTGGATTATGTCTAAAACTAATGTCCATGAAATCAATATATAAAGAATATGTGGTCTTTGAATCTACCCCGCCTTTCGTATGGAGTTGAATGGTTGCAATCCACTTGTCACAAATTACGTTCAACATGTTAATTGGAACACGAAACTAGAATTAACCATGTCTCCATGCGAAAAGCCCATCCCAAATATTCACCCCTTGAATCCTAGTAGGTAGTGGTGTCATGGTCAACCAATTAAGCCATAAATCCCAATCACTTAGTGAAATAAGTCATTAACCCGGTTTATTAAACAAGTTCTAATTCGATTACATGCGGTAAGTATTCACCCTCACTCCTACTTACGAGTTTTAAACCCACAATTACTCCACATGCTAGGTTAACATGTTCTATAACTAACTCATACTCTTGTCTTGCTGCTATTGATTTAACATAGATTAACCTAGGCATGCATCTCCTAAAAATGACAAGTTTCATACAACGACTCTCATCCAAATTACAAATGGTGCTTGATCTAAACTACTTCTCCGTTTCACTTTTAATGAGCTGACACTACAAAAAAAAGGGCACATTTATAACCATCAAATTTTTACCTGGAATTGAAAGCCCCATTTTTACCACGAACATTTGAGATAAGAAAATAAGTAAAAGTACAAATAAACTCACAGTAATATACATGAATGTAGGTAGATGTAAAACCCCAATTTTACCTCGAATTGAAATCCTAAATTGAAGCCGCGAATAGAAAGCCCAATTGAAGCCCTAATTGGAAAATCAAAACTAGTTTATTGAAGAATGAAGAAAATAAAAATCAATTAAACAACGAAGAGCGAGTGAAAAGAACAAATCAATTTTATCTACAACGGAAGGCCCCAACTAGTTTTACCTGCAAAATCAATTTTAAGAAAATTAGCAAAATAAAAGAAGAGAGAAGAGAGACAATAGTTGTTCTTCGGTTCCTGGAACAAGAACGAGTCGAGATTGTGTTTGAGAGTCAAGAGTTGTGTCTGACATTTGGGAGAGTGTGAGTTTATGAGGTGAGGATACTGTAATAGCGTAGTTTTTGTTAAGGGGGGGAACTTTTGGGTCGTAAAAGATGTTTTGGGGGAAAATTTGCCACTCAATTTTCAGTTTTTTTAATTTAAAAGATTTTTAGAACTTAAAATTAAATAAATATTATATATTTATTGAAAAAACAAATATTATATGCATGTACATGTAATATGTAATACTGTATATAAACCATAGTTTAAAATTTCTATTAATTTATATATTAATTTGAAAAACATTATTGTTATATTTTACAACGTTTTTGTTAAGATGCGGACCTTTATAATTTTTTGATTATTTTTACCAACACTTGAATGAGTACGTATTAAAATTCGTAAAGTTGGATCATCGAAAAAAATCATTTAAAAAAATAATTGAGTGAATTTGGCACACGCCCCATTAAAAGAATTAGTACTTTTACAATGTTTATGTTAAGATGCGCCACAACCAGGCCTTTCTATTTTTTGATTATTATTCCCAACATTAGAATGTGTACCTAGTAATATTCGTACCGTTTCATCGTTGAATAAATCATTTAAAAAAAATATTCAGCGAATCTGACACACGTCCCATTTTTGTAAGTAGTACTATTACAATGTTTATAAAAAAAAAGGGGCACAACTGCGACTTTCTATTTTTTGATTATTTTTTCCCAACAATAGATTTGAGTACCTATTAACATTAGTATGGTTGGACCGTCGAAGAAATCATTTAAAAAAATTATTCAATGAATCTGACACGCGTCCCGTTCCCGGAACCAAAACTATTACAACATTTCTGAAAAATGCGGCACAACTTGGCCTTTTTATTTTTTGATTATTTTTTACCAACACTAGAACAAGTACGTATTAACATCCGTACAGTTGGATCATCGAAGAAATCATTTAAAAAATTATGCAGTGAATCTGACATGCGTCCCATTTCCGAAAGTAGTACTATTACAACGTTTCTGACATGCGTCCCATTTCCGGAAGTAGTACTATTACAACATTTCTGAAAAGATGCGGCATAACTGGGCCTTTCTACTTTTTGATTATTATTTTCGACACTAGAATGAGTAGCTATTAACATCAGTATGGTTGTACCATCGAAGACATCATTTAATAAAATTATTTAGTGAATCTGACACGTGTCCCATTCCCGGAAAAATAATATTACAACGTTTCTGAAAAGATGTGGCATAATGGGGTCTTTTTATTTTTTGATTATTTTTCCCAACACTATAATGAGTTCGTATTAACATCCATAGGGTTAGATCGTTGAAAAAAATATTATTCAGTGAATGTGACACGCATCGTGAATGTGATACGCATCCTGTTCTCGGAAGCAGTACAATTATTTCTATATTTTTAAAATTATTTCTCGATGATCCAACTGTATGGATATCAAGTTTTATGTATTTAAGTGATATTTCAAATGTTTCAAAAAAATGAATAAATTTATTTGGTTTGAAATTTTAATAGTCAACTAGTGATTTGACTAATAATTCTGACAAGTGTTTCCTCTCAGATTGGTATTTTTTTTTTAAAGTATTTCTCGATGATTGAACATGTCAATATCTATATATTTTAGTGATATTTCAAAATTTAGAAAAAGATAAATCTATTTTGTTTGTGATTTTAAAAGTCAATTATTGATTTGACTAGTATTTCTAACTAGAGTTCGTCTCGAACCGGTGTTTCGATTTTATTAAAAATATTTGTCGACGATTCAATCATATGACTCTTAGAATCTATGTATTTTATTGATATTCCAAAAAAAATTAAATTCTTTTCTTGTACAAACATAATTCTTATCTTATAAAAGACCAGTAAATACATATTTTACATTTATAATCATCGTAGAACAAACAATTTATATGAACTTGTTTATATTCTTTTCTTATTAATGAAAAATAAATACCGAGAGACTAAATTGATATATTTTTTGGTGTACATCGTATCATAATATTTTTTTTCTAAAAAAATACAAAAAGTAGGAGATTGATTTCCTACAACTATCGGTTAGAAATGAGTTGGCTCGCTAACTACTTTATCTCAGCGAATTAGAACGTGACAACTATTAAAAATTAGGTGACAAGATTTAGTACACTCTGAATAGTCAGTTGTCGGAGCAGGTCGGTTATGAGTTGGTCGGAAATGACACTGATTCGTTTTTTTTTTTGTGGTGGTTATTGGCTTATACCAATATTTGACTCTAAATATAAATCAATTATTCATTTTGTATTTTTCTTCCAATTGTAGTGTAGCTAATGATGGGATTGGTGTGTTTTTGCTTTGGTTTCATACATAGCTATCGAATCAAATGTATCTAAACCGGACTTCTACTCTAATAAGCTAATAGCAGAGGAAAACATTTAACGATATACACTAAAGATTTCAGAAATTTAAATTACCCAACACAAAATCAGTTAATTCAATTTCTATTTGAACCCCTTTTTTTCTAAATATTTGACACAACACTATTCTTGTGGTAGAATAGTGGGGAGGGGCAGGTGCAGCTGGCAGTAGATAGATCCCTGATGAGTTACTTCTTGACCTGAATTAGAACTCCCACATTATGCTTTCTGCCATTCAAAAGTAATAACTTAAAAGAGCTCACCCTTATTATGTGTGTAAGAGTAACAAAATAATGATTCTTAGTAGGTTAGCCATGATTTTACAAAGTTTTTGAGAAAATGAGCATAAAATAAAAGGTGGTTTTACTTGGTTAGTACCAAATCCTACTAAGCACACCTCTTATGATAATATAAGCACATAACTAAATCCTAATAGAACATAATCAAATGGTAATAGTAGAGCAAAGAGAAGATCATACTTGGATAGGGCTAGCTGCAACTAGCGGACCAGCTACCATACCTCCTATAATATAGCCCTTTGTACCTGAGACACTGAATCCACCTGTCCTGCCAGACTATAGAGGAGCCATTTAAGGACACGATTCCAAACTGACCCTGCACTTAATATTTTTAAAATAACAAGTTACAAGTCATTAAAAAGATATAGTTTGAATTATATGTATTACTTCAATTTGAATTCGGACAAACTAACAAACTTATGCACATGTATAAACCTAGCTAGTATTCATGCAAGCAATAAATTAGGGTTGAAAGTAGTAGAAAGGAAGATAAGATTCAAACCTCGTAGGTGATTACACCACCTGAAAAACCGGCACCTGCTGGCTGATCGTGGCCGTAGAAACAGTTCCGTTAGCAGAAAGAACACAAATTCCTCTAGGCCGGTTTTGGGTAAGGGACGTGATCTTTAAAATGACATCCTGAAATATTTAATATAATTGAATAAAAAATATATACTAAAAGAACATAAAAAAAATTTGGTATGCATACCTCGCGAGTGTACACTCCATCACATGAGCTTTAAAATCTTGTGCAGCAGTGTCTCCAAAAACTCACCTTGACAAATGAATAAGTAAAATGCTTTTAGTTCCAATAATAATAACTCGCGAAAATAACAAACTCTCATTCCGATAAAGCCATGAGGTATTAATCTTGTTTGCAATATGTTAAAATAGTATCAACTTATACATAATGGTGAAGTGGGTTAAATGTGAATGCAAAGCCTACTTACAGATAAGTATAAAATGGCCGGAAGATAATCTGATGTACCATGAACAATCCTTGGTAAAATCGTCTCCTACAAAAAAAATGGTTTACACCTATATATTTACTAACCAGATATATGTATACCTCTCTATTAAGGACGGTAATAATACAATTAGACGGGCATCAAAGTGAAAATTATATCATTTATGCACACGTACTATATTCATAGTAAAGAAGCTAGTAAAGTAACTTTGAATCATGGAGAGGAAGTAACAGATTTAACGTAAATAGATATAAATGCATCTATATTCATAGTTAGCAAAATGAAATATAACCTGACTTCAAATCAAATGTGACCTTCCATGTAACCCCTCCTGGATCTTCTAGTTGGTCTACAAAACCAATCATTCTGCTGCTATTACCCAAGAAGCCAGAGGGAGGGAGAGAGAGCGGTTTAATGTTTATTGTGAATTGCCAGTAATGTATATAGGAACAGTTACTCAAGTAACCTCCTCCTGAGTTGGATACAGGTGTACCCACAAATATCTATCCTTGAAACAATTGTCCCTATACCTTTTTTAAATACTTTATAATATCTTTTCTAAAAAAATATTATAATTCCATCATTTACTTGAAATAACTTGATTTTAAATTCAACCAGTCATACAAATTTATAAACCCATCCATTTAATTTAAATAACTTGATACTAAATTCATCGTCGTGCTTGTACTTTTTACGAGCTAGTCCTTAAACATTAGCGAACTCATAAACCTTTTGTAAGTATAATGGATGTCTAATTTGAATTTGGGATATTACTTTGTTATTGCTTGTTTAATATATCTTAATATACCCACTTTATATTAAGATTAACAATATAAATTAATAAAAAAGCAAACAAATAAAGTAATAGAAAATAAGTTGGGCCAAAAGTACTTTCTTATTAACCTAACACGTACTTTAACACCCTTAATAAATTCAATGGGCTTTTATGCTCATTTTACCAAACAGCCCATTATGTGCCCATTTGACTTAGTTTAAAAAATAGATAAGAGTGCTTTTTTTTTGGAAAATAAGTTATATTTTTCTAAAAAATCAGGAGATTATACCTCAACTCTGCTCTTACTTCTATCTCAACTCTTACTTCAGGGTTCTTCATGGCAAACTAATTGCAGTGCAGGGTTTTGTGTAACCTATATATATTTCCGTATAGAGAAAGAGATTTTGTTGGTCAGTCTAAGGGCGTTGCTTTTGCTCAATTTGTATGTTGTGAAGCTATTTTCAAGAACTTTTTTGAGGTCTAAACTTTAACATCAAACAAGGTCACTTTCGGCCAACAGAGCACAACTTGAGGAAAATGATCATTTCTTACAACTGCATTTTCAAGAGAAATGTTCCATCTAGCAATATAATGAGCTATTTTTTAGGTCTTCTCACTCGGAAAAACCACTTTAGATTTTCAAAATTGTCATGGTGAAATTTTCGGAATAGTAATGTAAGTCGTAAAATAGAAAATGGCCGTTGTTTTAGCTAAATACGAATTTAGATAAACATGATTGCAATTCAACAATTATTGTGGTGCATTTGTTGCATGTTATTTTTTCATATACATAACTCGGATTATTCAATTAATAATTAATAAATTAAATATTTTTATTGGATATAAATAAAAATATGTATAAACACAAGAATACCGTAAACTCCGTTTATTTATTTTACTGATGGATCATACAAACCGTAAGAGATAAAAACTAACGTACATAGGTGCAGAATTTTAAAACACTGATCACCTAAGGTGGCGACTAAAAACCAGGAGCCACTACCTCATTTATCTCCACTTCTTTACTAATAAAACTGAACTTCTCTACACCTATTCAAACTCCAACTAACACTATTGTTACAGCTGACTTATTCAAAACTAAAATAAACATGTTTAAATTAATATTTTTCCAACAATTTTAACCTATTTATGATCAATAATGTATCCGTTTACATTTTTCAAAATATAACATTAAATGATAAATGGACTGGCACAAAAAAGGAGAATGTTACTGTAACTCGATCATTTTCTGGGCCATTTTCGACCTCGAGCCTTCGAACTCGATCCAGGGTCTTTTCGACCTTAGATCTTTAATTTTTGTGCCTTATTTTGGTGCGAAATCGATGGATACGACCTCGATTTCTCGTATATTTTCGACTTCGGTCGTACGACTTCCTTCTAAGGTTTTTTCGACCTCAAATCTTCAATTTTTCATTTTTATTTGGGAGCGAGGTCGATGGATACGACCTCGATTTCTCATGTATTTTCGACCTTGGTCGTACGACTTTGTTTTAGGGTCTTTTCGACCTCAAATCTTTGATTTTGCCTTGGCTATATTTCAAATTTCATTCTTTTCTTGGGCCTTAACTAGCCCAATTTTTAATTGGACTTAAATTATTCCAGCCTTGGGCCTTATTGGGCCTTTATTGTTTGGGCTTCGAATTTGCCTGAGACCCAAATTATTTGGGTTTTAATCTCTATAATCCATAAATGGATTTGTGGGCCTTAACTGGCTATAGACGGTTGCCCTTCCTTAACCGGTTGGGTTTTCAGTCACTAGGCGATTCCTGGCAAGATTTTCTGTTGAATCTCATCATTTTCTGGGTTTCTTACTTGAAGTTTTGAAGAATTCTTTGAAGATTCTGGGCTTTCTTTGAAGATTCTGGGTTTAAAATGGCTGATCGCGCTTCCCAACGTCTATGATAATGCACTAGGATTTCATAGAAGTTATACCGGTCTTTTTCGAGACTTGGGGTCTTTTTATCCCTTACCTGGGACTTACTACCCTTTTTTGGGGATTTTTATATACACTACTGTTTCACGAGTATCGTCTTAGTGTAAAGTGTGGAGCGACCTACACATTTACGACGATTTTGCCTTATTCGAGGCTAACTTGACATTTGCATAAGCCTTTTATGTCTTATACCATCTTGTTTTGGCTTCAAGCCTTTCATTGAGCATATCGAATGATGGGGTTTGGACTGAATGTCTTAGGTTTCTGGGGTTTCAACCCTTCATTTGCTTTCTAGGAAGCTCATGATTTCATCGAACCTTATTTCTATTTGTCCTAGTAGTGAGTCCAATCAGGACACACTTTAAACATAATAGACTTTCAAATTTGAGGCATGCCAAGTCCTTGGCACCTCATGCCCTTCGAGGGTTTCTAGCTTGTACGAGCCTCGATTAAATACGTTCTTGACGCGATATGGTCCTTCCCAATTTGGGGCCAACTTGCCTTTTTGTCCAACTCCGGATGCCTCAATCTTTCGGAGGACTAAATCTCCTTGTCGAAAGAATCTCTCTTTAACCCTTAGGTTGTAATAGAAAGATGCTCGTTTCTGATGCTGAACTATCTTGGCATTTGCCTCATCTCTAACTTCATCAATCAAATCTAAGGCCAGCTTCAAGCCTTCCTCATTTGTTTCTGGCTCATAAGCCTCAATTCTTGGAGACGTGTGAGTAATCTCCACTGGAACCACTGTCTCTGCCCCATATGCCAACAGAAAGGGGGTAGCTCCAGTGGTGAATTTGCAGGTAGTACGATATGCCCATAGTATGGGGAGCAATTCGTCCACCCAAGTGTTTCTGGAGCGTTCAACTCTTTTCTTCAGTCCATCTAGGATAATTCGATTTGCAACCTCAGCTTGCCCATTTGCTTGAGGATGGGCGACAGAAGTGAAGCGCAACTTGATATCGTTCTCATCACAATATTTCTTAAACTCATCGTTGTTAAACTGAGTTCCATTGTCTGTGACCAAGATACGTGGAATCCCGTATCTGCATATCACATTTTCCCAGAAGAAATGCATCACTTTCTTGGTGGTTATCTTGGCTAATGGCTTAGCCTCAATCCACTTGGTGAAGTAGTCGATTGCTACTATCAAGAACTTTCGTTATGCACTTGCCATTGGGAAAGGTCCGAGTATATCCATTCTCCACATGGCAAAGGGGATAGGTGAGTTAATGGATGTCATCATTTCTGTTGGTTGTCTAACCACTGGTGCATGCTTTTGGCACCGTTCACATTTCTTCACGTAGCTTTTAGCATCAGCAAGTATGCTTGGCCAATAGAAACCTAGACGAGTGATTTTATGAGCAAGGGCTCTGCCCCCCAAGTGCTGCCCACAAATTCCTTCATGTACTTCCTTCAGGGCCAATTCTGCCTCTTGAGGTCTCAAACATTTCATATATGGAATGATGAAAGACTTCTTGTATAGGATTCCCTCAATCAGGGTATACCTTAGTGCTCTGACGTATAGCTTTCGTGCTTCTGAAGTGTCGTCGGGTAACCACCCAGTTTCTAGATGAGATTTGATGGGATCCATCCAACAACTGCCAATATCAATGGGTTCTACCAACTTTCCGTTGATGCTTGGGGTCTTCAAGACTTGGAAGTATACATTCCCTGCATAGTTTTCAATTTCAGAAGAGGCAAACTTAGACAAGGCATCAGCCTTCACGTTCTCTTCCCTTGGAATATGTTCCACATAGCATTCGTCAAACTGAGTCATAATGGCCTTGACAAGTTTCAAGTACTTGGCCATGACTTCATCTCTGGCTTCAAACTCCTCATTTACTTGGGAGACCACTAGCCTCGAGTCTCCACATACTTTCAGAGTTTTGACCCTCAAGGCTCCAGCCAGCCCTAAGCCGGCTATCAGAGCTTCGTACTCATCCTCATTGTTTATCGTTGGGAAGTCATGTTTTAGCGCGTACTCTATGAGAAATCCATCAGGACTTTGTAGCACCAAACCTGCTCCACTTGATTTTGTTTTTGATGCTCCATCAAAATAGAGCACCCAATATTCTTTGGAGACCATTTCTTCATCTTCTTTGTCTTCCAATGTTACTTCTTGCCCCCCCCCCCCCGCCTTCTTGGTTGTCAATGGTTCATTCAACCATGAAGTCAGCGAGTGCTTGAGCTTTGATGGCCATTCGAGACTTATACTTGATGTCAAATTCCCCTAGTTCAATGCCCCATTTTATCAATTTACCACTAACTTGAGGGCTGTGCAAGATGTTTCTTAGATGTTGATTGGTCAAAACCTCTATCTTGTGAGCCTGGAAGTACGGGCGTAGTTTTCTTGAGGCCATTACCAAGGCTAAGGCAAACTTCTCAATCATTGAGTAGTGTATTTCTGCCCCATGTAGAATCTTACTCACGTAGTAGATGGGTTTCTAAACCTTTAACTCTTCCTTTTACCAAAACAGCTCCAAGGGTAGTGTTGGATACTGCCAAGTATAGATAAAGAACCTCTCCTGGTTTTGGTTTGGCCAATAGTGGTGGCTCAGCCATGTATTTCTTCAGGGCCTCAAAGGCCTCTTGGTTTTCAGTTGTCCATTCAAAGTTTTTCACATTATTGAGTGCTTTGAAGAAAGATAAACACTTCTCTCCTGACTTGGAGATAAATCTTCCCAATGCTGCCACTCTTCCCGTTAGTTTTTGGACATCCTTGACAGTCTTTGGTCGTTCCATGTCTAGAATTGCTTTGATTTTGTCGGGATTGGCCTCGATTCCTCTCTTGGAAACCATTAGGCCTAAAAACTTTCCCGAGCCTACACCAAAGGCACACTTAGCTGGATTCAACATCATCTTGTGGTGCCTTAGCACTTCAATTGCCTCTCGGAGGTGCTCAATGTGATCGGCCTTATCGAGGCTCTTGACTAACATGTCATCTACGTAGACCTCCATGGTTTTTCCAATTAGGTGTCCAAAAATTTTGTTCACCAATCTTTGGTAGGTTGCCCCTGCATTCTTAAGTCCAAATGTCATGACTAGATAACAGAAAATACCAAAGTCAGTGATGAATGATACCTTAGAGATGTCATCCTCGTGCATTTTAATTTGGTTGTATCCACTAAAGCCATCCATGAAACTTAGCATCTCGTGCCCAGCTGTTGCATCTATTAGTGCATCAATCCTTGGTAAGGGAAAACAATCCTTAGGACATGCATCATTTAAGTCAGTGAAGTCCACACACATCCTCCATTTCCCATTGGCCTTTTTGACCATCACTGGGTTAGCCAACCATTCTGGGAATTGAATTTCCTCAATGAAACCGGCTTCCAAAAGCTTTTCAACTTCTTGTTTTATGGCTTCAAGCCTTTCCGGAGCAAAACTTCTCTTCTTTTGTTTCACCGTCTTCCTTTCAGGATCCACATTCAGTTTGTGAGTTATCAATTGGGGATCAATCCCTGGCATGTCGGCCGCTGTCCAAGAAAAAACGTCATTGTTCTCTTGAAGAAAAGTCGTGAGTTTGCTTTTCAATGGTCCGGGCACTAGTGCCCCAACATAAGTCACATTCTCTGGTTCACCTGGGACTAAGGGAATTGGGATCAAGTCCTCGGCTGGTTTCCCTCTTTTGTCCTCATCGTCGTTTGTATTCATGTCTTCAATGGGGAGAACCTGCCCCCCCCCCCGATTCCATCAGGCCTTAACGCAGCTACATAACAACTTCTAGCCATCTTTTGGTCTCCTCTCTCTTCTCCAATCCCATTTCTCGTTGGGAACTTGACTTTCAGATGATAAGATGAGGCAACGGCCTTAAACGCATGAAGACCAGTCCTTCTGAGGATCGCATTGTAGGTTGAAGTTGCCTTTATGACTACAAAGTTCATCATTTGAGTAGATGTACTCATTCCTTGTCCCATGGTCATTGGGAGCTGGATGGTGCCTTCCACCTTTGATTCCACTCCATTAAACCCGTATATGGGCATATTCGAGGGTGTCAACTGAGAATCAGTGTAACCCATCTTGATAAAGGCATCGTGGAACAAGATATCCACTGAAGCCCCATTGTCAACTAAGACTCTCTTGGTTTCGGAATTACCTATTACAGGTACGATGACTAAAGGATCATCGTGAGGGAACTTGACCCCTTCCAAGTCAGAATCATCAAAACCAATTGACACTTCTGTTCTGGCACGTTTCGGTGCTTCTCCAACCACAATCATTACCTCTCGGGCATAAGCTTTCCTTGACTTTCGGGAGGACCCAACAGCAGTTGGTCCTCCAAATATCATATTGATGACTGGCCCTCGGGGCTTAGGATTACGATCTTGGTCGTTGTCCCTTCTATCATAATCCTTCCTTTCATAATTTCCTCTGTGACTTCCTTGATTTCCATCCTTGGTGAATTTGCTGAGTTTTCCTCTTCGTATCAGAAACTCAATCTCGTCTTTCAGTTGTCTACAATCGTCGGTGTCATGACCAACTTCTTTGTGGAACCGACAAAATTGGTTTTGGTTCCGTTTGGACAAGTCAGCCCTCACTGGCTTCAGCCATTTGAGATCCTCTTCCTTTGCTATCTCCATCAGAATTTGACTCCTCGGAGTATTCAATCTTGCATACTCTGTAAATTTTGGCCCAAAGTTGCTCTTTTTTGGTGGAGAATCAGATCTCTTTGACGTTCTAGGAAATTTTTCCCTAACATCGTACTCTTGGGTTTCCTTCCTTTTCTTTGAGTTCCCATTACCACCAGTAGTGGGTTCATGCTTTCTCATGCTTTCTTCTGCCTTGATGTATTTGCCGGCTCTGTCTTGGAGCTTTAACATGCTCTCAGGTGGGTGCTTGGCCAATGATCTCTTGAAGTGATCATCAGTAGTTCCTTACTGTAGGGCTACCATAGCCACTTTGTCCTCCAAGTCTGGGACTTTTAGAGCCTCTCTAGTGAATCGATTAATGTAATCTCTCAAGGCTTCATTCTTTCCTTGTTGAATTCCCATGAGGGATGCAGAGCTTTTCTCGTGCACTCTCCCACTTACGAATTGGTTGATAATCGCCTTTTTCAATTCCTTGAAGGACCCAATAGAATTGGGAGGCAAGCGGCTATACCAACGTTGTGCCCTGCCTGCCAAGGTTTGGGGAAATGCCCTAAACTTGACCGCATTGTTGGTCGGCTGCAACAACAGTGCGTTGGAGAAGGTTCTCACATGGTTAGCGGGATCTCCCGTTCCATCATAAGCCTTGATCGTCGGCATCTTGAATTTTCTAGAGATGTTGGCTTTCATGATGTCTTGAGTGAAGGGTGGTGTTGGATCATCAAGATCTCCTAGGGGCAACAGAATACTAGGATCACCCCTTGGGGCTTCGGACCTCTTGGTTCTTCTTGCCAGTGGATCCAAGTTGATTATCGGGATCCCTTCCGTCGTTCAGCCTTGAGATTGAGCGGCCTCCTCCTCAGCAAGGAGTTTCTTGAGTCTTGCAGTCTCTGCCTCATGGGCTGCAATTTTCTCCTTAGTAGTTTGGGGTTGATCCCGATTTGTCTGGGAAGAACGTCTCCTTCTTGGGGCGACATCCTCCCCAGTTGTACAACCCTCATCCTCGGTGTATGGGCCCGAGTAATATTGAACGAAAGGGGTCTGGCGAGTTTGTTGATTTTGGGGTCCCAGACTTTGAATGTAAGGGGGCACATATGCCTCATGGTAGATTGGATTAGTTCCACTACTGCCCATCGGGGGTCGAGGTGGCATACCATAAGTTGGCATACCGAGAGTTTGGGTAGTATATTGGGGGAGATCCGTGGTGTGAAGTTGCAGACCACGTGGTGCGTTTGCAAGCAATGGAGTGGTTATGATTGGTTGATGGAGAGTGGTCTCTGGTGGATCTCGTCCATGAACAACCATTTGTAGGGGATTCGTCCCTTCAGCAGTAATCGGGACTTCCGGTCCTTGAGTGGTGGTGATGGGGGCATCTGCCCCTTCAGTGCCAGTGATTGGCGGTGGTTGGCTCCCCTGAGTTTCTGTTGCAGAAGTAAGAGGAAGTCCATCAGAAGTTTGAGGACCTCGAGTTGTTCTTTGTGTGTTTGTCATGGTTGATGTTGTCTTCCCACAGACGGCGCCAAATGTTGTGGAATAAAATCTGAGCTTACGAATTTAATGCGAGGGTTTAATGAGCTTCGAGCTTTTATGGCTGCACTTGTGTTTCGAGACTAAATCAGTCCTCACAAGATGCCTACGTATCTCAAATTGTTATTAAGAATCAAGCCAGAAAACGTAGTTCTTGGTGTTGCCCTCGGGGCTATGGCGGCAGGGGCACACCAAGGACGTAGTGACTTGTATGTCCTTATTCGAGGATGAAGTCTAAAACGTAGTTCTAGGGGTGCCTTTGTGGCTTGTTGCGCCTTCGAGGCGTTGTGACGTATGGAGCTGTGCCCAAAACGTAGTAGATGATGTATGGAGCTGTGTCCAAAACGTAGTAGATGACGTATGGAGCTGTGTCCAAAACGTGACGTATGGAGCTGTGTCCAAAACGTAGTTCTGATTGTAGGATCAGGATCCTTATATAGGCGTCTAGAGCCTAGTATTTATGGTATGTTTAGGAGTCTTAGTGAATAAGTCTCCTTATTAATAATGGATAAACATTGTATTTCTTGCAGGATAAGTCTTTTCCTTGTTGATAAAGGCTATGACTCATTAATTGCCTTTAATTGGGATTCCGGATCCTTCTTTGATGAATTTACCATATTTTGGACTCTTTTTATGAGCTGTATATTTTCCATATTCATTAATTACGAAATTAATGAATAATTAGGGTGTCGGGCCTTAAATATCGGCCTTTCCATTGACTTGTCAATTATATTTCTATAATTACTTTTCTGACCATATCATGTACCCAATTCTGACCAGAACTGTATTTAACCTTTTTGACCCTCTAAACGATGTTTTCTTGAAACACTCAAAGGACGAATGTCGTAGAGAACGAAACTACCTTTCTGAAAAGATATGACTCATCAAAATTGGACTTATAACGAATCGGGAATTAAATAAAACGTCCGCTGAATTTGAACAAAAACTGAAAAACAAAATCTGTTTATGTTTTGTGATTTTAAGAACAGTTAACAGCATAATCTGGAAAACTACCATGAAATAGATATTTTAGAACATTGAAAGAGCTTTCTGAAAAGTCCATAATCAATGAATTCCGACTTAAGATGAATATTATACGAATTTTACAAGACTGCTGAATTGTATGTATAAAAGCCCTACGAATTTTGATAGAAAACACGAGGAAGGAGAATAAGATGTATATATAGCATTACAAAACCCTAAGTCCAAACCTACTACTTATCCGTACTCAAATTCAATCCAAATTTTAGGCCCGTTAATCTAATTGAATTTTAAATCATATTCTTTTTCAAATTTTAATCCTTTTTTTCTAATTATTCTTTTATTATTACAGACGGAAGCGTGACCAAAAATTGAATTAGAAAAATATCTAATACAAAAGTGCAGCTAACGATGACAATCCAAGACAAGCTAGTCAAAACCTAAGATCCTCGAACTCGAAAGCACATCCACTCAATCTTACACCGAACTTGAAAATTGTAAGGAATGAGCTATATAGCCCAGCATGAAACCAATCGATCCAACTAGTCGGGCAAATAAGATGTATACATACAAGATAATACGATATTCAATACGATATAATAACGATACACAATACATAACTTTCGATTCACATATTTCTTATTCTTATTCGATAGATACGATATGACACCACATAACAACAATAACCTGAAACCCATAATTAATGCCACGACCACTACAACCCGGTGATAACGGTCCTAAATTTTCAGAAAACTGTCACTATAACCCGGTGACTCGGTCCTTATTCTTATTCGAAATTTTCACAAACCATGGCACAAATCTGAATCTCAAGACTATTGCTTACACATAACACATATCAAATAATACATATCACTTCAAAATATATCATCACTAAGCCCAAGTTTATATAATCAAAACACACACACAACACATAGTTTCGAAAATACTAGATAAATCAATCGGAAACTTACCTCTGCGCATCCTAAATCATGTACCCAATTCTGACCAGAACTGTATTTAACCTTTTTGACCCTCTAAACGATGTTTTCTTGGAACACTCAAAGGATGAAAGTCGTAGAGAACGAAACTACCTTTCTGAAAAGATATGACTCATCAAAATCGGACTTATAACGAATCAGGAATTGAATAAAACTTCCGCTGAATTTGAACAGAAACTGAAAAACAAAATCTGTTTATGTTTTGTGATTTTAAGAACAGTTAACAGCATAATCTGGAAAAATACCATGAAATAGATATTTTATAACATTGAAAGAGCTTTCTGAAAAGTCCATAATCAATGAATTCCGACTTACGATGAATATTATACGAATTTTACAAGACTGCTGAATTATATGTATAAAAGCCCTACGAATTTTGATAGAAAACACGAGGAAGGAGAATAAGATGTATATATAGCATTACAAAACCCTAAGTCCAAACCTACTACTTATCCGTACTCAAATTCAATCCAAATTTTAGGCCCGTTAATCTAATTGAATTTTAAATCATATTCTTTTTCAAATTTTAATCCTTTTTTTCTAATTATTCTTTTATTATTACAGACGGAAGCGTGACCAAAAATTGAATTAGAAAAATATCTAATACAAAAGTGCAGCTAACGATGACAATCCAAGACAAGCTAGTCAAAACCTAAGATCCTCGAACTCGAAAGCACATCCACTCAATCTTACACCGAACTTGAAAATTGTAAGGAATGAGCTATATAGCCCAGCATGAAACCAATCGATCCAACTAGTCGGGCAAATAAGATGTATACATACAAGATAATACGATATTCAATACGATATAATAACGATACACAATACATAACTTTCGATTCACATATTTCTTATTCTTATTCGATAGATACGATATGACACCACATAACAACAATAACCTGAAACCCATAATTAATGCCACGACCACTACAACCCGGTGATAACGGTCCTAAATTTTCAGAAAACTGTCACTATAACCCGGTGACTCGGTCCTTATTCTTATTCGAAATTTTCACAAACCATGGCACAAATCTGAATCTCAAGACTATTGCTTACACATAACACATATCAAATAATACATATCACTTCAAAATATATCATCACTAAGCCCAAGTTTATATAATCAAAACACACACACAACACATAGTTTCGAAAATACTAGATAAATCAATCGGAAACTTACCTCTGCGCATCCTAAATCATGTACCCAATTCTGACCAGAACTGTATTTAACCTTTTTGACCCTCTAAACGATGTTTTCTTGGAACACTCAAAGGATGAAAGTCGTAGAGAACGAAACTACCTTTCTGAAAAGATATGACTCATCAAAATCGGACTTATAACGAATCAGGAATTGAATAAAACTTCCGCTGAATTTGAACAGAAACTGAAAAACAAAATCTGTTTATGTTTTGTGATTTTAAGAACAGTTAACAGCATAATCTGGAAAAATACCATGAAATAGATATTTTATAACATTGAAAGAGCTTTCTGAAAAGTCCATAATCAATGAATTCCGACTTACGATGAATATTATACGAATTTTACAAGACTGCTGAATTATATGTATAAAAGCCCTACGAATTTTGATAGAAAACACGAGGAAGGAGAATAAGATGTATATATAGCATTACAAAACCCTAAGTCCAAACCTACTACTTATCCGTACTCAAATTCAATCCAAATTTTAGGCCCGTTAATCTAATTGAATTTTAAATCATATTCTTTTTCAAATTTTAATCCTTTTTTTCTAATTATTCTTTTATTATTACAGACGGAAGCGTGACCAAAAATTGAATTAGAAAAATATCTAATACAAAAGTGCAGCTAACGATGACAATCCAAGACAAGCTAGTCAAAACCTAAGATCCTCGAACTCGAAAGCACATCCACTCAATCTTACACCGAACTTGAAAATTGTAAGGAATGAGCTATATAGCCCAGCATGAAACCAATCGATCCAACTAGTCGGGCAAATAAGATGTATACATACAAGATAATACGATATTCAATACGATATAATAACGATACACAATACATAACTTTCGATTCACATATTTCTTATTCTTATTCGATAGATACGATATGACACCACATAACAACAATAACCTGAAACCCATAATTCATGCCACGACCACTACAACCCGGTGATAACGGTCCTAAATTTTCAGAAAACTATCACTATAACCCGGTGACTCGGTCCTTATTCTTATTCGAAATTTTCACAAACCATGGCACAAATCTGAATCTCAAGACTATTGCTTACACATAACACATATCAAATAATACATATCACTTCAAAATATATCATCACTAAGCCCAAGTTTATATAATCAAAACACACACACAACACATAGTTTCGAAAATACTAGATAAATCAATCGGAAACTTACCTCTGCGCATCCTAAATCATGTACCCAATTCTGACCAGAACTGTATTTAACCTTTTTGACCCTCTAAACGATGTTTTCTTGGAACACTCAAAGGATGAAAGTCGTAGAGAACGAAACTACCTTTCTGAAAAGATATGACTCATCAAAATCGGACTTATAACGAATCAGGAATTGAATAAAACTTCCGCTGAATTTGAACAGAAACTGAAAAACAAAATCTGTTTATGTTTTGTGATTTTAAGAACAGTTAACAGCATAATCTGGAAAAATACCATGAAATAGATATTTTATAACATTGAAAGAGCTTTCTGAAAAGTCCATAATCAATGAATTCCGACTTACGATGAATATTATACGAATTTTACAAGACTGCTGAATTATATGTATAAAAGCCCTACGAATTTTGATAGAAAACACGAGGAAGGAGAATAAGATGTATATATAGCATTACAAAACCCTAAGTCCAAACCTACTACTTATCCGTACTCAAATCCAATCCAAATTTTAGGCCCGTTATCTAATTGAATTTTAAATCATATTCTTTTTCAAATTTTAATCCTTTTTTTCTAATTATTCTTTTATTATTACAGACGGAAGCGTGACCAAAAATTGAATTAGAAAAATATCTAATACAAAAGTGCAGCTAACGATGACAATCCAAGCCAAGCTAGTCAAAACCTAAGATCCTCGAACTCGAAAGCACATTGACTCAATCTTACACCGAACTTGAAAATTGTAAGGAATGAGCTATATAGCCCAGCAAGAAACCAATCGATCCAACTAGTCGGGCAAATAAGATGTATACATACAAGATAATACGATATTCAATACGATATAATAACGATACACAATACATAACTTTCGATTCACATATTTCTTATTCTTATTCGATAGATACGATGTGACACCACATAACAACAATAACCTGAAACCCATAATTAATGCCACGACCACTACAACCCGGTGATAACGGTCCTAAATTTTCAGAAAACTGTCACTATAACCCGGTGACTCGGTCCTTATTCTTATTCGAAATTTTCACAAACCATGGCACAAATCTGAATCTCAAGACTATTGCTTACACATAACACATATCAAATAATACATATCACTTCAAAATATATCATCACTAAGCCCAAGTTTATATAATCAAAACACACACACAACACATAGTTTCGAAAATACTAGATAAATCAATCGGAAACTTACCTCTGCGCATCCTAAATCATGTACCCAATTCTGACCAGAACTGTATTTAACCTTTTTGACCCTCTAAACGATGTTTTCTTGAAACACTCAAAGGATGAAAGTCGTAGAGAACGAAACTACCTTTCTGAAAAGATATGACTCATCAAAATCGGACTTATAACGAATCAGGAATTGAATAAAACTTCCGCTGAATTTGAACAGAAACTGAAAAACAAAATCTGTTTATGTTTTGTGATTTTAAGAACAGTTAACAGCATAATCTGGAAAAATACCATGAAATAGATATTTTATAACATTGAAAGAGCTTTCTGAAAAGTCCATAATCAATGAATTCCGACTTACGATGAATATTATACGAATTTTACAAGACTGCTGAATTATATGTATAAAAGCCCTACGAATTTTGATAGAAAACACGAGGAAGGAGAATAAGATGTATATATAGCATTACAAAACCCTAAGTCCAAACCTACTACTTATCCGTACTCAAATCCAATCCAAATTTTAGGCCCGTTATCTAATTGAATTTTAAATCATATTCTTTTTCAAATTTTAATCCTTTTTTTCTAATTATTCTTTTATTATTACAGACGGAAGCGTGACCAAAAATTGAATTAGAAAAATATCTAATACAAAAGTGCAGCTAACGATGACAATCCAAGCCAAGCTAGTCAAAACCTAAGATCCTCGAACTCGAAAGCACATTGACTCAATCTTACACCGAACTTGAAAATGGTAAGGAATGAGCTATATAGCCCAGCAAGAAACCAATCGATCCAACTAGTCGGGCAAATAAGATGTATACATACAAGATAATACGATATTCAATACGATATAATAACGATACACAATACATAACTTTCGATTCACATATTTCTTATTCTTATTCGATAGATACGATATGACACCACATAACAACAATAACCTGAAACCCATAATTAATGCCACGACCACTACAACCCGGTGATAACGGTCCTAAATTTTCAGAAAACTGTCACTATAACCCGGTGACTCGGTCCTTATTCTTATTCGAAATTTTCACAAACCATGGCACAAATCTGAATCTCAAGACTATTGCTTACACATAACACATATCAAATAATACATATCACTTCAAAATATATCATCACTAAGCCCAAGTTTATATAATCAAAACACACACACAACACATAGTTTCGAAAATACTAGATAAATCAATCGGAAACTTACCTCTGCGCATCCTAAATCATGTACCCAATTCTGACCAGAACTGTATTTAACCTTTTTGACCCTCTAAACGATGTTTTCTTGAAACACTCAAAGGATGAAAGTCGTAGAGAACGAAACTACCTTTCTGAAAAGATATGACTCATCAAAATCGGACTTATAACGAATCGGGAATTGAATAAAACGTCAGCTGAATTTGAACAGAAACTGAAAAACAAAATCTGTTTATGTTTTGTGATTTTAAGAACAGTTAACAGCATAATCTGGAACAATACCATGAAATAGATATTTTAGAACATTGAAAGAGCTTTCTGAAAAGTCCATAATAAATGAATTCCGACTTACGATGAATATTATACGAATTTTACAAGACTGCTGAATTATATGTATAAAAGCCCTACGAATTTTGATAGAAAACACGAGGAAGGAGAATAAGATGTATATATAGCATTACAAAACCCTAAGTCCAAACCTACTACTTATCCGTACTCAAATCCAATCCAAATTTTAGGCCCGTTAATCTAATTGAATTTCAAATCATATTCTTTTTCAAATTTTAATCCTTTTTTTCTAATTATTCTTTTATTATTACAGACGGAAGCGTGACCAAAAATTGAATTAGAAAAATATCTAATACAAAAGTGCAGCTAACGATGACAATCCAAGCCAAGCTAGTCAAAACCTAAGATCCTCGAACTCGAAAGCACATCCACTCAATCTTACACCGAACTTGAAAATTGTAAGGAATGAGCTATATAGCCCAGCAAGAAACCAATCGATCCAACTAGTCGGGCAAATAAGATGTATACATACAAGATAATACGATATTCAATACGATATAATAACGATACACAATACATAACTTTCGATTCACATATTTCTTATTCTTATTCGATAGATACGATATGACACCACATAACAACAATAACCTGAAACCCATAATTAATGCCACGACCACTACAACCCGGTGATAACGGTCCTAAATTTTCAGAAAACTGTCACTATAACCCGGTGACTCGGTCCTTATTCTTATTCGAAATTTTCACAAACCATGGCACAAATCTGAATCTCAAGACTATTGCTTACACATAACACATATCAAATAATACATATCACTTCAAAATATATCATCACTAAGCCCAAGTTTATATAATCAAAACACACACACAACACATAGTTTCGAAAATACTAGATAAATCAATCGGAAACTTACCTTTGCGCATCCTAAATCATGTACCCAATTCTGACCAGAACTGTATTTAACCTTTTTGACCCTCTAAACGATGTTTTCTTGAAACACTCAAAGGATGAAAGTCGTAGAGAACGAAACTACCTTTCTGAAAAGATATGACTCATCAAAATCGGACTTATAACGAATCGGGAATTGAATAAAACGTCCGCTGAATTTGAACAGAAACTGAAAAACAAAATCTGTTTATGTTTTGTGATTTTAAGAACAGTTAACAGCATAATCTGGAACAATACCATGAAATAGATATTTTAGAACATTGAAAGAGCTTTCTGAAAAGTCCATAATCAATGAATTCCGACTTACGATGAATATTATACGAATTTTACAAGACTGCTGAATTATATGTATAAAAGCCCTACGAATTTTGATAGAAAACACGAGGAAGGAGAATAAGATGTATATATAGCATTACAAAACCCTAAGTCCAAACCTACTACTTATCCGTACTCAAATCCAATCCAAATTTTAGGCCCGTTAATCTAATTGAATTTCAAATCATATTCTTTTTCAAATTTTAATCCTTTTTTTCTAATTATTCTTTTATTATTACAGACGGAAGCGTGACCAAAAATTGAATTAGAAAAATATCTAATACAAAAGTGCAGCTAACGATGACAATCCAAGCCAAGCTAGTCAAAACCTAAGATCCTCGAACTCGAAAGCACATCCACTCAATCTTACACCGAACTTGAAAATTGTAAGGAATGAGCTATATAGCCCAGCAAGAAACCAATCGATCCAACTAGTCGGGCAAATAAGATGTATACATACAAGATAATACGATATAATAACGATACACAATACATAACTTTCGATTCACATATTTCTTATTCTTATTCGATAGATACGATATGACACCACATAACAACAATAACCTGAAACCCATAATTCATGCCACGACCACTACAACCCGGTGATAACGGTCCTAAATTTTCAGAAAACTGTCACTATAACCCGGTGACTCGGTCCTTATTCTTATTCGAAATTTTCACAAACCATGGCACAAATCTGAATCTCAAGACTATTGCTTACACATAACACATATCAAATAATACATATCACTTCAAAATATATCATCACTAAGCCCAAGTTTATATAATCAAAACACACACACAACACATAGTTTCGAAAATACTAGATAAATCAATCGAAAACTTACCTCTGCGCATCCTAAATCATGTACCCAATTCTGACCAGAACTGTACTTTAACCTTTTTGACCCTCTAAACGATGTTTTCTTGAAACACTCAAAGGACGAAAGTCATAGAGAATGAAACTACCTTTCTGAAAAGATATGACTCATCAAAATCTGACTTATAACGAATCGGGAATTGAATAAAACGTCCGCTGAATTTGAACAGAAACTAAAAACAAAATCTGTTTATGTTTTGTGATTTTAAGAACAGTTAACAGCATAATCTGGAAAAATACCATGAAATAGATATTTTAGAACATTGAAAGAGCTTTCTGCAAAGTCCAGAATCAACGAATTCCGACTTACGATGAATATTATACGAATTTTACAAGACTGCTGAATTGTATGTATAAAAGCCCTACGAATTTTGATAGAAAACACGAGGAAGGAGAATAAGATGTATATAGAGCCTTACAAAACCCTATGTCCAAACCTACTACTTATCCGTACTCAAATCCAATCCAAATTTTAGGCCCGTTAATCTAATTTAATTTTAAATCATATTCTTTTTCAAATTTTAATCCTTTTTTTCTAATTATTCTTTTATTATTATTAATTTAAAAATTATGGGATATTACAACTATCCAATCCCCCTACTTCTCACAATCGGCCCTAGCCGACTCCGAGAGGGGGCACCAATTCAACGTTGACCCTAGTCAATTCCAAGCCACTACTACTCACAGTCGGCCCTAGCCGACTCCGAGAGGGTGAACCAATTTAACGTTGAACCTAGTCAACTACCCAATTCCCTATTTCCCACAGTCGGCCCTAGCCGACTCCGAGAGGAGGACACCAATTCAACATTGACCCTAGTCAACTCCCCGAGCCCCTAATTCTCACAGTCGGCCCTAGCCAACTCCGAGAGGGGGGCACCAATTCAACGTTGAACCTAGTCAACTCCAAGCCCTACTCTCATAGTCGGCCCTAGCCGACTCCGAGAGGGGGCACCAATTCAACGTTTACCCTAGTCAATTCCAAGCCACTATTACTTATAGTCAGTCCTAGCCGACTCTGAGAGGGGGGGGGGGGCACCAATTCAACCTTGACCCTAGTCAAGTACCCAATCCCCTACTTCTCACAAACGGCCCTAGCCGACTCCTAGAGGAGGACACCAATTCAACGTTAACCCTAATCAACTCCCCGAGCCCCTACTTCTCACAATCGGCCCTATTTGACCCTAGTCAACCCCAAGCCACTACTTCTCACAGTCGGCCCCAGCCGACTCCGAGAGGGGGCACCAATTCAACGTTGACCCTAGTCAACTACCCAAGCCCCTACATATCACATTCGCCCATAGCCGACTCCGAAACAAAACCCAATCTGCGTCATCCTCTACTCCCCCATCCAACCAAAGGTCGCATGAGGGAGTGGGGGACAAATGATAGGCTAGGCCCATTCGGCCCAACCCAAACCAACCACAAGGGACCTAACATCTAAGGCCCACTCAGCCCGACTGCAGGACACCCCAAAGCCATACAACAGAGGCCGAGACCAAGAGGAAGCCTATCACAAATCCCAAGAACCATGTGCCCCTCACATGCCCCTTTGCCTAAAAATACTCCACTTAGTGCAACAAGCAGATGGTTCATAATTTCCTACACATAGTAAGCTCTACCTTCTCTCTCTAGAATTTGGCCGGAATTCTTACTCTCACACCAGAGGTGTCCCCGGAGATCCAACCTCCACCGGGCATTCCCTTTTAGGTACCCGAAGACCCGCACTCAGTCCGACCTAACCCGAACCCGGCCCAAGCCGAAGGGGAGAAACACTAGGAGATTCCTAGACTTATCAAGAATGTTATTAGTGTTGTTGGTGAAAAATGACAATATAGGTCATAACTTTGGTACAATAACAACAACAGTTTGGAGAACAAAGAAACTATAATGCATTAACCTATTGCAAGTTCTTCAGCCACTTTCTATAGTACAGTCTATCCATCAAAACACTTGTAAAATGTCGACGAAGCGTCTAGGAATATAACATAATAAATATTGGCTACATATAGGGGGTGGGAATTACAATATATATATATATATATATATATATATATATATATATATATATATATATATATAATTCACCTAGGCCATGTTTGTTTGGAAGGATTATAATCCCGTGATTATTATCGGGAATAAATAATCCCTTCAATTAAAGTGCTAGGGATTATAATCGTTTAAATTATGCTAACCCATGTTTGTTTTGAAGTATTAAGTTTAGGATTGGGATATAATCCTTTAAAATTTTATCCATTGTTTGTTTTGAGGGATAATCATGGGATTGGACTATTATCCTTTAAAATTTTCAATCCTATGTCTGTCTTGCATATGATTATAGTGAGGGAATTAAATAATACCCCTTCCAACCAAGTATTAGAGGGGACTATAATACTATTCCCTACTCCAACAAAACAAATATGGGATAGGAAAATTTTAAAATATTATAATATTTGGACTAATCCTAAATAAGTTTTTGAACAATAAATAAGAGATATGAAAATTTAAAGGATATAATTAATAAAAAATGTTTAGAAAAACTTAAATTATTTACATGCTGATGTAGGTTAAAATAAAGGCTTAAAACACTTTTAATGCTGCATAAATTAGACCTAGGATGGTCCAAATACGAGGCCCATTAATGAGGCCCGAAACCCTAATTGTGGTATTAAATTCGTGGTCAGCAATTGGGCCAAGGTCCAACCCTTGTCTTAAACCACTAAGGCGTGGGCTTGGTTCATAAACAGCCCAGTGGTTGGAAACCACTAGGAAGTTTCTAAGGCAACGTCCAACATGGAAACCAACTCCAACATGGAAACTAATTTTGATAATAGTTATCCACTGTCAAGGAGGTTACTTGGCCACCAAGTAACCTAATTCTAGCACGATTCTAAGGCTCCAGATGCCTATATAAAGGGCCTAACCCCTCAACATTAGAACTACATTTTCTTGGCTTGATTCTCAGTGATAATTGAGATACGTAGACATCCTGTGAGGACCTGTTTAGTCACGAACCACGAGAGCAGCCATTAAGACACATTTGTTCACTACCTATCATTAAATACTCGTCGTCAATATCTAAACCTACTTTTCGTTCCACAACATTTGGCGCCGTCTGTGGGAAGACAACAACAACAATGGCTATTACACGAAGAACAACAATCGCTACTGGATCGACTGTCACTTTCACTGTTCCAGTTGTCACTGACCAAGGGTCGTTACCCCTCACGACGGTGGTTTCTCAACCACTAGGGACGGTACCCATCACAACGAAGGTGGTTTCTCAACCACAAGGGACGAATCCCCAAGCTTCCATACCTCAGAATGAGACAAACCCTCTTCAGATGGTTGTCTCGCCACTCGATCACAACCTTCCCTATGGAGCACAGATCTCCACGACTGTGCTCCCTATAAGCACCAATCCTGCTTACGGGCTGCCTAACTATCCCCCTGAAACAGGAGGAAGTGGCCATGCCCCCATAGTCCATGAGCCATATGAACCAACCTACATTCTAGGTTTGGGGCCTATCCATGAACAAGGGTATTTGGATTACTCTAGGCCCTATACTGACAAATACTCATCTGATGAACATCGAGCACCCAGGAGAAGAAGAGCTAGCAAAGGGCCCCTTGAAAGAAGGAGTCGGGGGGCAATTGCAAGGGCACCTATGACTGCTATGGAGAGAATAAGGGCTCATGAAGCCGAGATCCAGAAGCTAAAGAAAGATATGGAGATAGAGCAACAAAGGAGGCAGACTCAGCCTTTGAACCAAGGGGCAGGAGATGTTCCCATAATTGATTTGGAAAGACCTTCAAGGAGGCAAGGAAGAGCTAGGGCTCTAAGGTCGGAGGTTCCCAGGTCAGATCCCCGTGTTTTAATGCAACTGGGTGACCCAGACGATCCTACTCCACCCTTCAATGAAGCGGTAATGGCCGCACATGTATCAAGGAAATTCAAGATGCCTACTATCAAGGCATATGATGGTACGGGTGATCCCGCAACCCATGTAAGGACTTTTTTAATGCACTGTTGCTGCAACCTATTACGGGTGCCCTAAAGTGTAGGGCGTTTCCTGAAACCCTTGCAGGCATGGCCCAAAGATGGTATAGTCGTTTGCCACCCAACTCTATCAGTTGTTTTAGGGATCTGAGCACGGCTTTCATCAACTAGTTCATCAGTGGACGAGTACATGAGAAAAGCTCTGCTTCACTCGAGGGAAGAACGAGACGTTGAGAGATTATCTCAAGCGTTTCACCAAGGAGACATTGAATATACACGATCTAGACAACAAGTTTCTAGATGTCATTGGCTAAACACCCCCCTAAGAGCATGGCTGAGCTCCAACAAAGGGCTGGTAAGTACATCAAGGTTGAGGAAAGCATGAAGAAAACTGACACCACCTCTGCGGGTGGTGGCAATAATGGTGGCTCGAAGAAGCGAAAGACGGAGCAAGAGTATGATGTCAAGGACAAATATCCTCGTACGACTAAAGACTCTGATTCAGCTCCAAGGAAAAGCAATCAAGGTACGAAATTTACTGAATATGCAAGGTTGAATGCTCCAAGGAGTAAAATCCTCTATGACATTGAGAAGGATAGAGATTTCTGATGGCCGAAGCCATTAAGGGGAGATCCTGAGAAGAGAGACAAGAACAAGTATTGTAGGTACCATAAAGACTCGGGCCACGATACTGATGATTGTAGGCAACTCAAGGATGAGATTTAGTTTCTGATCCAAAAAGGAAAATTGAACAAGTTCACCAAAGATGGAGACATGGGTGCCCCTCGAAGAGAATATAATCGAGATGAAGATCGAAGCCAAGGCCGCAACCCCCAGCCTCGAGGGCCAGTGATCAACATGATTTCAGGAGGGCCAACCGCGGCCGGAACCACTAGAAACTCCCGGAGGGCTTATGCCGGAGAAGTAAGGCATATTGTTGGAGAAGCACCCAAGCGTGCGAAAACTGAAATGTCAATCGGATTCGACGATTCGGACCTTGAAGGGGTGAAATTCCCCCATGATGATCCTTTGGTAATAGCCCCCGTGATTGGAAACAACGAGGTAAAACGAGTCCTTGTAGACAATGGAGCCTCTGTTGACGTCCTTTTTCATGACACGTTCATAAAAATAGGGTATAATGATTCTCAACTGATCCCCTCGAACATGCCCATATACGGGTTCAACCAGGTGGAGTCCAAAGTAGAAGGAACAATTCAATTGGCTATGACTATTGGTCAGGAACCAAAAGAAGTAACTCAAATGTTGAATTTCGTGGTAATCAAGGCATCATCGACCTACAACGCCATCCTTAGAAGAACCGAACTTCATGCTTTTTGTAACACCCCCAGATCCGGGGTCAGGAATCTGGGTTGTCACGCTCCATCAATGATACAATACCTGCATTACTTACAATATTCTCATAATACAACTCCAAAGACCCCAATCACTTACGCACACACACACAAGTTATAGCCTTGGAAATGAGCAACAATAATCAACATTTGTTATTACAACCCAAATGAACTATCCCGGATCTCATCTATTATTTACAACCTCTACCTGAAGTTACAATAATAGAACTCACAATTCTATACAAGGTTTAGTAATACAAACCCACTCAAAATAGTTCTCACTAATTCAAGCTGCAACTATTCTGCTCACACCGACAGTATCCATCCTGCATCAACTAACTCCAGGGTGGTCTCTCCATTCCCTTGCTCTTGTAACACGAGGTGGATTCGGCAATGTTTTCCTCATGCTGAAATATTTAATAAAGCAAGAATGAGCTAATAGTGCTCAGCAAGAATTCTATTCCAGTTTAAATCTTTAAACCTTTTAGGGAGATAATCCATATGGGATCAAAGCTTTTATCACTACTAGGCTCTAACCCCAAAATAGTATACCGTTTAAAATATCTTATGACTTATAATCATACTCATATACTCTTCGTAATCATTTGGAAATCCTTGGTATCAGTTGTTGGGTTTTATACTAAACTATTCATTAGTAGTATATAAACATTGTCCATTTTATTGAGAATCTTGATTGCATATTTTTACATTGTCTATTTATTATATATTGTGGATAATTTAGTATCAAATGGGATAACAGAAGATTAAATTATCAGTGTCTATATATAATATAAAGGGTTCACAGTTTAAGTGGAATTAGACAAACCACTGGAATAACTGAAGTATTATTTGGGAATAGTTTATCTTGACTATTAAATAATACTTGTATACTTTGTGTATATTGAACAGGATCAAATTTAGAATTGTTCCCTTAAACTGATTAAGAAGGTGAACTAAGATTCTATGTTATTATTAATGCTTAGGTTCTTAATCCGGATATAGTAATTGACACGTGTATATTATTTACATGCTTTGATTTATATATGAAATAATTCTTTTGAATTATATCATTATATTTTGGGTGATGGAATAATATATATGGTGAATATTATTTATTGAAGGAATCTGTGTCCTGATAATATTCGGGTTAATGATGTCCCCTTGAAAGCTCAAAAGGATTTAATTATGTGAAACCCTGCAGGTGGATTTATTCCGGCATAATTAAATAAAGGTAGAGTGGATGATCAAGGATATAAGATGTTAATTAAATGAATTATCAGTAATTTATTTAATTAATGGGCATGCGTTATTTTAAACATGGGGAATTTAATAAGCAAATAATATTGGAACCGAATTAATTAATTAAGTTGCGGTATTAGGAAAGGTAGTGCAAATATTAATTCTTTAGTGGATTGAATTAATATTTAATTACATTGGGCTAGGCCCAGGATGTAATTAAAAGGCCCAACCTAATTATCCATGATCCCTATTGTAGCCCTATATATATTCTTATTCTCCTCTTGCTAGGGTTGGTTAAGAAAAATATTGTAGCCACCTAGGAGCAAGAGAGGTTAACTTGAGAAGACGGAGGCCACACTTCGCTCAAGGGAATTTGGGAATACAATAGAAGAGCGTGGAATCAACCGTTAACAAGGTGATTTTCTTTTCGCACTCCTTAATTGTGTATCATAAAATGTAGTAGAACCCCAAGTCCGTGGTTCCCAACAATTGGTATCAGAGCCTGGTTATGGGTTCTATGTTTTATGATATGATGTCCATGTCGTAATTAAAATTGGTTATGTATGTATAGTGATATGCTTGGATAATAATCTTTTGCAGGTTGTTTAGTATCCACTATTATGGCCTCGTTTTATTTTAATTATGTGTTTGGATCCCACGTGGTTTAATCGTGGTTATTTTTTGTTTTGGTTTCCACGTGGTTTATCGTGGTTGTAAATCACGAGGGTTGATCGTGCTAGTTTTGTTTTCTATTATGATTTTGTAATCTTGTAATCATGATTTGTATTCATGTTAGATTATGATGTGATGTAATAGAATATGTATGTTATGTTGTATGTAACTATTTGATCGACGGAGTTGCAAGAAAACAAAGTTCTTCCGCTGATGCTACAAGATTTCGCCTATGCAACTTCGAACTGTTGTAACTTTTGCATACGGTGTCGGATTTCAATGAGTAATACCCTTTCGGAAAGGGATTTCGATGTTCTACACGATTGAAAAATGACGTTGTCAAAGTTTCATGTACGTCTGAGCTCGTTTAGACCCTCAAACAGCGAGTTGAAGCTTTCGCAGGATTTTCGGATGAAATTTTTTTTTTTGGCCATAATAGTGGATTTATTTTTTATTTTAATTTTTCTGCTATTTAATTTTAATTATTGCATTAAATAATTATTATGTGTGTAATTTTAATTGCATGGTTAACATAAATAGGACGACATGGACATAAATTTTCATTTATTGCTTTAATTAAATGTTTTATGTTATTAAATTATGTGTGTATTTGGAATGCATGTTAGACATAATTATAATGACATAGGCCCCATTTAATTATGTAGAGATGCATGCTATGCTATGTTATGTGTTCTTTGTATTGTTATTTTGATAACATGTGGACCTCGAAGAAATAACATAGGGCGATGCATCTAGATAAAATTACTCATGTTAAAATACTAAGTGGGAGAGGGAATTAATTTGATATTAGATCCCATGGTCATCCATTATTGGTTGTATGTAATTTAACACTAGGACGATTATGAATTGGATATATGTCACCCATCGTGGCGTATGATTTATGACGTCTGGGTAGTGTTAAGGATATTACTAGGACAATCTTCTTAAGTTAATCACGAATAATGAAAGGTAAGCTCACCCCATCGTGACATACCAAGTTTCATAGAATTCGAGAAAAAAGTTGGACATTCCTTGATTGATGTTGATAATGGATATTTCTGTCTTAGGGGTTGTGTTTTTAAGCGAGTCCGTCTGTGACTTCACCGAAAACACCTGGGATTTATCCATTGATACATCGAACGGATGGGTCTGACTAAAGGCAACTTAAGATCTAAATAATGGTATACACTTAGCTATTAAAGATAATATATAGTCCACCCTAACGTGGCGTATTATTTAGTAGTAGGACCGAAGTAATATTTAAATTTAAATGGTATATATGTCATCCATCATGGCGTACCAGATATTTATGGAATTTAAATATTAGTGCATTAATTTTAATTAATTGTTAGAGGAAACAAATAGGTTTTAAGATATATGCAATTTTCTGATTAAGTGTTATATGCATGATTCTCAGGATAGAATGGGCTTTAATCCACTTTTCACCATACTTAAGGATAACAAACTTACCGGACCTAACTATATTGAATGGAAACGCAATTTGGACATAGTGTTGACTGCTGAAGAGTTTAAATTTTGTACTGTTGAACCCAAACCGGACCAGCCTGCTGCCGATGCTCCGGATGAGGATAAAGAGTATTTTAAGAAGTGGACTAAGGCAGATGAGATGTCACGATGTTATATTCTGGCAGCAATGTCGGGTGTTTTGCAACATCAGCATCAGGCCATGACCACTGCTGCAGATATGCTCTATAATCTCAAGGAGCTTTTCGGAGATCAGAATAGGGCTGCTAGGCAAGTAGCAATGAAATCTCTAATGAACACTTAGATGGCTGAAAAAACACCTGTAAGGGACCATGTTCTTCTGATGATGTCTCATATAAATTAACTAGAGGTCCTTGGTGCTGATATTGATGCGGAAACGCAGGTCGATATCATACTTATGAGTTTGCCAAAAAGCTTTGAGCCGTTTCGCTTGAATTACAACATGAACAAGAAGTTGTATAGTCTTGCAAAACTTCTGACAGAGCTTCAGGCAGCGGAATCATTATTTCAGCAGCATGTTCAGGTAAATGTGGCTGAGAAAGTTTCTTCTTCAAAGCCGAAAGGAAAGAAGAAGAAGAAGGTTCAGACACATAAAGTTGTGAAACCATTGGGAGTTCAGAATTCAGTGAAGAAGCCTAAGGGCAAGTGCTTCAAGTGCAAGCAGCCGGGTCACTGGAAAAAGGATTGTCCTCTGTCTAAGAAGAACAATGCTGGTATGTCTCTTTCTCTTGTTACGGAAACATATATAGCGGCTATGTCTACGAGCACTTGGTGTGTAGACACAGGAGCCACTGATCATGTTTGTAATTCCATGCAGGGGTTCCAGAAAACCAGGCTGCTTAGAGATGGCGAGATATATGTGTTCATGGGAGATGCTACGAAAGTAGCAGTGGTTGCAGTTGGAGTTATTTCTTTATCTTTTGGTTATGATAGGATTTTGGTTTTGAATAATTGTCTTTATGTACCTTCATTTAGAAGGAATTTAATTTCGGTTTCTAAACTTGTTATGGATGGTTATAATGTTTGTTTGGATCGTAATGTTTCCATTATGATGAATAAACGAGTTATATGTTCTGGTACATTGCAAGACAATTTATATATTATTAATCCTATAGAACCAATGCTGCAACCAAGTGAAATTAATAATACACTTTCTACCTCTAGTAAAAGATAGGAACCTTCTGGATTGAACCAAACATATCTTTGGAACTTGAGATTAGGTCATATTAACTTAAGGAGGATTCAAAGATTGGTAGTAGATGGGCCTTTAGGCTCGTTGGCAGTGGAGCCATTTCCAGTCTGTGAATCTTGCTTGGAAGGAAAAATGACCAGTAGACCTTTTAAGGCAAAAGGAAATAGAGCCAAAGATGTGTTAGAATTGGTTCATACTGATTTATGTGGACCTATGAATATCCAAGCGAGAGGTGGGTATGAATATTTTGTCACTTTCATTGATGATTATTCAAGATATGGATACATTTATCTGTTGCACCGCAAGTCTGAGTGCTTTGAAAAATTCAAAGAGTACAAAGCAAGTGCGGAAAAGCGACATTCAGGAAAATGTATCAAGTCACTACGATCAGATCGTGGGGGCGAATACCTGCTTGGAGAATTTAGAGAATATTTATCAGAACATGGGATTTCATCCCAGTTGACTGCACCTGGCACACCTCAGCAGAATGGTGTAGCAGAAAGAAGGAACCGGACTCTTTTAGAGAGTGTTAGATCGATGATGAGTTATTCGAATTTACCCAAGTCGTTTTGGGGGCATGCTCTAGAAACAGCGGCTTATCTTCTAAACTTGGTACCTTCTAAGTCAGTTCCAAAAACTCCAAAAGAATTGTGGACTAGTACCAAACCTAGTTTGAAACACATTCGGATTTGGGGTTGTCCAGCACATGTGCTGAACAAGAACGTGACTAAGTTAGATTCTCATACAGAAGTGAGGCTGTTTGTGGGTTATCCCAAGGGAACAAAAGTAGAACAACCACAAGTAAATGAACAACCTATCACTAATACCACTCCAATGCTTCGTCGTAGTGGGAGGGTTGTTAAACAACCTGAGAGGTTCATGTTTTTGGGAGAGTCTTCAGACTTAGTCTCTGGTGAACATGATGAGGATCCCAGGACATACGAAGAAGCAATGCAAGATAAGGATGCAGATCTTTGGCAAAAGGCTATGCAATCTGAGATGGAATCTATGTATTCCAATAAAGTCTGGGATCTCGTGGAACCACCCAGTGGATGCAAGTGGATCTACAAAAGAAAAAGAGGATCTGACAAAAAGGTGAAAGCCTGGAAAGCAAGACTTGTTGCGAAAGGGTATACTCAGAAACAAGGAATTGATTATGAGGAAACCTTTTCTCCGGTAGTCATGCTTAAGTCAATCCGGATTCTTTTATCTATAGCAGCTCATCTCGATTATGAGATTTGGCAAATGGATGTCAAGACAGCTTTCCTAAATGGAAGTCTTGATGAAAACATCCATATGCAGCAACCAGAGGGATTCATCAAAGAGGGCCAAGAGCATCTAGTGTGTAAGCTTAAGAAGTCCATTTATGGACTGAAACAAGCTTCCAGGGAGTGGAACATTCGTTTTGATCAGGCCGTCCAGACAAATGGTTATGATCAGAGTCCAAGCGAAGCATGTATGTATAGGAAAAGTGAAGGAAATGCAGTGGTTTTTCTAGTACTATATGTAGATGACATTTTGCTCATTGGAAACAATGTAGAGATGTTGTCATCTATTAAGGCATGGTTGTTCAAACAATTTGAAATGAAAAACTTAGGTGAAGCCGCATACATTCTTGGGATCAAAGTTATAAGAGATCGCAAGAAAAGAACGTTGGCTTTATCTCAAGAACCGTACATTGATGAGGTATTGGCTCGTTTTAACATGCAGGACTCTAAGAAGGGTAATTTACCTTTTAGACATGGAGTCTCTCTATCAAAGGAGCAGTGTCCTAAGACACCTAAGGAGATAGAGAACATGAAAGAAGTTCATTATGCTTCAGCATGTGGAAGCTTAATGTATGTCATGTTTTATACTAAACTATTCATTAGTAGTATATAAACATTGTCCATTTTATTGAGAATCTTGATTGCATATTTTTACATTGTCTATTTATTATATATTGTGGATAATTTAGTATCAAATGGGATAACAGAAGATTAAATTATCAGTGTCTATATATAATATAAAGGGTTCACAGTTTAAGTGGAATTAGACAAACCACTGGAATAACTGAAGTATTATTTGGGAATAGTTTATCTTGACTATTAAATAATACTTGTATACTTTGTGTATATTGAACAGGATCAAATTTAGAATTGTTCCCTTAAACTGATTAAGAAGGTGAACTAAGATTCTATGTTATTATTAATGCTTAGGTTCTTAATCCGGATATAGTAATTGACACGTGTATATTATTTACATGCTTTGATTTATATATGAAATAATTCTTTTGAATTATATCATTATATTTTGGGTGATGGAATAATATATATGGTGAATATTATTTATTGAAGGAATCTGTGTCCTGATAATATTCGGGTTAATGATGTCCCCTTGAAAGCTCAAAAGGATTTAATTATGTGAAACCCTGCAGGTTGATTTATTCCGGCATAATTAAATAAAGGTAGAGTGGATGATCAAGGATATAAGATGTTAATTAAATGAATTATCAGTAATTTATTTAATTAATGGGCATGCGTTATTTTAAACATGGGGAATTTAATAAGCAAATAATATTGGAACCGAATTAATTAATTAAGTTGCGGTATTAGGAAAGGTAGTGCAAATATTAATTCTTTAGTGGATTGAATTAATATTTAATTACATTGGGCTAGGCCCAGGATGTAATTAAAAGGCCCAACCTAATTATCCATGATCCCTATTGTAGCACTATATATATTCTTATTCTCTTCTTGCTAGGGTTGGTTAAGAAAAATATTGTAGCCACCTAGGAGCAAGAAGAGAGGTTAACTTGAGAAGACGGAGGCCACACTTCGCTCAAGGGAATTTGGGAATACAATAGAAGAGCGTGGAATCAACCGTTAACAAGGTGATTTTCTTTTCGCACTCCTTAATTGTGTATCATAAAATGTAGTAGAACCCCAAGTCCGTGGTTCCCAACATCAGTATGATAAACCAAGTCTCAAACATATCTTTTTTAAATAGATATTAATATTGGAATCAAGGCTTAAAGCCTATCCATTGATTCAAAATACTACACAGTTCAATATACTGTATATCTTAAATACATTCTCAACATATATACAGTTCGAAAATATCTTTATAACCACATGCTATGCATTAAACGGATAAAATACTAGTATAACATGAAAGATGAAGTTACGAGGAAAATTATTATAATGAGTCTGTAACCCAAAATCCACTTTTACATATATAATCTGAGTAAGGTTTTATCAGAGTCATAACTCATAAAATAAAAGATGAAGTTGCAAGGATTTATTGTAACTACAGTTTAATAACAACAATTAACCAATCACTCTTTCAACAATCAACATCAGCCTCCAAGCTGTTTCAATATCAATCAATCTTAACAGTTCAATCTGTTGTAGAGATAACACAATTAGTTACTCTATTTATTAACAACATTTATCTGAAAGAATTCACTTTTAAAATATTTTCATTATTATCTTATCCGGGGGACTGGGACTTTCAAGCCACTGGATATGATTAAACGATGATCAGTCGCTTCAATCATGTCCTTCCGAGGGACCTTTTTACTACTAGTAGATGGACAAGAACACTTTCCGAACTTGACCAGGCCAAGAACACTTTTCGAACCTGACCATGACAAGAACGACTTTTCAAACTTGTCTTGATGATGCAAGAACATTTTTTGAACTTGTCAATCATCCTTTGGCAGCACATGGGCCAGAAATAAAAAAGGCTGGACCGACTAGATACGGTCACTTACGCAGGATTACCACATATCCGGTATTCTCAATCCGCAGTAACGACATTCAAGTCGACCACAATCTAGTTGTAATAGTACACTGACCCATCCGGTCACATCTGCTAGGGCATCATATACAATGATCCCTGCACTAACAAGTCCCCTTAATAACAGGAAAAATCTTTACTCATATAATGTTCGAAGGAACAATCTTCGAACTATGATAACTATTACCAACAAAATACTTAGTTCATCTTCGTATCATTCATTTGAGTCCACTTCACTTAATTACACTTCCCTATTCTAGGGATTCACAAGTCCTTATACATATATATTACTTAGGGTAGCCATGCCTACCTCAAAATATTCTTCAACTCATATTTAGTTTATGCATATATATATATATATATATATATATAAGTATATACACTTTATCACGAGCAATAATACAACTTAGAATATCCTTCGTAAATATTGAAGGTCAAGGATAAACTCTAAATAATATAACTCATTTTAAAACGGGTTAAAAGTATTTAATAAATAATCAAATAATATTTATTAAATAAACAAACCTTAAATGAATATTCAAAAATAATATTCATTAAATAAATAGATTGAATGAATATTCAAAATAATATTCATTAATTAAATAAACCTTGAATGAATATTCAAAAATTATATTCATTAAATAAATAGATTGAATGAATATTCAAAATAATATTCATTAATTAAATAATCATCAAATGAATATTCGAATTAGTATTCATCTAATATTTCTCGACCGAGGTAATACTCAAGTAACATTCCTCGAAATAAACAATAATTTGTCGCTGGAATCCCTCCAGGTTTCCACGACTATCTTTATATTTCAAAATACTGACTCCCGGTCTATATTTAAAGAATGAAGATCATATGCCCTTCACTAAGGGTTTTAGCAATATCCGGCTTATAACTAATATATCCCATATCTAGCTTATAAGCCAATATCAAATCATAAAGCAAGTATCACAATATACTTTCGAGAACAGTTATGCCTTCCATTAGCATATATAACTGAAATAGTATTCAAATAGTATTTCTCGACTGAGATAGTACTTGAGTAACATTCCTTGAAATATATAGTAAGCAAATATCATTCCTCGAAGAATGATATCATACCCAAATAACAATCCTCAAAATACATAGTATTCTGCCGATGGAATCCCTCCGGGTTTCCACGGCTATCTACATATCTCAAAATACCGACTCCCGATTTAGAGTCGAAAACAATGAATATGCTCTTATATTTAGAGCTACAAGGTAAACTGGTTCATAACTACTTAACTCAAAAGATTTTATATAATCCAAAGGTCAAATCTATTTCAACAAGAAATAAGATATATCGCACAAATGTCCAATTTTATATATAGCAAAAGCAGTATTATATAGTCAATACTTCAAAGTATAGATTTAGAAACCTGCATCTATTATATGCATACATCAGAATATGGTACTTTAAAATACAGCATGAAATGAGAAAACTTGCCTGGAAATCCTGAAGTAGCAATAAGTCTCAAGTTGGTCCAGTAATCTAGAATCAACACAAGGTTCAAGATTAATAACTTAAACGCTTTCACCATACTAAGTATATACTAACTCAAGTACAAGTCCATTTTCAAGTTAACTCCTTAAGATCCTCTACTCGAGCATGCTCGCTCACGCATTTTTATAAAATTGAGATTTAATCCTTTTAGCACGAAATCTTTTCGAGAGTCTTCCTAAACGTACCTAGCATGTTAACACAAAGTTTCGCATTCCAATAAGTCGCTTAAGGGGTTTGATCACTATCTCAAAGTTCATGCATTGAACCACTTAGTTACGCGAAACCGCTTTCACTGAAACGGACATTTCTCTTATACCGTAAATCGTAACGACACGATTCTTTCACTAAAACAATCTAGGAAACAAGGCCTACATGTTCATGGTCAGAAACTCCATGTTCATGCCCTTTAATGTAACCGTGATTTCTGCCTAAACTATCTAAGGAAATTTCGGCATGGTAACGACGCTTATACGCGATTCCCGTGTTTTTAAACACTTCAAACAACCACCAATCAATCACACCAACAACCATTATACTTCATCAACACATCCAAAACAGCCCCTAAACATTATCATACACTAAATCAAGCCTCACAAAATCACTCATACTCAAATTGAACATAAGATTCACGGATCTTAACGATAACACGGATAACGACTCTAATCATTATTTCAACCATAAAACTCAAATAAACAAAAAGGGGCAGAGGTTTTTATACCTTACTTAGAGCTTGAGAGACATTAAAAATCACTTATAACCTCTAATCAAGCCTTGGGTGATCCTTGGAAAGCCTAGAGTTTAAGTTCAAAGAAGTTAGTTCTTGAAATCACTATTCATCCTCATCTTGTAAAATCCATAACAAATCGAAAAATAAGTGTTTGGTGCTAAGCTTTTTACCAGACATTGTGCTCTTCATAAGCTTTCATTTGCGTTATAGATCGTCAAATTTGAAGCTTCCTAGCTAGGGTTTTGATCCCCATCTTTCCGATGAACAGAAACTGGACAGATTGGGTTCTCCAACTTGGGGAAGAGATTTGGCTAGGCTACACTCCTTTGTTGACTATGAAATTTTGAAAGAATGTTACCCATGGAGTGGAGAAGCTATGGTTAACATTTGGTGATTTAAGGATGGATAGAAGTGGAGATATGAATTTTTCTTTGAGCTTGGTTTCTGCTGGGCAGATTGTTGAAGAAATGGGGTGGGGAGAGTTCTTTTCTTGCCTTGGTTACTTTTGATAAAGATGAGATATTTTGTAGTCAAAGTGGTGAGTCATAGTTATTTGCCTCATCATCGGACACGTGTCAAGCAACGGAGACTCATGGTGGCAAGCAGCTTTACTAGTTCGTTTCCTTTCACATGGATGATCCAATTGTTGCATTCCTTGGATTAATCTTGTTACATGTTACTTCCATGTCTATATTTAATCTTGTCAGTGTCGCATTGTTCCGTCACCGCTTAGTCTCGTAGATTGATCGCAGGGTTCTTAAGTGTTCTATCGAAGTAGTTTACCGTAAATGTCATTGACATTACTAATTCTTTTATTAAATCCATATCCATGGAATTGATAATTTAAATCCTCCAATATTTTCAAATAATGATTAATCCGTCCGTTATTGGTGAAATTTCGGAGAAAACAGAAATTGCTATTTTTCTGATTCTGACAACTTTTCCATCCCTTCATTTTCAAAGTAGATCACTAATACGACTTCGAAAGTTCATTATCCCGACTCGTACATAGGGTGGTCTGAAAATCTTTTTCGGTTCAGAAATTTACTATTCATCAGGATTTTACTATTCATCAAAAATAAATAAATTAACTAAGTCCAAAATTTGGGGTTATTACAGTCTCCCCTCCTTAAAAGGATTCCGTCCTGGAATCTAAGAAAATAGCTGAGGTTACTCTTTCAATATAGAAATCTCCAGTTTCCAGGTTGACTCTTCAACCCTCTGGTCTCATTACAACTCTTACTCATTCCGGTCTGTGATATCTACCGGACGCTTTATATAAGCCAATTCTGGCTATGTTCAACATTCGATTATTCTTGCAATCGGCGGTACAATACTTACCGTAACTTCGGTTGTCTGAAATGTTTTTTCGGTCGGTCCGTCGGTTTGCGGATCCTACGTAGTACTCGCACTCAATCTCGTTACAAAACATGTTTGGAAAACTCCTCCCAAATCGGGAGTTCAATCATTGGTTCTTATGTGACACGATGGTGACTGGAACTCCACGTCACCCAACGATCTATTTCGTAACTCTTCGGTTAACGATCTCTTGCTGATAACAAAATATGAGTAGACTCATTTGATCCATCAATTATAGCTCAATTGACGTCATAGTCAGACTTGATTCTTGTTGATCCTATCACAGAATCCATTATAGTAAATGTAATAACCCGAATTTTTGGTAAAATTAAAACTTTTCTTATTTTGATTAAGTGCATCAGTGAATAGTGAATTTGGTGGATGAATAGTGATTTTGAGGATTAAGAAAATTTTTCATGCCACCTATGTACGAGACGTAGTGTGGATATTCCGAAGTCATATTAGTGATCTACGGAGTAAATAAGTGAATGCAAAGACGATCGGAATTCAGAAATTCCAAATTTTATTTTGGTGTAGTATTTGACCGGGCAGTGAATTATATATTACTATAATCAAGAAATGAGATATTAAATTTGAGGATTTGAGGATTTAATATTTTGGAATTTTATTATATTTGATTTGAGAATTTAGAACGAAAACCGCTGATACTTTATAACGAGATTAAGCGATTAAGCAAACGAATCATGGATTAAGGATTGAAATTATGACAAGATTAAATATCCTACATGATCATCAAGAGAATTATATCAAGTGGATCCAAGGATTTAAACAAAAAGGAAGCTAACCAAGAGTTAAGGAACTCTATAAAAAGAGATTGAGAATATTCGAAGAAACGCGAGAACATTTTCTAAGAGCAAGGAATAAAGAGGGAATAGATAAGGGATGTTGGAGTTAATATTGATTTAAGGGATTGTGCCACAGTGGAGTAATAAAATGCAACATATAAGCTGTAACGTATTGATTTTATTAAAAAAACACAAAGACGATCCAATTTGTGGAAGAAGAAAAACCAAGGTGTCATGCATGAAAGTCAACCAAAAAGCTAATGGTGTATTTGCAACATTGGCAAAAATGGGGTTGTTTGATGAGAGGCCAACACTTTGACTAAGGAGAGAGCAACAAGTGGACCAATGGGTGGTTAACAACACAAAAGAAAAGATGCATCCAAGTTGAAAAACAAAAGAAAAGCAAAGATGAGCAAAAGCTCTCCAATCTGCCAAACAAGAGCACAACTCAAAGACAAATTCATGTCTCCACTTCTATCCATCCATAAATCACAAACTTTTAACCATAGCTTCTCCACTCCATGGGTAACATTCGTCCAAAATTGCATGGTCAACTAAGGGGTGTAGCCTAGTCAAATCCCTTCCCCAAGTTGAAGATTCCAATCTGCCCTGTTCCTGGCAGTTTCCGCCATCGATCTTAACACTCCCATAAATAGAGTTTAAAACATTCCCTGGTGATGATCTAGGACTCAAAAGAAAGCCCGTGAAGCCAAGAAGGTGTGGTAAAAGATTTGAGAACGAAACTCTTATGTTTCGATTTTATATGATTTTTACAAGATGGTGTGTTCTAGGATGATTAGTTACTAAGTTAGTTTTCATATTATGTTTCTTGATGGTTTGACTTCCAAAGGATGTTCTAAGCAAGGTTTAAGAGTTGTAAAGTCTTTATAGCACTTCTAAGCTTCAAGCCAAGGTATAAATCTTTGAAACCCCTTTTGATGAATATTGTGTTTTAATGGAGTTTTGATGTGGTATGCATGTTTAGAGGCATGAATCTTGTGTGGTTGTTATGAAAATGGAAAAATAAGTATTGTAGCTCCATGACCTGTTGAGGCAGTGAGGAAGATGATGAATGGTGTATATGAGTCTTGGGTGTTGGTTGAATGCTTATTTGGGTTGGTTAAAAATTGGATTATTCGATTTTAAGCCGTCGTAATGCCCGATTTTTGGTAACGCTAAAAACTGCCTAGAATCCGAAAACCTAACTGACTCTTTTGGTTCAATGATGAACATGAGTGTTTATATATTTGTTTCTAGTTTATGTGAACGCAAGAATCATGTCATTACGATTTACGGTTTAGGAGAAACATGCGTTTTAGTGGAAGGCGTTCGTAAAACCAAACCGCACCACTTAGTCAACTTTGAGGCTATGATCGAACCACTTAAAGGTCATAATAAAATGTGAAACTTTGTGATAACATGCTAGGTACGTTCAGGAAGACCCTCGAAAAGATTTCGTGTTAAAAGGATTAAATTTCAATTTTATAAAAATGTGTGAGCGAGCATGCTCGAGTAAAGGATCTTAAGGAGTTAACTTGAAAGTGAACTTTGTACTTGAGATAGTATATACTTAGTGTGGTGAAAGCGTTTAAGTTATTAATCTTGATCCTTGTGTTGATTCTAGATTACTGGACCAACCTGAGACTTACTACTACTTCGGGATTTCCAGGCAAGTTTCTAAATCTATACTTTGAAGTATTGACTATATAATACTGCTTTTGCCATGTATAAATTTGGACAGTTTTGCGATATATCTTATTTCTTGTGGGAATAGATTTGACCTTTGGATTATATAAAATCTTCTGAGTTAAGTAGTTATGAACCGGTTTACCTGGTAGCTCTAAATATAAGAGCATATTCATTGTTTTCGACTCTAAATCGGGAGTCGGTATTTTGAGATATGTAGATAGCCGTGGAAACCCGGAGGGATTCCATGGGCAGAATACTAGGTATTTTGAGGATTGTTATTTGAGTATGATATCATTCGAGGAATGATATTTGCTTACTATATCTTTCAAGGAATGTTATTTAAGTATTATCTCAGTCGAGAAATACTATTTGAATACTATTTCAGTTATATATGCTAATGGAAGGGCATAACTGTTTTCGAAAGTATATTTTGATACTTGTTTTATGATTTGATTATGGGCTTCTAAGCTAGATATGAGATATTAGTTAGAAGCCAGGATTTTATAAATTCCCTAGGTAAAGGGCGTATGATTTTTATTCTTTAGACCGGAAGTAGTTATATTTTCGGTATATGTTAAAGATTATTTTTCCGATAAAGATATCGGATAACTGTTATTTGAGGTTTCTTTATTTAATGAATATTATTTTTGAATATTCATTTAATCCTTGTTTATTTAATGAATATTATTTTGAATATTCATTTAAGGTTTATTTATTTAATGAATTTTATTTTTGAATATTCATTTGAGGTTTATTTATTTAATGAATATTATTTGTGAATATTCATTTAATCCTTGTTTATTTAATGAATATTATTTTGAATATTCATTTAAGGTTTATTTATTTAATGAATATTATTTTTGAATATTCATTTGAGGTTTATTTATTTTGAATATTCATTTAAGCCTTATTTATTTAATGAATATTATTTTTTTGAATATTCATGTAATCATTATTTACTTAATGAATATTATTTTCGAATCTTCGTTTAAGGTTTACTTATTTAATAAATATTATTCGATTATTTATTAAATACTTTTAGAATGTTTTAAAAGTGAGAAATGTTATTTAAAGTTTATTCTCGACCTTCAATAATTTCGAAGGATACTCTAAGCTGTATTATTAATTATTTTAAATCAAAAAGAGGTTCCCAAAACACTGTTTTTCCATTTAAATCTATCTTTTAAGAGGATTTAAATGCTCGCTCAACTATCAAAAATATGGGAAACCTGATTTAAGTGACTGCTACTCATTTTAAACTCTCAACTCAAAACTGTCAGGGGACATATATTTTCTCGGAGCAATTTAATTGCTGCAAGTCAAATGTTGTGTTACCACCTCAATGATCGAGGGGTAAATTGATGGAACAAGTCGATATCCATTAACAAGCAATCGCTTGTGAAATATTGGAGAATCTTCCTTTCCAACCTAGATATAACTACTGAGTGGAGTCGTATCAACAAGTATTACACTTGGGGAAAGGAGGACGATCTTTACGTTTCAGAGTCATGGATTTCATCCGAACTAGGAGCAAGTGTAAGAGGTCGAGTCGTGCCGATCCATCATTTCTATTGCCCCAAATGGGCCGGGGAGATCCAGAAAGGCGGTAGACAATGTCAGGCTGTCGTGTTCTTCCATCTACATGTAGAAAACCCTTTTTTAGTTGTACAACCTGCTACTGATCATAGTAAGGTTGGACAACTGGCGCGGAGATTACTCCAGTATTAGTTCATCATCCAACTTGGATAATTCTGCAACATGTATTGAAAGGGAGTAAAGGGTAACCCCCTTAGTACAGGTTTACCGATCATGTTGGCAGAGGGTCGAAAAGTGTTCAAAAATGAAGTTACAATAAATCCTTGCAACTTCATATTTTATTTTATGAGTTACGACTCTGATAAAACCTTACTCAGATTACATATACATCAGTGGATTTTGGGTTATAGAAACCTTATATTGAATTTTCCTCGTAACTTCATCTTTTATATCATATGACTCTGTGGATACCTTACATAACATGAGTTATGGTAAGGGAGTTGTTTATACTGAATCACCTTATAACTTCATCTTTTAAGTTATATGTTGATATTCTGCTTACATAGCAGATATTTTTCGGAAAGGTTATATTGGTTTTACTTTGAAACCTCATCTTTTATATTATACTAGAACTTTGTTCATAATATAGCAAAAGTTCGCAGAAATATTATGAAAATGATATTGAAATACAATAATGGTACTGTTTTTGGGAATACATTCCGATAAGGAAATAATTTCAGTATCGAGATATTTTGACAAATTATTGTCTTATACCCGCTTTATTCTGGGTTGAGTTAAAGGCAGGATTATGCCATACTTTTATTACCTTGCTGAGCTATCGCACACTCTTGCTATTGTTTTATAAATATTATATAGCAGCGAAGTAGGATACCAATGATTCAGCGCACATCCCTCAGGCGAGTGGTAAGCGCAAGGCATTCTCATGAGCAGTTTCTAGCAGTGATCCTGGAAGTAGTGTGACCCAGTCAGATCAAGCTGGAGATTTTGGTATTCATCTTATGTATAGATATGAATGGTATGAGAGGGTGGTGAGTATTACAAGGCTAGGTTGGTAATGTACCATTACTTAGAAGTTGTATCAGTAGTAAATTCAAAAGACATTTGGGTATTGTAATAAAGATTATTTATTCCGCAATGGTTGTATTTGTGTCGTTTCTGACACTCTAACCTGTGTGTGTGTGTGAGAGAGATATATACATTGTGGGGTCATAAGCAGATGAATTGTGTCTATTGTGAGTAAAGCAGGCAAGGCAAGAAGTAAGTGGATCGTCACTACTCTAAATCTCTGACTCCGGATTTGGGGCTGTTACAGAAATGGTATCAGAGCGTTAGGTTACAGTCCTCAGAAACGATAGGAGATCGAGTCTTACAATACCCTTAATAATGATAAGAACATCTAGAGCTCAAATTGAGTTCGTAGTCGAGTTAGAGGACATGACCCTGACTGTTTAAGATGAAGCCCGAGAGGGAACTTCTTCTGGGAAACCGTACTTAGGACGTTAGTCACCTCGATTCGTATGAGTTATATATTGATGGGATTCTGAGATACCAGTCCCTGAAGAATGGGACACTCAGACCTCGATCATTACACATCAGTATGATCTTAACACTGTGTCTCTTGATGAAGTCTATGGGATGCTAAGAACTCATGATCTTGAAGTTCAACAGAGAAAGAACAAGAAAAGCAGCAAGGCAAAATCAATTGCTTTGAAGGCAGAGGCTAAATCAAAAGGAAAATATATGGAGGTCTCTAGAAGTAAATCAAGAATAGCTGAGTCAGATCCTGATGACTCTTCATCAGATACTGATGGCAATCCTGATGCCAATACTGATGATGAGTCTTCTGACTCAGATATGGAAGAGATGGTTGCTATGATTGTCAGAAACTTCAGAAGGATGAAGTTCAGGAAGAATAGAAGACAAAGCAACTTTCAGAAAAAGGCTTTCAACCCAAACAAAGATAAGTATACCAAAAAGGACAGCAAGGGTAGCAAATTTGACAAGTCAAAGGTTAGATGCTACAAGTGCAATGGTATGGGTCACTTTGCTTCTGAGTGCAAGAAGACAAAGGCACTTATCACATCAAGAAAGGATTGGATGGACTCTTCCTCAGAATCTGATACTGAGGTGGTCAACTATGCTGTAATGGCCAATGCTGATGTAACTGCTGCTCTTGATGATAAGGTACTAAATACTATCTTTGATTTTGATACTGATAATGCTTCTGAGTTAAGACGTTTTCTAAAGTCATTACATATTAGCTTTAGAAGTCAAACTGCTGAAAATACTAGGATCTTATCTGAGATGTCTGAACTTAGAAAAAGGAATGATATTCTAGAAGCTGAATTTTCTCGTATGCAAGAAGTACAAAAAGAATGTGATAATGCGAATCACATGTATTTAGAGATGAAATCCAAATGTACTGCTCTTGAAAAGGAACTTGAATATGCTAATGAGAAAATCAGAACCTGGACAGACTCTGGTAGGAAATTTCATGAGATTAATACCTCTAAAAATTGGAAAGAGTGTCTAGGATATAAGTCAGATTAGGATAAGAAATTGAAAGAGAAAATTGTCATTGATGAGACAGTCAGTCCAAAGACCTACAAACATGTTATAGATACAACCAAATCTGAGATTACTCCTGCTAATTTTGTTTTTGGTAAGGATTCCAATTCTACTTTTGAAAAGGGATCTACCTCTACTCAAGGAATTAAAATTATAAAGTCTAAACCTGTCATGAATAAAGTCACTATGAATGTAGGTCTATTGTCTCAGAAACAGCTTAAGGATAAAATCTGTGAGGTGACAGATAAGAAAAAGGAAGCTACTGTTAAGAGAAACAGGAATGGTAAAGTTGGGATCAATAAAGAGAATGGTTACAAATATATCCCAAATGCACCTAGAAAGTGTTGTTTTAACTGTGGTAACTCTAATCATCTTGCTATTGATTGTAAGAAGAGTAAGAAGAAGATTGCTGATATTTCTAAGTCTGATGTTAGGAATAGATCAGTATTTTATAAACCACAGAAGTCCTGTTTTCATTGTGGTAGTATATGGCATTCTATTTATACTTGTAAAGATTATCATGAGTTGTACTATAACTTTTATGATTCATTGCCTAAATTTGATAAATATAGTGCAAACTCTGGTAGTATTGAGAATGTCATAGAGAAGCATGCTTTTGTTAATACTGATACTGACAAAGCAAATCCTGATGGAGTAAATCCTGTGAGGACTGCTAAGGTCAGAAAGTCTTCTGTTGTGAAAGTTAATAAATTGCATGGAAAAGGAACCCAACAAGTATGGGTTCCTAAATGTTCTAACTAGTGTGTTTCTATTCTGATTTCAGGGTAAAAAGAAAAATGTGTTAGTCATGGATAGTGGATGTTCTATGCACATGACTGGAAACAAAGCCCTGTTATCAGAATATGAGGAAAAAGCTGGCCCAACTGTGTCTTATGGAGATGGCAACATTGGACAAACCTTGGGATATGGCAATATAATCATTGGAAATGTCATCATTGAAAAAGTAGCTCTAGTGAAAGGACTGAAACACAACTTGTTGAGTATTAGTCAAATCACTGACAGAGGTTATCATGTCAACTTCTATTCCACACATTGTGAAGTAGTCAGTAAAGCAACATGAAAGATATCACTGACTGGCTACATGCATGGTAACATATATGAAGCCAACATTCAATCAAATACTGATGACTCCCCTACCTGTCTGATCAGTAAAGCATCAGTAGATGAAAGTTGGAATTGGCACAAGAAGCTTTCTCATCTCAACTTCAGTAATATCAATGAGTTGGTTAAGAAAGATTTAGTGAGAGGATTACCAAAAATGTTATATACTCCTGATGGACTCTGTGATGCATGTCAGAAAGCAAAACAAAGAAGGACATCATTCCAGAGTAAATCAGAATCCTCTATTGAAGAACCATATCACATGCTTCATCTTGATTTATTTGGTCCAGTCAACATCATGTCCATCAGTAAGAAAAGGTACACTCTTGAAATTGTTGATGAATATTCTAGAATCACCTGGGTGTATTTTTTGCACATAAAAGATGAGACTCCTGAAGTTCTGTTGGATCATGTGAGAATGATTGAGACAACCACAAAGTACAAAGTCAAGATTTTGAGAAGTGATAATGGTACTGAATTTAAGAATTCAAAGATGGAAGAGTTCTGCAAGTACAAAGGAATCATTCAACAATTCTCTGCTCCTGGCACACCTCAGCAAAATGGAGTAGTTGAAAGGAAAAATAGAACTCTTATTGAAGCTGGCAGAACTATGTTGGAAGAAGCAAAATTACCTACATATTTCTGGGCAGAAGCAGCCAACACAACATGTTATACTCAAAATCTCACATTAATAAACAGACATGGTGTGACTCCTTATCAATCTCTCAAGGAGAAGAAACCAATTCTGAAGCATCTGCATGTGTTTGGCTGATGAAGCAAATTTTCATAGGCTATCCTGCATCAAGAGCCTTCAGAGTTTTTAATTTGAGGACAAGGACTGTCATGGAGTCAATACATGTATCTTTTGATGACAAGAAGATAACAGGAATCAATGAAGACTCTTATGATAGATTGATTTTTGAAAATGAAGCTACCAAGGAACCTCAGGAAAGTGAATCAGATCTTGTCCATACATCAGAACCTGATGGGTCACCAAATCCTGATGACACACCAGATGCTGATGGTGGTAATACTGATGATGTAATCAATAGTGATACTTCTAGTAGTGCTAATGTTGAGGGGGAGCAACATCATTCTACTACAAGTTCAGAGTCAACTCAATCATCAGGACAAAATTCTTCAGATACTGATTTAAGTGATGATCCTGATAACTTATCAGGAGGTGATAACAATAATTCAAGGGGAGCTTCAAATCAAGCAAATTCTTCAAATCAAAATAACACCAATCCATGGGGAGCATCTACTTCAAGGACTGATTTACCACCAGCAATAGATTATTACTGGGCAACATAAATTCAGAAAAGATGGAAGGACTTCAAAAGGAAATCAGTACTCTGATAAGAAGAGCAAGTTCAAGAAGAATGATCTTTCCAAAATCAAATGTTTCAATTGTGACAAAATGGGACACTATGCGACAAACTGCAAGAAGCCCAAAACTAGAAAGACTTCTGGAAAGGCACTTGTCACTTCAAGAAAAGGATAGATGGATTCCTCTGATTCTGAAGAAGAGGAAGAAGTTAACTATGCACTGATGGCTGAAGTTGAGGAAATTTCTGAAAAGGTACCTAAAACTACTTATGCTTTTGATACTGATAATATGTGTGAACTGAAGTTATTTCTGAAAACCATGCATATTAGCTATCATAATCAGTCTAAGGAAAATATCAGAATCTTAAATGAAGTAGCTGATATATAGAATATGAATGATTAATTAGAGGCTGAGTTAGTAGTTTTGACAGATACTAAGAACTTATGTGATAAACTCAAAAGGATTGAGATCGAACAGATGCTAAAAATAGAATCTCTAGAAAAGGAGTTAAAGAAAGAAAGAGAACAAATTAGAGTATGGACTCATTCTGGTAAATAGACTCATTCTGGTAAATAGACTCATTTACTTATGAATGATAAAAATTGGAAAGAGTGCTTAGGATACAAAAAGAACAAGGAAAAAGGAAAGGAAAAAGTCACTCTATCCACACACATAAAGTTTGTTCCCGCAAGTGAAATGAAAAACAACTCCACCTTTGAAGAAGGATCGAGTTCTAGTACTAAGGTAGTTTCTGAGGAAGAAATGACAGACAAATTAGTTTCTGATATAGATATTGATTCAATCTCGAGTGAAGAAACTAAATCTCATGAATCATCTATCTTTAAAACTAGCCATGAAACTCCCATTAAAATTCATGCTAAAATTAGTATTGAATCTGTCAAAAAGAGTGTCAAGAAAGAAAGAAACATAGGTCATCTCTTCTCTGGTAAGTTAAAAAAGAAAATCAGTGCAGTTACTGGTATTAAAAATGAGAAAATTCCTGAAAGGCATTGGAATGGAAAACAGGGAATTGACAAGTCTAATAATTATAAATATATTCCTAATGCTCCAAGGAAGACATGTCTTACTTGGGTAATACTAATCATCTTGCTATTGATTATAGAAAGAATAAAAAGAGGAGAGTTGACATTTCTATATCTGATGTTAGAAATATAAAAGATAGTTATAAACCACAAAATCCATGTTCTCACTGTGGTAGTAGTTGGCATTCAGTTTACACATGTACCAGTTATCACAATTTGTATCATGACAATTATGTTCCTTTGCCCAAATTCAATAAAAGTGCAAATTTTGATAACAAAATGATTCTATCGTCTATGCATGTGTATGTTAAGAAAAAATATGATAAATCAAGTTCAATTGAGTCAAAATCAGTTGAAAGTGATTTAAAGAAAAACTCTGTTGCAATTCTTAACAAGAAATTGAAAAATAGAACCCAACAAGTGTGGGTTCTTAAAAATTCTAACTGATTGAAGTACTGATTGCAGGGCAACAGGAAAAATGTTCTAGTTCTGGATAGTGGATGTTCATGACATATGACTGGAAATAAGACCCTGTTGTCATATTTTGAGAAGAAAGCTGACCCAAAGGTTTCCTATGGAGATGGTAATATAGGACACACTTTGGGATATGGCAATATTGTGATTGGTAATGTCATCATTCAAAATGTAGCTCTGGTAGAAGGACTGAAGCACAATCTCTTGAGCATCAGTCAAATTACTGACAGAGGTTATCACATCAACTTTTATGAAAGTCATTGTAAGATAACTAGCAAGAAGGATGGAAAAGTTGTTCTTACTGGTTATAGACGTGGTGACATATACGAAGCCAACTTACATTCTGCTACTGGTGGAACAATGACATGCTTGTTAACTAAGGCATCAGTAGATGAAAGTTGGAACTGGCATAAGAAACTATCTCATTTGAATTTCAACAACATCAATGAGTTAGTTAGAAAAGATTTAGTGAGAGGTCTTCCAACGACAATGTATTCTTCTGATGGACTATGCGACTCCTATCTAAAAGCAAAGCAAAAGAGAATCAGCTTCAAGAGTAAATCAGAATTCTCAATAGATACAGGCTATCACTTGCTTCATCTGGATCTCTTTGGCCCCGTGAATGTGATGTCTATCAACAAGAAACGATACTGGTAATCGTTAATGAGTATACAAGGTTCACATGGGTATACTTTCTTCACAAAAAGAGTGAAACTCCAGACGTTCTAATAGAGCATGTCAAACTACTAGACACTGGATCTAGTAATAAAGTCAAGGTTCTTAGAAGTGATAATGGAACTGAGATTAAGAACTCAACAATGGAGGACTTCTGTAAATCAAAAGGAATTGTGCAACAATTCTTTGCTCCTAGAACTCCACAACAAAATGGAGTAGTTGAAAGGAAGAACATAACTGTAATTGAAGCTGGAAGAACCACGTTGGAAGAAGCTAAAATGCCTACTTACTTCTGGGCAGAAGCTGTCAACACTGCATGCTATACTCAAAATTGCACCTTAATCACAAGGCATGGAAAGACTCCATATCACATGGTTAAGGGGAAGAAACCAAGTGTACAACATCTGCATGTGTTTGGCTGCAAATGCTTTATTCTAAGAACTCATCCTGAACAACTTGGAAAGTTTGAGACAAAAGCAGATGAAGGAATTTTTGTTGGTTATCCAGACACAAAAAAAGCATTCAAGGTATATAATCTGCGAACCAAGATTGTTAGTGTCTCAGAGAATGTATCATTTGATGACAGGAAAATTACTGGAATTGCTGGAGATACTCGTGAAGAACTGATTTTTGGAGATGAACTACAATGTGATAGTAGTAGCTGTGATGTTGAGGGGGAGCCTGTTACTACAACAGATTCTCCTGATACTGCTACTGACGAACAGTCTACATATAATTCTTCTATGAGTACTGATGGAAGTACTGATACTGATGGTACATCAAGAGATAGTAGTCAGGAAAATTCAAACTCCAATGAAGATACTCAGGCAACTGATTCAGGGGGAGTTTCTCAAACAACTCAAGGTAGTTCTTCTAGAGAAGGCACTGATGCAGGGGGAGCATCAAGTACTAGAACTCAGTTACCACCAGCAAGAAAATGGACACAAGCTCACACTCCTGATCTAATAATTGGAGATCCTGACTCTGGTGTTCAGACTAGAAATGCTACTCAGAATGAGTGTCTCTTTCATAACTTTCTATCTCAAGAAGAACCAAAGAAAGTTGAAGATGCTTTAAAAGATGCTGATTGGGTAACAGCCATGCAAGAAGAACTAAATGAGTTTGAAAGAAATAAAGTATGGAAACTTGTTCCAAGACCCAAAAATAGATCTGTTGTGGGAACTAAATGGGTCTTCAGAAACAAGACTGATTCTGATGGAGTTATTACAAGGAATAAAGATCGACTTGTAGCAAAGGGTTACTCCCAGCAAAAAGGTATTGACTATGACGAAACCTTTGCTCCAGTTACAAGACTTGAAGCCATCAAAATATTCCTAGCATATGCTGCACATATGAAGTTTAAAGTTTTTCAGATGGATGTGAAAAGTGCTTTCTTGAAAGGGGAATTGGAGGAAGAAGTGTATGTTGAACAACCTCCAGGATTTGTTGATCCCAAATATCCAGATCATGTGTATCGATTGGATAAAGCACTATACGGACTTAAGCAAACACCAAGGGCCTGGTATGAAACACTTACTCAATTTCTTCTTGATAGTGGGTTCATGAGAGGTACCATTGATAAAACCCCTGTTTTTGTTCAACGTTCTCTGCATCTGGGTAGTCCTACCTCTTTTACTCCATTCTTTTCTGAGGTTGTACTCCGGGAGTTCTTCATCAAAATTGGTTATAATGGTGATATGACTCGAATGGGAAGACTGGTAAGGACCAAGCTCCGACATGAATAGAATTTTTTTCTTTGATTCCATTGGTAAGTGCTTCATGAATAAGAGCTCAAACTTTGATGCTCTCACTCAAGCCACACAAAACATTGGGTACTCTCTTATCTATGGTTATGACTTTAATATTGCTAGCATGCTTATTGATTCCATAGGAGGTAGAATAAATGAAAATCGGGAAGTTGTTTACTTTGGTCGATTTCTTCACTTGATTTTTAAGTACTTGTGCCCTAATGTTGCTTTTCAAAATGAGAGTTTGTTACCTGTTTTTCAGAATACTCCTCGCTCTTTTCAGGAGTATATGTTAAAAGGTAACAAATGTTTCAGGGTGATGTTGTGTATCCTGAACAGGTCAGGCAGCTTCTGAGACAGAGACTACCTACTATTTACATATTGGTTTCTAGTACTATGATTCAGAGGTCTGATGCTGATACCCCCTCTGGATCTAACCCAAGTACACATCTTAAACACTCAAATCCCACCTCTGATGTCTCTCGACAGCAATCAGTTGTAAGACACACAAGGTTAGCCAAATCTGTGCGGTATTCTCAGCCGTCAGGATCATAGACCTTGTTACCTCACCCCACTGATACTCTGTAGAATCAAGGTGATCAACCAGTTGGTATGGCATCCAAAATATTGGCCTCACGAAGAAAACATACAACTGTTGTTGATACTGACGATGATGATGATGTTGATGATGATGATGATGTTCCTCTGTCATCGATATTTAAGATATCATCTGTTGATGCGGCACATGACAATCTTTCTCCACCACCGTCTCCCAAACGGCGCAGACTAAGGAAATCCAGTCTCTCTTCTCATTTTGATGCGGTCGATGCACTACACAAATCTTTTCATGACAGTACTGCTACTGATGTTCCCATCAGTACTGCTCCGGATAGTACTTTCACTTCTGGTACAGGACTTGAGCCTGATGCAGTACTCGCTTCTGATGCTGACACATTTGATGTGCAACCTTCACCTGAAAAAGTGGTAGTTTATGATTCCAGTCCACTAGTATCTCCACCGGTACGGAAAGTTGACATGTCCTATGATCGAATAAAAAGACTGGAAGATACAGCCAGAAAAGAAATTGTTGAGGCTGCTGGTCAGAAAAGGAAGATTTGTTTTGCAAGAACAAAGAAAAGGAATGTCAAGGCAAGGACATCCTCTGCTCCTGTTGTTGATCTGGATACACAACAACCTAGTTTTCAAAGTGAACTAGCGGTCCAAGTAGATCAAGCCCCACAAGAAACATCTACTCAAAGGGTCGATGAAGGCATGGAGCAGTTACAACAGTTTATTCAAATATCTTCAGATTCACATCCTGACACTGCTCAAGAGACTCTAGAAGATGACATCATTGCTCACTTTAATGATTCACATATTGAGGGAAGCACACAAGAACCTACATGTGCATTTGATGTAGCAGCTTCTGAACCTTCGGTCCCACAAGAACCATCTCCTGATGAAGACCATTCTCAAGGACAGGACACACAAGAACCTCTAGTATTCTCTACTGAAGTAGTACCCATTGTCCAGGCTCCACAAGAACCTTTCATTCAAAGTATGGAAGGATGCCCGACTGATGAAAGTCAAGCTATTATGATTCAGCCATTATCCTCTCTTCCTTTAGAACTTGAGGAATCACGTAATATCACTAACCATGATACTGCTATGGTTATTTATTCTCCTGGTGTCAGGATGACCACTGACAGACCCTTACTTGAGGGAAACCCTATCAGTATGACTGCACTCTACCCCTCTCTGCCATCTCTTATTTTTTCGTTTTTGAGTGCTCTGAGCCTTTTCCGTGAGAATGAGAGAAAAGATTTAGAGAAAAACAGAATTATTAAGAGGCAGTCTCCTGAACTGGAAAAAGGAGAGGTAAAATTGAGTGTGGATTCTATGCATTCCACTGAGGAAAATCTGACTCTCAAAAGTTCAGATATTGTGTTGGTGATCAGTGATGAGATCACTGGAAAAGAAAAGAGAGATTTAGGGATCATTGACTTTTCTGCACGCAAATCCTCTAATCCTGCAGGTTCTCCTTCTCATATTGATCAGGATCAGTCTAAAAGCTCTAGTTCTAGTTCTGATGACTATGATCCTGATGATTCTTCCAGTAATATACTGACAAGTCATAGGCATGCTCAGTGGAGTCATTCTTGGACTGATCTTGCCTCTCCTGTTGGGATTAGTAATGCTCATCATCACTTGGCTACTGCTTTCAAGCAGATTCAAAATGCAGATCTTCAAACTCATCTCAAAGGCACTTCTCTCATGCTTAAAGCTATCTTTAAAGAGATTGTTGATGTTAGGACTTCACATGCCAAGAGCATTGCTACTGTTGTGGAGATCATATTCAATCAGTTGCTCGTCAATCAAGGAATTTCTCATCTGTTCACAGAGATCATGTCTCTCTGGAACAACGAATTGGAACTTTGGACAAAAAGGCTGATTCTATGGATGCTAAGCTGGACTTACTTATCATTATTAAGTGTTAATTCCAATTGATTAAGTGTTAATCAATTAAGTGGTAATGTTGTATAAGGCTTCAGTTAGCGCATAACACCTACTTATCCCTTGGTGTGCATTTTCAGTATTCAATCAAACTAAGAAACTAAAGTATTAACAATATTAACCAAGATTTCAGAATAAATTCATTTCAATACCCATACAATTTTACATTAACAACTCACTTGAGTTATTAAGATTTCGTAAACGTACAACATGATGATCATAAATGAATGGCATATACCGAAAAATAATGTAATACACATTAATAACACATGAAAGATATGCACATGATAGTTGGTATTATAAAAACTGTCCATTTTACCACATATTTCATTTAATATTGATGCATCTCTAAATCACGACAAAAATATTCATATTATCACATCTGCAAAACTAATTGTCCATCTTACCATTGCGTTACATTGAGACCCAACCTATCTCTTCCACTTTCATATGCACAATGATATCAGGGTCTGATAATTCCTGCACTTATTATTCGGTTTCTTTAACTATTCACGTGGTAGTTATGACCGGGACGCATGAAAAATAATGGCTTGCCTATTGGTGATGGTCGTTAAGCCCCGCCCGACCTGAAAATCACTAATCGGAGCTTGAATGATAATGATTCATCTTCAATGTACCTTGTACTTGTTATTTACATTTGAATATCCTTTGTCGTTTCAACATAGTGTGTCCTTTGAGCATGGTGCTATGTATGGTACTGACAACCTTTAATTTGTTGACATCACTCATTTGCTTAAAATTGCTTATCGATAAACATTTATTTTGTCAAATATATATACTTGTATTATGAATTTATTTGTTGGGCTGCCAACATACTTAAACTAAGAAGTTTATATATACGTGAGGTAGATGGCAAACAAGAGATGGAAAATGAATATGTCATGGTAAGAGATGTAGATGGAATTACATCATGGCTAACAAGAAATGGAGATGCATACAAGAGATAGTAGTTAATAGCATACACCACATTAATGTGGCATATAAGAGGGTCCAATTTATTTATATAATAACGAAGTCCTAATCCATATGGAAGAAATTTACCTCTAAAATAACATTAAGAAATATATATGTGATCTGGTGCTCTACGCACATTAGCCCTTCATGGAATAGTTAGATTATGATCTGGTGCTCTATGCACATTAGCCCTTCGTGGGATTGTTAGATTTGGTTAATTTGGAATGGTTATTAGATTTGAATTAGTTATTAGTTTGAATTGGTTATTGGGTTTGATATTATATTTGGATACAGTATGGATTCTGGATTTCGATGTTGGTTTAAATTGGGTATTGGATTTGATATTGGATGTTGTGGATGGTTCTTCTGATTGGATTTGTTTTCTCTTATTTTGCACTTGCAGCTTTGAATTCGTTTGGATATGTGACTCTGTTTCTTGTTGACAAACTCCCGATTTCCCATCATGAGTTTGAGGGGATGTTAACATATATAATATTATTATTGCATAGTTCCGTTATTGTAATAGTTTCCTTTGTTAGGACAATTTATTTTATTATTGTTTTTTCATTGGCTATATAAGCCTATACTCTTTATTGTAATCGATAATAAGTATCATTATAATTAAATATTACTTTTCTCTTTTTTCTCCATACTTTATCATATATATATATATGATCTTAACAGGTACATGTTACGGTCTTGCGTATGTTCTAAAGAGTAATTAGGTTTGTCACCCTAGTTAACCTAAAGATAGATTTATAGAAGGTGGAGGGCGATGAAGGTGTTGTCTAGGTGTGGAAAGAACTTGAGGAGATGTCTCATAGAAATTGTCTTGACTATGGATTATAGACGTATTCTATCACAAAAAGGTTATCTTGAAAATTGTTTACAATATGTGTTGATCGTTTATTCAGTTGCCTTACTTAATAAATATTGAAACCTCTATTATAAGAAAAGCGGACATTTCTGATGAACGGTAAATTGTCAAAAATGATACATTATAATTGACCGAAACAACCGACCACCTAACTCGGTCATAAATAAAGTCATAACCGACTAACATTGGTCACTAATGAAAGGATAGGGGCCCACTTTCCATGTCACTTTCATTTCCGACCAACTCATAACCGACCAAAGGCGTCAAAACCGACCATATGTCAGTTGTATTGGGGACCACAGCCACATCACTGTCATTTCCGACCAACTCATAACCGACAGCAGAAGCTCATGTCTGACCAAATTTGATGGTCAGAAATGTCGTATTCTCATGGTTTGTAAAATCAGCCAAGAAGGGCAAGCTACCAGCACATGGACCACAACTCAGAATGGAGAAACAAGGACCTTGAACATATTTACTTTTTGTATTATTGGTTGTTCGAAAATACCTTGTAAACTTGGGAGATATATAACTAAGTAGAAGCATTATTCTAGAGCTAAGAAATCATTTAGGCAATTTAGCAAGCTAGAATAGTGTGTATGCAGTTGTGTGTTTACTCATAAACATCACAGAGATTTCTTCAATAAAAATCTCTTAGGTGGACAAAAACAATCCACCTGAATTTTTAATTCTTGTGTTATCTTATTTTTTTTTCTGTTCATGTTTTTACTTTCATATTTTTCACTATCAGGAATCAAAGAAATTTTAAAGATTGTATTTAACCCCCCCCCCTTTCTACAATCGTGATTCACTATCTGGGAATAACAATTGGTATCAGAGCAAGCTTCTAACATACAAGAAGTTTAAAGATCTAAAGACATCAGAATCATGGGTCAGAAGGATCATGGAGTGAAAATACCAGTTCTTGATAGAGAAAACTACTTTCACTGGAAAGTAAAAATGCGACTACATTTAATGTCTATGGATGAAGGTTATGTAGAGTGCATAGATCATGGTCGTCATGTACCAATGAAGCCAAACACCTCAATAGCACAAGAACCTGCATGAGCTCCAAGCACCATTCCAAAGGTACCTTCAGAATGGACTCCTGAAGATGCCATTGCAGTTCATAAAGAAAAGAAGGACATGAATATTTTGTTCAATGGTCTCGATTCTGATATGTTTGACAATGTTATTAACTGTTCTACGGCAAAGGAGATTTGGGACACTGTCCAAACCATATGTGAAGGAACTGAGCAGGTAAGAGAAAATAAGATGAATCTCCTCATACAATAGTATGAACACTTTCACTTCAAGAGTGGAGAATCTTTGAATGATACTTTTAGTAGATTTCAAAAATTGCTGAATGGATTAAAGTTGTAAGGAAGAGTGTATCAAGTCAAGGATTCAAATCTTAAATTTCTCAGAGCCTTGCCAAAGGAGTGGAAGCCTATGACTGTTTCCTTGAGAAACACTCAAGAATATAAGGACTTTACTCTTGAGAGGCTGTATGGAACCCTAAAAACATATGAGCTCGAAATGGAGCAGGATGAAGAAATTGAGAAGATCCAAAAGAAAAATGGATCTGTTGCTTTAGTAGCAAGTGTTGAAAAGGCTGAGGACATGAAAGAAGAAGCTGTTGAATCTACACCAAGCCAAAGTTCATGTGAAGGTAGAGCTGAATCAAGAAAGTGCAAAGGAAAGATGATTGAAGAAAGTCAACCCTCCAATGAAGAGGAAATGGATGAGCTAGATGAACATTTAGCTTTTCTGTCAAGAAAATTCTCAAAGCTCAAGTTCAAGAGAAATCCTGATGTGTCCAAACAATTCAGAAAGGACTCTCAAGCAAACAAGAACTTTGTTGAGAGGTCCAAGTTTAAATGTTTTAATTGTGGAATGGGAGGTCACTTTGCCAATAAATGCAGAAAACCAAAAGCTGAGAAGAGTGACAGGAAGTTTGAACCTGTTGATTACAAGAAGAAATACTTTGATCTTCTCAAGGAAAAGGGTAGAGCATTCATAACACAGGACTATGATTGGGCTGAAGATGGGAATGATTCTGAGGAAGACACTGAATTTGTGAACCTTGCAATAATGGTTGATTCAAGTGAGCAGGAGGCCAGTTCATCATCCAATCAGGTAATTACCACCAATCTCTGTGAGCTTTCTATTGAGGAATGCAATAGTGCAATTAATGACATGTCCACTGAATTTTATCATATGCGTATTTCTCTTAAATCATTTACTAATGAAAACACCAGGATTAAAAATGCTAATTAGTTTTTAAGTGATAGGAATGCAGTTCTGGAAACTCAGTTTATTGAGTTTAAGAAAATGAGAGTAGAGTGTCAAGTTTCCAAGGATGAATTGCTGATGGTGCTTAAAAGAGAAGAAATTCTCAAAGCACAGTTAGCTAAAGAACAGGAAACAATAGCTAGATGGACTGATTCCAGGAATGTTGCCACAAACATTATTAAGGCTCAAGGTGTGGATACATTCTACAAGGAATCGGCAAGAAGAGATAAAAAGAAACTAGATGTTGAGAGTCTAGGAGATGACACCTGTACGGATAGTGAGCATCCGTTGATGGGTAATACCTCTACGGATAGTGAGCATCGTTGTTGGACAACACCTCTACGGAAGTGACTTGTCCAAGTGTACATCTAGTGTTAGTCAAGAGAAACTTGAGAAGCTGAACAAAAAGTATGGTCCAACCAGCAAAAATTTTATTTAGGGAGAAGGTAGCAAAACCAAGACAAAAGATGTCAACATAGGTCACTTGTCCAACAAACAATTGAAGGACAAGGTTGAGAATATAGAGGTCAAGGCCTAGGTTAAGAAGAAAAAAGAACATATTAACAAACATAACAACTATACTCTGACAAGTATTCTCCTAGGAAAACTTGTGTAAAGTGTGGTAGTGTTAATCATTTATCTACCAATTTCAAAACTCTTAAAACTCCATCTGTTCAAATGCCAATGTACCCAATATGCCTATGCATGTTATGCATAACATGTGTTATGGATTCAAAATTGTTTTTTCTGCTAGAGTTATAACCGATTGTGCATGTTTGACTGTGGTCGGTTTTCAATATTTTTATATATAAATATATATTAATTTTCTAATTATTTCTTAAAAACATATTATAAAATCACACTCACTTTTCATTATTATAAATGTACTAGTAAGTTTAAAACCAATATTTTACTGGATTTATTGCTTGAATTATGATTTAAATTATATTTAAATATGTAAAATTAAAACATTTTATTGTGCATTAGATTGAAATTAAAATTTATCATATAATGAAATATCAACATAAACGAATGTTGTGAAAATTAATTTTATATCATTTGAATAAAATATAAAAATATGATAAATAAAACATTGTGTTCAACAATACCTATTCAAATGCATATGTGGCTTCTTATGTATGCACTTTCACTTGAATGTAACCTGCAATTAACATGACATAGAAAATTAAAATTGATTCAAATACAGATGTTAACATCATGGAAAAAATATTTATACAGAAAAAGTTAGCCTATTTTAATGGATATGCTAGTGTGTTTTACATTTTTGAATTCACCTAAAATTCATGATATTTTGAAGATTTTTTTTGAAAACTCTACCTAAATTAGCAAGTCTGTACCTAATCTTTTAAGATCTACCCATTATTAACAATTCATTAAAATCTAAATTGAACATACTGATCATCTTTAAAATGATACTCTCAAAGCACCAAATTAGTTGAGTCTATTCCATAAGATTTTTTAGGTTTGTCTATAACTTATGATTTTAAAAAATATTTTTGAATTTTAAGGATCTTTATATATTTAATTTGGATTGTGAGAAGTTAGTGAGGTTAATATTTATAGAAATTTTTAGAGGTTGTATTTAATTTTGATCATAGAGGATTTTGTTTTGAATTTTATAAATTTAGATTTATTTAAAAAAAGATATTAAATAGTTCATTAAGATCTCGTACTATTCACTATTTGGTTGTAATTAAATGTAATTTGAAATATTAATTAAATCTGGTATTCAATCTGAATTATAAAAAAATCATTAAATCTTATGATATTTATAACTTCATGAATATTTTTGGATTTAGTAAAATAGTATATTTTGTTTTTGGCAATTAACAAAGGAAAAAAAAACCAAAACATATTACATAATATCTAATCAGTGATATTTTTGTATTTGTGCTCTATTTTATTTTGTGATTGTACTCACATTTTATTAATTTTTTATGTGTAGTTTTAGTATGGAGTGGGACTAGTAATCCATAATTTGGTAGTTTTTCTTGCAAAGGATAACAAAAAATGATGGACTAGAGGGAGGTCCAAATTAAAAGTGCATTTTGGAGTTGTGAGCATTATATGGGCCAAAAGTCAAGAGCTTTTCTTCAAAAATAAAACTAATATCTTTTTGATATATATCAACTAGAATTAATTTATACTCTACCACGATTCAATAACAAAACAAGACACATCCGAGTACACCTCGTTAAATTAATACTAGTACCACGATAAATTAATATTTTTAATACACATTTTTGGTTCCTACATAATAGCCACAGTATAAATTTAACCTTGCTTAATTGATAACCTTGATAATTTAATAGAATTCCTAGATGGGAAAGAATTAATTTATAGAGGTTTCACTTATACCTTTGTAGAAAAAAGTCAATTTTATATCCTAAATAGTCTATTTTATGTAGTGCATTACAATGTAACTACATTCATGGCACCACTTTAGCCAAACACATTAGATTTGAAGTGAATCTGTATCGAAATCCCAGCACTTTCCATCATGGTTTTTTCATGTTTATACAATAAATTAAAGCCCTTCGACACTTTCACACTTGGTTTTGTTTGACAGACAGTGCCTTCAAATCGTGCAAGTCAATGTTCGTTGGCCGCAACTTTTTTTTTCTCTATCTATAAATAATTAAACCATAAAAATGTAAAAACATTTTTATTACAAAAGTTGGGAAACATAAGAAATTATCCTCATAAGCACATTTTTATTTCGAAAGTGAGGCAAGATATAAAATTATCGTCAGGCCATAGTAGGGTAGCTGATTATTTCCTCAAGCCACGCTAAATAAGAGCCAAATGTTTTGCGGACCTTCACCATCTCACCCACTACTGGCACGGTAAGCTAGGCATCTGCTTGGATGAGGCCATAAACCGAGTCACGTATACATATAGATTCCATGTACTCAAATACTTGAATTTTTCTCACGAGGATATACCATACCAAAAGCAACCTTTTTCTCTATGTTGGCAACAACTAGCTCACATGATCTATTACCTTACAATGTTTAAAAGACTAAAGGTCAAAAATATCTTTAATTTACTAAAATAATCAACAAAATATTAAAATATTTAATTGTGGAATTAGATAATCCTTTTATCCATTAATTTACCAAAATTGGAGGAGGTGGATGCATAAGGGGAGCACCCAAATGAACACAATCATCATCATCATAATCATCATCAAATTCCAACACCAATTCTTTTCCAGATGGTGGCGTTACTTTGATTTATTTATCTGGGTCGCAACTTGCCTTCTCAAACAGCTTTGACGAGTGAACAATGCCTCCTGAATTAATTGTTGCCTTCAACAGAGAAATCTCTAACATAGGACTTTGCGTCATCCTCTTCATCTCTTTGTTGATCATGGGCCATCAACTCTGCCTTTCTGAATCACAGTTTTTTCTCTCTCGGCAAACTAAAGTATTGTTTTAGAGTGCCCTCCAACTGCCCAGACCCTGCCGGAATACTCAGGAGTCTCCAGTGTCGTAGTCCAAACATCTTCACATGTAGATAGGAGTAATTCTCCTTTCTTCTTTTGTTCCAACAAGGTATCCAGTTGACATGAAAATAATTAAGAAAATCCATCCCATTCTTGAAAATAGAATAATTAAGAATGGTAGGAGGCCTAAAATTTTATCACAGATTTTGGCAAAATTTTCATCGACCTATTCGTCATCATTTAGCTGTCGAGCCTTTTTCCATAAAATTGTAGTATCAGGTTCTTTTCCCGGCTTCTGCCTCCCTGACTTGATCTATTTAAAACGAAGCAAAATATGAAAATCCAATGTAACCCTTTCTTGACACGCAGTGATGATATTTTTGCTTACGAACTCTACCGCTCAATACTTCATGAATTTTTCTAAAAGAAAAATTATAAATATCTTGTCATATAAAGGTGCAAAAGAATCATGAGTACATTATAAAATATAGGAAATAAATTAACAATAAAAACTCACAAACCTTCCATTTAGGATCAGTACTCTTCTTAACAAAAAGAAATTCAGGTTGACTTCCTAACATAAGCATATTGCTTTGGCGGCTTACTCAGTTTCTTCTTCTATCCAACGAATGGGAGCACAAACTTGTTTGTCAAATTATTCTTGAATTGTCATCACTTAAAGCCCGCAAACCTTATGACAAGGTCCTCACTTTGTAGAATAACTTTGAATGTACCCTGGAAAACATGCAAGTAAGATCAACACTTTAAAATCAAGAAATTGACAAAAAAAAGTGAAAATAGAGAAACACTATTCGATCACAAATTTACAAAATATTATAAAGTACCTAAATATCTAGTCGAAGATTTGCTTTTAATTCAGGACCCACTTTTAGCTAGCTAGCAATGTCGATTACTATCGTAGTCCTGGCCAACATGCCAATATAGGACGACAAAGTGGCCATAGTATCCCCATTAGGAACTCCCCATTCATTGATTGTGACTTTACACTTCTTCCCGCGAGCTTTCTTCACAACCACTATGTACATGGCGCATACCTTCGCTTACTCCCAGATTTTCTTTTTTCAGTTTCAGTTGTAGTAACTGTGGGTTGCCCCAAGTGTTATTGTAGATGTTGTGATGCATGTGTTGTGTCTCAAAAATGACTTCAATGCTTTGATGTGATTCGCCAGTTGTTTAGTGCCTTCAGAGCTAACATTATCTTTCAGTTGTGTTTTCTTTTGCTTCTTAGCTACCATTTCTCTCGTCTTCCTTCAATCTAGAAAAATCAAATTAAATTCAACAAATTAGAACAAGTACACGGTCAATGACATAATGTCAAACTATTGTGCAAAATTCTCAACTAAATAAGTACTTAAAAAATGCACAATTAAATTATCTTCTCTTTAATATAGTCATAGAGAAACATGACTAATTACAAAACATTGAAAGGCAATTTTAATAAAAACTATCGGGGGACTACAAAGATTTAGAAAATTGAAACTAATATGCTTCTGAATAAACATTACAGCTTGTAACACCCCCAGATCCGGGGCCAGGAATCTGGGTTGTCACGCTCCATCAATTATACAATACCTGCATTACTTACAACATTCTAATAATACAACTCCAAAGACCCCAATCACTTACGAACACACACAAGTTATAGCCTTGGAAATGAGCAACAAAAGTAACACTTGTTATTACAAACCAAATGTACTATCCAGGATCTCATCTATTATCTACAACTCTTACTAAATCGAGCTGCAACTCTTCTGCTAACTCCGGCAGTATCCATCCTGCTGAACTAACTCAAGGGTGGTCTCTCCATTCCCTTACTCTCGTAACACTAGGCCAATCAACAATGTTTTCTTCATGCTGAAAGATTTAATAAAGCAAGGATGAGCTGATAGTGCTCAGCAAGAAATCTATCCCAGTTTAAATCTTTAAACCTTTTAGTTAAATAATCCATATAGGATCCATGTTTTAAAACTACTAGGGTTTGACCCCAAAATAGTATATCGTTCAAAATACCGTATGACTTATAATCATACTCAAATACTCTTCGTAAATCCTTTAGGAATCCTAGGTATCAATATGATAAACCAAGTCTCAAACATATCTTTTTAAAATAGATATTAATATTGGAATCAAGGCTTAAAGCCTATCCATTGATTCAAAATACTATACAGTTCAATATACTGTATATCTTAAATACCTTCTCAATATATATACATGAATATCTATTTAGATATCTCATATTGTTCAAAATACTGTAAAATATCAGTAATGAACACCTTTTATAAAAGAAGCAAGAATGAGCACTGAAGCTCAACAACAATATATAACAGCATACTCATACATGTAGCTGATATCATAATTGAAAACTTTTAAAACTTCATTCGTATACAGAATGATATGTTTAAACATTCTTTTCGTCAAAACATGCCATACAGTACAACTATTGTATGAGGAACATCATTACTCATCACTGTCACATTATCAGTAACTCAGCGCCTAGGCTTTTGTTACAATGTGCAGCATAACTCAAATCAGAGGGAAGGGAATATACTGGAACCACGATACACGGTGATCAGCCGTGGTATCGTAACGTAACTTTTCTACTAGTAGAAGGACGACTTCCTGTTCGGTTATCACCGTGACCGCATACGGGCCACTGTGCTAAGAGATCACTACCTCGGCGCCTATTTCGTCACCGGGCAAGCCTTAGCACGCAAGAGGTCACTACCTCGGCGCCTATTTCGTCACCGGGCAAGCCTTGATAATTTTGGCACTACCCCGGCACCTATTTCATTGCCGTGTAGGCCCTTCCAATTCCCATGATGAAAAATATCCATGAAACGGAAATCGGAATTTAATTCCATTTTTCCCAAGTACAAATACTTGTCAAAACTTTGTAACGGTTCAGAATACCTTACTCCAGAGTAATTGAAAGGAGTTAGTCAAAGTGTGTGTTGACATTAGTCAACGAAACTACCGATGAGTACTACGTATTTTGAAATCATGGCAAGGGAGTTTATTGAAATTTCAGAGTTTAGCAAGTTTGAAATACTTTACTTGAATTGGGGAGCCATCCCCAGCTATAGTTATTCTAGAGGAACAGTGGAAGTAAAACTCTGTCCTCGACTTCTTGAACTAGATTCCCAAATTTTCGATGAGTTAGAAAGCACTATCCTAATTTAATTACCTTTAAATATCTTAAGATAATAGTTGGGAATCTCTATTTTAATATCTTTTCTGAAAATCAGAAATTTATATTTTTGTGTAAATAATAGAACCTTTAATCATATAATAAGGTTCTATGATTTTTAAATCATATTTGGAATATTTAATAAATACCCAAATATTAAATCACCCCACCATTAAGAGGACTATATATCACCTATATAGTTACTAACCAAGGTAACTCCCCCTACAATATCACGTCCATTCATGACGCATCATTGATAACCATCAATGCACATTCCTTACAATAAGAATAAGAAATATGTGAATCGAAAGTTATGTATTGTGTATCGTTATTATATCGTATTGAATATCGTATTATCTTGTATGTATACATGTTATTTGCCCGACTAGTTGGATCGATTGGTTTCTTGTTGGGCTGTATAGCTCATTCCTTACAATTTTCAGGTTCGGTGTAAGATCGAGTGGATGTGCTTTCGAGTTCGAGGATCTTAGGTTTTGACTAGTTTGGCTTGAATTGTCATCGTTAGCTGCACTTTTGTATTAGATATTTTTGTAATTCAATTTTTGTCACGCTTCCGTCTGTCATTGTCATTTTATAGTACTTTATTTATGTTTTGTATTTAGAATTAATAGTCCGAAAAGTTGGGCTGTTACAGTAGTTGACTAGGGTCAACGTTGAATTACTGCCCCCCTCTCGGAGTCGGCTAGGGCTGACTATGAGTAGTAGTAGCTTAGAATTGACTAGGGTCAACGTTGAATTGGTGCCCACTCTCGGAGTCGGCTAGGGCCGACTGTGAGAAGTAGGGGGATTTGGTAGTTGACTAGGGTCAACGTTCAATTGGTGCCCCCCTCTTGGAGTCGGCTAGGGCCGACTGTGAGAAGTAGTGGTTTGGAGTTGACTAGGATCAACGTTGAATTGGTGCCTCCTCTCGGAGTCAGCTATAGCTAACTGTGAGAAGTAGGGGCTCGGGAAGTGGTGGCGTGGGGGTTGAATAGTTTTTTAATAGAATTTGAAAAGCCATGTTTCTGGGGATTTGTGAAAAGAGAAACGTAAGAATAAGGACGGTCGTGCGCCGAACTATGGGGGAAAGTGCATTGACGGTTATCAATGATGCGTCATGAATGGACGTGATATTATAGGGGGAGTTACCTTGGTTTTTAGGTGAAAGGGGCGAGTGGGGTGAGTGGGAGTTACCGACTATATATGGTTTACACCTATATAGTTACTAACCAGATATATGTATACCTCTCTATTATGGACGATAATAATACAATTAGACGGGCATCAAAGTAAAAATTATATCATTTATGCACATGTACTATTTGAATTTTAAGAAATCACTCAAAATGAATGGTACATGATCGGATGGAAAGAAGCTAGTAAAGTAACTTTGATCATGGAGAGGAAGTAACAGATTTAACGTAAATAGATATAAATGCATCTATATTCATAGTTAGCAAAATGAAATATAACCTGACTTCAAATCAAATATGACCTTCCATGTAACCCCTCCTGGATCTTCTAGTTGGTCTACAAAACCAATCATTCTGCTGCTATTACCCAAGAAGCCACAGGGAGGGAGGGAGGGAAACGAGGAAGTTGGAACTGTTACTCCTAATAACCTCCTGAGTTGGATACAGACTGAGAAAACGAGAAAGTTAGGAACAGTTACTCAGAGTAACCGCCTCCTGAGTTGGATACAGGTGTACACACAGAAATATCTATCGTTGAAACAGCTGTCCCTATACCTTTTTTAAATACTTTATAATATCTTTTCTAAAAAATTATTATAATTCCATCATTTACGTGAAATAACTTGATTTTAAATTCAACCAGTCATACAAATTTATAATCCCATCCATTTAATTTAAATAACTTGATTCTAAATTCAACGTTGTGCTTGTACTTTTTATGAGCGAGTCCTTAAACATTAGCGAACTCATAAACCTTTTGTAAGTATAATGGGTGTTTAATATATCTTAATATACCCACTTTATATTAAGATTAACAATATAAATTAATAAAAAAGCAAACAAATAAAGTAATAGAAAATAAGTTGGGCCAAAAGTACTTTCTTATTAACCTAACATGTAATTTAACACCCTTAATAGATTCAATGGGCTTTTATGCTCATTTTACCAAACAGCCCATTATGTGCCCATTTGACTTAGTTTAAAAAATAGATAAGAGTGCTTTTTTTTTTGGAAAATAAGTTATTTTTTTCTAAAAAATCAGGAAATTATACATCAACTCTGCTCTTACTTATATCTCAACTCTTACTTCTATCTCAAACGATTGTATTGGTCCGATATAGCATATCCTATTTTAGTTAGTAATAGAAATTGAATGTAAACATTATCTAGTGGCCATCTGAATGAGCAAGTGAGTGACAGGGTTCTTCATGGCAAACTAATTGCAGTGCAGGGTTTTGTGTAACCTATATATATTTCCCTATTGAGAAAGAGATTTTGTTGGTCGGTCTAAGGGCGTTGCTTTTGCTCAATTTGTATGTTGTTAAGCTATTTTCATGAACTTTTTTGAAGTCTAAACTTTAACATCAAACAAGGTCACTTTCGGCCAACCTAGCACAACTTGAGGAAAATGTACATTTCTTACAACTGCATTTTCAAGAGAAATGTTCCATCTAGCAATATAATGAGCTATTTTTTAGGTCTTCTCACTCGGAAAAACCACTTTAGATTTTCAAAATTGTCATGGTGAATTTTTCGGAATAGTAATGTAAGTTGTAAAATAGAAAATGGCCGTTGTTTTTAGCTAAATACGAATTTAGATAAACATGATTGCAATTCTACAATTATTGTGGTGCATTTGTTGCATGTTTTTTTTTCATATACATAACTCCGATTATTCAATTAATAATTAATAAATTAAATATTTTTATTGGATATAAATAAAAATATGTATAAACACAAGAATACCGTAATCTCCGTTTATTTATTTTACTGATGGATCATACAAACGGTAAGAGATAAAAACTAACGTACATACATGCAAAATTTTAAAACACTTATCACCTAAGGTGGCGACTATTCAAAACTAAAATAAACATGTTTAAATTAATATTTTTCCAACAATTTTAAACCTATTTATGATCAATATTGTATTCGTTTACATTTTTCAAAATGTAACATTAAATGATAAATGGACGGGCACAAAAAAGGAGAATGTTACTGTAAAATTTTAAGTTAAGTTGACACAGGAAGCAATGGATAAACGTCGAATTAGATTAAACACTCGCCACTTTAAGGAATCCTCATTAGAGTAGAGATAAGAGCAATCTCAACCTAAGAGATAAGAGGATGAAGAACAATGTACTTGAAATAAATGTTGACCTTTTGCTTTCTAGACTTGGAGAACCCATAAATATAGTTAATATCATTCTTAAGCACTTACTAATACATTCAACTAGTCTAGGAAATGATAAGAACAAAAGAAGAATCGTTAATGCAAATATTTATCCCAGAAATGTGCGATTCTGGACAGCTTGACGCCTTGTGACTAAAAATGGGATAACTTCATGTAGAAAATGTTTTTTCCGAACTGTAAATTTATGTGAAAACTAGACTTCGATACCTTTCCAATGGTATATCACACTGCACCTAGAACCTTTCAGATCAAACCAGTTTTCGGTGCCATTAAGTAAATTAATTAAATTATTTACCTTTAATGAGTCATGGAAAGATGAAAAAGTTTTTGGTTTAAATTTTTTTTAAGACCTCATATACCACAACTACTATTATGTTTATTAGTTTATAACGCGTGAAAAACACATGTATTTTGCAATATTTTAAATTTTAAATTTTTATGACGAAATAAAATTGAATATAACCGTTATTTATATAATTTTACCTTAATTTATAATTTCATAACAAATATACCAAATGTTAGTATGATATATTTTAATAAATGTCAATTTTAATATGTTATGGGTGAGACTAATCCACCGTGTAAGAGTACCTTGAGGGGTCATCCCCATGGGGATATCCTGAAACGTGCTCCACTAGAAGATCCCGAATAGCACCTTCATTTTGCAAGTCGTATTTATCATGGTGAACTTCTTTTTGTTTCAAAACAAGGTCATTTCTGTGATTTGTATACATACCTACTTCAAATGAAGTTTGAATAGATACATCTATGTTACCACAATTCTTGTTGTCACTCGGGGGTGAGCAGAGAACAACAAATTTTGGCAAAATTGCATATTTGGAAACTGTAGACAGACAAGAGAGTTGTAACAATCCAATATGAAGGTGTTTGAGCATCAAATGAAATAGAATCAAGGGGATAATCTCGACACGAAATAAAAAGAATCTTAGAAATAACCAAGTAAATGGAAGAACGAAAAGGGGGTGGGGCACCAACATCCGAAATGGAAAAATTCGGTGAGAATGGTACAAGTTGGTGAGAGAGAGACATGACATTAAAAGGTAAAGAAGAAGGGAGGAGGAAGAAGGGAGGAGCGAGAGAGAGAGAGAGAGGATGATAGGGGAGAGGGAAACAGGAGAGGGAGTCTAGGGTTAATAGGAGGAAGAGGACAAGAAGAGAAAAGGGAGAGAAAAGGAGTATTGACTCTAACTCATTTTTTCGGGTAAGAGAAACTTTTCAATGTTTATATTTAGTGGACTATATACATATTACATAAAAAATATGTAAGTAAAGATTGAGTTATTGAACAAAATAATGTTGTTCAAGCCATAAACTCATGTTTTAAACAAATAAAAATATCCTTTACAATTTTAAATTCGACTGTACTTGATGTTCGACGGGTACTCTGGCTTAATGAGCTGAATCATACTAATTAAGATGTGTCTTATTAGAGCCTAAATGCAAACTCAAATCACTAGAACCTCTAGTGAACTTCTAGTGTTGACGGGTCGATTATCCGCAGGCAATCGCTGGTACGAGAAGGATACCCGGTCAAAGTAGTATCCTCGAAGATGGTTTCATTCCCAAAGGGAGTGCACTTATAGGTTTTAAGTATGAGTACAACAGTGTGTCCCGTTCTTGATAGTCTTTGTAGATCGTTACTCTGGTGTGTTATTATGGTTAAAACTACGATTGAAATTCAATAATAAAAATATATGGGGTCTTTAAATCCACTCATAATCTCGATCAGAGTCTTTTCGTTGTAATCCACTTGTCTCTACCTAGGGTCTACATGTAAATTTGAGATACGAAACTATTATAAACCATCCCATCTATTCAGCCCTCAATTTTGCCACAATGGTGTCATGATCATCTAAACAAAGTCTTAATAATGGTCTCCCGTATACTTATGGTAAGTATTCAGTCTCGCTCCTACTTACGAGTTTTAAATCAACATTTTATGTCACATTCTTAGATTAATGATGTCTATCAAAAAGCTCAACTCTTGTCATTTTACCCTTGATATAACAAGTTTGAAGTTGATCAATCTTATATCTATTAACACTTATTAATCTAGGCATGCATCTCTTGTGTTCGACAAGTTTTACACGATGACTCCAGTCTGATCCCTCTCAGAATGCACTACATGTTTAAGCGTCAATGCAACATTGTGTTGTTGTTAGTAGTTTATGAAATTCAAATTTTGGTGGTTGGATTATGTCTAAAACTAATGTCCATGAAATCAATATATAAAGAATATGGGGTCTTTGAATCGACCCCGCCTTTCGTATGGAGTTGAATGGTTGCAATCCACTTGTCACAAATTAAGTTCAACATGTTAATTGGAACACGAAACTAGAATTAACCATGTCTCCATGTGAAAAGCCCATCCCAAATATTCACCCCTTGAATCCTAGTAGGTAGTGGTGTCATGGTCAACCAATTAAGCCATAAATCCCAATCACTTAGTGAAATAAGTCATTAACCCAGTTTATTAAACAAGTTCTAATTCGATTACATGCGGTAAGTATTCACCCTCACTCCTACTTACGAGTTTTAAACCCACAATTATGCCACATGCTAGGTTAACATGTTCTATAACTAACTCATACTCTTGTCTTGCTGCTATTGATTTAACATAGATTAACCTAGGCATGCATCTCCTAAAAATGACAAGTTTCATACAACGACTCTCATCCAAATTACAAATGGTGCTTGATCTAAACTACTTGTACATTTCACTTTTAATGAGCTGACACTACAAAAAAAGGGCACATTTCTAACCATCAAATTTTTACCTGGAATTGAAAGCCCCATTTTTACCACAAACATTTGAGATAAGAAAATAAGTAAAAGTACAAATAAACTCACACTAATATACATGAATGTAGGTAGATGTAAAACCCCAATTTTACCTCAAATTGAAATCCTAAATTGAAGCCGCGAATAGAAAGCCCAATTGAAGCCCTAATTGGAAAATCAAAACCAGTTTATTGAAGAATGAAGAAAATAAAAATCAATTAAACAACGAAGAGCGAGTGAAAAGAACAAATCAATTTTATCTACAATGGAAGGCCCCAACTAGTTTTACCTGCAAAATCAATTTTAAGAAAATTAGCAAAAGAAAAGAAGAGAGAAGAGAGACGATAGTTGTTCTTCGGTTCGCGGAACAAGAACGAGTCGAGATTATGTTTGAGAGTCGAGAGTTGTGTTTCGGAGAGTGTGAGTTTCTGAGGTGAGGATACTGTAATAGCGTAGTTTTTGTTAACGGGGGAAACTTTTGGGCCGTAAAAGATGTTTTGGGGGAAAATTTGCCACTCAATTTTCAGTTTTTCAGTTTTTTTAATTTAAAAGATTTTTAGAACTTAAAATTAAATAAATATTATATATTTATTGAAAAAACAAATATTATATGCATGTACATGTAATATGTAATACTGTACATAACCATAGTTTAAAATTTCTATTAATTTATATATTAATTTGAAAAACATTATTGTTATATTTCACAACGTTTTTGTTAAGATGCGGACCTTTATAATTTTTTGATTATTTTTACCAACACTAGAATGAGTACCTATTAAAATTCGTAAAGTTGGATCATCGAAAAAAATCATTTAAAAAAATAATTGAGTGAATTTGGCACACGCCCCATTACAAGAATTAGTACTTTTACAATGTTTATGTTAAGATGCGCCACAACCAGGCCTTTCTATTTTTTGATTATTATTCCCAACATTAGAATGTGTACCTAGTAATATTCGTACCGTTTCATCGTTGAATAAATCATTTAAAAAAAATATTCAGCGAATCTGACACGCGTCCCATTTTTGTAAGTAGTACTATTACAATGTTTATAAAAAAAGGGGCACAACTGGGACTTTCTATTTTTTGATTATTTTTTCCCAACACTAGATTTGAGTACCTATTAACATTAGTATGGTTGGATCATCGAAGAAATCATTTAAAAAATTATGCAGTGAATCTGACATGCGTCCCATTTCTGAAAGTAGTACTATTACAACGTTTCTGACATGCGTCCCATTTCCGGAAGTAGTACTATTACAACATTTCTGAAAAGATGCGGCATAACTGGGCCTTTCTACTTTTTGATTATTATTTTCGACACTAGAATGAGTAGCTATTAACATCAGTATGGTTGTACCATCCAAGAAATCATTTAATAAAATTATTTAGTGAATGTGACACGTGTCCCATTCCCGGAAAAATAATATTACAACGTTTCTGAAAAGATGTGGCATAATGGGGCCTTTTTATTTTTTGATTATTTTTCCCAAACACTATAATGAGTTCCTATTAACATCCATACGGTTTGATCGTTGAAAAAAATATTATTCAGTGAATGTGACACGCATCGTGAATGTGACACGCATCCTGTTCTCGGAAGCAGTACAGTTATTTCTATATTTTTAAAATTATTTCTCGATGATCCAACGGTATGGATATCAAGTTTTATGTATTTAAGTGATATTTGAAATGTTTCAAAAAAATGAATAAATTTATTTGGTTTGAGATTTTAATAGTCAACTAGTGATTTGACTAATAATTCTGACAAGTGTTTCCTCCCATATTGGTATTTTTATTTTTTTTAAAAGTATTTCTCGATGATTGAACATGTCAATATCTATATATTTTAGTGATATTTCAAAATTTAGAAAAAGATAAATCTATTTTGTTTGTGATTTTAAAAGTCAATTATTGATTTGACTAGTATTTCTAACTAGAGTTCGTCTCGAACCGGTGTTTCGATTTTATTAAAAATATTTGTCGACGATTCAATCATATGACTCTTAGAATCTATGTATTTTATTGATATTCCAAAAAAATTTAAATTCTTTTCTTGTACAAACATAATTCTTATCTTATAAAAGACCAGTAAATACATATTTTACATTTTTAATCATCGTAGAACAAACAATTTATATGAACTTGTTTACATTCTTTTCTTATTAATGAAAAATAAATACCGAGAGACTAAAATGATATATTTTTTGGTGTACATCGTATCATAATATTTTTTTTTCTAAAAAAATACAAAAAGTAGGAGATTCATTTCCTACAACTATCTGTTAGAAATGAGTTGGCTGGCTAACTACTTTATCTCAGCGAATTAGAACGTGACAACTATTAAAAATTAGGTGACAAAATTTAGTACACTCTGAATAGTCAGGTCGGTTATGAGTTGGTCGGAAATGATTTTTTTGTGGTGGTTATTGGCTTATACCAATATTTGACTCTAAATATAAATCAATTATTCATTTTGTATTTTTCTTCCAATTCTAGTGTAGCTAATGATGGGATTGGTGTGTTTTTGCTTTGGTTTCATACATAGCTATGGAATCAAATGTATCTAAACCGGGCTTCTTCTCTAATAAGCTAATAGCAGAGGAAAACATTTAACGATATACACTAAAGATTTCAGAAATTTAAATTACACAACACAAAATCAGTTAATTCAATTTCTATTTGAACCCCTTTTTTTCTAAATATTTGACACAACACTATTCTTGTGGTAGAATAGTGGCCGAGGGGCGTGTGCAGGTGCAGCTGGCAGTAGATAGATCCCTCATGAGTTACTTCTTGACCTGAATTAGAACTCCCACATTATGCTTTGTGCCATTCAAAAGTAATAACTTAAAAGAGCTCACCCTTATTATGTGTGTAAGAGTAACAAAATAATGATTCTTAGTAGGTTAGTCATGATTTTACAAAGTTTTTGAGAAAATGAGCATAAAATAAAAGGTGGTTTTACTTGGTTAGTACCAAATCCTACTAAGCACACCTCTTATGATAATATAAGCACATAACTAAATCCTAATAGAACATAATCAAATGGTAATAGTAGAGCAAAGAGAAGATCATACTTGGATAGGGCTAGCTGCAACTAGCGGACCAGCTACCATACCTCCTATAATATAGCCGTTTGTACCTGAGACACTGAATCCACCTGTCCTGCCAGACTATAGAGGAGCCATTTAAGGACACGATTCCAAGCTGACCCTGCACTTCATATTTTTAAAATAACAAGTTACAAGTCATTAAAAAGATATAGTTTGAATTATATGTATTACTTCAATTTGCATTGGGACAAACTAACAAACTTATGCACATGTATAAACCTAGCTAGTATTCATGCAAGCAATAAATTAGGGTTGAAAGTAGTAGAAAGGAAGATAAGATTCAAACCTGGTAGGTGATTACACCACCCGAAAAACCGGCACCTGCTGGCTCATCGTGGCCGTAGAAACAGTTCCGTTAGCAGAAAGAACACAAATTCCTCTAGGCCCGTTTTGGGTAAGGGACGTGATCTTTAAAATGACATCCTGAAATATTTAATATAATTGAATAAAAAATATATACTAAAAGAACATAAAAAAAATTTGGTATGCATACCTCGCGAGTGTACACTCCATCACATGAGCTTTAAAATCTTGTGCAGCAGTGTCTCGAAAAACTCACCTTGACAAATGAATAAGTAAAATGCTTTTAGTTCCAATAATAATAACTCGCGAAAATAACAAACTCTCATTCCGATAAAGCCATGAGGTATTAATCTTGTTTGCAATATGTTAAAATAGTATCAACTTATACATAATGGTGAAGTGGGTTAAATGTGAATGCAAAGCCTACTTACAGATAAGTATAAAATGGCCCGAAGATAATCTGATGTACCATGAACAATCCTTGGTAAAATCGTCTCCTACAAAAAAAATGGTTTACACCTATATATTTACTAACCAGATATATGTATACCCCTCTATTAAGGACGGTAATAATACAATTAGACGGGCATCAAAGTGAAAATTATATCATTTATGCACAGGTACTATTTGAATTTTAAGAAATCACTCAAAATGAATGGTACAGGATCGGATGGAAAGAAGCTAGTAAAGTAACTTTGAATCATGGAGAGGAAGTAACAGATTTAACGTAAATAGATATAAATGCATCTATATTCATAGTTAGCAAAATGAAATATAACCTGACTTCAAATCAAATGTGACCTTCCATGTAACCCCTCCTCGATCTTCTAGTTGGTCTACAAAACCAATCATTCTGCTGCTATTACCCAAGAAGCCAGAGGGAGGGAGGGAGGGAGGGAGGGAGAGAGAGAGCGGTTTAATGTTTATTGTGAATTGCCAGTAATGTATATATAGAGGTCGGCTGAGGAAACGAGGAAGTTGGGAACAGTTACTCCTAATAACCTCCTGAGTTGGATACAGACTGAGAAAACGAGAAAGTTAGGAACAGTTACTCACAGTAACCTCAACCTCCTCCTGAGTTGGATACAGGTGTGCACACAAATATCTATCCTTGAAACAATTGTCCCTATACCTTTTTTAAATACTTTATAATATCTTTTCTAAAAAAATATTATAATTCCATCATTTACTTGAAATAACTTGATTTTAAATTCAACCAGTCATACAGATTTATAAACCCATCCATTTAATTTAAATAACTTGATTCTAAATTCATCGTCGTGCTTGTACTTTTTACGAGCGAGTCCTTAAACATTAGCCAACTCATAACCTTTTGTAAGTATAATGGATGTCTAATTTGAATTTGGGATATTACTTTGTTATTGCTTGTTTAATATATCTTAATATACCCACTTTATATTAAGATTAACAATATAAATTAATAAAAAAGCAAACAAATAAAGTAATAGAAAATAAGTTGGGCCAAAAGTACTTTCTTATTAACCTAACACGTACTTTAACACCCTTAATAAATTCAATGGGCTTTTATGCTCATTTTACCAAACAGCCCATTATGTGCCCATTTGACTTAGTTTAAAAAATAGATAAGAGTGCTTTTTTTTTGGAAAATAAGTTATTTTTTTCTAAAAAATCAGGAGATTATACATCAACTTTGCTCTTACTTCTATCTCAACTCTTACTTCTATCTCAAACGATTGCACTGGTCCGATATAGCATATCCTATATTAGTTAGTAATAGAAATTGAATCTAAACATTATCTAGTGGCCATCTGAATGAGCAAGTGAGTGACAGGGTTCTTCATGGCAAACTAATTGCAGTGCAGGGTTTTGTGTAACCTATATATATTTCCCTATAGAGAAAGAGATTTTGTTGGTGGGCGTTGCTTTTGCTCAATTTGTATGTTGTGAAGCTATTTTCATGAACTTTTTTGAAGTCTAAACTTTAACATCAAACAAGGTCACTTTCGGCCAACAGAGCACAACTTGAGGAAAATGATCATTTCTTACAACTGCATTTTCAAGAGAAATGTTCCATCTAGCAATATAATGAGCTATTTTTAGGTCTTCTCACTCGGAAAAACCACTTTAGATTTTCAAAATTGTCATGGTGAAATTTTCGGAATAGTAATGTAAGTCGTAAAATAGAAAATGGCCGTTTTTTTAGCTAAATACGAATTTAGATAAACATGATTGCAATTCAACAATTATTGTGGTGCATTTGTTGCATGTTATTTTTTCATATACATAACTCGGATTATTCAATTAATAATTAATAAATTAAATATTTTTATTGGATATAAATAAAAATATGTATAAACACAAAAATACGGTAAACTCCGTTTATTTATTTTACTGATGGATCATGCAAACCGTAAGAGATAAAAACTAACGTACATAAGTGCAGAATTTTAAAACACTGATCACCTAAGGTGGCGACTAAAAACCAGGAGCCACTACCTCATTTATCTCCACTTCTTTACTAATAAAACTAACTTCTCTACACCTATTCAAACTCCAACTAACACTATTGTTACAGCTGACTTATTCAAAACTAAAATAAACATGTTTAAATTAATATTTTTCCAACAATTTTAAACCTATTTATGATCAATAATGTATTCGTTTACATTTTTCAAAATATAACATTAAATGATAAATGGACTGGCACAAAAAAGGAGAATGTTACCGTAAAATTATAAGTTAAGTTGACACAGGAAGCAATGGATAAACCGACAATTAGATTAAACACTCGCTACTTTAAGGAATGCTCATTAGAGTAGAGATAAGAGCAATCTCAACCTAAGAGATAAGAGTATGAAAAACAATGTACTAGAAATAAATGCTGACCTTTTGCTTTCTAGACTTGGAGAACCCATAAATATAGTTAATATCATTCTTAAGCACTTACTAATACATTGAACTAGTCTAGGAAATGATAACAACAAAAGAAGAATCGTTAATGCAAATATTTATCCCAGAAATGTGCGATTATGGACAGCTTGACGGCTTCTAACTAAAAATGGGATAACTTCATGTAGAAAATGTTTTTTCCGAACTGTAAATTTATGTGAAAACTAGACTTCTATACCTTTCCAATGGTATATCACACTACACCTAGAACCTTTCAGATCAAATCAGTTTATTCTGCCAACATGGCTCAAAAACAGCCTCAGAATTCTGGTTTTCGGTGCCATTAAGTAAATTAATTAAATTATTTATCTTTAATGAGTCATGGAAAGATGAAAAAGTTTTTGGTTTAAATTTTTTTTAAGACCTCATATACCACAACCACTATTATGTTTATTAGTTTATAACGCCTGCAAAACACATGTATTTTGAAATATTTTAAATTTTAAATTTTTATGACGAAATAAAATTGAATATAACCGTTATTTATATAATTTTACCTTAATTTATAATTTCATAACAAATATACCAAATGTTAGTATGATATATTTTAATAAATGTCAATTTTAATATGTTATGGGTGAGACTAATCCACCGTGTAAGAGTACCTTGAGGGTTCATCCCCATGGGGATATCCTGAAACGTGCTCCACTAGAAGATCCGGAATAGCACCTTCATTTTGCAAGTCGTATTTATCATGGTGAACTTCTTTTTGTTTCAAAACACGGTCATTTCTGTGATTTGTATACATACCTACTTCAAATGAAGTTTGAATAGATACATCTATGTTACCACAATTCTTGTTGTCACTCGGGTGAGTAGAGAACAACAGATTTTGTCAAAACTGCATATTTGGAAACTGTAGACAGACAAGAGAGTTGTAACAATCCAATATGAAGGTGTTTGAGCATCAAATGAAAAAGAAGCAAGGGGATAATCTCGACACGAAATAAAAAGAATCTTAGGAATAACCAAGTAAATGGAAGAACGAAAAGGGGGTGGGGCACCAACATCCGAAATGGAAAAATTCGGCGAGAATGGTACAAGTTGGTGACAGAGAGACATGACATTAAAAGGTAAGGAAGAAGGGAGGAGGAAGTAGGGAGGAGCGAGAGAGAGGGGATGATAGGGGAGAGGGAAAGAGGAGAGGGGGTCTAGGGTTAACAGGAGGAAGAGGACAAGAAGAGAAAAGGGAGAGAAAAGGAGTATTGACTCTAACTGATTTTTTCGGATAAGAGAAACTTTTCAATGTTTATATTTAGTGGACTATATACATATTACATAAAAAATATGTACGTAAAGATTGAGTTATTGAACAAAATAATGTTTTTCAAGCCATAAACTCATGTTTTAAACAAATAAAAATATCCTTTACAATTTTAAATTCAACTGTACTTGATGTTCGACGGGTACTTTGGCTTAATGAGCTGAATCATACTAATTAAGATGTGTCTTATTAGAGCCTAAATGCAAACTCAAATCACTAGAACCTCTAGTGAACTTCTAGTGTTGACGGGCAGATTATCCGCAGGCAATCGCTGGTACGAGAAGGATACCCGGTCAAAGTAGTATCCTCGAAGATGGTTTCATTCCCAAAGGGAGTGCACTTATAGGTTTTAAGTATGAGTACAACAGTGTGTCCCGTTCTTGATAGTCTTTGTAGATCGTTACTCTGGTGTGTTATTATGGTTAAAACGATTGAAATTCAATAATAAAAATATATTGAAATTTGAATGGCACAATCTATATATTAAAAATTACTATTACGATAGCAAATGAGACGGTCTCTTTCTAATTGAGACAGACAATGGAACAGTCTCAATTATAAACAGAGTTACAGAATACTAAGTAGTATGAAAATAAATGTAATGCAGAACACCAGAAGTTTTCACTTGGTTCGGCCCTTAACTCTAGTCTATGGCCTACATCCAAGTCCCCATGCCAACCAGCATAGAGAATGTATTATATCAACTTTAATAAAGAACTTACAATCTTTCCTTGATTACAATAGGATAGTCCCTTGAAAGAAACCCTTTCCTTTAGCACACTTGCTACTTAGCACACTTGCTACCTTGACTAACCTTTGAAACCAATACCTTGCCACAACCCGGCAACAAGTTGATATAAATACAATACACACAAAGAAAAGATTACAACTCAAACTAATTCTTGTTTGACTGAATGATCTTGAAAGATTATGAAACAAGAATGTATTTTTCAGAAAGAAGGATGAGAATAATTTCAGCTTCGAAAGCAAATAGGTTGTGTGTTCTCTCTGAAAAAGAATGAGTTTGGATATTATATCCTATATATAATTAGCATAAGAGAGTTAACATGGTTTGGTCGTCAGGGCTAAAACTGTAATTTCAGAATTAGTACTATTAAAAAGATCATGGTTCGATTCCCTCGTACTACAAAAGTTACTTATATTGTATATACACTACCAATATAAGATAAAAGAAGATTACACATAAAAAGTATTTTCGATAAATTTCTAATATTAAATGTGATAATTTTATTTGAATTTAAAAATATAAACATAATAAGTAGGTTTGTAAAAATATTGCAAATGAGAAATAATTATAAGAGTTATCTCAATATAAAAGTTAGAAAACTTACACAAAATGATCAATAAATTACAATTATATAATAAAAAATTATCAAAAAATTAAAAGTTAAATATATAAATATTTCATACTGAAACTAATAATAAGAGAATTTAATATAACAATTAAATATGTTTTCAAATAAATGATAATGATCCCGTGCATCGCACGGGTATAAAGCTAGTATATATAAACAATATAACGGATAGAATCTTTCAAACAATAAGATAAGATTTGTTAAAAGATTTGTTTGAAAGTATTTGAATAAGTCTTTAGAAAACAATCCGTTAGTTTGTTATAAAGATAAACCTTTGAAAAGATAAGTCTTTGAAAAGTTCAAACTAGGTTTATCTCAAGAAGTTTGTTTAGGAAAGATAAGTATTGAATCAGTCAAACTAGAATGTACAATTTATCTTATCCTATTCTAACTCCATTGCATAATCCAATGACCAATGTTTGTTGAATGCAATTTAATCATCATAAACCAAGAATTAACAATCTCCCCCTTTTATGATGATACCGATGAAATGGAATAGAAGCTCCCCCTTTCAAAGATACTTTGATACCTGTTCAATCAACAACAAACTATATGCAATATATAACATTATGCAATGAAACAGTTCAGTAAACATTGATAGACTAATAATGAGACAAACACATAGAATGATGCAACATTACGAACTATTATCCCATAAACTGTGGATAAACCAAATAAATGTTTAGATCACCAAATCACAAACAAGTCATCAATCAAACCAACACAAAACACAATGTTTAACTATTAACAAAACATAGATAATAATTTCATCTTAAACTTCCTCCCCCTTCATCATAAAAGGGTAAAGTTTAGTCAGAATCTGAGACGTCAACTGTTGCCTTCCTCTAGCCTTGACTCTTGGATGTCGGATACACCGGTTCTTGATCGTATTCAGAGAAAATCTTGTCCAAAGACGTCTTGCCAGGAGCCTTACCATCACGTTCTTCTAGCCACTCGAAGATTTTATCTTTGTATTCTTCACGGGTCATACCAAAAATGGACGGAGGTGGGATTGCTGGAAGAGGTAGGGTGGCAGTGATTTCTTCTAAAGTACAATCACCAATCCAATCCTTCTTCTTATGCCACGGCATTGAACCCCTATGCTGCATAGTAGTAAGCTGTTTAGACAAAAATTGTGTTTCCGATCCGAGCTTGAAGAAAAGCTTGACGAATTCCTTCTCCCATGCCTTTGCAGTCGAAGTCATGCCTTCTTGTAATGTGCTAAACTCAAAATCAACTGTCTTGGCCAGACGTTTGTCATGGGTATAAAGCACAGATAATTTGGCATTGATGGTGGCAAGTGAATTAGAAACATGTTTATTAAACATCTCATAAGAAGCACGAAGCATACTGACTTGAGAAGTCAGTGAAACAAGAGACTCAACAGACGAAAGCTTACGATTAAGAGATTCAATTGCAGCAGAGTTTTCATTGAGTTTGACTAACAAAGAATTAAGAACAGTAGAAGTATTCTGATCTAGAGGATCAGAAGCATAGTTTGGAGAATTAGGAAGACCACCAAAAGACCGATGATCATCATCAAATACCAATTCATTAGATTCAGTAAACACTAGATGATTAGCATTTAGAACAGAAAGATCAAACATAGTAGACAATTTCTCAGATTTTTCAGATGTTAAAGGAACCAAAAAGTATTGAAAAATTGACGTTAACAGACTAGGAAAAGGCAAATGCATTGACTCATGGGATGAGCAATGAGACATAGACAGAATAATCAAAGAGGCAATATCACAAGGAATACGCTTCATAAATACTGACAATAAAATGGTATCTTGATACGTGACTCTGTCACGACCACTCTTGCGAGGCAAAACATTTGTATGAAATAACTTGAAAAGAAGCAAAGAGAGAGGAAAAAGTTCAAATACCAGTGGTTTTATAGAAACGGAGTTGAAGTGATCACCCAATATAGTCTTCAATTGAGCTTCGTAATCCAAAGCTTCAATTGCCAAGAACGGTTGATGCGTTGTATGAGGACACACACCACTGTGCGAGATACCAGTAATTGTTGCCAAGATGTCTGCTTTGAAAACGATTGGATGGCCACGAACAGTCGAAAAAACCATATTGTCTTCCAGGAGCTTGAAATTCGAATAAAACTCTCGGACCAAATCTGGGTATATTAAGTCTGAGGGAAAAAGGAGAGGTGAACATCCCTGTGTCTTGAAAAGGTCGACAACCCCAGCACGAGTGAGAACATCTAAATCGACCAGTCTTTCTTTCAGGATTTTCTTGGATAAAGCCTTGGGGCTAGGAGTTGCATGTGTTGGAAAAGACTCTGGAGAAGCAGCAGATTGTTCGGAATCCGCTTTCATTGTACGACGTCGTTTGTTGAAAGCTGACGACGATCCGGGAGCACGAGATTTAGTATTCCGACGAGCCATGAGTATGGTGAGAGAGAGAGAAAATAAAGGGATAGAGTGAAAGAGAATAAAGAAGAAAGAGAGAGAGTTATAAAGTAGGAGAAGTTGAGAAGGGAGAAAAATTTGAAAAGACGTGACAAGAATGAATACAGGCGCGAGAAACAAGGTGAGGAAATATGAATTGATTTGACAATACAATGCATGTATATCACCGGAGATAAACACGGATTAAATATATAATGCACATACAAGCCAATATAAAATTGAATAACAAATCACTTAAATGCACAAAAGCAGCTAAGCATAAAATCATTGAATAACTGTCATATAGAACACACACCGAGTTCACGACGGAGGAAACAAAACCTGTCTTCGGCAAGGGGTTTTGTAAAAATATCAGCACGCTGATTTTCAGTAGGAATGTATATAAGCTCAATATTACCTTTAGACACATTATCTCGAAGAAAATGGTGACGAACATCAATATGCTTAGTACGGGAATGCATGACAGGATTTTTAGAAATATTCATGGCAGAGGTATTATCACAATAAATAGGAATATGAGATACAGAAATACCAAAATCTTGGAGTGTTTGTTGCATCCATAAAATCTGAGCACAGCAACTACCAGCTGCGATATATTCACCTTCAGCGGTAGAGAGAGCTACAGATGTTTGCTTTTTACTATGCCATGCAACTAAACAATCACCTAAAAATTCACAAGCACCACTAGTACTTTTGCGATCAACCTGTGACCCTGCATAGTCAGCATCTGAAAAACCAATTAAGTCAAAGGAAGAAGAGCTTGGATAAAACAGTCCCAAGTCACTAGTACCTTTCAAATATTTAAAAATACGTTTAACAGCAGTTAAATGAGATTCTTTAGGTTGAGATTGAAACCGGGCACACAAGCACACACTATACATGATATCAGGACGAGAGGCAGTTAAATATAACAGAGAACCAATCATACCTCGATATTTAGTAACATCTACAGAAGTACCTTGTGCATCCTTAGTGAGCTTGATAGATGTACTCATAGGTGTAGACTTAGGTGAAACATGATCAAGAGCAAATCTTTTGAGAAGATTAGAAATGTACTTGCCTTGATGAATAAATATTCATGTCGCAGTTTGATTTATTTGCAAACCAAGAAAGTATTGAAGTTCGCCCATTAAACTCATGTCAAATTCTTTATGCATGCATTCAGAAAACCACTTACACAGCGATTCGTTAGTAGATCCGAACACAATATCATCAACATAAACTTGTACTAATAACAAATGACTACGTTTATGAAAAATAAATAAAGTTGGATCGAGTGTACCACGAATGAAGCCATTTTAAACAAGAAACTGACTGAGACGATCATACCAGCATCTAGGAGATTGTCTCAAACCGTAGACTGATTTCTTGAGTCAATAAACATAGTCAGGATATTTTTCATGAATAAAACCTGGAGGTTGCTTGACAAAAACTTCTTCCTTAAGATAACCATTAAGGAACGCACTTTTAACGTCCATCTGATACAGTTTGAAGTTCTTATGAGCTGCAAATGCCATCAGAATTCAAATAGCTTCTAAGCGAGCAACAAGAGCGTATGTTTCGTCAAAATCGATGCCTTCCTGTTGATTGTATCCTTGTGCGACCAAACGAGCTTTATTTCGAATGATGTTCCCAGCTTCATCTTGTTTGTTCTTGAAAACCCAACGAGTGCCTATGACTTTGACATTTGTAGGAGGTGGGACAAGTTCCCATACATAACAACGTTCGAACTGATTCAGTTCTTCCTGCATTGCTACTGACCAGTGTTCATCTGCCACAGCCTCTTGAGCATTCTTTGGTTCGAACTCAGCAACAAAAGCACTGAAAGCACAGAAATTTCTAAGTCTGCTTCGAGTAGAAATACCTTGATCTATGTCTGTAAGAAGATTGTCGGGAGGATGATTCTTCACTGTTCTGGAGGACTTTGGAAGGTGAATATTACTCATTTCTTCTTCATTGGAATTATCTGTCTGAGAATGATTGAGAGGTGTCTCATTTGAATGAGACTGACTCACTTTAGTTGGAGAAGCAGTGTACAAACGGGAGCTTGATTCAGGTGTCTGAGGAGAGCCTGACAATAATTCTGAAGTACTAGAAGAACCTGGTGAAGAGATATGTAACCGAGATGAGCCAGGAGTATCATGACTGCCTGATTGACCAGAAAGAGACGGACTCTTTTGAGATTGAGACTGCCTCAATTGGAATTGAGACGGTATTTCTGGGGCATCTTCTTCAAGCTGAGGGATATTGCGAGTAGATTCATCGAAGGTGATGTTGATAGATTCTTCCACCTTGTGTTTGAGAGAATTATACACTCTGTATGCTTTGCTTGTAGTAGAGTAACCCAAAAAGATTCCTTCTGTTGATCTTGGATCAAACTTACCTCGAGTATTTTGAGTATCTAAAATAAAGCATTTGGAACCAAAAACTCGAAAATAATTGATGTTAGGAGTTCTCTTATTAAGCAATTCATAAGGAGTTTTAAGTAAAATAGGACGAATAAGTACTCTATTTAAAACATAACAGGAAGTGTGTACCGCTTCAGCCCAAAACTTTCTTGGAAGCTTACTCTCATGAAGTAACGTTCTAGCTGTTTCCTGTAAAGTCCTGTTTTTGCGTTCAACTACTCCATTCTACTGAGGAGTCCTTGGAGCCGAGAATTCATGAGTGATTCCTCTAGATTTGCAGTAAGTTATGAAATCTTTCTCGAATTCACCACCATGATCACTACGAATAGTGTTGAGCTTGAAAGAATACTTAGTTTCCAGATTAGTAATTAAATCCTTAAACTCAACAAAAGCTTCATCTTTAGTACGTAAGAATAATACCCAAGTAAATCAAGAATAGTCATCTACTATCACAAAAGCATAATTTTTACCACCAAGACTTACATATCGTTCTGGACCAAAAAGATCTAAATGAAGAAGTTGCAAGGGAACTGTTGTTGACACTTTGTTCTTACTAGTAAAAGATGTCTTCACCTGTTTTCCCAGTTGACAAGTTGAGCATGGTTCCACCTTCTTATATTTAAGCTTTGGTAAACCTCGAACTAAGTCATGGGAAGATATCTTATGAATCAAATCCATGTGAACATGTCCAAGACGTCGATGCCACAATGTTTGTTGTTCTTGAACAGAGGCGAGACAAATCTCTGAATGCTGTTCATCAAAATCTAACACAAATATATTTCCTTTTCTTTTGGCTACTAAGGAAGCTTTGTTAGATTTCATACCAATATAACTTACATCTTTACCAAAACTTACCTCGTGACCCGCATCAGTAAGTTGACTCACACTAATAAGATTGTATTTTAAACCATCAACTAAACGAACATTTGTAATAGCAAACCTGTTGTTACCAATAGTGCCTTTACCAATGATGCGAACAGTATTTGAATCACCAAGTGTAACTAGACCTCCTTCTTTAGCTTCGAGAGAGAGAAACTTGGATTTGTCCCCAGTCATATGACGAGAGCATCCACTGTCGATAATCCATTTGTTACTAGGAACATGGACTTTCAAACACACCTGCAGAAAACGTTCTATCTCTTAGGTCCCCATTTGACTTTGGGTCCTGATGTGTTAGTATCACAGATCTTATATAAATGTCTTTCTGATTTTTTAATCCACATTTGAACAACATTAACAGATGTAGGAACAGAATATCTATAATATGAGTTAGAATTGTGGCCCTTGATACCACATAATCTTGATTCTGATGTAGTGTGACCTGGTTTGCCACAATCTCGACATTTTTCATAAGGCATTTTGTACTTCATTTGTGTCCTTTTCTATCCACTTTGAAATGCACTTTTCTTGGTTGATTCACAACCTATTCCTTCTTTTTCCAGGGATGATTTCTGTTCCACAAGTAGAGCATTTAGAGTTCCTTCACCATGGAAACATTTAGCTAGATCTTTCTCTAACTGAGCCACTTTCTGTTTTAGTTCAGGAACTAAGGGATCAGAAACTTTTTCTTCTTTGACACTTTCTGATGCAGTTGTCATTGGTTCCTTTTTGAGAGTTTCAAGAAATGCATCTCTCATTTCGATCTCATTTTTGAGGTAGATGTTTTCTTCCGTGAGTTTAGCCACTTTTGCGACTAATGATCGATTTTCTGCCATTACTGCTTCATCTTTAAGTGAATCGTCGATTTCATTTAGAACTTCACTTAAAGCTTGTTTTAAGTAAGCATTCTTGTCCTTAAGCTTCTTGTTTTGTGCCTGCAATGTTAGTACAATAGGAGATATTTTCGTATGTAAATGATCTTGAACAGTTTGTACCTCATCGTTATCACTTGCACTATCTTCAAATCCAGCAAAGCACAATTGAGCTACTTCATCATCGGAGTCAATTTCCACATCTGATTCGTCATCACTCCATGTAAGTAAAGCTTTTCGTTTAGCTTTGAGTTTGTAACAGTCCTTCTTGAAATGTCCTTTCTTTCCATATTCAAAACATGCGTCCTTGCTTGGATCTGCTTTGTTGACCTTATTTGAAGAGGATTTCAAATCTTTCTTTGGAAACCGAGACTTCATTGGTTGCTTTGATGTATTCCTTTTAGCCAGAAATTTGTGAAACTTCTTAGTTAGGAGAGCTATTTCCTCATCAGAGTCGTCAGGAGATTCATCAGCATCTGCATTAAGTGCCAATGTCTTTTTGCGAGGAGCAGTCTCTTCTTCATCATACCTACGTAGTTGATTTTGGAATTCTTCCAACTCGCTGAATACAGTAAGAGTATCCATAGTAGAGAGACTGACAGAATCCTGGAGTATGGTAACCTTAGGAGCAAATTTCTTTGGCATAGCTCGGAGAATTTTCCTGTTGATCTCAGTTTGAGGAATGACTCTTTCCAAAAGAGCTATTGAGTTCATCAATGTCAAGAATCTTCCTTGAGCATCCTTTATGTTTTCATCTCTTTCCAACCTGAAAGCTTCATAATCACTCATTAGCATACTTAGTTTTACTTCACGTACCTTGGATGTACCTTCATGGCTAACTTTGATTGTATCCCAAATTTGTTTTGCCGTTGTACATGCTGATACTTTTCGTAACTCAGTAGCCACCATTCCATTGAGCAATGAGTTCATGGCTCTAGCATTATAGTTAAGAGAATTCACTTCCTCAGGGGTGAGTTCCTTGACCGGTTTTGGCTTTCCATCTTTCATCGGAACTACGACACCATTTTCAACAGCATCCCACTCGAATATGTCTCGCTGGAGAAATATTTTCATGCGAAATTTCCAGTCATTGTAATCTTCAGCACCATGAAGCATTGGGGGTATGTTATTCGAATGCCTATCTGATTGAGCCATGGATCGCTAGCAAAATAAACACTAAATAGAGAATTAAATGCACCTGCTCTGATACCAAATGAAATTTGAATGGCACAATCTATATATTAAAAATTACTATTACGATAGCAAATGAGACGGTCTCTTTCTAATTGAGACAGACAATGGAACAGTCTCAATTATAAACAGAGTTACAGAATACTAAGTAGTATGAAAATAAATGTAATGCAGAACACCAGAAGTTTTCACTTGGTTCGGCCCTTAACTCTAGTCTATGGCCTACATCCAAGTCCCCATGCCAACCAACATAGAGAATGTATTATATCAACTTTAATAAAGAACTTACAATCTTTCCTTGATTACAATAGGATAGTCCCTTGAAAGAAACCCTTTCCTTTAGCACACTTGCTACTTAGCACACTTGCTACCTTGACTAACCTTTGAAACCAATACCTTGCCACAACCCGGCAACAAGTTGATATAAATACAATACACACAAAGAAAAGATTACAACTCAAACTAATTCTTGTTTGACTGAATGATCTTGAAAGATTATGAAACAAGAATGTATTTTTCAGAAAGAAGGATGAGAATAATTTCAGCTTCGAAAGCAAATAGGTTGTGTGTTCTCTCTGAAAAAGAATGAGTTTGGATATATATATAAACAATATAACGGATAGAATCTTTCAAACAATAAGATAAGATTTGTTAAAAGATTTGTTTGAAAGTATTTGAATAAGTCTTTAGAAAACAATCCGTTAGTTTGTTATAAAGATAAACCTTTGAAAAGATAAGTCTTTGAAAAATTCAAACTAGGTTTATCTCAAGAAGTTTGTTTAGGAAAGATAAGTATTGAATCAGTCAAACTAGAATGTACAATTTATCTTATCCTATTCTAACTCCATTGCATAATCCAATGACCAATGTTTGTTGAATGCAATTTAATCATCATAAACCAAGAATTAACATATATGGGGTCTTTAAATCCACTCATAATCTCGATCAGAGTCCTTTCGTTGTAATCCACTTGTCTCTGCCTAGGGTCTACATGTAAATCTGAGATACGAAACTATTCTAAACCATCCCATCTATTCAGCCCTCAATTTTGCCACAATGATGTCATGATCATCTAAACAAAGTCTTAATAATGGTCTCCCGTATACTTATGGTAAGTATTCAGTCTCGCTCCTACTTACGAGTTTTAAATCAACATTTTATGTCACATGCTTAGATTAATGATGTCTATCAAAAAGCTCAACTCTTGTCATTTTACCCTTGATATAACAAGTTTGAAGTTGATCAATCTTATATCTATTAACATTTATTAATCTAGGCATGCATCTCTTGTGTTCGACAAGTTTTACACGATGACTCCAGTCCGATCCCTCTCAGAATGCACTACATGTTTAAGCGTCAATGCAACATTGTGTTGTTCTTAGTAGTTTATGAAATTCAAATTTTGGTGGTTGGATTATGTCTAAAACTAATGCCCATGAAATCAATATATAAAGCATATGGGGTCTTTGAATCGACCCCGCCTTTCGTATGGAGTTGAATGGTTGCAATCCACTTGTCACAAATTAAGTTCAACATGATAATTGGAACACGAAACTAGAATTAACCATGTCTCCATGCGAAAAGCCCATCCCAAATATTCACCCCTTGAATCCTAGTAGGTAGTGGTGTCATGGTCAACCAATTAAGCCATAAATCCCAATCACTTAGTGAAATAAGTCATTAACCCGGTTTATTAAACAAGTTCTAATTCGATTACATGCGGTAAGTATTCACCCTCACTCCTACTTACGAGTTTTAAACCCACAATTATGCCACATGCTAGGTTAACATGTTTTATAACTAACTCATACTCTTGTCTTGCTGCTATTGATTTAACATAGATTAACCTAGGCATGCATCTCCTAAAAATGACAAGTTTCATACAACGACTCTCATCCAAATTACAAATGGTGCTTGATCTAAACTACTTGTACATTTCACTTTTAATGAGCTGAGACTACAAAAAAAGGGCACATTTCTAACCATCAAATTTTTACCTGGAATTGAAAGCGCCATTTTTACCATGAACATTTGAGATAAGAAAATAAGTAAAAGTACAAATAAACTCACAGTAATATACATGAATGTAGGTAGATGTAAAACCCCAATTTTACCTCGAATTGAAATTCCTAATTGAAGCCCATAATAGAAAGCCCAATTGAAGCCCTAATTGGAAAATCAAAACCAATTTATTGAAGAATGAAGAAAATAAAAATCAATTAAACAACGAAGAGCGAGTGAAAAGAACAAATCAATTTTATCTACAATGTAAGGCCCCAACTAGTTTTACCTGCAAAATCAATTTTAAGAAAATTAGCAAAAGAAAAGAAGAGAGAAGAGAGACGATAGTTGTTCTTCGGTTCCCGGAACAAGAACGAGTCGAGATTGTGTTTGAGAGTCGAGAGTTGTGTCTGACATTTGGGAGAGTGTGAGTTTCTGAGGTGAGGATACTGTAATAGCGTAGTTTTTGTTAAGGGGGGAAACTTTTGGGTCGTAAAAGATGTTTTCGGGGAAAATTTGCCACTCAATTTTCAGTTTTTTTAATTTAAAAGATTTTTAGAACTTAAAATTAAATAAATATTATATATTTATTGAAAAAACAAATATCATATGCATGTACTTGTAATATGTAATACTGCATATAAACCATAGTTTAAAATTTCTATTAATTTATACATTAATTTTAAATACCTTATTGTTATATTTCACTACATTTTTGTTAAGATGCGGACCTTTATAATTTTTTGATTATTTTTCCCAACACTAGAATGAGTACGTATTAAAATTTGTAAAGTTGGATCATCGAAAAAAATCATTTAACAAAATAATTGAGTGAATTTGGCACACGCCCCGTTACAAGAATTAGTACTTTTACAACGTTTATGTTAAGATGCGCCACAACCGGGCCTTTCTATTTTTTGATTATTATTCCGAACATTAGAATGTGTACCTAGTAATATTCGTACCGTTGCATCGTTGAATAAATCATTTAAAAAAAAAATTAAGCGAATCTGACACGCGTCCCATTTTGGTAAGTAGTACTATTACAATGTTTATAAAAAAAGGGGCACAACTGGGACTTTCTATTTTTTGATTATTTTTTCCCAACACTAGATTTGAGTACCTATTAACATTAGTATGGTTGGACCGTCGAAGAAATCATTAAAAAAAATTATTCAATGAATCTGACACGCATCCCGTTCCTGGAACCAAAACTATTACAACGTTTCTGAAAAGATGTGGCACAACTTGGCCTTTTTATTTTTTGATTATTTTTTCCCAACACTAGAACAAGTACGTATTAACATCCGTACAGTTGGATCATCGAAGAAATCATTTAAAAAATTATGCAGTGAATCTGACATGCGTCCCATTTCCGGAAGTAGTACTATTACAACGTTTCTGACATGCGTCCCATTTCCGGAAGTAGTACTATTACAATGTTTCTGAAAAGATGCGGCATAACGGGGCCTTTCTACTTTTTGATTATTATTCTCGACACTAGAATGAGTAGCTATTAACATCAGTATGGTTGTACCATCGAAGAAATCATTTAATAAAATTATTTAGTGAATCACATGTCCCGTTCCCGGAAAAATAATATTACAACATTTCTGAAAAAATGTGGCATAATCGGGCCTTTTTATTTTTTGATTATTTTTCCCAACACTATAATGAGTTCCTATTAACATCCATACGGTTAGATGTTGAAAAAAATATTATTCAGTGAATGTGACACGGCATCCTGTTCTTGGAAGTAGTACAGTTATTTCTATATTTTTAAAATTATTTCTCGATGATCCAACCCTATGGATGTCAAGTTTTATGTATTTAAGTGATATTTCAAATGTTTCAAAAAAATGTAAAAATTTATTTGGTTTGAGATTTTAATAGTCAATTAGTGATTTGACTAATAATTCTGACAAGTGTTTCCTCCGAGATTGGTATTTTTATTTTTTTTAAAGTATTTCTCGATGATTGAACATGTCAATATCTATATATTTAGTGATATTTCAAAATTTTAGAAAAAGATAAATCTATTTTGTTTGTGATTTTAAAAGTCAATTATTGATTTGACTAGTATTTCTAACTAGAGTTCGTCTCGAACCGGTGTTTCGATTTTATTAAAAATATTTGTCGACCATTCAATCATATGACTCTTAGAATCTATGTATTTTATTGATATTCCAAAAAAATTTAAATTCTTTTCTTGTACAAACATAATTCTTATCTTATAAAAGACCATTAAATACATATTTTACATTTTTAATCATCGTAGCACAAACAATTTATATGAACTTGTTTAAATTCTTTTCTTATTAATGAAAAATAAATACGGAGAGACTAAAATGATATAGTGATATATTTGACGTTCATATCATTTACAAAATATATTTTTTGGTGTACATCGTATCATAATATTTTTTTCTAAAAAACTACAAAAAGTAGGAGATTCATTTCCTACAACTATGGGTTAGAAATGAGTTGGCTCGCTAACTACTTTATCTCAGCGAAGTAGAACCGAATTAGAACTGACAACTATTAAAAATTAGGTGACAAAATTTAGTACACTCTGAATAGTCGGTTGTCGGAGCAGGTCGGTTATGAGTTGGTCGGAAATGATAGTGACGTGCTTGTGGTCCCCAATGCAACTAACAGATGGTCGGTTTTGATGTCATTGGCCGGTTATGAGTTGGTCGGAAATGAGAGTGTTTGGATAGTGGGCCCTTATCGTTTCATTAGTGACCAATGTTGGTCGGTTATGACTTTATTTACGAACGATCTAGGTGGTCGGTTGTTTGGATCACTTATAATATATCATTTCTGACTATTTACAAGAAATGTTCGTTTTTTTTTGTGGTGGTTATTGGCTTATACCAATATTTGACTCTAAATATAAATCAATTATTCATTTTGTATTTTTCTTCCAATTCTAGTGTAGCTAATGATGGGATTGGTGTGTTTTTGCTTTGGTTTCATACATAGCTATGGAATCAAATGTATCTAAACCGGACTTCTTCTCTAATAAGCTAATAGCAGAGGAAAACATTTAACGATATACACTAAAGATTTCAGAAATTTAAATTACACAACACAAAATCAGTTAATTCAATTTCTATTTGAACCCCTTTTTTTCTAAATATTTGACACAACACTATTCTTGTGGTAGAATAGTGGCCGAGGGGCGTGTGCAGGTGCAACTGGCAGTAGATAGATCCCTGATGAGTTACTTCTTGACGTGAATTAGAACTCCCACATTATGCTTTCTGCCATTCAAAAGGTAAAACTTAGAAGAGCTCACCCTTATTATGTGTGTAAGAGTAACAAAATCATGATTCTCAGTAGGTTAGTCATGATTTTACAAAGTTTTTGATAAAATGAGCATAAAATAAAAGGTGGTCTTACTTGGTTAGTACCAAATCCTACTAAGCACACCTCTTATGATAATATAAGAACATAATCAAATGGTAATAGTAGAGCAAATAGAAGATCATACTTGGATTGGGCTAGCTGCAACTAGCTGACAGGCTACCATACCTCCTATAATATAGCCGTTTGTACCTGAAAGCAAAGCAAGACACTGAATCCACCTGTCCTGCCAGTTTCTGGACTATAGAGGAGCCATTTAAGGACACGATTCCAAACTGACCCTGCACTTAATATTTTTAAAATAACAAGTTACAACTCATTAAAAATATATAGTTTGAATTATATGTATTACTTCAATTTGCATTCGGACAAACTAACAAACCTAGCTAATATTCATGCAAGCAATAAATTAGGGTTGAAAGTAGTAGAAAGAAAGATAAGATTCAAACCTGGTAGGTGATTACAAATTTAAATTCGACCATTCAAACCTGGTAGGTGATTACAAATTTAAATTCGACCATTCATACAAATTTATAATCCCATCCATTTAATTTAAATAACTTGATTCTAAATTCATGGTCCTGCTTGTACTTTTACGAGAGAGTCCTTAAACATTAGTGAACTCATAAATCTTTTGAAAGTATAATCGGTGACTAATTTAAATTTGTGATATTACTTTGTTATTGCTTGTTTAATATATCTTAATATACGGCACTATTAAGATTAGCAATATAAATTAATAAAAAAGCAAACAAATAAAGTAATAGAAAATAAGTTGGGCCAAAAGTACTTTCTTATTAACCCAACCCGTACTTTAACACCCTTAATAAATTCAATGGGCTTTTATGCTCATTTTACCAAACAGCCCATTATGTGCCCATTTGACTTAGTTTAAAAAATCGATAAGATAAGAGTGCTTCGTTTTTTTTTTTTTGAAAATAAGTTATTTTTTTCTAAAAAAATCAGGAGATTATACTCTACTGTTACTTCTATCTCAAAAGATTGTATTGGTCGGATATAGCATGTCCTATTTTAGTTAGTAATAGAAATTGAAGGTTATGTCAATCTAAACATTATCTAGTGGCAATCTGAATGAGCAAGTGAGCGACAGGGTTCTTCATGGCAAACTAATTGGAGTGCCGGGTTTTGTGTTTCCTATATATATTTCCCTATTGAGAAAGAGATTTTGTTGGTGGGTGTAAGGGCGTTGCTTTTGCTCAATCAGAAGGTGATCGAAGAGAGTACAGACCGTATGTTCTGAAGCTATTTTCCTGAACTTTTTTGAAGTCTAAACTTTAACATCAAACAAGGTCCGGCCAACCCCAGTACAACCTGAGGAAAATGATCATTTCTTACAACTACATTTTCAAGAGAAATGTTCCATCTAGCAATATAATGAGCTATTTTTAGGACTTCTCACTATCTATAAGGGAAAAACCACTTTAGATTTTCAAAATTGTCACTTATGACCTTGTTGAATTTTTCGGAATAGTAATGTACGTGGTAAAATAGAAAATGGCCGTTGTTTTAGCTAAACACGAATTTAGATAAACATGATTGCAATTCAACAAGTATTGTGGTGCATTTGTTGCATGTTATTTTGTATATACATAACTTGGATTATTCAATTAATAATTAATAAATTAAATATTTTTATTGGACATAAATCAAAATATGTATAAACACAAGAATACTGTAAACTCCGTTTATTGATTTTACTGATGGATCATACATACTGTAAGAGATAAAAACTAACCTACATACATGCAGAATTTTGAAACAGACTCATCACCTAAGGTGGCCACTAAAAACCAGGAGCCACTACCTGATTTATCTCCACTTGGTTCGTAATAATACTGAACTTCTCTGGACCTATTCAAACTGCAACTACACTAGTGTTACAGCTGACTTATTCAAAACTAAAATAAACACGTTTAAATTAATATTTTTCCAACAATTAAGGAGAATGTTACCATAAAATTATAAGTTAAGTTGACACCCGAAGCAATGGATAAACGTATAATTAGATTAAACACTCGCCACTTTAAGGAATCCTCAGTACCTTAGAGATAAGAGCAATCTCGCCACCCAAAGGAACACAACCTAGAAATAAATTTTGACCTTTTGTTTTCTAGACTTGGAGAACCCATAAATATAGTTAATATCATTCTTAAGCACTTAATAATACACTGAACTAGTCTAGGAAATGATAAGAACAAAAGAAGAATCGTTAATGCAAATATTTATCCGAGAAATGTGCGATTCTGGACAGCTTGATGGCTTTTGACTAAAAATGGGATAACTTCATGTAGAAAATGTTTTTTTATGAGACATAAATTTATCTGAAAACTAGACTTCGATAACCAATAGCTACATTCCAATAAACTAGGAACCGACAAAATAAACTTCCTTTATTAACTGGACTCTAAATCAATCTAGAAATAGTAATCCTGATCAGCTTCCAGTCCTGATGATAACTCCTGATCAAAGTCCTGATAGTAATCCTGATAGCAATCCTGATACTGACGAACGTGCAATACTGATGACGTTAGCAATCCTGATCAATTTAGTCCAAATCCTGATGATCATTGAATCCTGATGTAACAATCTCCCCCAATCTCATACTTTGTAAAATAAAGTATAGATTCCTAGATTCAATGATGCCAAAAAAATACATATATACAAAATGTACAAAAATAACAACAACTTATCTTCAGATTTTCTGATAAAACAAATTCATCTTCAAGAAGTTTGTCAGTAGTCTTTCTTCTTTATCTTCAAGAGTCAGTTGCTTCATACCAAAAGACACTTCTTTAACAGCAATGCCTCTTTGCATTTCCACATCTTGATCTCTCATATTTAAGTACATGGGAGTATAATCACCATTGTAATTTCTTCCTTCATCAAACCTTCTCCTTATGGTTGACAAAATCATATCTGACCATTCCTTGCACACTTCATTTTTCCATTTAAGCAGATAGTGAACATATTTCAGTTCCTTTGTGGTTTTAACCAAAAGCTCTTGAATGGACATAACCTTCACACTTCCATCTTTCATAAAGTACAAAAGCTTCTCTTTATTTTCAGTACCATCATGACAATCTATAACTATATCAACAGCTAATAAATTGTTCAGGTGTTTAGAAGTTAAATTACCTCCAATATCAGTCAAAGAGTGAGGGTCAACATATGGCATATTGAGAAACTCAGCATCTCTGTGACCTATACCTCCTCTTGAATTGTGTGGCATTTGCTTTAGGCTTGAAAACATTTGTAACCGGAGTGCTTTGGATCTTTGTGAACCAGAAAAGCCTGCAACACTGGAGACATTTGTTACAATTCCACCAGACTAATAATTGACAGGTCTATCACACCTTAGTGTGTCAATATGTTTCCACTTCTTGTCCTTTTCTTTCTCAAGAACATAGCTCCTCTCTATCTTGTGTTGTTGTCTTCTTGAATTTCTCCATAACAACCTATTTGAACTTTTGAGCTTTTGCACATAGAGCTTAAAATCTCTATTTGTTGTTCTTGTAACTTCTCTTCTTCTAACTTCTTCTTCTTCATTCAATTCTTCATTATGAGAGTCAACCACAGTAGATAAAATTAACAAACCAACCTCTTGTAGAATTTCAGATTCGTCAGGATCTTGAACAGTGTCAGGAACAATGTCAGGATTAGAATCTTCAATTTGAGTTGTATTACTGATGAGAGTTGATTGTCTTGGTCTTCTCCTCAATTGTGGTTCATCTTCATCTATTCCTTCATCACCAAAAGTAGTTCTGACAAGTTGAGTATCAGGAACTATTGGAGTTTGAGTGACATCAGGAATTTCTTCAATTATTAAACCTCTAGACCTTGTCTGTCTAGGCATTGATTGAGTTGATGAGCTTCTTCTACCTCTTGCACCTCTTCTGGCACTTCTTCTACCTTTGCTTCCTCTTCCTTTAGCAGGAGCAGGATTATTAAAGCTTTCCATGATTTCTCTTTGTTGAATTAAAAAATTTTCACGTGAGAGATCAGGATATTCTTCACTAGCTGTAGAAAGTGCCTTTCTTGCAAATAATTATTGAAATTTCTTATCAGTGTGATAAAGAGTAACAACATCACCATCTCTTGTCTTGAACTTCTGGAATAAGTTAGTAGCATCTTCAGGATTTTCAATTAGAACATCTTCATTACCTTCAGGATTATAGAGAGAGTTTGTCCATGACTAGGCGTCAGGATTTGATCAGCCATCAGGATTTGATCACCTGTCAGGATTTGCTCTTCCGCCAGGATCTGAGATTTCACCAAAGTCCTTATTGTTCTAACTCCAGAATCAGAAACATGAGTTGACTACATTGATTGACTTTGAGAAGTTTGTCTTGTAGACTTCATCATAGTAGCATTAGAGGTTTTTCCTTGTAATGCTATGTCATCACCATCATTTCCAGTATGATCATCATCATTATTTCTTCTCAATACTAGATCAGGTGTACATTTTGACTGACTTACCTTCTCCCCCTTTTTGGCATCAGGATTGGATAAAAGATTTAAGATTAAGGAAACAGAGGCTTGAATATCAGTTACCTTTGAATCCAAAGAATCAATTCTATTATTGATTTGAGACTGTTCAATAATAAGTGACTTAACCTGGGATTCCACAACTCTCAATTGAAGAGCAGTTGGGGCCTTTGTCAAGCTATTTGCAATATCAGTCCTCACTAATGCAGTAGCAGCTTTAACAGAATCAATTTTATCCTTGAGGCTCTTGGATAGAAGAGTTGTAGCCTTCAAGTTATTCTTCACATCTTCATTTTCAATCTAGTTTGCAGCATAAGAAGCATGTTGTAAATCACATGGATAGCTAACAGGATCATCAGATCTGTACCAATCATTATCCCATTCATGTCTTCTTAGCTGTTCAGCTGGATCAATTGCAGAAGGACCAGAAAAATCTTGTCTAAAATCTTTTCCAGTAGGAGCCTTGCCAGCCATAAATGTGCTTGAAGAACCAAAATTGGTTCCAAGACTAGATTGAATTGCTGTAGCAAGATGATCCTTCTCAATATCCTCATTATCATCAGAATCATCATCATCACTATCTCCAGAATCATCAGCATCAGGAATAACAACTCCTTTCAATTTATCTTTGGATTCTGAGATAGGATATTTCATCGGCTTGAGCTTAGTGGTTGAATCAGGATTGGCTCAGCATCATGAGCACCACTAGCATCATGAGCAACACTGTCAGGATTTGAAATGCTTGCATTAATATTTTCTACTAATGGTTCTTGTGTAGCTTGAGATCAGAAGCTGCTTCAACACTATGCGTTGGAGGTTCTTGTGTGCTTCCCTCAATGACAGTGTCCTCGACCAAAATATCCATTTCAGGAATAGTAGAAGTCCCTTGAGCATTGTCAGGAAACTCCTCAGAAACTGTTGCTGATTTGCCTGCATCCTTACTTTGAAATGATGGTTCTCATGGGGCAGGAATGTGAATGTCTTCATTCTCCTTTTGAGAAAATGGTTCTTGTGTGACCATTCCTTCAGCTGGGCCTGCACTTACACTTTGAGTAAGTGTTTCTTCTGTGGCTGGATCTTCAATAGCTGCTGAACCACATTGAGGTTCAGGTTCTTGTGGGATAGATCCCTTCAGTTTCTTTTGCCTCCGAAAAACTTTCTCTTTTGCCTTCATTTTCTTTTGTAATGGAGGTGTAAGTCCAATCTTGGAAGCAGTCTTAGCAACCTTCTCCCATGAAATTTCTAGAATCTTCTTGGATGGAGAAGCTGGAGAATCAGAGATTGAGACAATCTTTTGTGATGCTTCGGGAATACCAACATCAGGATTTGCTTGAAAATCAGGATTTGACTGCTCATCAGGAATTGAAATGTCATGAACATCAGTATCCTGCTTCTTCATAGGAATATGATACCTGCTTTTAATCAATTTTCTTTTCTTCTATGGCTTTGCAGATTGTGCCACAGCTTCACTAGAAGTATCAGCAACTTCCTTGTTCACTCTCAATTTGGAGGATATATTCATGTCATCCTCAGAATCAGTCTCATCCCTTAAAACCAACTTTCTTTTCACATTAAAAACCTCCTCAACCCTATCAGCTTTCTTTACCAGGACCCCTTGTACACCCCCTTGTTTCTTCTGTTTGGTGAGTGGTGTAGAGGAGAAATCCTTTGATCCTGATTGCCTTCCAGACACATCAGATCTAGCTGATTTATTTGATTTTACAACTAAAGTCTTTTGAGAGACATTAGAGGTGGTTGTAGAATGTTTGGAGTGTCTGGGAGGGATGCTTGTGTCAGGAACAAGGTGTGATTGGCCTTGCCCCATAGCATCAGAAACTGATCCATATTGAGTAGGCATTTTCTCTTGCAAGAAAAGTCTGACCTCATCAGGAATAAAGGCATTGCCTTGAAAACCATATGTCTTATCACTTTTGACTAAGGACTTCACATTATTTTCTGTAATTCTACAAATAGGTAGAATCATATCCTCTTCAAAAATAGCATTAGGACATAAGTGATTCAAAATCAATTGGAAAAATCTAACAAAATAGACATAGCCTAATTTATCTGCTTTTCTATCACTCAAAGCTTTTAAAATAAAAGTACCATAATCAAACACTGTAGAATGGATTAGAGAATACCCAATTTTGAGAGATCCTGATGGTAGAGCATCAAAAATTGATGTCTTGTTCAGGAAACAGCGACTGATGGTATCAAAGAAGAAATTCCACTCCTTCTTTAGCTTTTTCCTGAAGAGGTTTCCATACCTGTTAACTTCCCCATTGTAAACCAACTTTGTAACAAACTCAAAGAGTGTCGAGTCTGTAACATTGTCAGGAACAGCATCACCCAGTACTGGCAAATGAAGAGCCTCTTACACAATAGCAGGAGTTACATAGTGAGTAACCCCATCAAACTCGAAACTCATCAGGATTGAGCATGAGTGACCTTTGCCAAAAGTAACTGTGTTCCACACCTGCATCACCGACTTAAAAGAAACACTAGCAGGTTCTGTTAGATTATACTTCAATGAACTGGAAGTAAGAAAATCCTGGATAATATGGAACTCAGTGGGTAATTCCTGATGGTCCAAAACAGCTACAAAGTTGTTAGTAGCAAAAGTAACACAACTAATTACTGTTTGTTTGCTCATGAAAGATGATGACGCCATTGATACAATACAGAAAGCTTGAGAATTGAGATTTAGAATTTAAGGTTCGTGAGCACAGAGAGAATATGAATAGCAAAAACTGATGATGAGAGAGTAATCAATAATTTTTGGAAAATCAAATGTATTTTGTTAAAACAAAATACTACTCTCAATGACAGATGGCAAAATACTGACCTGTACATCAGGATTGACCAGTTGACTTCCTTTCAGGATTGTGTCCTATCAAGATTTGACCAAAATTACATACCTTACTGAATGACCATCAGGATTTGACAGTCATCAGGACTTCCTCTCCGTAGCTTTTCTCAGAAATTCTCAAAGTTCATCATTCCAAGTTCATTCACCAATTTGTTGAAAGTAGCTTCAGGCAGTGGCTTGGTGAATATATCAGCTAGTTGTTGATCAGTAGGAACAAAATGTAGTTCAATTGTTCCTTCGAGAACCTGTTCTCTTATAAAATAATACCTGATACTGATGTGCTTAGTAAGAGAATGTTGAACTGGATTTCATGTCATTACAATAGCACTTTGGTTATCACAATAAATAGGGATCTTGGAGTATGACAGGCCATAATCTAACAACTGATTTCTCATCCACATTATCTGAGCACAACAACTTCCTGCAGCAATGTACTCAGCTTCTGCAGTTGAAGTAAAGATAGACTTTTGCTTTTTACTGAACCAAGAAACTAGTCTACCACCCAAAAACTAACAACTTCCTGAAGTACTTTTCCTGTCTATCTTGCATCCTGCAAAATCAGCATCTGCGTAACCACACAAACCAAAATCTGATTCCCTTGCATACCAAAGGCCAAGTGAAGGAGTGCCTTTGAGATATATAAAAATTATTTTGACTGCAATCAGATGAGGTTCCATGGGTTTTGCTTGAAATCTTGCACACAGACAGGTTGCAAACATGATATCTGGTCTACTTGAAGTGAGATATAATAGAGAGCCAATCATTCCTCTATAGTGAGTTACATCTACCTCAGCACTTTGATCAGGATCAAGTTTGGTAGCTGTGGCTATGAGAGTACTTGTAGTTGCACTATCTTGCATGTTAAACCGTTTCAATAAATTCCTTGTGTACTTTGACTGATTGATAAAAATGCCATCATCAGTCTGTTTAACTTGAAGACCAAGAAAGTAACTCATTTCTCCCATCATGCTCATTTGATATCTAGACTGCATAAGCTTGGAAAACTTTTCACACAGCTTATTATTTGTTGACCCAAAGATGAGATCATCAACATAAATCTGAACTAAAAGCAAATCATTACCATGGTTCAAATAAAACAGAGTTTTATCAATAGTACCTCTTTTGAATTCACTTTCCAGTAAGAATTGAGCTAAGGTTTCATACTATGCTCTTGGAGCTTGCTTTAGTCCATAAAGTGCTTTATCCAATCTGTAAACATGATTTGGATCAATGAAACCAGGAGTTTGTTCAACATAGATTTTTTCCTCCAGTTCACCATTTAAGAAAGCACTTTTCACATCCATCTAGAAAACCTTGAATTTCTTGTGAGCTGCATATGCCAGAAAGATCCCGATGGCCTCTAGTTTTGCAACAGGAGCAAAAGTTTCATCATAGTCAATTCCTTCTTGTTGAGAATACCCCTTTGCAACTAGCATTGCTTTGTTTCTGATAATTACACCATCTGGATCAGTCTTGTTTTTGAAAATCCAGTTTGTACCAACAATTGACCCGTTCTTTGGTCTTGGCACTAGTTTTCAGACTTCATTCCTTTCAAATTCATTCAATTCTTCTTGCATTGCAGTAACCCAATCAGCATCCTTAAGTGCATCCTCAACTTTCTTAGGTTCCTCCTTGGATAGAAAGTTATTATAAAGACATTCATTTTGAGTTGCACTTCTTGTCTGAACACATGCATCACGATCCCCAATTATCAAATCAAGAGTATGGCTTCTTGTCCATTTCCTAGACGGTGGTAATTTATTCCTTGGAGTAGATGCTCCCCCTGGATTGGTGTTGTCTTGATTAGAAGAATTTGATTCAGTAGAAGCTCCCCCTGAATTGTTGTTATCTCCTCCTGATGGATTATCAGGATTATCACTTGAATCAGTATCTGAAGAATTCTGTCCTGATGATTGTGTAGACTCAGAATTAGTAGTAGTTTCCTGTTGCTCCCCCCAACATGTGAACTGTCAGAAGTATCATCAGTAGCACCATCAGTAGCACCATTAGTAGCACCATCAGTAGCACCATCAGTATTTGGTGCGTCATTAGGATTTGGTGGATCATCAGGATTTGGTGATCCATCAGTATCTGATGGTATGTCAGTATCTGATTCCAATTCTTCAGGTTCCTTGGTAGCTTCATTTTCAAAGACCAAACTATCATGAGAGTCTTCATTGATTCCAGTTATCTTCCTATCATCAAAAGATACATGTATTGACTCCATGACAGTCCTTGTTCTCAAGTTAAAAACTCTAAATGCTCTTGATGCAGGATAGCAAATAAAAATTCTCTCATCAGCTTTTGTTTCAAATTTCCCTAGCTGTTCCGGATGAGTTCTGAGAACAAAACATTTACAGCCAAACACATGTAGATGCTTCAAACTAGGTTTCTTCTCCTTGAGCATTTGATAGGGAGTTACACCATGTCTGTTTATTAGTGTGAGATTTTGAGTGTAGCATGCTATATTGACTACTTCTGCCCAGAAATATGTAGGCAGTTTAGCTTCTTCCAACATAGTTCTGCCAGCTTCAGTAAGAGTTCTATTCTTTCTTTCAACTACTCCATTTTGTTGGGGTGTGCCAGGAGCAAAGAATTGTTGAATTGTTCCTTTGTATTTGCAGAACTCTTCCATCTTTGAATTCTTGAATTCAGTACCATTATCAATTCTCAGAATCTTGAATTTGTACTTTGAGCCTGTCTCAATCATTCTCACATGGTCCAATAGTATCTCAGTAGTCTCATCTTTTCTGTGCAGAAAGTACACCCAGGTGAATCTAGAATATTCATCAACAATTACAAGTGTGTACCTTTTATTACTGATGGACATTATGTTGACTGGTCCAAATAAGTCAAGGTGCAGCATGTGATATGGTTCACCAATAGAGGATTCAGATTTACTCTTGAATGATGTCCTTCTCTGTTTTGCTTTTTGACATGCATCACAGAGTCCATCCGGAGTATACAAAGCTTTAGGTAATCCTCTAACCAAATCTTTCTTAACCAACTCATTGATATTGCTGAAGTTGAGATGAGAAAGCTTCTTATACCAATTCCAACTTTCATCTACTGAAGCTTTACTGATGAGACAAGTACGGGAGCCATCAGTATTTGTGTGAATGTTGGCTTCATAAATGTTACCATGCCTGTAGCCAGTGAGTGCAACCATGCCTGATGTTTTGATGACTACCTCACAATGTGTGGAATAGAAGTTGACATGATAACCTATGTCCACTACGCCATAGATGGCCTATCGCAACAAATTAGGGGGGTGTTACCATATTGGATGTTACTATAGCTATACAATTTTTGTGCTATCGTAACACAGTGATTCTCGATGTTACCAAAGCCATGATCATATGTTATAGTAGTTGTAAAAGGTGTTACGCTGGGTAACATAGTGAGACCTGTTACCATAGACCATAGAGTATTAATGAACAAATTAAATTTTATTTTATTTATAAGTAATAGTTTGATAATTGTTTAAATTTAAAAGTAAATAATTTTAATAAATCATTGAAGTTATCATTAGAAAAAGTAATATTCCATAAAATTATTTAATTATTTATATTTCATAAAATTTAAAATATTTTTAATAAATTTAGAATAAAAATAGTATAAAAAGTAATATTCCATCAAATAAAAATATTTTCAGTAAATTTAGAATAAAAATGTTTTAAACAAAGTAATATCCAAAAATTACCAAGTTTTGATTAAAATCATTCATAAGTTTATTAGAGAAAAATATTAGTTGTAAAAACTGTGATTAATTACAAAATGAAAATAATTAATTTAATTTTGACAAAAAAAACAATAAAATTTTTAATATTTTTTTAAGAAGAAAAAAGAAAAGTACACTAAATATATTGACATTTTCTGAGCGGCAAACAAAAACACTGAGCGGCAAATGAAAATTTTAGAATTATGGTCAAATACTAGTTTGGGGGAAAATTGGGGGCTAATACACTCTCCTCTGGCCTCTCTCGTTGATTAATATGGTTCAATCGAGCCAATTAATATTTGTATTTCTACTCCGTTGTACAATCTAGTACATCGTTGCTACTGCTAATCGATTTGATTTGTGTTTCGTCTAAGTTGTTGAAGACAACTGATTAGGGTTTGTGTTCTTCTCAGGGCTTAACAAGACTAATTACGGCCTCACTAATTAGAAGTTTACTAATTGATTCGAGCTTTGAATCAGGTCGCAAGGGTTTTGGTTCGATCCCTAAATTACCAATTGAAACTTTTGAGCCCTAAATCCCAATTTCAACCTCTCAGATCTCATGGTATACTTCTATCTCTATTTGAAAAGGTCTGATTTCACATTGTTCTCATACACTCTCACCATTTATATCTCTCTGTTTGTGCTATTTGTATGTCTCTATTTGTGTATGTTTGTATATATATATATTGGGAATATTGGGAATTGTAAGTTATGATTAACTAATGTAGACACGTAGATTACTTAACTAATCTAATAACAAACTAACTTTATTAAGTATCTACCAGAAAGATACTTGAAAAAAAAGGAAAGATTTTTAGCTGTTTTTTCTTTCTTGAATTATGCATTGTATCCCAATTCTGGTATATGTGTATAAGGATGGATATTCATGTAACTTGTATCTTCACTTTACATCTGTGTACGTGGGTGGATTTTCTTGATGCTTAAAAGGTCAAAAAATACTTCATAATTGAATCTCGTAGAACATATAGAGTATATAATATTGGTTTGCATCAATTAGTTTAAGAAAATTTGTCTGGTGTATTTGCAGGGATCATAAGCATACACAATGTCCTCAAAAAATGATTTCTAGCTTCCTTAACAATAAGATATTTATCCAGAGCCATCATATGTATTATTAGTTCATCACAGATTTTACTTTTAAATATTAAGTTTATGTCATTCCGATAGCTATGGGTATTTACATTTACAGAAATCAGCCATGTTTCAATCCATGACAGTAGGCACAAATCACGAAAATACTTTATGGCTAATCAGATTATAGTCTTTACTCTGATGCTTAGTCATATTATATCTATCAAACTCAGAGAAAAATAAGGCCTCATTCTTGCCTCAACTACTTTAGAATTTCAATAGTGACTCCTTCAAAGTCAAAACTTAATGTCAATCTAAATTGTAGAATTCAACAAGAGAAGGGCTGCAATATTGATGAATTATTTAATTTAATGTTAATCCATTTTCAAAATGCTGCCAAATCAGATACACATGTACATTCCATGACATTAAAAGCTCTTTCTTAGACTTACACTTTCTTGCAGACAGTAAAACAATAACAAGATTCCTAAGTTTGGAGCAACTCAGCAAAGAGCAACTCAGCTCTTTTAAGACTGGAAAGGAAGACGTGGATATGATTGATGTGGAAACTGAACAAGATGGAAAGCCTGGTGATTTACTTGAAGGTCAACGACAGTATAATTCAGTTATTCATTCAATACAGGAAAAGGTAAATAGTTACTGTTATCATTTTTCTCTTGCATATTTCCACACCTGGTGCTTTTGTTCATCATGGTGACAATTTGTAGCTGTTTTTCACTGCTATAGAAGTTAGCCTAAGTTTGTGTTGCAATGAAAGAAAAAGAAGGCAAACAAAGTTTGACATTTAAATTGTAAGACTTTCAGAAGATGAAAACTGAATGTCTTGTTAATGATAATGGGACCAGCTTCTTTTGTGGTTCATAATTTTTCATCTACTTAATTACTTACTCGAAAACAATTTAAGGTCCAGATATACAAAAGAGCATTTGCGTTGAGTTGTATTTTCTGTTACAGGCACATTTAGCCTATGGAATTTCAAATTATGTGAAAAGTAATGCAATTCTGAAGGTAAAAAGTTGTTGCTCATCTTTTGTCTTTTCATTCTTATTTGGCTACTACCTTCAGCTTGTGTTAAATCAATTTTCACTCTTTTTATACAGGCAGCTTATACTGTTGGTGGGAAATACATAAATGCTGACATTATACAAAGCTCCATTTTAGGAATCAGATCACACTATACAGCACCGATATGTTCTTTCATGATTGTGCTCTTATATTTTTTTTTTCTAAACTGATTTTATATGTTTCAATTGACTATTTATGAATCAAAGGAACTGCATATTTTTCCATTTTCACATGTTTACCCTGATTTTAAAATTAAGATAAAATACCAGCACAATAGTTTGGAAGCTGCTACCTGTGGGTTGTTGATGACGAAAATATATTTGAAGTACTTAAAGTGGAATATCGACCATAAGCATACCTAGCACCTTACATACAAATAACCATGGCCTGGTAGCTTCATTTATTTCGATCAAAACTTTAAATGCATGCCTCAATCTGAATAAAATCTGTTCTGTTGGTTGTTTCTTCTATGTACTTAGCTGCATGAGTTTCCTAATCACTAGACAGTCTGCTAGATAACTTGGGGTTGCGATATGATCTACTTCCAGCAAGCATAATATTCCTGATCTAGTTACTTGGCCTATACATTATATAGGAAATTTCCAGAATTAAGGAGCACTCACGAAATATTAGAAGTACCAACTGTAAGTGCTCGAATTGGTACTTCACCATTTTTCTGGAATTGGGAAATGGTTGCTACAATTTACTAGTGTATGCTCAGGTTTCATTGAAATCAACCAGTAGATAGCTTTAGGGGATGCCATATCCCCTGTTTTGAGTTATAATGGTGCTCAATTTGATATCAGTATACTACTTTGGAAGGTAAATAACTTTAGCATCTTGATGTCTTTTATCATTGCTGTTTCTTAAGTTTCTAGCTTGTAACATATTTATTTTTAATAATTGTCATGTTCATATATATGCATGAAATTCAAATTTTGGTGGTTGGATTATGTCTAAAACTAATGTCCATGAAATCAATATATAAAGAATATGGGGTCTTTGAATCGACCCCGCCTTTCGTATGGAGTTGAATGGTTGCAATCCACTTGTCACAAATTAAGTTCAACATGTTAATTGGAACACGAAACTAGAATTAACCATGTCTCCATGCGAAAAGCCCATCCCAAATATTCACCCCTTGAATCCTAGTAGGTAGTGGTGTCATGGTCAACCAATTAAGCCATAAATCCCAATCACTTAGTGAAATAAGTCATTAACCCGGTTTATTAAACAAGTTCTAATTCGATTACATGCGGTAAGTATTCACCCTCACTCCTACTTACGAGTTTTAAACCCACAATTATGCCACATGCTAGGTTAACATGTTCTATAACTAACTCATACTCTTGTCTTGCTGCTATTGATTTAACATAGATTAACTTAGGCATGCATCTCCTAAAAATGACAAGTTTCATACAACGACTCTCATCCAAATTACAAATGGTGCTTGATCTAAACTACTTCTCCATTTCACTTTTAATGAGCTGACACTACAAAAAAAAGGGCACATTTCTAACCATGAAATTTTTACCTGGAATTGAAAGCCCCATTTTTACCACGAACATTTGAGATAAGAAAATAAGTAAAAGTACAAATAAACTCACAGTAATATACATGAATGTAGGTAGATGTAAAACCCCAATTTTACCTCGAATTGAAATCCTAAATTGAAGGCGCGAATAGAAAGCCCAATTGAAGCCCTAATTGGAAAATCAAAACCAGTTTATTGAAGAATGAAGAAAATAAAAATCAATTAAACAACGAAGAGCGAGTGAAAAGAACAAATCAATTTTATCTACAATGGAAGGCCCCAACTAGTTTTACCTGCAAAATCAATTTTAAGAAAATTAGCAAAAGAAAAGAAGAGAGAAGAGAGACGATAGTTGTTCTTCGGTTCCCGGAACAAGAACGAGTCGAGATTGTGTTTGAGAGTCGAGAGTTGTGTCTGACATTTGGGAGAGTGTGAGTTTCTGAGGTGAGGATACTGTAATAGCGTAGTTTTTGTTAAGGGGGGAAACTTTTGGGCCGTAAAAGATGTATTGGGGGAAAATTTGCCACTCAATTTTCAGTTTTTCAGTTTTTTTAATTTAAAAGATTTTTAGAACTTAAAATTAAATAAATATTATATATTTATTGAAAAAACAAATATTATATGCATGTACATGTAATATGTAATACTGTATATAAACCATAGTTTAAAATTTCTATTAATTTATATATTAATTTGAAAAACATTATTGTTATATTTCACAACGTTTTTGTTAAGATGCGGACCTTTATAATTTTTTGATTATTTTTACCAACACTAGAATGAGTACGTATTAAAATTCGTAAAGTTGGATCATCGAAAAAAATCATTTACAAAAATAATTGAGTGAATTTGGCACACGCCCCATTACAAGAATTAGTACTTTTACAATGTTTATGTTAAGATGCGCCACAACCAGGCCTTTCTATTTTTTGATTATTATTCCCAACATTAGAATGTGTACCTAGTAATATTCGTATCGTTTCATCGTTGAATAAATCATTTAAAAAAAAATATTCAGCGTGTGTCCCATTTTTGTAAGTAGTACTATTACAATGTTTATAAAAAAAGGGGCACAACTGGGACTTTCTATTTTTTGATTATTTTTTCCCAACACTAGATTTGAGTACCTATTAACATTAGTATGGTTGGACCGTCGAAGAAATCATTTAAAAAAATTATTCAATGAATCTGACACGCGTCCCGCTCCCGGAACCTCCCGGAACCAAAACTATTACAACGTTTCTGAAAAGATACGGCACAACTTGGCCTTTTTATTTTTTGATTATTTTTTACCAACACTAGAACAAGTACGTATTAACATCCGTACAGTTGGATCATCGAAGAAATCATTTAAAAAATTATGCAGTGAATCTGACATGCGTCCCATTTCTGAAAGTAGTACTATTACAACGTTTCTGACATGCGTCCCATTTCCGGAAGTAGTACTATTACAACATTTCTGAAAAGATGCGGCATAACTGGGCCTTTCTACTTTTTGATTATTATTTTCGACACTAGAATGAGTAGCTATTAACATCAGTATGGTTGTACCATCGAAGAAATCATTTAATAAAATTATTTAGTGAATCTGACACGTGTCCCATTCCCGGAAAAATAATATTACAACGTTTCTGAAAAGATGTCGCATAATGGGGCCTTTTTATTTTTTGATTATTTTTCCCAACACTATAATCAGTTCCTATTAACATCCATACGGTTAGATCGTTGAAAAAAATATTATTCAGTGAATGTGACACGCATCGTGAATGTGACACGCATCCTTTTCTCGGAAGCAGTACAGTTATTTCTATATTTTTAAAATTATTTCTCGATGATCCAACCGTATGGATATCAAGTTTTATGTATTTAAGTGATATTTCAAATGTTTCAAAAAAATGAATAAATTTATTTGGTTTGAGATTTTAATAGTCAACTAGTGATTTGACTAATAATTCTGACAAGTGTTTCCTCCCAGATTGGTATTTTTATTTTTTTTAAAAGTATTTCTCGATGATTGAACATGTCAATATCTATATATTTTAGTGATATTTCAAAATTTAGAAAAAGATAAATCTATTTTGTTTGTGATTTTAAAAGTCAATTATTGATTTGACTAGTATTTCTAACTAGAGTTCGTCTCGAACCGGTGTTTCGATTTTATTAAAAATATTTGTCGACGATTCAATCATATGACTCTTACAATCTATGTATTTTATTGATATTCCAAAAAAATTTAAATTCTTTTCTTGTACAAACATAATTCTTATCTTATAAAAGACCAGTAAATACATATTTTACATTTTTAATCATCGTAGAACAAACAATTTATATGAACTTGTTTACATTCTTTTCTTATTAATGAAAAATAAATACCGAGAGACTAAAATGATATATTTTTTGGTGTACATCGTATCATAATATTTTTTTTTCTAAAAAAATACAAAAAGTAGGAGATTCATTTCCTACAACTATCTGTTAGAAATGAGTTGGCTCGCTAACTACTTTATCTCAGCGAATTAGAACGTGACAACTATTAAAAATTAGGTGACAAAATTTAGTACACTCTGAATAGTCAGGTCGGTTATGAGTTGGTGGGAAATGATTTTTTTGTGGTGGTTATTGGCTTATACCAATATTTGACTCTAAATATAAATCAATTATTCATTTTGTATTTTTCTTCCAATTCTAGTGTAGCTAATGATGGGATTGGTGTGTTTTTGCTTTGGTTTCATACATAGCTATGGAATCAAATGTATCTAAACCGGACTTCTTCTCTAATAAGCTAATAGCAGAGGAAAACATTTAAGGATATACACTAAAGATTTCAGAAATTTAAATTACACAACACAAAATCAGTTAATTCAATTTCTATTTGAACCCCTTTTTTTCTAAATATTTGACACAACACTATTCTTGTGGTAGAATAGTGGCCGAGGGGCGTGTGCAGGTGCAGCTGGCAGTAGATAGATCCCTGATGAGTAACTTCTTGACCTGAATTAGAACTCCCACATTATGCTTTCTGCCATTCAAAAGTAATAACTTAAAAGAGCTCACCCTTATTATGTGTGTAAGAGTAACAAAATAATGATTCTTAGTAGGTTAGTCATGATTTTACAAAGTTTTTGAGAAAATGAGCATAAAATTAAAAGGTGGTTTTACTTGGTTAGTACCAAATCCTACTAAGCACACCTCTTATGATAATATAAGCACATAACTAAATCCTAATAGAACATAATCAAATGGTAATAGTAGAGCAAAGAGAAGATCATACTTGGATAGGGCTAGCTGCAACTAGCGGACCAGCTACCATACCTCCTATCACTACAAGAAACAGGGGTCATAAGCGACCACTAAAAATGGTCGTAATTGACTTGTGACGGTCGTAAATGTTATCAAAACCGACTGAAGACCGACCAACTCATTTGGTCGTAAAAAGTCTGGTCGCTTTTGACGCAACAGTCGCAAATAATAATCATTTACGACCATTATTGATGGTCGGTTTCAAAATTCCAGTTTCGTGAGTGTTGGTCCCACATGCCACTGTGGCAAGCCGAGTCAGCAGCATTTACGACCAATAATGAGTCACAAATAATCGGTCGTAAATAAAAAAAGCATTTCCAACCAATATTTAGTTGCAATTAATTGGTTGTAAATAAAAGTTGCATTTCCAACCAGTATTATATGGTCGTAAATAGAAGTTACATTTCCAACTAATGTTTAGTCGTAATTAATTGGTCGTAAATAAAAGTCACAATTCCAACTAATATTTAGTCGTAATTAATTGGTCGTAAACAGAGGTTGTATTTCCAACCAATATTTAGTTGCAATGCTATCATGCTGAGGGTATATTAATTAGCAAATTGCCATTTGATGTAAGAAAGAAGTTATAACTGTAAATGCTATCATGCTGAGAACAGTTCATGTTTTTCCACTAAATCGTCCAATAACAACTGAAACGTAGCACATATAGCAATGCAAGTCCAATACAAGAATATTAGCACTAGTACCTTACAGATATCTAGAAAATAAGTGAATCAACATTAAGTTTTTAGATTTATGACTCAACAAAAAATGACCAGCAATAGTGTCAAGTTCTACTCAAATTGATAAAATCCTACTTACAAAAGAGGGAGATTATCCTAACTGAAGTAAAACCTATGGTAATGTTGCTGAGGTCCCAAAAAAATGAATTTGATTGCAATCCACTGTCAAAATCAGAAGCAGCGGCTCCCTGCCTAGTGGCTTGAAGTATGAAAATGCCACAAAGTACTGGATTCTTTAAGAAATTATGCAATTTTGTATCCAAAAAGGGGTCACTTTCCCTCGATAAATTCATTTTCAAAGTTGAGTAGTCTGAAGCACTAAATCCATTAATATCGTATATCAGTTTTGTGGCACTTATACTGCTGGAATCTGTGTCATCGGAGTCCTGAGAAGAATTTAAAAGTTTGGACAACGCACATGCCTAAATAGAAAATATTTCATGATAGATGGACATAATTACAAATTATTATTCTGAACACAAATAACAGAGAGGAAGAATCATACAACTTATACAGGAAAAACACATTTTTCCACACTTTTTAGCCACAGATAGCAGGATAAAACATATTGCTTAATCAACAAAATCTTAATTGTACATGTTTTTCTTTCTAAATCATACTTCTTTTTCTATAGATTCAAAGCACACTTCCTATAATTGCCCGAGTGCAGGAGTTGTTTAAACAATTATTTACATTCACAGACGATACAAACCGACTAATAGTACAAACTGCAAGTGGACAAATTTTTTGTCATGTCAATAGTTCATCTAAGTGTATACTAATAATTAAGACTACTCTAATGAACTTAGATAAGCCTTGTTGCAGAACCAGTTGGTGGCGGTTATATGAAGAATGCACAATTAAGATATATACAACGTAATAATAAACATGCACTCACAATTTATATATACAAGAACGGGGCTTCCACAAAATAAAATGAGGTAGATTAAAGAATAAGTAGGCATCATGCCGGATAGCATGTTCTGGTAAACTGCTGTAGCCTTTAAAAAACATGTATCACAAGTAACAGTACCTAAGAAGCCATATGTACGATAACAAGATTGTTTCTTTGTTAACTTACAATGGAAAGAGAGATTCAACTCCAATTCCTGTTATCAGCCTTCTTAGTCTGATTGTAGTATTGAGACCCGCATTGCGCCGAGCGATAATAATGTCTTTCAAGGTTGATACACGCCTCTTGTTCTCAGGTATTTCCTTCGATAAGATGAACCATAACAGAATGTAGATGTTAGCCAAGGATCACGTAATCTAGTAGATATTTATGCATATATAAATGACCAACACATGTCCCACACTAAGAACATTTTTTTACCACTTTAAGCTAGATAATATAACCAGGCTTTATTTCAGGTATCTCTCTTCTTGCTTTAACTTCCTCCACTGCTTCCTTGTCAAAAATCTGCGATGTACATTATAACGAACATTCTGTTAGCAAGACATTCACAATTGCCTTCAGTCTCAGTCAGTCCACTAAGTAATCCCTCATTGCATAACCACCTTCTACAATGCTAACTGCTAAATCATTCAACTCTTTATTCCACTTACCACGTAGCACTACTTAAAATTTCAAAAATTCTTAATTTTATATAAGAACTCTGAATCCTTTGGTCCCTTTCTAAATTTACCACATTAATTAGTTAGACCTAAAAACAGCTCCAAAAAACAAATAAATAGCTTATAACAATACACATTCCAAAATATCGCACTTCGTAGAAAAAGTTTCTACCAGACATACAATTGTCAAATTTATCTACACATTTTCCATTATAAAAATTACAGAGCAATTTTAACACATATAGACTACGGCATCAGTAAAAGCTAATTTTTCTACATATGGTATACAAAATTTACATAAAGATTTTATGTAATTTTACTATCTAGCCGGTAGTCTCTCCACCGGCTTTCTGATTCAGGCCTATGTTTCGCTGCTCATTTCCTTTCCCTTAGAAGCTGAATCGAACATAAATTACATATAACACAAAATCAAAATAAAAAATCGAACATGCTAACTCACAAAATTAAACACAAATTAAAGATATAAAAGATTAAAGTACCTTAAACACGACGCCCCAAATTAAACCCGACCCGATAGAAGCCCTAATTTTGAAGCCCCAAATTAAACTCTACCCGATTGAAGCCCCAAATTAAACTCGATTGAAGCCCTAATTTTGGATGAGCCTTGAGACAGCAAAATACAAATCAAAATCAGCAAAAGTACAAATCAAATTGAAAAATCCATAAACTAAAGATTAAATCGAAGTAGTTATATGTATAGAGTAGTAGTTACGAGTGTGTTCATGAGAGCAGGAGAGAGAGAGGAGTCAGAGACGCCAGGAGAGAGTGGAGTGAGAGATGCAGAGAAGAGAGGGTGTGTGTTCGTGAGAGTGGAAGAGAAAGAAAGAGTGAGACTGAAAAATGAAATTGGAGTGGCGTTATTTCTATTGTTGTCTGAAAATTTTGGGATTGGGCGGTCGTTTTGCCGCTCACCCACTTTTATCTAAATACTGTACAAAAATTATTTTGTATTTTATTAAATAATATTTTGTAGTTATAAAAATTTAACTATAAATCTCAAATAACATTTTAATTATTTTTAATTAGTTATCCATTTGCTTTCGTATTTTATTAAACTAGTTTACTAAGCCGCGCTTCGCAGCGGCTTTGTAAAAATTTCTCTATTTTTTTCTAAAAAATATGTTTTTAAACAAAATTATATTTAAAACATGGAATTAAGATTTCTTTTAAATTATCCGTTTAGTGTTGTTCATTACCGAAATTTTGAATAATTAGGCAATTGTTTAATATATTTTATTATTTTAATATTATATCAAATATTAGTATATTAATCACTTTATTTTTCTAAAACTTTATATTGCTACTTCTGTTTAAAAATACATAATACATAGATATTAAATTCTAGAATATAATATGCTCCTCCAAATGAATCGCTCTCTCGTTAAACATGTTTCCTCCCAATGACCAACTTTCTCGTTGTTACCAAATTGAACATAAAACAAACTAATTACTTAATCAATTACATCATCTATTAATTAATTTTATTATATCATAAAATTTAATTCAAATATATGTACTTGAGAAAAGAAATGAAAAGAAAATAAGGCTCCTCTATTTTATTTTATTATATAGAAACTTGTATTTTCTGTAAGTATTATTTTCTGTAAGTATTATCTTCTTTATTATTTTTCCTGATTAAAAGATATTAAATAAAAATTAATAAATAAATTGGACTCGTGTAGTAACTTTAGGAGAATATTAATATAGTATACTTAGTTTTCTCCTTTTGAAGATTTTTTTTTATATAGTCAAGCAAGCCATTTTTAACATAACATGACATATTTAACCTTCTTCCTTGAAAGATAGTATTAAAAAAATGATAATTATCAAAGTCATCACTCATTTGGTTCAAATGTATCAAATTAGTCACTCATTTCAAAAATATGAAATTGACTTAATTAGGTAACTAATTTGAAAACTATATTTATTGAAGGCGCCACATCACCGCCCTCGTCTTCTCCTTTATATAAGTATACGATTGGATCAATAGAGAGCGTTTATGAGAATATTAACATACTATATTTAGTTTCTTCCGTTAGAAAATAGTAAAAAGGAAATTGAGAATTTATCTAATATTATAAGGGCAATAATATTAAAATTGTATATTTACTTTCCTCAATTAGTAAAAATTTAAAAGGCAAATAAGATATTTTATATTAAAATAATGTATGAGACTATTAAAATTGTAAATTTAGTTTCATCCATTAGTAAAGATTTTAAAGGCAATAATATTAGAATTGTATATTTAGTTTCCTCTATTAATAAAGATCTTGAAGGTAAAAATATTATAATTGTATATTTAGTTTCCTCCATTAGTAAAGATTTTAAAGTCAATTGAGATATTTTCGAATCTTTAACATTAATTATTCAAAAATTTGAGAAAATTAAAACATTTTTTGATTTCATAAATTTTGTTATAATGAGTATAACAAAATTAATACATTTTTGTTATAATGTCGTACAAACCGACCTTATCATTTTTTGATTATTTTTTTCCAAGACTATAATGAGTATTTATAAACATCCGTACGGTTGGATCGTAAAAGAAATAATTTAAAAAAAAATTATTCAGTGAATCCAGCACGCACTCCGTTACCCGAATCAGTATTAATACTACATTTTTACTATAAAGTCGGACATCTCGGCCTTTTTATTTTTTGATTATTTTTTACCAAGACTATAATGAGTATTTACTAACATCCGTACGGTTGGATCGTCAAAGAAATCGTTTTAAAAATTTATTCAGTAAATCTGAAACGGACCCCGTTACCCGAATCACGATTAATACTACATTTTTGTTATAATGTCGAACAAACCGACCTTATCATTTTTTGATTATTTTTTCCCACGACTATAATGATTATTTATTAACATCTGTACGGTTGGATCATCAAAGAAATCATTTAAAAAAATTATTCAGTGAATCCAGCACGCACTCCGTTACCCGAATTAGTATTAATACTACATTTTTGCTATAAAGTCGGACATCCCGACCTTTTTATTTTTTGATTATTTTTTCCCAAGACTATAATGAGTATTTACTAACATCCGTACGGTTTGATCGTCAAAGAAATCATTTAAAAAATTTATTCAGTGAATCCGAAACGGACCCCGTTACCCGAATCAAGATTAATACTACATTTTTGTTATAATGTCGTACAAACCGACCTTATCATTTTTTGATTATTTTTTCCCAAGAATATAATGAGTATTTATAAACATCCTTACGGTTGGATCGTAAAAGAAATCATTTAAAAAAATTATTCAGTGAATCCAGCACGCACTCCGTTACCCGAATCAGTACCACCGGCCAAACCGTGTAAACTTTATTTCCGGAATTGCCAAAAGGATTAAAACCATCGGTAGAAAGTCCAAGTCGAACATTTCGAACCTCTTTAGCAAAAGATGGGTGTTGTCTATCGAAATTTTTCCAATCGTCCCCATCCGAAGGGTGACTAAGTTGCCCCTCTTTTACTTCTCTATCCTTATACCATGTCATATGTTTCGCGGTATGCTCCGACATAAATAACCTTTGTAGGCGAGAAATAAGAGGAAAGTGTCTTAAGATCTTCTTCGGAATATTTCTAGCACTTTTTTTCTTCGGCAAATCTTTGTAGCGATCCTTTTGACAATGATCACATACAATTTTATCTTTGTCATCCCCGTAAAATAACATATAATCATTCTCACACGCATCAATCCTTCTTGTATGATAAATTCAAATTTTTCATCATTTTTTTCACTTCGTAGCAAGTACTTGGTAATGTATGTTTTGGTGGGAGCATATCACCAATAGTTTGAAGTAACAAATTGAAAGCTTTTTCACTACAACGAGAGACACTTTTAAAATGCATCAACTTCATAGAGAATGAAAGTTTTGTATACTTTATGTTGCCGGGATAAATGGGGGATCCAGATTTATTAACCTCCTCGAAAAATTTAGAAGCACTCTTATTAGGGAGTTCTTCTTCTCTACCATCCACATTATCGGCAAAATTATTATTTTCAATCCCAACATCTCGTAACATTGCATCTATATCTACCGGTGGTTTTTCTTCATTAGATACACGCGGGCCTTTACGTGATCGTTGTGCTTGTTTTCTTTCTAATTTTTCACCATGGTAATTCCAAACCTTATAATCCAAACAAAATGGGTTGGTTGGTTTTGACATAACCAACCGAGGGTTGGTTGGTTTTGACATCATTTCTGACCAAATATTGGTTGGTTATATTCAGTTGGAAATGAAAGCATAACTGACCGAAAGTTAGTCGGTAGGTGGTCGGTTTAGAACTATTTCCAACCAAACTTGTTGGTTGGTTTTGTTCAGTCAGAAATAGACTTCATTTCCAACCAATCCTTGACGGTCCCTTTTATAGTGGTCGCTTTTGTAGTTGACGTGGAATCCCACATGGCTTGCTACTTACAAAATGGGGCCTACTACTTACATAACCAACCGAGGGTTGGTTGGTTTTGACATCATTTCTGACCAAATATTGGTTGGTTATATTCAGTTGGAAATGAAAGCATAACTGACCGAAAGTTAGTCGGTAGGTGGTCGGTTTAGACCTATTTCCAACCAAACTTGTTGGTTGGTTTTGTTCAGTCAGAAATAGACTTTATTTCCAACCAATCCTTGACGGTCCCTTTTATAGTGGTCGCTTATGACCCCTGTTTCTTGTAGTGTATAATATAGCCGTTTGTACCTGAGACACTGAATCCACCTGTCCTGCCAGACTATAGAGGAGCCATTTAAGGACACGATTCCAAGCTGACCCTGCACTTAATATTTTTAAAATAACAAGTTACAAGTCATTAAAAAGATATAGTTTGAATTATATGTATTACTTCAATTTGCATTCGGACAAACTAACAAACTTATGAACATGTATAAACCTAGCTAGTATTCATGCAAGCAATAAATTAGGGTTGAAAGTAGTAGAAAGGAAGATAAGATTCAAACCTGGTAGGTGATTACACCACCCGAAAAACCGGCACCTGCTGGCTGATCGTGGCCGTAGAAACAGTTCCGTTAGCAGAAAGAACACAAATTCCTCTAGGCCGGTTTTGGGTAAGGGACGTGATCTTTAAAATGACATCCTGAAATATTTAATATAATTGAATAAAAAATATATACTAAAAGAACATAAAAAAAATTTGGTATGCATACCTCGCGAGTGTACACTCCATCACATGAGCTTTAAAATCTTGTGCAGCAGTGTCTCGAAAAACTCACCTTGACAAATGAATAAGTAAAATGCTTTTAGTTCCAATAATAATAACTCGCGAAAATAACAAACTCTCATTCCGATAAAGCCATGAGATATTAATCTTGTTTGCAATATGTTAAAATAGTATCAACTTATACATAATGGTGAAGTGGGTTAAATGTGAATGCAAAGCCTACTTACAGATAAGTATAAAATGGCCCGAAGATAATCTGATGTACCATGAACAATCCTTGGTAAAATCGTCTCCTACAAAAAAAATGGTTTACACCTATATATTTACTAACCAGATATATGTATACCTCTCTATTAAGGACGGTAATAATACAATTAGACGGGCATCAAAGTGAAAATTATATCATTTATGCACAAGTACTATTTGAATTTTAAGAAATCACTCAAAATGAATGGTACAGGATCGGATGGAAAGAAGCTAGTAAAGTAACTTTGAATCATGGAGAGGAAGTAACAGATTTAACGTAAATAGATATAAATGCATCTATATTCATAGTTAGCAAAATGAAATATAACCTGACTTCAAATCAAATGTGACCTTTCATGTAACCCCTCCTCGATCTTCTAGTTGGTCTACAAAACCAATCATTCTGCTGCTATTACCCAAGAAGCCAGAGGGAGGGAGAGAGAGAGCGGTTTAATGTTTATTGTGAATTGCCAGTAATGTATATATAGAGGTCGGCTGAGGAAACGAGGAAGTTGGGAACCGTTACTCCTAATAACCTCCTGAGTTGGATACAGACTGAGAAAACGAGAAAGTTAGGAACAGTTACTCACAGTAATCTCAACCTCCTCCTCAGTTGGATACAGGTGTACACACAAATATCTATCCTTGAAACAATTGTCCCTATACCTTTTTTAAATACTTTATAATATCTTTTCTAAAAAAATATTATAATTCCATCATTTACTTGAAATAACTTGATTTTAAATTCAACCAGTCATACAAATTTATAAACCCATCCATTTAATTTAAAAAACTTGATTCTAAATTCATGGTCCTGCTTGTACTTTTTACGAGCGAGTCCTTAAACATTAGCCAACTCATAACCTTTTGTAAGTATAATGGATGTCTAATTTGAATTTGGGATATTACTTTGTTATTGCTTGTTTAATATATCTTAATATACCCACTTTATATTAAGATTAACAATATAAATTAATAAAAAAGCAAACAAATAAAGTAATAGAAAATAAGTTGGGCCAAAAGTACTTTCTTATTAACCTAACACGTACTTTAACACCCTTAATAAATTCAATGGGCTTTTATGCTCATTTTACCAAACAGCCCATTATGTGCCCATTTGACTTAGTTTAAAAAATAGATAAGAGTGCTTTTTTTTTTTGGAAAATAAGTTATTTTTTTCTAAAAAATCAGGAGATTATACATCAACTCTGCTCTTACTTCTATCTCAACTCTTACTTGTATCTCAAACGATTGCACTGGTCCGTTATAGCATATCCTATTTTAGTTAGTAATAGAAATTGAATCTAAACATTATCTAGTGGCCATCTGAATGAGCAAGTGAGTGACAGGGTTCTTCATGGCAAACTAATTGCAGTGCAGGGTTTTGTGTAACCTATATATATTTCCCTATAGAGAAAGAGATTTTGTTGGTCAGTCTAAGGGCGTTGCTTTTGCTCAATTTGTATGTTGTGAAGCTATTTTCATGAACTTTTTTGAAGTCTAAACTTTAACATCAAACAAGGTCACTTTCGGCCAACAGAGCACAACTTGAGGAAAATGATCATTTCTTACAACTGCATTTTCAAGAGAAATGTTCCATCTAGCAATATAATGAGCTATTTTTTAGATCTTCTCACTAGGAAAAACCACTTTAGATTTTCAAAATTGTCATGGTGAAATTTTCGGAATAGTAATGTAAGTCGTAAAATAGAAAATGGCCGTTTTTTAGCTAAATACGAATTTAGATAAACATGATTGCAATTCAACAATTATTGTGGTGCATTTGTTGCATGTTATTTTTTCATATACATAACTAGGATTATTCAATTAATAATTAATAAATTAAATATTTTTATTGGATATAAATAAAAATATGTATAAACACAAAAATACCGTAAACTCCGTTTATTTATTTTACTGATGGATCATGCAAACCGTAAGAGATAAAAACTAACGTACATAAGTGCAGAATTTTAAAACACTGATCACCTAAGGTGGCGACTAAAAACCAGGAGCCACTACCTCATTTATCTCCACTTCTTTACTAATAAAACTAACTTCTCTACACCTATTCAAACTCCAACTAACACTATTGTTACAGCTGACTTATTCAAAACTAAAATAAACATGTTTAAATTAATATTTTTCCAACAATTTTAAACCTATTTATGATCAATAATGTATTCGTTTACATTTTCCAAAATATAACATTAAATGATAAATGGACTGGCACAAAAAAGGAGAATGTTACTGTAAAATTATAAGTTAAGTTGACACAGGAAGCAATGGATAAACGGACAATTAGATTAAACACTAGCTACGCTACTTTAAGGAATGCTCATTAGAGTAGAGATAAGAGCAATCTCAACCTAAGAGATAAGAGTATGAAAAACAATGTACTAGAAATAAATGCTGACCTTTTGCTTTCTAGACTTGGAGAACCTATAAATATAGTTAATATCATTCTTAAGCACTTACTAATACATTGAACTAGTCTAGGAAATGATAAGAACAAAAGAAGAATCGTTAATGCAAATATTTATCCCAGAAATGTGCGATTATGGACAGCTTGACGGCTTCTAACTAAAAATGGGATAACTTCATGTAGAAAATGTTTTTTCCGAACTGTAAATTTATGTGAAAACTAGACTTCTATACCTTTCCAATGGTATATCACACTACACCTAGAACCTTTCAGATCAAATCAGTTTATTCTGCCAACATGGCTCAAAAACAGCCTCGGAATTCTGGTTTTCGGTGCCATTAAGTAAATTAATTAAATTATTTATCTTTAATGAGTCATGGAAAGATGAAAAAGTTTTTGGTTTAATTTTTTTTTAAGACCTCATATACCACAACCACTATTATGTTTATTAGTTTATAACGCCTACAAAACACTTGTATTTTGAAATATTTTAAATTTTAAATTTTTATGACGAAATAAAATTGAATATAACCGTTATTTATATAATTTTACCTTAATTTATAATTTCATAACAAATATACCAAATGTTAGTATGATATATTTTAATAAATGTCAATTTTAATATGTTATGGGTGAGACTAATCCACCGTGTAAGAGTACCTTGAGGGTTCATCCCCATGGGGATATCCTGAAACGTGCTCCACTAGAAGATCCGGAATAGCACCTTCATTTTGCAAGTCGTATTTATCATGGTGAACTTCTTTTTGTTTCAAAACACGGTCATTTTTGTGATTTGTATACATACCTACTTCAAATGAAGTTTGAATAGATACATCTATGTTACCACAATTCTTGTTGTCACTCGGGTGAGTAGAGAACAACAGATTTTGGCAAAACTGCATATTTGGAAACTGTAGACAGACAAGAGAGTTGTAACAATCCAATATAAAGGTGTTTGAGCATCAAATGAAAAAGAATCAAGGGGATAATCTCGACACGAAATAAAAAGAATCTTAGGAATAACCAAGTAAATGGAAGAACGAAAAGGGGGTGGGGCACCAACATCCGAAATGGAAAAATTCGGCGAGAATGGTACAAGTTGGTGACAGAGAGACATGACATTAAAAGGTAAGGAAGAAGGGAGGAGGAAGAAGGGAGGAGCGAGAGAGAGGGGATGATAGGGGAGAGGGAAAGAGGAGAGGGGGTCTAGGGTTAACAGGAGGAAGAGGACAAGAAGAGAAAAGGGAGAGAAAAGGAGTATTGACTCTAACTGATTTTTTCGGATAAGATAAACTTTTCAATGTTTATATTTAGTGGACTATATACATATTACATAAAAAATATGTACGTAAAGATTGAGTTATTGAACAAAATAATGTTGTTCAAGCCATAAACTCATGTTTTAAACAAATAAAAATATCCTTTACAATTTTAAATTCAACTGTACTTGATGTTCGACGGGTACTTTGGCTTAATGAGCTGAATCATACTAATTAAGATGTGTCTTATTAGAGCCTAAATGCAAACTCAAATCACTAGAACCTCTAGTGAACTTCTAGAGTTGACGGGCAGATTATCCGCAGGCAATCGCTGGTACGAGAAGGATACCCGGTCAAAGTAGTATCCTCGAAGATGGTTTCATTCCCAAAGGGAGTGCACTTATAGTTTTTAAGTATGAGTACAACAGTGTGTCCCGTTCTTGATAGTCTTTGTAGATCGTTACTCTGGTGTGTTATTATGATTAAAATGATTGAAATTCAATAATAAAAATATATTGAAATTTGAATGGCACAATCTATATATTAAAAATTACTATTACGATAGCAAATGAGACGGTCTCTTTCTAATTGAGACAGACAATGGAACAGTCTGAATTATAAACAGAGTTACAGAATACTAAGTAGTATGAAAATAAATGTAATGCAGAACACCAGAAGTTTTCACTTGGTTCGGCCCTTAACTCTAGTCTATGGCCTACATCCAAGTCCCCATGCCAACCAGCATAGAGAATGTATTATATCAACTTTAATAAAGAACTTACAATATTTCCTTGATTACAATAGGATAGTCCCTTGAAAGAAACCCTTTCCTTTAGCACACTTGCTACTTAGCACACTTGCTACCTTGACTAACCTTTGAAACCAATACCTTGCCACAACCCGGCAACAAGTTGATATAAATACAATACACACAAAGAAAAGATTACAACTCAAACTAATTCTTGTTTGACTGAATGATCTTGAAAGATTATGAAACAAGAATGTATTTTTCAGAAAGAAGGATGAGAATAATTTCAGCTTCGAAAGCAAATAGGTTGTGTGTTCTCTCTGAAAAAGAATGAGTTTGGATATATATATAAACAATATAACGGATAGAATCTTTCAAACAATAAGATAAGATTTGTTAAAAGATTTGTTTGAAAGTATTTGAATAAGTCCTTAGAAAACAATCCGTTAGTTTGTTATAAAGATAAACCTTTGAAAAGATAAGTCTTTGAAAAGTTCAAACTAGGTTTATCTCAAGAAGTTTGTTTAGGAAAGATAAGTATTGAATCAGTCAAACTAGAATGTACAATTTATCTTATCCTATTCTAACTCCATTGCATAATCCAATGACCAATGTTTGTTGAATGCAATTTAATCATCATAAACCAAGAATTAACAATCTCCCCCTTTTATGATGATACCGATGAAATGGAATAGAAGCTCCCCCTTTCAAAGATACTTTGATACCTGTTCAATCAACAACAAACTATATGCAATGAAACAGTTCAGTAAACATTGATAGACTAATAATGAGACAAACAGATAGAATGATGCAACGTTACGAACTATTATCCCATAAACCGTGGATAAACCAAATAAATGTTTAGATCACCAAACCACAAACAAGTCATCAATCAAACCAACACAAAACACAATGTTTAACTGTTTACAAAACATAGATAACAATTTCATCTTAAACTTCCTCCCCCTTCATCATAAAAGGGTAAAGTTTAGTCAGAATCTGAGACGTCAACTGTTGCCTTCCTCTTGCCTTGACTCTTGGATGTCGGATACACCGGTTCTTGACCGTATTCAGAGAAAATCTTGTCCAAAGACGTCTTGTCAGGAGCCTTACCATCACGTTCTTCTAGCCACTCGAAGATTTTATCTTTGTATTCTTCACGGGTCATACCAAAAATGGACGGAGGTGGGATTGCTGGAAGAGGTAGGGTGGCAGTGATTTCTTCTAAAGTACAATCACCAATCCAATCCTTCTTCTTATGCCACGGCATTGAACCCCTATGCTGCATAGTAGTAAGCTGTTTAGACAAAAATGTGTTTCCGATCCGAGCTTGAAGAAAAGCTTGACGAATTCCTTCTCCCATGCCTTTGCAGTCGAAGTCATGCCTTCTTGTAATGTGCTAAACTCAAAATCAACTGTCTTGGCCAGACGTTTGTCATGGGTATAAAGCACAGATAATTTGGCATTGATGGTGGCAAGTGAATTAGAAACATGTTTATTAAACATCTCATAAGAAGCACGAAGCATACTGACTTGAGAAGTCAGTGAAGCAAGAGACTCAACAGACGAAAGCTTACGATTAAGAGATTCAATTGCAGCAGAGTTTTCATTGAGTTTGACTAACAAAGAATTAAGAACAGTAGAAGTATTCTGATCTAGAGGATCAGAAGCATAGTTTGGAGAATTAGGAAGACCACCAAAAGACCGATGATCATCATCAAATACCAATTCATTAGATTCAGTAAACACTAGATGATTAGCATTTAGAACAGAAAGATCAAACATAGTAGACAATTTCTCAGATTTTTCAGATGTTAAAGGAACCAAAAAGTATTGAAAAATTGACGTTAACAGACCAGGAAAAGGCAAATGCATTGACTCATGGGATGAGCAATGAGACATAGACAGAATAATCAAAGAGGCAATATCACAAGGAATACGCTTCATAAATACTGACAATAAAATGGTATCTTGATACGTGACTCTGTCACGACCACTCTTGCGAGGCAAAACATTTGTATGAAATAACTTGAAAAGAAGCAAAGAGAGAGGAGAAAGTTCAAATACCAGTGGTTTTATAGAAACGGAGTTGAAGTGATCACCCAATATAGTCTTTAATTGAGCTTCGTAATCCAAAGCTTCAATTGCCAAGAACGGTTGATGCATTGTATGAGGACACACACCACTGTGCGAGATACCAGTAATTGTTGCCAAGATGTCTACTTTGAAAACGATTGGATGGCCACGAACAGTCGAAAAAACCATATTGTCTTCCAGGAGCTTGAAATTCGAATAAAACTCTCGGACCAAATCTGGGTATATTAAGTCTGAGGGAAAAAGGAGAGGTGAACATCCCTGTGTCTTGAAAAGGTCGACAACCCCAGCACGAGTGAGAACATCTAAATCGACCAGTCTTTCTTTCAGGATTTGCTTGGATAAAGCCTTGGGGCTAGGAGTTGCATGTGTTGGAAAAGACTCTGGAGAAGCAGCAGATTGTTCGGAATCCGCTTTCATTGTACGACGTCGTTTGTTGAAAGCTGACGACGATCCGGGAGCACGAGATTTAGTATTCCGACGAGCCATGAGTATGGTGAGAGAGAGAGAAAATAAAGGGATAGAGTGAAAGAGAATAAAGAAGAAAGAGAGAGAGTTATAAAGTAGGAGAAGTTGAGAAGGGAGAAAAATCTGAAAAGACGTGACAAGAATGAATACAGGCGCGAGAAACAAGGTGAGGAAATATGAATTGATTTGACAATACAATGCATGTATATCACCAGAGATAAACACAGATTAAATATATAATGCACATACAAGCCAATATAAAATTGAATAACAAATCACTTAAATGCACAAAAGCAGCTAAGCATAAAATCATTGAATAACTGTCATATAGAACACACACCGAGTTCACGACGGAGGAAACAAAACCTGTCTTCGGCAAGGGGTTTTGTAAAAATATCAGCACGCTGATTTTCAGTAGGAATGTATATAAGCTCAATATTACCTTTAGACACATTATCTCGAAGAAAATGGTGACGAACATCAATATGCTTAGTACGGGAATGCATGACAGGATTTTTAGAAATATTCATGGCAGAGGTATTATCACAATAAATAGGAATATGAGATACAGAAATACCAAAATCTTGGAGTGTTTGTTGCATCCATAAAATCTGAGCACAGCAACTACCAGCTGCGATATATTCACCTTCAGCGGTAGAGAGAGCTACAGATGTTTGCTTTTTACTATGCCATGCAACTAAACAATCACCTAAAAATTCACAAGCACCACTAGTACTTTTGCGATCAACCTGTGACCCTGCATAGTCAGCATCTGAAAAACCAATTAAGTCAAAGGAAGAAGAGCTTGGATAAAACAGTCCCAAGTCACTAGTACCTTTCAAATATTTAAAAATACATTTAACAGCAGTTAAATGAGATTCTTTAGGTTGAGATTGAAACCGGGCACACAAGCACACACTATACATGATATCAGGACGAGAGGCAGTTAAATATAACAGAGAACCAATCATACCTCGATATTTAGTAACATCTACAGAAGTACCTTGTTCATCCTTAGTGAGCTTGATAGATGTACTCATAGGTGTAGACTTAGGTGAAACATGATCAAGAGCAAATCTTTTGAGAAGATCCGCAATGTACTTGCCTTGATGAATAAATATTCCTGTCGCAGTTTGATTTATTTGCAAACCAAGAAAGTATTGAAGTTCGCCCATTAAACTCATGTCAAATTCTTTATGCATGCATTCAGAAAACCACTTACACAGCGATTCGTTAGTAGATCCGAACACAATATCATCAACATAAACTTGTACTAATAACAAATGACTACGTTTATGAAAAATAAATAAAGTTGGATCGAGTGTACCACGAATGAAGCCATTTTGAACAAGAAACTGACTGAGACGATCATACCAGCATCTAGGAGATTGTCTCAAACCGTAGACTGATTTCTTGAGTCGATAAACATAGTCAGGATATTTTTCATGAATAAAACCTGGAGGTTGCTTGACAAAAACTTCTTCCTTAAGATAACCATTAAGGAACGCACTTTTAACGTCCATCTGATACAGTTTGAAGTTCTTATGAGCTGCAAATGCCATCAGAATTCGAATAGCTTCTAAGCGAGCAACAGGAGCGTATGTTTCGTCAAAATCGATGCCGTCCTATTGATTGTATCCTTGTGCGACCAAACGAGCTTTATTTCGAATGATGTTCCCAGCTTCATCTTGTTTGTTCTTGAAAACCCAACGAGTGCCTATGACTTTGACATTTGTAGAAGGTGGGACAAGTTCCCATACATCACAACGTTCGAACTGATTCAGTTCTTCCTGCATTGCTACTGACCAGTGTTCATCTGCCACAGCCTCTTGAGCATTCTTTGGTTCGAACTCAGCAACAAAAGCACTGAAAGCACAAAAATTTCTAAGTCTGCTTCGAGTAGAAATACCTTGATCTATGTCTGTAAGAAGATTGTCGGGAGGATGATTCTTCACTGTTCTGGACGACTTTGGAAGGTGAATATTACTCATTTCTTCTTCATTGGAATTATCTGTCTGAGAATGATTGAGAGGTGTCTCATTTGAATGAGACTGACTCACTTTAGTTGGAGAAGCAGTGTACAAACGGGAGCTTGATTCAGGTGTCTGAGGAGAGCCTGACAATAATTCTGAAGTACTAGAAGAACCTGGTGAAGAGATATGTAACCGAGATGAGCCAGGAGTATCTTGACTACCTGATTGACCCGAAAGAGACGGACTCTTTTGAGATTGAGACTGCCTCAATTGGAATTGAGACGGTATTTCTGGGGCATCTTTTTCAAGCTGAGGGATATTGCGAGTAGATTCATTGAAGGTGATGTTGATAGATTCTTCCACCTTGTGTTTGAGAGAATTATACACTCTGTATGCTTTGCTTGTAGTAGAGTAACCCAAAAAGATTCCTTCTGTTGATCTTGGATCAAACTTACCTCGAGTATTTTGAGTATCTAAAATAAAGCATTTGGAACCAATAACTCGAAAATAATTGATGTTAGGAGTTCTCTTATTAAGCAATTCATAAGGAGTATTAAGTAAACTAGGACGAATAAGTACTCTATTTAAAACATAACAGGAAGTGTGTACCGCTTCAGCCCAAAACTTTCTTGGAAGCTTACTCTCATGAAGTAACGTTCTAGCTGTTTCCTGTAAAGTCCTGTTTTTGCGTTCAACTACTCCATTCTGCTGAGGAGTCCTTGGAGCCGAGAATTCATGAGTGATTCCTCTAGATTTGCAGTAAGTTATGAAATCTTTCTCGAATTCACCACCATGATCACTACGAATAGTGTTGAGCTTGAAAGAATACTTAGTTTCCAGATTAGTAATTAAATCCTTAAACTCAACAAAAGCTTCATCTTTAGTACGTAAGAATAATACCCAAGTAAATCGAGAATAGTCATCTACTATCACAAAAGCATAATTTTTACCACCAAGACTTACATATCGTTCTGGACCAAAAAGATCTAAATGAAGAAGTTGCAAGGGAACTGTTGTTGACACTTTGTTCTTACTAGTAAAAGATGTCTTCACCTGTTTTCCCAGTTGACAAGCTGAGCATGGTTCCACCTTCTTATATTTAAGCTTTGGTAAACCTCGAACTAAGTCATGGGAAGATATCTTATGAATCAAATCCATGTGAACATGTCCAAGACGTCGATGCCACAATGTTTGTTGTTCTTGAACAGAGGCGAGACAAATCTCTGAATACTGTTCATCAAAATCTAACACAAATATATTTCCTTTTCTTTTGGCTACTAAGGAAGCTTTGTTAGATTTCATACCAATATAACATACATCTTTACCAAAACTTACCTCGTGACCCGCATCAGTAAGTTGACTCACACTAATAAGATTGTATTTTAAACCATCAACTAAACGAACATTTGTAATAGCAAACCTGTTGTTACCAATAGTGCCTTTACCAATGATGCGAACAGTATTTGAATCACCAAGTGTAACTAGACCTCCTTCTTTAGCTTCGAGAGAGAGAAACTTGGATTTGTCCCCAGTCATATGACGAGAGCATCCACTGTCGATAATCCATTTGTTACTAGGAACAGGGACTTTCAAACACACCTGCAGAAAACGTTCTATCTCTTAGGTCCCCATTTGACTTTGGGTCCTGATGTGTTAGTATCACAGATCTTATATAAATGTCTTTCTGATTTTTTAATCCACATTTGAACAACATTAACAGATGTAGGAACAGAATATCTATAATATGAGTTAGAATTGTGGCCCTTGATACCACATAATCTTGATTCTGATGTAGTGTGACCTGGTTTGCCACAATCTCGACATTTTTCATAAGGCATTTTGTACTTCATTTGTGTCCTTTTGTATCCACTTTGAAATGCACTTTTCTTGGTTGATTCACAACCTATTCCTTCTTTGTCCAGGGATGATTTATGTTCCACAAGTAGAGCATTTAGAGTTCCTTCACCATGGAAACATTTAGCTAGATCTTTCTCTAACTGAGCCACTTTCTGTTTTAGTTCAGGAACTAAGGGATCAGAAACTTTTTCTTCTTTGACACTTTCTGATGCAGTTGTCATTGGTTCCTTTTTGAGAGTTTCAAGAAATGCATCTCTCATTTCGATCTCATTTTTGAGGTAGATGTTTTCTTCCGTGAGTTTAGCCACTTTTGTGACTAATGATCGATTTTCTGCCATTACTGCTTCATCTTTGAGTGAATCGTCGATTTCATTTAGAACTTCACTTAAAGCTTGTTTTAAGTAAGCATTCTTGTCCTTAAGCTTCTTGTTTTGTGCCTGTAATGTTAGTACAATAGGAGATATTTTCGTATGTAAATGATCTTGAACAGTTTGTACCTCATCGTTATCACTTGCACTATCTTCAAATCCAGCAAAGCACAATTGAGCTACTTCATCATCGGAGTCAATTTCCACATCTGATTCGTCATCACTCCATGTAAGTAAAGCTTTTCGTTTAGCTTTGAGTTTGTAACAGTCCTTCTTGAAATGTCCTTTCTTTCCATATTCAAAACATGCGTCCTTGCTTGGATCTGCTTTGTTGACCTTATTTGAAGAGGATTTAAAATCTTTCTTTGGAAACCGAGACTTCATTGGTTGCTTTGATGTATTCCTTTTAGCCAGAAATTTGTGAAACTTCTTAGTTAGGAGAGCTATTTCCTTATCAGAGTCGTCAGGAGATTCATCAGCATCTGCATTAAGTGCCAATGTCTTTTTGCGAGGAGCAGTCTCTTCTTCATCATACCTACGTAGTTGATTTTGGAATTCTTCCAACTCGCTGAATACAGTAAGAGTATCCATAGTAGAGAGACTGACAGAATCCTGGAGTATGGTAACCTTAGGAGCAAATTTCTTTGGCATAGCTCGGAGAATTTTCCTGTTGATCTCAGTTTGAGGAATGACTCTTTCCAAAAGAGCTATTGAGTTCATCAATGTCAAGAATCTTCCTTGAGCATCCTTTATGTTTTCATCTCTTTCCAACCTGAAAGCTTCATAATCACTCATTAGCATACTTAGTTTTACTTCACGTACCTTGGATGTACCTTCATGGCTAACTTTGATTGTATCCCAAATTTGTTTTGCCGTTGTACATGCTGATACTTTTCGTAACTCAGTAGCCACCATTCCATTGAGCAATGAGTTCATGGCTCTAGCATTATAGTTAAGAGAATTCACTTCCTCAGGGGTGAGTTCCTTGACCGGTTTTGGCTTTCCATCTTTCATCGGAACTACGAGACCATTTTCAACAGCATCCCACTCGAATATGTCTCGCTGGAGAAATATTTTCATGCGAAATTTCCAGTCATTGTAATCTTCAGCACCATGAAGCATTGGGGGTATGCTATTCGAATGCCTATCTGATTGAGCCATGGATCGCTAGCAAAATAAACACTAAATAGAGAATTAAATGCACCTGCTCTGATACCAAATGAAATTTGAATGGCACAATCTATATATTAAAAATTACTATTACGATAGCAAATGAGATGGTCTCTTTCTAATTGAGACAGACAATGGAACAGTCTCAATTATAAACAGAGTTACAGAATACTAAGTAGTATGAAAATAAATGTAATGCAGAACACCAGAAGTTTTCACTTGGTTCGGCCCTTAACTCTAGTCTATTGCCTACATCCAAGTCCCCATGCCAACCAGCATAGAGAATGTATTATATCAACTTTAATAAAGAACTTACAATCTTTCCTTGATTACAATAGGATAGTCCCTTGAAAGAAACCCTTTCCTTTAGCACACTTGCTACTTAGCACACTTGCTACCTTGACTAACCTTTGAAACCAATACCTTGCCACAACCCGGCAACAAGTTGATATAAATACAATACACACAAAGAAAAGATTACAACTCAAACTAATTCTTGTTTGACTGAATGATCTTGAAAGATTATGAAACAAGAATGTATTTTTCAGAAAGAAGGATGAGAATAATTTCAGCTTCGAAAGCAAATAGGTTGTGTGTTCTCTCTGAAAAAGAATGAGTTTGGATATATATATAAACAATATAACGGATAGAATCTTTCAAACAATAAGATAAGATTTGTTAAAAGATTTGTTTGAAAGTATTTGAATAAGTCTTTAGAAAACAATCCGTTAGTTTGTTATAAAGATAAACCTTTGAAAAGATAAGTCTTTGAAAAGTTCAAACTAGGTTTATCTCAAGAAGTTTGTTTAGGAAAGATAAGTATTGAATCAGTCAAACTAGAATGTACAATTTATCTTATCCTATTCTAACTCCATTGCATAATCCAATGACCAATGTTTGTTGAATGCAATTTAATCATCATAAACCAAGAATTAACATATATGGGGTCTTTAAATCCACTCATAATCTCGATCAGAGTCCTTTCGTTGTAATCCACTTGTCTCTGCCTAGGGTCTACATGTAAATCTGAGATACGAAACTATTCTAAACCATCCCATCTATTCATCCCTCAATTTTGCCACAATGATGTCATGATCATCTAAACAAAGTCTTAATAATGGTCTCCCGTATACTTATGGTAAGTATTCAGTCTCGCTCCTACTTACGAGTTTTAAATCAACATTTTATGTCACATGCTTAGATTAATGATGTCTATCAAAAAGCTCAACTCTTGTCATTTTACCCTTGATATAACAAGTTTGAAGTTGATCAATCTTATATCTATTAACATTTATTAATCTAGGCATGCATCTCTTGTGTTCGACAAGTTTTACACGATGACTCCAGTCCGATCCCTCTCAGAATGCACTACATGTTTAAGCGTCAATGCAACATTGTGTTGTTCTTAGTAGTTTATGAAATTCAAATTTTGGTGGTTGGATTATGTCTAAAACTAATGCCCATGAAATCAATATATAAAGCATATGGGGTCTTTGAATCGACCCCGCCTTTCGTATGGAGTTGAATGGTTGCAATCCACTTGTCACAAATTAAGTTCAACATGATAATTGGAACACGAAACTAGAATTAACCATGTCTCCATGCGAAAAGCCCATCCCAAATATTCACCCCTTGAATCCTAGTAGGTAGTGGTGTCATGGTCAACCAATTAAGCCATAAATCCCAATCACTTAGTGAAATAAGTCATTAACCCGGTTTATTAAAGAAGTTCTAATTCGATTACATGCGGTAAGTATTCACCCTCACTCCTACTTACGAGTTTTAAACCCACAATTATGCCACATGCTAGGTTAACATGTTCTATAACTAACTCATACTCTTGTCTTGCTGCTATTGATTTAACATAGATTAACCTAGGCATGCATCTCCTAAAAATGACAAGTTTCATACAACGACTCTCATCCAAATTACAAATGGTGCTTGATCTAAACTACTTGTACATTTCACTTTTAATGAGCCGACACTACAAAAAAAGGGCACATAGAAAACCATCAAATTTTTACCTGGAATTGAAAGCCCCATTTTTACCATGAACATTTGAGATAAGAAAATAAGTAAAAGTACAAATAAACTCACAGTAATATACATGAATGTAGGTAGATGTAAAACCCCAATTTTACCTCGAATTGAAATTCCTAATTGAAGCCCATAATCGAAAGCCCAATTGAAGCCCTAATTGGAAAATCAAAACCAATTTATTGAAGAATGAAGAAAAGAAAAATCAATTAAACAACGAAGAGCGAGTGAAAAGAACAAATCAATTTTATCTACAATGTAAGGCCCCAACTAGTTTTACCTGCAAAATCAATTTTAAGAAAATTAGCAAAAGAAAAGAAGAGAGAAGACAGACGATAGTTGTTCTTCGATTCCCGGAACAAGAACGAGTCGAGATTGTGTTTGAGAGTCGAGAGTTGTGTCTGACATTTGGGAGAGTGTGAGTTTCTGAGGTGAGGATACTGTAATAGCGTAGTTTTTGTTAAGGGGGGAAACTTTTGGGTCGTAAAAGATGTTTTCGGGGAAAATTTGCCACTCAATTTTCAGTTTTTTTAATTTAAAAGATTTTTAGAACTTAAAATTAAATAAATATTATATATTTATTGAAAAAACAAATATCATATGCATGTACTTGTAATATGTAATACTGCATATAAACCATAGTTTAAAATTTCTATTAATTTATACATTAATTTTAAATACCTTATTGTTATATTTCACAACATTTTTGTTAAGATGCGGACCTTTATAATTTTTTGATTATTTTTCCCAACACTAGAATGAGTACGTATTAAAATTTGTAAAGTTGGATCATCGAAAAAAATCATTTAAAAAAATAATTGAGTGAATTTGGCACACGCCCCGTTACAAGAATTAGTACTTTTACAACGTTTATGTTAAGATGCGCCACAACCGGGCCTTTCTATTTTTTGATTATTATTCCGAACATTAGAATGTGTACCTAGTAATATTCGTACCGTTGCATCGTTGAATAAATCATTTAAAAAAAAAATTAAGCGAATCTGACACGCGTCCAATTTTGGTAAGTAGTACTATTACAATGTTTATAAAAAAAGGGGCACAACTGGGACTTTCTATTTTTTGATTATTTTTTCCCAACGCTAGATTTGAGTACCTATTAACATTAGTATGGTTGGACCGTCGAAGAAATCATTAAAAAAAAATTATTCAATGAATCTGACACGCGTCCCGTTCCTGGAACCAAAACTATTACAACGTTTCTGAAAAGATGTGGCACAACTTGCCCTTTTTATTTTTTGATTATTTTTTCCCAACACTAGAACAAGTACGTATTAACATCCGTACAGTTGGATCATCGAAGAAATCATTTAAAAAATTATGCAGTGAATCTGACATGCGTCCCATTTCCGGAAGTAGTACTATTACAACGTTTCTGACATGCGTCCCATTTCCGGAAGTAGTACTATTACAACGTTTCTGAAAAGATGCGGCATAACGGGGCCTTTCTACTTTTTGATTATTATTCTCGACACTAGAATGAGTAGCTATTAACATCAGTATGGTTGTACCATCGAAGAAATCATTTAATAAAATTATTTAGTGAATCTGACACGTGTCCCGTTCCCGGAAAAATAATATTACAACATTTCTGAAAAGATGTGGCATAATCGGGCCTTTTTATTTTTTGATTATTTTTCCCAACACTATAATGAGTTCCTATTAACATCCATACCGTTAGATCGTTGAAAAAAATATTATTCAGTGAATGTGACACGGCATCCTGTTCTTGGAAGTAGTGCAGTTATTTCTATATTTTTAAAATTATTTCTCGATGATCCAACCCTATGGATGTCAAGTTTTATGTATTTAAGTGATATTTCAAATGTTTCAAAAAAATGTATAAATTTATTTGGTTTGAGATTTTAATAGTCAATTAGTGATTTGACTAATAATTCTGACAAGTGTTTCCTCCGAGATTGGTATTTTTATTTTTTTTAAAGTATTTCTCGATGATTTAACATGTCAATATCTATATATTTTAGTGATATTTCAAAATTTTAGAAAAAGATAAATCTATTTTGTTTGTGATTTTAAAAGTCAATTATTGATTTGACTAGTATTTCTAACTAGAGTTCGTCTCGAACCGGTGTTTCGATTTTATTAAAAATATTTGTCGACCATTCAATCATATGACTCTTAGAATCTATGTATTTTATTGATATTCCAAAAAAATTTAAATTCTTTTCTTGTACAAACATAATTCTTATCTTATAAAAGACCATTAAATACATATTTTACATTTTTAATCATCGTAGCACAAACAATTTATATGAACTTGTTTAAATTCTTTTCTTATTAATGAAAAATAAATACGGAGAGACTAAAATGATATAGTGATATATTTGACGTTCATATCATTTACAAATTATATTTTTTGGTGTACATCGTATCATAATATTTTTTTCTAAAAAACTACAAAAAGTAGGCGATTCATTTCCTACAACTATGGGTTAGAAATGAGTTGGCTCGCTAACTACTTTATCTCAGCGAAGTAGAACCGAATTAGAACTGACAACTATTAAAAATTAGGTGACAAAATTTAGTACACTCTGAATAGTCGGTTGTCGGAGCAGGTCGGTTATGAGTTGGTGGAAAATGATAGTGACGTGCTTGTGGTCCCCAATGCAACTAACAGATGGTCGGTTTTGATGTCATTGGCCGGTTATGAGTTGGTCGGAAATGAGAGTGTTTGGATAGTGGGCCCTTATCGTTTCATTAGTGACCAATGTTGGTCGGTTATGACTTTATTTACGAACGATCTAGGTGGTCGGTTGTTTGGATCACTTATAATATATCATTTCTGACTATTTACAAGAAATGTTCATTTTTTTTTGTGGTGGTTATTGGCTTATACCAATATTTGACTCTAAATATAAATCAATTATTCATTTTGTATTTTTCTTCCAATTCTAGTGTAGCTAATGATGGGATTGGTGTGTTTTTTCTTTGGTTTCATACATAGCTATGGAATCAAATGTATCTAAACCGGACTTCTTCTCTGATGGGCTAACAGCAGAGGAAAACATTTAAGGATATACACTAAATATTTCAGAAATTTAAATTACACAACACAAAATCAGTTAATTCAATTTCTATTTGAACCCCTTTTTTCTAAATATTTGACACAACACTATTCTTGTGGTAGAATAGTGGCCGAGGGGCGTGTGCAGGTGCAGCTGGCAGTAGATAGATCCCTGATGAGTTACTTCTTGACGTGAATTAGAACTCCCACATTATGCTTTCTGCCATTCAAAAGGTAAAACTTAGAAGAGCTCACCCTTATTATGTGTGTAAGAGTAACAAAATCATGATTCTCAGTAGGTTAGTCATGATTTTACAAAGTTTTTGATAAAATGAGCATAAAATAAAAGGTGGTCTTACTTGGTTAGTACCAAATCCTACTAAGCACACCTCTTATGATAATATAAGAACATAATCAAATGGTAATAGTAGAGCAAATAGAAGATCATACTTGGATTGGGCTAGCTGCAACTAGCGGACATGCTACCATACCTCCTATAATATAGCCGTTTGTACCTGAAAGCAAAGCAAGACACTGAATCCACCTGTCCTGCCAGTTTCTGGACTATAGAGGAGCCATTTAAGGACACGATTCCAAACTGACCCTACACTTAATATTTTTAAAATAACAAGTTACAACTCATTAAAAATATATAGTTTGAATTATATGTATTACTTCAATTTGCATTCAGATAAACTAACAAACCTAGCTAATACTCATGCAAGCAATAAATTAGGGTTGAAAGTAGTAGAAAGAAAGATAAGATTCAAACCTGGTAGGTGATTACAAATTTAAATTCGACCATTCATACAAATTTATAATCCCATCCATTTAATTTAAATAACTTGATTCTAAATTCATCGTCCTGCTTGTACTTTTACGAGAGAGTCCTTAAACATTAGTGAACTCATAAATCTTTTGAAAGTATAATCGGTGACTAATTTAAATTTGTGATATTACTTTGTTATTGCTTGTTTAATATATCTTAATATACGGCACTATTAAGATTAGCAATATAAATTAATAAAAAATCAAACAAATAAAGTAATAGAAAATAAGTTGGGCCAAAAGTACTTTCTTATTAACCCAACCCGTACTTTAACAACCTTAATAAATTCAATGGGCTTTTATGCTCATTTTACCAAACAGCCCATTATGTGTCCATTTGACTTAGTTTAAAAAAATGGATAAGATAAGAGTGCTTCGTTTTTTTTTTTTGAAAATAAGTTATTTTTTTCTAAAAAAATCAGGAGATTATACTCTACTGTTACTTCTATCTCAAAAGATTGTATTGGTCGGATATAGCATGTCCTATTTTAGTTAGTAATAGAAATTGAAGGTTATGTCAATCTAAACATTATCTAGTGGCAATCTGAATGAGCAAGTGAGCGACAGGGTTCTTCATGGCAAACTAATTGGAGTGCCGGGTTTTGTGTTTCCTATATATATTTCCCTATTGAGAAAGAGATTTTGTTGGTGGGTCTAAGGGCGTTGCTTTTGCTCAATCAGAAGGTGATCGAAGAGAGTACAGACCGTATGTTCTGAAGCTATTTTCCTGAACTTTTTTGAAGTCTAAACTTTAACATCAAACAAGGTGCGGCCAACCCCAGCACAACTTGAGGAAAATGATCATTTCTTACAACTACATTTTCAAGAGAAATGTTCCATCTAGCAATATAATGAGCTATTTTTAGGACTTCTCACTATCTATAAGGGAAAAACCACTTTAGATTTTCAAAATTGTCACTTATGACCTTGTTGAATTTTTCGGAATAGTAATGTACGTGGTAAAATAGAAAATGGCCGTTGTTTTAGCTAAACACGAATTTAGATAAACATGATTGCAATTCAACAAGTATTGTGGTGCATTTGTTGCATGTTATTTTGTATATACATAACTTGGATTATTCAATTAATAATTAATAAATTAAATATTTTTATTGGACATAAATCAAAATATGTATAAACACAAGAATACTGTAAACTCCGTTTATTGATTTTACTGATGGATCATACATACGGTAAGAGATAAAAACTAACCTACATACATGAAGAATTTTGAAACAGACTCATCACCTAAGGTGGCCACTAAAAACCAGGAGCCACTACCTGATTTATCTCCACTTGGTTCGTAATAATACTGAACTTCTCTGGACCTATTCAAACTGCAACTACACTACTGTTACAGCTGACTTATTCAAAACTAAAATAAACACGTTTAAATTAATATTTTTCCAACAATTAAGGAGAATGTTACCATAAAATTATAAGTTAAGTTGACACCCGAAGCAATGGATAAACGTATAATTAGATTAAACACTCGCCACTTTAAGGAATCCTCAGTACCTTAGAGATAAGAGCAATCTCGCCACCCAAAGGAACACAACCTAGAAATAAATTTTGACCTTTTGTTTTCTAGACTTGGAGAACCCATAAATATAGTTAATATCATTCTTAAGCACTTAATAATACACTGAACTAGTCTAGGAAATGATAAGAACAAAAGAAGAATCGTTAATGCAAATATTTATCCGAGAAATGTGCGATTCTGGACAGCTTGATGGCTTTTGACTAAAAATGGGATAACTTCATGTAGAAAATGTTTTTTTACGAGACGTAAATTTATCTGAAAACTAGACTTCGATAACCAATAGCTACATTCCAATAAACTAGGAACCGACAAAATAAACTTCCTTTATTAACTGGACTCTAAATCAAACTAGAAATAGTAATCCTGATCAGCTTCCAGTCCTGATGATAACTCCTGATCACAGTCCTGATAGTAATCCTGATAGCAATCCTGATACTGACGAACGTGAAATACTGATGACGTTAGCAATCCTGATCAATTTAGTCCAAATCCTGATGATCATTGAATCCTGATGTAACAATCTCCCCCAATCTCATACTTTGTAAAATAAAGTATAGATTCCTAGATTCAATGATGCCAAAAAAATACATATATACAAAATGTACAAAAATAACAACAACAACTTATCTTCAGATTTTCTGATAAAACAAATTCATCTTCAAGAAGTTTGTCAGTAGTCTTTCTTCTTTATCTTCAAGAATCTGAATTAGTCTTTCCTTGAGATTTTTGAGTTCTTCATCTTCCTCATTAATATGATAGATAGTTGCCCTTAGATTTTGAATGGAACTTCTTTGAATACTATGATCTTCAACCAGGAGGTAAGCAATTTCCTTCCCATCAGGATTAAGAGTCAGTTGCTTCATACCAAAAGACACTTCTTTAACAGCAATGCCTCTTTGCATTTCCACATCTTGATCTCTCATATTTAAGTACATGGGAGTATAATCACCATTGTAATTTCTTCCTTCATCAAACCTTCTCCTTATGGTTGACAGAATCATATCTGACCATTCCTTGCACACTTCATTTTTCCATTTAAGCAGATAGTGAACATATTTCAGTTCCTTTGTGGTTTTAACCAAAAGCTCTTGAATGGACATAACCTTCACACTTCCATCTTTCATAAAGTACAAAAGCTTCTCTTTATTTTCAGTACCATCATGACAATCTATAACTATATCAACAGCTAATAAATTGTTCAGGTGTTTAGAAGTTAAATTACCTCCAATATCAGTCAAAGAGTGAGGGTCAACATATGGCATATTCAGAAACTCAGCATCTCTGTGACCTATACCTCCTCTTGAATTGTGTGGCATTTGCTTTAGGCTTGAAAACATTTGTAACCGGAGTGCTTTGGATCTTTGTGAACCAGAAAAGCCTGCAACACTGGAGACATTTGTTACAATTCCACCAGACTGATAATTGACAGGTCTATCACACCTTAGTGTGTCAATATGTTTCCACTTCTTGTCCTTTTCTTTCTTAAGAACATAGCTCCTCTCTATCTTGTGTTGTTGTCTTCTTGAATTTCTCCATAACAACCTATTTGAACTTTTGAGCTTTTGCACATAGAGCTTAAAATCTCTATTTGTTGTTCTTGTAACTTCTCTTCTTCTAACTTCTTCTTCTTCATTCAATTCTTCATTATGAGAGTCAACCACAGTAGATAAAATTAACAAACCAACCTCTTGTAGAATTTCAGATTCGTCAGGATCTTGAACAGTGTCAGGAACAATGTCAGGATTAGAATCTTCAATTTGAGTTGTATTACCGATGAGAGTTGATTGTCTTGGTCTTCTCCTCAATTGTGGTTCATCTTCATCTATTCCTTCATCACCAAAAGTAGTTCTAACAAGTTGAGTATCAGGAACTATTGGAGTTTGAGTGACATCAGGAATTTCTTCAATTATTAAACCTCTAGACCTTGTCTGTCTAGGCATTGATTGAGTTGATGAGCTTCTTCTACCTCTTGCACCTCTTCTGGCACTTCTTCTACCTCTGCTTCCTCTTCCTTTAGCAGGAGCAGGATTATTAAAGCTTTCCATGATTTCTCTTTGTTGAATTAAAAAATTTTCACGTGAGAGATCAGGATATTCTTCACTAGCTGTAGAAAGTGCCTTTCTTGCAAATAATTATTGAACTTTCTTATCAGTGTGATAAAGAGTAACAACATCACCATCTCTTGTCTTGAACTTCTGGAATAAGTTAGTAGCATCTTCAGGATTTTCAATTAGAACATCTTCATTACCTTCAGGATTATAGAGAGAGTTTGTCCATGACTAGGCGTCAGGATTTGATCAGCCATCAGGATTTGATCACCTGTCAGGATTTGCTCTTCCGCCAGGATCTGAGATTTCACCAAAGTCCTTATTGTTCTAACTCCAGAATCAGAAACATGAGTTGACTACATTGATTGACTTTGAGAAGTTTGTCTTGTAGACTTCATCATAGCAGCATTAGAGGTTTTTCCTTGTAATGCTATGTCATCACCATCATTTCCAGTATGATCATCATCATTATTTCTTCTCAATACTAGATCAGGTGTACATTCTGACTGACTTACCTTCTCCCCCTTTTTGGCATCAGGATTGGATAAAAGATTTAAGATTAAGGAAATAGAGGCTTGAATATCAGTTACCTTTGAATCCAAAGAATCAATTCTATTATTGATTTGAGACTGTTCAATAATAAGTGACTTAACCTGGGATTCCACAACTCTCAATTGAAGAGCAGTTGGGGCCTTTGTCAAGCTATTTGCAATATCAGTCCTCACTAATGCAGTAGCAGCTTTAACAGAATCAATTTTATCCTTGAGGCTCTTGGATAGAAGAGTTGTAGCCTTCAAGTTATTCTTCACATCTTCATTTTCAATCTAGTTTGCAGCATAAGAAGCATGTTGTAAATCACATGGATAGCTAACAGGATCATCAGATCTGTACCAATCATTATCCCATTCATGTCTTCTTAGCTGTTCAGCTGGATCAATTACAGAAGGACCAGACAAATCTTGTCTAAAATCTTTTCCAGTAGGAGCCTTGCCAGCCATAAATGTGCTTGAAGAACCAAAATTGGTTCCAAGACTAGATTGAATTGCTGTAGCAAGCTGATCCTTCTCAATATCCTCATTATCATCAGAATCATCATCATCACTATCTCCAGAATCATCAGCATCAGGAATAACAACTCCTTTCAATTTATCTTTGGATTCTGAGATAGGATATTTCATCGGCTTGAGCTTAGTGGTTGAATCAGGATTGGCTCAGCATCATGAGCACCACTAGCATCATGAGCAACACTGTCAGGATTTGAAATGCTTGCATTAATATTTTCTACTAATGGTTCTTGTGTAGCTTGAGATCAGAAGCTGCTTCAACACTATGCGTTGGAGGTTCTTGTGTGCTTCCCTCAATGACAGTGTCCTCGACCAAAATATCCATTTCAGGAATAGTAGAAGTCCCTTGAGCATTGTCAGGAAACTCCTCAGAAACTGTTGCTGATTTGCCTGCATCCTTACTTTGAAATGATGGTTCTCATGGGGCAGGAATGTGAATGTCTTCATTCTCCTTTTGAGAAAATGGTTCTTGTGTGACCATTCCTTCAGCTGGGCCTGCACTTACACTTTGAGTAAGTGTTTCTTCTGTGGCTGGATCTTCAATAGCTGCTGAACCACATTGAGGTTCAGGTTCTTGTGGGATAGATCCCTTCAGTTTCTTTTGCCTCCGAAAAACTTTCTCTTTTGCCTTCATTTTCTTTTGTAATGGAGGTGTAAGTCCAATCTTGGAAGCAGTCTTAGCAACCTTCTCCCATGAAATTTCTAGAATCTTCTTGGATGGAGAAGCTGGAGAATCAGAGATTGAGACAATCTTTTGTGATGCTTCGGGAATACCAACATCAGGATTTGCTTGAAAATCAGGATTTGACTGCTCATCAGGAATTGAAATGTCATGAACATCAGTATCCTGCTTCTTCATAGGAATATGATACCTGCTTTTAATCAATTTTCTTTTCTTCTATGGCTTTGCAGATTGTGCCACAGCTTCACTAGAAGTATCAGCAACTTCCTTGTTCACTCTCAATTTGGAGGATATATTCATGTCATCCTCAGAATCAGTCTCATCCCTTAAAACCAACTTTCTTTTCACATTAAAAACCTCCTCAACCCTATCAGCTTTCTTTACCAGGACCCCTTGTACACCCCCTTGTTTCTTCTGTTTGGTGAGTGGTGTAGAGGAGAAATCCTTTGATCCTGATTGCCTTCCAGACACATCAGATCTAGCTGATTTCTTTGATTTTACAACTAAAGTCTTTTGAGAGACATTAGAGGTGGTTGTAGAATGTTTGGAGTGTCTGGGAGGGATGCTTGTGTCAGGAACAAGGTGTGATTGGCCTTGCCCCATAGCATCAGAAACTGATCCATATTGAGTAGGCATTTTCTCTTGCAAGAAAAGTCTGACCTCATCAGGAATAAAGGCATTTCCTTGAAAACCATTTGTCTTATCACTTTTGACTAAGGACTTCACATTATTTTCTGTAATTCTATAAATAGGTAGAATCATATCCTCTTCAAAAATAGCATTAGGACATAAGTGATTAAAAATCAATTGGAAAAATCTAACAAAATAGACAGAGCCTAATTTATCTGCTTTTCTATCACTCAAAGCTTTTAAAATAAAAGTACCATAATCAAACACTGTAGAATGGATTAGAGAATACCCAATTTTGAGAGATCCTGATGGTAGAGCATCAAAAATTGATGTCTTGTTCAGGAAACAGCGACTGATGGTATCAAAGAAGAAATTTCACTCCTTCTTTAGCTTTGTCCTGAAGAGGTTTCCATACCTCTTAACTTCCCCATTGTAGACCAACTTTGTAACAAACTCAAAGAGTGTCGAGTCTGTAACATTGTCAGGAACAGCATCACCCAGTACTGGCAAATGAAGAGCCTCTTACACAATAGCAGGAGTTACATAGTGAGTAACCCCATCAAACTCGAAACTCATCAGGATTGAGCATGAGTGACCTTTGCCAAAAGTAACTGTGTTCCACACCTGCATAACCGACTTAAAAGAAACACTAGCAGGTTCTGTTAGATTATACTTCAATGAACTGGAAGTAAGAAAATCCTGGATAATATGGAACTCAGTGGGTAATTCCTGATGGTCCAAAACAGCTAAAAAGTTGTTAGTAGCAAAAGTAACACAACTAATTACTGCTTGTTTGCTCATGAAAGATGATGACGCCATTGATACAATACAGAAAGCTTGAGAATTGAGATTTAGAATTTAAGGTTCGTGAGCACAGAGAGAAATATGAATAGCAAAAACTGATGATGAGAGAGTAATCAATAATTTTTGGAAAATCAAATGTATTTTGTTAAAACAAAATACTACTCTCAATGACAGGTGGCAAAATATGATTCGTGCAAAAATAATTAGTGGACCAAATTACGTGCGTAATTAAACATAACTACACCGCTTTTTATGTGTATCTATTTGTATATATCTATCAGTGTGACACATGCGCGCATAAAGTTGTCCAACTAAAACACAACCGTTTCTCATCAGTAACTGACGAAAAATCAAGCAAAAATTAAGCAATGAAATACTGACCTGTACATCAGGATTGACCAGTTGACTTCCTTTCAGGATTGTGTCCTATCAAGATTTGACCAAAATTACATACCTTACTGAATGACCATCAGGATTTGACAGTCATCGGGACTTCCTCTCCGTAGCTTTTCTCAGAAATTCTCAAAGTTCATCATTCCAAGTTCATTCACCAATTTGTTGAAAGTAGGTTCAGGCAGTGGCTTGGTGAATATATCAGCTAGTTGTTGATCAGTAGGAACAAAATGTAGTTCAATTGTTCCTTCCAGAACCTGTTCTCTTATAAAATAATACCTGATACTGATGTGCTTAGTAAGAGAATGTTGAACTGGATTTCATGTCATTACAATAGCACTTTGGTTATCACAATAAATAGGGATCTTGGAGTATGACAGGCCATAATCTAACAACTGATTTCTCATCCACATTATCTGAGCACAACAACTTCCTACAGCAATGTACTCAGCTTCTACAGTTGAAGTAAAGATAGACTTTTGCTTTTTACTGAACCAAGAAACTAGTCTACCACCCAAAAACTAACAACTTCCTGAAGTAATTTTCCTGTCTATCTTGCATCCTGCAAAATCAGCATCTGTGTAACCACACAAACCATAATCTGATTCCCTTGCATACCAAAGGCCAAGTGAAGGAGTGCCTTTGAGATATATAAAAATTATTTTGACTGCAATCAGATGAGGTTCCCTGGGTTTTGCTTGAAATCTTGCACACAGACAGGTTGCAAACATGATATCTGGTCTACTTGAAGTGAGATATAATAGAGAGCCAATCATTCCTCTATAGTGAGTTACATCTACCTCAGCACTTTGATCAGGATCAAGTTTGGTAGCTGTGGCTATGAGAGTACTTGTAGTTGCACTATCTTGCATGTTAAACCGTTTCAATAAATTCCTTGTGTACTTTGACTGATTGATAAAAATGCCATCATCAGTCTGTTTAACTTGAAGACTAAGAAAGTAACTCATTTCTCCCATCATGCTCATTTGATATCTAGACTGCATAAGCTTGGAAAACTTTTCACACAGCTTATTATTCGTTGACCCAAAGATGAGATCATCAACATAAATCTGAACTAAAAGCAAATCATTACCATGGTTCAAATAAAACAGAGTTTTATCAATAGTACCTCTTTTGCTTTAGTCCATAAAGTGCTTTATCCAATCTGTAAACATGATTTGGATATTTTGGATCAATGAAACCAGGAGTTTGTTCAACATAGACTTTTTCCTCCAGTTCACCATTTAAGAAAGCACTTTTCACATCCATCTAGAAAACCTTGAATTTCTTGTGAGCTGCATATGCCAGAAAGATCCTGATGGCCTCTAGTTTTGCAACAGGAGCAAAAGTTTCATCATAGTCAATTCCTTCTTGTTGAGAATACCCCTTTGCAACTAGCATTGCTTTGTTTCTGATAATTACACCATCTGGATCAGTCTTGTTTTTGAAAATCCATTTTGTACCAACAATTGACCCGTTTTTTGGTCATGGCACTAGTTTCCAGACTTCATTCCTTTCAAATTCATTCAATTCTTCTTGCATTGCAGTAACCCAATCAGCATCCTTAAGTGCATCCTCAACTTTCTTAGGTTCCTCCTTGGATAGAAAGTTATTATAAAGACATTCATTTTGAGTTGCACTTCTTGTCTGAACACATGCATCACGATCCCCAATTATCAAATCAAGAGTATGGCTTCTTGTCCATTTCCTAGACGGTGGTAATTTATTCCTTGGAGTAGATGCTCCCCCTGGATTGGTGTTCTCTTGATTAGAAGAATTTGATTCAGTAGAAGCTCCCCCTGAATTGTTGTTATCTCCTCCTGATGGATTATCAGGATTATCACTTGAATCAGTATCTGAAGAATTCTGTCCTGATGATTGTGTAGACTCAGAATTAGTAGTAGTTTCCTGTTGCTCCCCCCCCCCCAACATGTGAACTGTCAGAAGTATCATCAGTAGCACCATCAGTAGCACCATTAGTAGCACCATCAGTAGCACCATCAGTATTTGGTGCATCATTAGGATTTGGTGGATCATCAGGATTTGGTGATCCATCAGTATCTGATGGTATGTCAGTATCTGATTCTAATTCTTCAGGTTCCTTGGTAGCTTCATTTTCAAAGACCAAACTATCATGAGAGTCTTCATTAATTCCAGTTATCTTCCTATCATCAAAAGATACATGTATTGACTCCATGACAGTCCTTGTTCTCAAGTTAAAAACTCTAAATGCTCTTGATGCAGGATAGCAAATAAAAATTCTCTCATCAGCTTTTGTTTCAAATTTCCCTAGCTGTTCCGGATGAGTTCTGAGAACAAAACATTTACAGCCAAACACATGTAGATGCTTCAAACTAGGTTTCTTCTCCTTGAGCATTTGATAGGGAGTTACACCATGTCTGTTTATTAGTGTGAGATTTTGAGTGTAGCATGCTATATTGACTACTTCTGCCCAGAAATATGTAGGCAGTTTAGCTTCTTCCAACATAGTTCTGCCAGCTTCAGTAAGAGTTCTATTCTTTCTTTCAACTACTCCATTTTGTTGGGGTGTGCCAGGAGCAAAGAATTATTGAATTGTTCCTTTGTATTTGCAGAACTCTTCCATCTTTGAATTCTTGAATTCAGTACCATTATCAATTCTCAGAATCTTGAATTTGTACTTTGAGCCTGTCTCAATCATTCTCACATGGTCCAATAGTATCTCAGTAGTCTCATCTTTTCTGTGCAGAAAGTACACCCAGGTGAATCTAGAATATTCATCAACAATTACAAGTGTGTACCTTTTATTACTGATGGACATTATGTTGACTGGTCCAAATAAGTCAAGGTGCAGCATGTGATATGGTTCACCAATAGAGGATTCAGATTTACTCTTGAATGATGTCCTTCTCTGTTTTGCTTTTTGACATGCATCACAGAGTCCATCCGGAGTATACAAAGCTTTAGGTAATCCTCTAACCAAATCTTTCTTAACCAACTCATTGATATTGCTGAAGTTGAGATGAGAAAGCTTCTTATGCCAATTCCAACTTTCATCTACTGAAGCTTTACTGATGAGACAAGTACGGGAGCCATCAGTATTTGTGTGAATGTTGGCTTCATAAATGTTACCATGCCTGTAGCTAGTGAGTGCAACCATGCCTGATGTTTTGATGACTACCTCACAATGTGTGGAATAGAAGTTGACATGATAACCTATGTCCACTACGCCATAGATGGCCTATCGCAACAAATTAGGGGGGTGTTACCATATTGGATGTTACTATAGCTATACAATTTTTGTGCTATCATAACGCAGTGATTCTCGATGTTACCAAAGCCATGATCATATGTTACAGTAGTTGTAAAAGGTGTTACTGGTAACATAGTGAGACCTGTTACCATAGACCATAGAGTATTAATGAACAAATTAAATTTTATTTTATTTATAAGTAATAGTTTGATAATTGTTTAAATTTAAAAGTAAATAATTTTAATAAATCATTGAAGTTATCATTAGAAAAAATAATATTCCATAAAATTATTTAATTATTTATATTTCATAAAATTTAAAATATTTTTAATAAATTTAGAATAAAAATAGTATAAAAAGTAATATTCCATCAAATAAAAATATTTTCAGTAAATTTAGAATAAAAATGTTTTAAACAAAGTAATATCCAAAAATTACCAAGTTTTGATTAAAATCATTCATAAGTTTATTAGAGAAAAATATTAGTTGTAAAAACTGTGATTAATTACAAAATGAAAATAATTAATTTAATTTTGACAAAAAAAACAATAAAATTTTTAATATTTTTTTAAGAAGAAAAAAGAAAAGTACACTAAATATATTGACATTTTCTGAGCGGCAAACAAAAACACTGAGCGGAAAATGAAAATTTTAGAATTATGGTCAAATACTAGTTTGGGGGAAAATTGGGGGCTAATACACTCTCCTCTGGCCTCTCTCGTTGATTAATATGGTTCAATCGAGCCAATTAATATTTGTATTTCTACTCCGTTGTACAATCTAGTACATCGTTGCTACTGCTAATCGATTTGATTTGTGTTTCGTCTAAGTTGTTGAAGACAACTGATTAGGGTTTGTTTTCTTCTCAGGGCTTAACAAGACTAATTACGGCCTCACTAATTAGAAGTTCACTAATTGATTGGAGCTTTGAATCAGGTCGCAAGGGTTTTTGTTCGATCCCTAAATTACCAATTGAAACTTTTGAGCCCTAAATCCCAATTTCAACCTCTCAGATCTCATGGTATACTTCTATCTCTATTTGAAAAGGTCTGATTTCACATTGTTCTCATACACTCTCACCATTTATATCTCTCTGTTTGTGCTATTTGTATGTCTCTATTTGTGTATGTTTGTATATATATATATTGGGAATATTGGGAATTGTAAGCTATGATTAACTAATGTAGACACGTAGATTACTTAACTAATCTAATAACAAACTAACTTTATTAAGTATCTACCACAAAGATACTTGAAAAAAAAAGGAAAGATTTTTAGCTGTTTTTTCTTTCTTGAATTATGCATTGTATCCCAATTCTGGTATATGTGTATAAGGATGGATATTCATGTAACTTGTATCTTCACTTTACATCTGTGTACGTGGGTGGATTTTCATGATGCTTAAAAGGTCAAAAAATACTTCATAATTGAATCTCGTAAAACATATAGAGTATATAATATTGGTTTGCATCAATTAGTTTAAGAAAATTTGTCTGGTGTATTTGCAGGGATCATAAGCATACACAATGTCCTCAGAAAATGATATCTAGCTTCCTTAACAATAAGATATTTATCCAGAGCCATCATATGTATTATTAGTTCATCACATATTTTACTTTTAAATATTAAGTTTATGTCTTTCCGATAGCTATGGGTATTTACATTTACAGAAATCAGCCATGTTTCAATCCATGACAGTAGGCACAGATCACGAAAATACTTTATGGCTAATCAGATTATAGTCTTTACTCTGATGCTTATTCATATTATATCTATCAAACTCAGAGAAAAATAAGGCCTCATTCTTGCCTCAACTACTTTAGAATTTCAATAGTGACTCCTTCAAAGTCAAAACTTAATGTCAATCTAAATTATAGAATTCAGCAAGAGAAGGGCTGCAATATTGATGAATTATTTAATTTAATGTTAATCCATGTTTCAAAATGCTGCCAAATCAGATACACATGTACATTCCATGACATTAAAAGCTCTTTCTTAGATTTACACTTTCTTGCAGACAGTAAAACAATAACAAGATTCCTAAGTTTGGAGCAACTCAGCAAAGAGCAACTCAGCTCTTTTAAGACTGGAAAGGAAGACGTGGATATGATTGATGTGGAAACTGAACAAGATGGAAAGCCTGGTGATTTACTTGAAGGTCAACGACAGTATAATTCAGTTATTCATTCAATACAGGAAAAGGTAAATAGTTACTGTTATCATTTTCCTCTTGCATATTTCCACACCTGGTGCTTTTGTTCATCATGGTGACAATTTGTAGCTGTTTTTCACTGCTATAGAAGTTAGCCTAAGTTTGTGTTGCAATGAAAGAAAAAAAGGCAAACAAAGTTTGACATTTAAATTGTAAGACTTTCAGAAGATGAAAACTGAATGTCTTGTTAATGATAATGGGACCAGCTTCTTTTGTGGTTCATATTTTTTCATCTACTTAATTACTTACCCGAAAACAATTTAAGGTCCAGATATACAAAAGACCATTTGCGTTGAGTTGTATTTTCTGTTACAGGCACATTTAGCCTATGGAATTTCAAATTATGTGAAAAGTAATGCAATTCTGAAGGTAAAAAGTTGTTGCTCATCTTTTGTTTTTTCATTCTTATTTGGCTACTACCTTCAGCTTGTGTTAAATCAATTTTCACTCTTTTTATACAGGCAGCTTATACTGTTGGTGGGAAATACATAAATGCTGACATTATACAAAGCTCCATTTTAGGAATCAGATCACACTATACAACACCGATATGTTCTTTCATGATTGTGCTCTTATATTTTTTTTTCTAAACTGATTTTATATGTTTCAATTGACTATTTATGAATCAAAGGAACTGCATATTTTTCCATTTTCACATGTTTACCCTGATTTTAAAATTAAGATAAACTACCAGCACAATAGTTTGGAAGCTGCTACCTGTGGGTTGTTGATGACGAAAATATATTTGAAGTACTTGAAGTGGAATATCGACCATAAGCATACCTAGCACCTTACATACAAATAACCATGGCCTGGTAGCTTCATTTATTTCGATCAAAACTTTAAATGCATGCCTCAATCTGAATAAAATCTGTTCTGTTGGTTGTTTCTTCTATGTACTTAGCTGCATGAGTTTCCTAATCACTAGGCAGTCTGCTAGATAACTTGGGGTTGCGATATGATCTACTTCCAGCAAGCATAATATTCCTGATCTAGTTACTTGGCCTATACATTATATAGGAAATTGCCAGAATTAAGGAGCACTCACAAAATATTAGAAGTGCCAACTGTAAGTGCTCGAATTGGTACTTCACCATTTTTCTGGAATTGGGAAATGGTTGCTACAATTTACTAGTGTATGCTCAGGTTTCATTGAAATCAACCAGTAGATAGCTTTAGGGGATGCCATATCCCCTGTTTCGAGTTATAATGGTGCTCAATTTGATATCAGTATACTACTTTGGAAGGTAAATAACTTTAGCATCTTGATGTCTTTTATCATTGCTGTTTCTTAAGTTTCTAGCTTGTAACATATTTATTTTTAATAATTGTCATGTTCATATATATGCATGCAATATGATTTTATACTTCTCAGGCTAGAAGTGCTTTTACACGAATTATGGATGGTTTCACCATAGCTATTATGTTGATTGCATTATTTGGAACTGTTTTGTTGTGGATGTATGAAAGCGTTTTGACAACAGCCTTTTTTGCTTCATGTGGAGGTAAATCTTTGACCATACTTCAGTTGTGTATAGTAAAATGCATTAGATTTAGATTTTGACCCTAAATTTGGTGACTTGGTGGTAATTTAAATGCAGGAATGACATTCGTATTTAGCCATGAACGATTTGATGTTATTCCACCCGTAGGATGTTTTGATGGAGTTTCCTCACACTCAAGCAAAAATGAAAATGTTGGAGGCAAAGAAGGAAGCTCTGACAAATGAGTGACAGACTTGGCTCTTAGACATCTAGGGGTTTAGACAGTGCCTTTTGATGACCTAGTATAGGTTTTTCTATCCCGCTTATGACTTTGCAATGTGGTTGTTAAAAATGAACATGTAATTTTCTTGTAGTACTTGTACGTTTTAATTTATGTTCTCTAGTGTTGGTGGATATTATTGGTTGATGTGGTTGGTTTGTTATTGGATTGGTTATCTTATTGGTGAAAGAAATTAGGACTTGGTTTGTTTGTTGGTTTATTTGGTGGGAAATATAATATTTAAACATGTAGGACCCACTTTTTTGCAAAATTGATAATATAACACGTGGGCCCCACATGTAGGACCCACTTTTTTGCAAAGTTTTAATATCTTTGGTAACACAGAAAGTATGTTGCTGTAGAATGTTTATTGTGTTGCTGTAGATATCTTTAGTAACACAGTTTGCTATGTTATCTTAGGGGTCCTTAGTATGTTACTATAGACCCCTATAGCAACTGCTGAGAACCTAACACGGCTCTGATGTTACCATAGCCCTTTTTGGGGCTATAGCAACGCGAAACTGGTCTTATAGCAACATAGTTTTGTGGTTGCAAAAGGCCATTTATGGCGTAGTGGTCAGTGATTTGACTAATACTAAACAGGTTGTGTTTTAGTCCCTTCACAAGAGCTACTTTTTCAATGATGACATTGCCAATGATTATATTGCCATATCCCAAACTTTGTTTCTAGTCATGTGCACAGAACATCCACTATCCATGACTAACACATTTTTCCTTTTTCCGTGCAATCAGAATAGAAATACACTAGTTAAAATATTTAGGAACCCGCACTTGTTGGGTTCCTTTTCCATGCATTATACTAGACTTAGCAACAGAAGACTTTTTGACTTTGGCAGTCCTGACAGAATAAAATCCATCAGGATTTGCTTTTTCAGTATCAGTATTAACAGATGCATGCTTCATGTTGACATTCTTAGATTTACCAGAATTTGCACTTTTATTAAACTTAGGTAAAGGATCATAAAAGTTATTGTACAAATTATGGTATTCTTCACAAGTATAAATAGAATGCCATTTACTGCCACAATAAAAACAAGACTTCTGTGGTTTATAAAATATTGATCTATTCCTAACATCAGACCTAGGAATCTTAGTAACCTTCTTTTTACTCTTCCTACAATCAATAGCAAGATGATTAGAGTTTCCACAGGTATAGCAACACTTTCTTGGTGCATTTGGGATAAACTTATAATTATTCTCTTTATTAATCCCAACTTTACCATTCCTATTTCTTTTGACAGTTGGTGAATTCTGTTTCCCTGTTACTTCACAAACTTTATTCTTAAGTTGTTTCTGAGACATTAAACCTATATTCTTCTTAACAGGTTTGGACTTAGCATTTGAGACTTGTTGAGCAGAAGTAGATCCCTTTTCAAAAGTAGAATTGGGATCATTACCAAATACAAATTTAACAGGCTTAATCTTTGATTTGGTCTTGTCTATAACATGTCTATAGGTCATTGGGTTAACAGTCTCATCTATAACAACTTTCTTTTTCAATTTCTTATCTTCATCTGACTTATATCCTAGACATTCTTTCCAATTCTTAGAAGTATTAATTTCATGAAATTTTCTTCCAGCATCTGTCCAGGTTCTGATTTTCTCATTAGCAAACTCAAGTTCTTTTTCTAGAGCAGTACATTTAAATTTCATCTCTAAGTGCATGTGTTTAGCATTATCACATTCTTTTTGTACTTCTTGCATAAAAGAAAATTCAGCTTCTATGTGCTCATTCCTTTTCCTAAGTTCAGACATTTCAGATAAGATCCTAGCATTTTCAGCAGTTTGACTTCTAAAGCTAATATGCAATGACTTTAGAAAACGTCTTGACTCAGAGACATTATCAGTATCAAAATCAAAAACAGTATTTGGTACCTTTTCATCAGGAACAGCAATTTCATCAGTATTGGCCATTAGGGCATAGTTGACCACCTCAGTGTCAGAATCTGAGGAAGAGTCCATCCAATCCTTACTTGAAGTGGTGAGTGCTTTAGCCTTCTTGCACTCAGTTGCAAAGTGCTCCATTCCATTACACTTGTAGCACCTTATCTTTGACTTGTCAAATTTGTCACTTTTATTATCCTTCTTGATGTACTTGTCTTTGTCAACATTGAAGGTCTTTTTCTGAAAGTTGCCTTGTCTTCTAGCCTTCCTGAACTTCATCTTCTTGAAGCCCCTGACTATCATGGCAACCATCTCTTCCATGTCTGAGTCAGTAGAATCATCATTAGTATTGGCATCAAGATTGTCATCAGTATCTGACTCTACCACTCTTGAATTTCTTCTAGAGACCTCCACAACTTTTCCTTTTGATTTAGCCTCAACTTTCAAGGATATAGACTTTGCCTTGCTTCTTTTCTTGTTCTTTCTTTGTTGAACCTCTAGATCATAGGTTCTCAACATCCCATACACTTCATCAAGAGACACAGTGTTTAGATCATACTGGTGCCTAATGATTGAGGTTTGTGTATCCCATTCTTCAGGTAAAGCTCTCAGAAACTTGGTGTTAGAGTCTTCAGGTACATACTCTTTGCCAACTAGAGATAGATTGTTCAGAAGTGTCAGGAATCTATCATACATATCAGTCAGGCTCTCATCAGGTCTAGCATCAAATTGTTCATACTCTTGAATCAGTAGAGCCCTTCTATTTTTCTTGACAGATGCAGATCCTTGACATTGAGTTTCCAAAGTGTCCCAAATTTCTTTTGCAGACTTGCATGGAATCACCCTGTTAGACATGACAGCATCAAGACTGTTATGCAGGATATTTTTTATTTTAGCTTCCCTGAGTACATGAGCCTTTTCTTCTGGAGTCCACTCACTTTTTGCCTTGACCACATAGTGTTCAGGTACAGTATCTGTTTGACCAACAATTCTCGTAGGAATATATGGTCCATCACGAATCTTGTCCAAATAGTCAGGATCCATAGCCTCCAGGTACATCAACATCTTTACCTTCCATGTTGGATATTCAGTTTTATTCAGGATGTGAATCTTCATGCTTTCATACTTGGTTGTCGCCATCTTAGATCGTATCTGATTCAAATTTAAATCAGTTTGCTCTGATACCAATTGTTGCCTAGTAATAAACAATTGTAGAAGGGGGGTTGAATACAATTGTATAAGTTTCTCGACTTAATAAAATATAGATCACAAATATGAAAGAATAACAACTTTATTAATTCTGATATAAAACTGTTACAAAACTCTCTCAAGAAATTCTGATGTTCTTGAGAGCTTCTAGGTTACAAAATACTCGTGTATGCGATTGATATAAAATCAAAACCTAAACTGTGTTTATATACTACACAGCTTCTCTATCGATTACAAGATAAGTCCAAATCAATTACCAACTATATTGAAACATATCCTAACCGACAGCTACATTCCTATAAACTAGGAACCGACAAAATAAATTTCCTTTATTAACTAGACTCTAAATCAAACTAGAAATAGTAACCCTCATCAGCTTCCAGTCATGATGATAACTTCTGATCACAGTCCTGATAGTAATCCTGAGAGCAATCTTGATACTGACGAACGTGCAATACTGATGACGTCAACAATCCTGATCAGTTTAGTCCAAATCTTGATGATCATTGAATCCTGATGTAACAGACAAGTTTCATACAACGACTCTCATCCAAATTAAAAATGGTGCTTGGTCTAAACTACTTGTCCATCTCACTTTTTATGAGCTGATGCATTATAAAAAAAAGCGCACATCTCTGACCATCAATTTTTTACCTGGAATTGAAAGCCCCATTTTTCCCCCAAACATTTGAGATAAGAAAATAAGTAAAAGTACAAATAAACTCACAGTAATATACATGAATGTAGGTAGATGTAAAACCCCAATTTTACCTCGAATTGAAATCCCTAATGGAATCCCCGAATAGAAAGCCCAATTGAAGCCTTAATTGGAAAATCAAAACAAATTTATTGAAGAATGAAGAAAAGAAAAATCAATTAAACAACGAAGAGCGAGTGAAAAGAACAAATCATTTTTATCTACAATGGAAAGCCCCAACTAGTTTTACCTGCAAAATCAATTTTAATAAAATTAGCAAAAGAAAATAAGAGAGAAGGGAAGAGAGATGATAGTTGTTCTTCGGTTCGGAGCAAGAGAGAGTCGAGATTGTGTTGGAGAGTCGAGAGTTGTATGTGACATTCGGGAGAGTGTGAGTTTCTGAGGTAACGATACTGTAATAGCATAGTTTTTGTTAAGGTGGAAACTTTTGCGCCGTAAAAGATGTTTTGGGGGAAAATTTGCCACTCAATTTTCAGTTTTTCAGTTTTTTTAATTTAAAAGATTTTTAGAACTTAAAATTAAATAAATATTATATATTTATTGAAAAAACAAATATTATATGCATGTACATGTAATATGTAATATTATATATAAACCATAGTTTAAAATTTGTATTAATTTATATATTAATTTGAAATACATTATTGTTATATTTCACAACGTTTTTGTTAAGATGCGGTACAACCAGACCTTTTTAATTTTTTGATTAATTTTCCCAACACTAGAATGAGTATGTATTAAAATTCGAACAGTTGGATCATCGAAGAAATCAATTAAAACAATTATTTAGTGAATTTGGCACACGCCCCGTTACAAGAATTAGTACTTTTATAACGTTTAAGTTAAGATGCGCCACAACCGGGCCTTTCTATTTTTTTATTATTTTTCCCAACATTAGAATGTGTACGTAGTAATGTTCGTACAGTTGCATCATTGAATAAATCATTTAAAAAAAATATTCAGTGAATGTGACATGCGTCCCGTTCTTGTAAGTAGTACTATTACAACGTTTCTAAAAAGAAGCGGCATAACTGGGACTTTCTATTTTTTGATTATTTTTTTCCGAACACTAGATTGAGTACGTATTAACATCAGTACAGTTGGATCATCGAAGAAATCATTAAAAAAAATTATGTAATGAATCTAACACGCGTCCCGTTCCCGGAAGTAGTACTATTACAACGTTTCTGAAAAGATGCGGCATAACCTGGCCTTTCTACTTTTTGATTATTTTTCTCAACACTAGAATGAGTAGCAAATAACATCAGTATGGTTGTACCATCGAAAAAATCATTTAATAAAAATATTTAATGAATTTGACATACGTCTCGTTCCCGGAAAAAATAAGATTACAACGTTTCTGAAAAGATGCGGCATAATTGGGTCTTTTATTTTTTTATTATTTTTCGCAACACTATAATGAGTTCCTATTAACATTCATACGGTTAGATCGTTGAAAAAATCATTAAAAATTATTATTCAGTGAATCTGACACGCATCCTGTTCCCGGAAGCAGTACAGTTATTTTGATATTTTTAAAATTATTTCTCGATGATCCAGATGTCAAGTTATATGTATTTAAGTGATATTTCAAAATTTTCAAAAAAAATGTATAAATTTATTTGGTTTGAGATTTTAATAGTAAAGACTAATAATTATGACAAGTGTTTCCTCCCACATTGGTATTTTTATTTTTTTAAAAGTATTTCTCGATGATTGAACATGTCAATATCTATATATTTTAGTGATATTTTAAAATTTTAGAAAAAGATAAATTTATTTTGTTTGTGATTTTAAAAGTCAATTATTGATTTGACTAGTATTTCTAACTAGAGTTCGTCTCGAACCGTTGTTTCGATTTTATTAAAAATATTTGTCGACGATTCAATCGTATGACTCTTAAAATATATGTATTTTATTGATATTCCAAAAAAATTAAATTCTTTTCTTGCACAAACATAATTCTTATCTAATAAAAGACCATTAAATACAATTTTACATTTTTAATCATCGTAGCACAAACAATTTATATGAACTTGTTTAAATTATTTTCTTATTAATTAAAAATAAATACGCACACACTAAAATGATATAGTGATATATTTGACGTTCATATCATTTACAAATTATATTTTGTCGTGTATATCGATCATAATATTTTTTTTTCTATCGGTCAGAAATGAGTTGGCTGGCTAACTAATTTGTCTCAGCGAATTAGAATGTGACAGCTATTAAAAATTAGGTGAAAAAATTTAGTACACTCTGAATAGTCGGTTGTCGGAGCTATGAGTTGGTCGGAAATGAGAGTGACTTGGATAGTGGGCCCTTATTGTTTCATTAGTGACCATGGTTGGTTATGACTTTATTTACCACCTAGTTGTTTTGATGAGTTATAATATATCATTTGTGACTATTTACATTTTTTGGTGGTTATTGGCTTATACCAATATTTGACTCTAAATATAAATCAATTATTGATTTTGTATTTTTCTTCCGATTCGAGTGTAGCTAATGATGGGATTGGGGTATTTTTTCTTTGATTTTATACATAGCTATGGAATCAACTCTATCTAAATTACCAGACTTCTTCTCTAATAGGCTAATAGCAGAGGAAAGGGTTAGTTGTCCCACATTTAACGATATACACTAAAGATTTCAGAAATTTAAATTACACAACACAAAATCATTTAATTTTTTTTCTATTTGAACCGCTTTTTTCTAAATATTTGACACAACACTATTCTTGTGGTAGAACAGTGGCCGAGGGATCTAGATCCCTGATGAGTTACTTCTTGACCTGAATTAGAACTCCCACATTATGCTTTCTGCCATTCAAAAAGTAATAACTTAGAAAAGCTCACCCTTATTATGTGTGTAAGAGTAACAAAGTAATGATTCTTAGTAGGTTAGTCAAGAGAAATTGTTCCATCTAGCAATATAATGAGCTATTTTTTAGGTCTTCTCACTCTTTATAAGGGAAAAACCACTTTAGATTTTCAAAATTGTCACTTATGACCTTGTTGAATTTTTCGGAATAGTAATGTAAGTGGTAAAATAGAAAATGGTCGTTGTTTTAGCTAAATACGAATTCAGATAAACATGATTACAATTCAACAAGTATTGTGGTGCATTTTTTGCATGTTATTTTGTATATACATAACTCTGATTATTCAATTAATAATTAATAAATTAAATATTTTTATTGGATATAAATCAAAATATGTATAAACACAAGAATACCGTAAACTCCGTTTATTGATTTTAGTGATGGATCATACAAACTGTAAGAGATAAACACTAACGTACATACATGCAGAATTTTAAAACAGACTCAACACCTAAGGTGGCCACTAAAAACCATCTACTACCTGATTTATCTCCCCTTTTTCCTAATAAAACTGAACTTTTCTAGACCTATTCAAACTATATATGATCAATATTGCATTCGTTTACATTTTTCAAAATATAACATTAAATGATAAATGGACGGGCACAAAAAAGGAGAATGTTACGGTAAAATTTTAAGTTAAGTTGACACATGAAGCAATGGATAAACGTAGAATTAGATTAAACACTTGCCACTTTAAGGATCCTCACTAGAGTAGAGATAAGAGCAATCTCGTCACCGAAAAAAACACAACCTAAGGGATAAGAGTATGAAGAACAATGTACTAGAAATAAATGGTGACCTTTTGCTTTCTAGATTTGGAGAACCCATAAATATAGTTAATATCATTCTTAAGCACTCACTAATACATTGAACTAGTCTAGGAAATGATAAGAACAAAAGAAGAATCGTTAATGCAAATATTTATCCCAAAAATGTTCTATTCTGGACAGCTTGACGGCTTCTGACTAAAAATGGGATTATTAACTTCATGTAGAAAATGTTTTTTCCGAACTGTAAATTTATCTGAAAACTAGACTTCGATACCTTTCCAATGGTATATCACACTGCACCTAGAACTTTTCAGATCAAATCAGTTTATTCTGCCAACTTGGCTCAAAAACAGCCTCGGGATTATGGTTTTCGGTGTCATTAAGTAAATTAATTAAATTATTTACCTTTAATGAGTCATGGAAAGATGAAAAAGTTTTTGGTTTAAATATTTTTTAAGACCTCATATACCACAACTACTATTATGTTTATTAGTTTATAACGCGTGCAAAACACAGGTATTTTGCAATATTTTAAATTTTAAATTTTTATGACAAAATAAAATTGAATATAACCGTTATTTATATAATTTTACCTTAATTTATAATTTCATAACAAATATACCAAATGTTAGTATGATATATTTTAATAAATGTCAATTTTAATATGTTATGGGTGAGACTAATCCACCGTGTAAGAGTACCTTGAGGGGTCATCCCCATGGGGATATCCTGAAACGTGCTCCACTAGAAGATCCACAACAGCACCTTCATTTTGCAAGTCGTATTTATCATGGTGAACTTCTTTTTGTTTCAAAACACGGTCATTTCTGTGATTTGTATACATACCTACTTCAATACTTCAAATGAAGTTTGAATAGATACATCTATGTTACCACAATTCTTGTTGTCACTTGGGTGAGTAGAGAACAACAGATTTTGGCAAAACTGCATATTTGGAAACTGTATACAAACAAAAGAGTTGTAACAATCCAATATGAAGGTGTTCGAGCATCAAATGAAACAGAATCAAGGGGATAATCTCGACACAAAATAAAAAGAATCTTAGGAATAACCAAGTAAATGGAAGATCGAAAAGGGGTGGGGCACCAACATCCGAAATGGAAAAATTCGGCGAGAATGGTACAAGTTGGTGAAAGAGAGACATGACATTAAAAGGTAAGGAAGAAGGGAGGAGGAAAAAGGGAGGAGCAAGAGAGAGGGGATGATACGGGAGAGGGAGAGAGGAGAGGGCGTCTAGGGTTACTGGGAGGAAGAGGACAAGAAGAGAAAAGGGAGACAAAAGGAGTATTGACTCTAACTGATTTTTTCGGGTAAGAGAAACCTTTCAATGTTTATATTTAGTGGACTATATACATATTACATAAAAAAGATGTACATAAAGATTGAGTTATTCAACAAAATAATGTTGTTCAAGCCATAAACTCATGTTTTAAACAAATAAAAATATCCTTTACAATTTTAAATTCAACTGTACTTGATGTTTGACGGGTACTTTTGCTTAATGAGCTCAATCATACTAATTGTCTTATTAGAGCCTAAATGCAAACACAAATCACTAGAACCTCTAGTGAACTTCTAGTGTTGACGGGTCGATTATCCGCAGGCAATCGCTGGTACGAGAAGGATACCCGGTCAAAGTAGTATCCTCGAAGATGGTTGCATTCCCAAAGGGAGTGCACTTATAGGTTTTAAGTATGAGTACAACAGTGCGTGTGTCCCGTTCTTGATAGTCTTTGTAGATCGTTACTCTGGTGTGTTATTATGGTTAAAACTACGATTGAAATTCAATAATAAAAATATATGGGGTCTTTAAATCCACTCATAATCTCGATCAGAGTACTTTCGTTGTAATCCACTTGTCTCTACCTAGGGTCTACATGTAAATCTGAGATACGAAACTATTCTAAACCATCCCATCTATTCAGCCCTCAATTTTTCAACAATGGTGTCATGATCATCTAAACAAAGTCTTAATAATGGTCTCCCGTATACTTATGGTAAGTATTGAGTCTCTCTCCTACTTACGAGTTTTAAATCAACATTTTATGTCACATGCTTAGATTAATGATGTCTATCAAAAATCTCAACTCTTGTAATTTTACCCTTGATATAACAAGTTTGAAGTTGATCAATCTTATATCTATTAACATTTATTAAACTAGGCATGCATCTCTTGTGTTCGACAAGTTTTACATGATGACTCCAGTCCGATCTACAAGATGGGCTTCATCTAAACCCCAGGAAATTAGCTATTCATGACAATACAAAACATGATAAAAATATAGGAGTGAGAAACAATACTACTTTTTGAGTTGAAAAACTTCCATACCTGAGTTCAAGCATCCAAAGTAGCAATAACAATTGAAAAGTAATCTTCTCCATTGAGAAGATGAATCATCACAAAGAGAAATTCAAAAAAATACAAAATTTAAAAAGTGAAATGTATCTAAAGCAATGCATGTGAATGTCTCTCTGTCATACAGGCCAGGGTTATATATCCATCCTTGTTCCGCTACAAAACAATTAATTACAATGAAGTTAAAAAAGGAATTTGAAATTCAAAAACCGACAAGGGTGCTCGGCGGTACCCTGGACTTTCGAATAGGTCCTCCGTGATGTTGCGGAGTGTGTCCATGATCAGTGGCTAGTTATGTTTTCCCAATAATTCTTTAGACTTGAGCCCCTGAATTGTCTTCTTGAACTCCCAAAATGAACTTTTACACCTCAACTTCGCACCTCGCTGCATTTCCCCTATTTTAGTCCTTTTTGGCACGAATTTGCCAACAAATTTAACAAAACTTGAGTACAAGCGCCGAATTGAAACCAGAAAATAGTGCATAAATAGAGACATCCCTCCTTCCATCCAACCAACCTTTATTAGGTGGCATCCTAGCATCCTGACTCACCTGAACAAGTAGACAACTTGTTCCCTAGGGAAGGTGCCTCATCCTTCCTAGTACACACTAACTACTAGTACCTTCATAACCACGCTTCAACTTTAACTTAACAGTGCTCTCAGTTCCAGCAAGACTCATTTGAATCATTATTTTAGGTTCCATAATTTCCTTTTCTTTTCCTTATGATGGACTTCAAGATTATCATAAGGAATCTTATTAGTATCCTCCCCAGGATCACGAGGAACATCACCAGGAACCAAAGACAGACCTAAACGCAAATCCCAATCAACATCATCCTCACGAATCTCAGAGGAGATGGACCGACTAAAGGCCTAGTACCCGTTCCGATGTGAGCCCACATCCACTGGCCCCCAGCTTTTTAGAACACTTACGTGCGGAATACACACAGTATATGCACACATAAAAATATACATGGTCAAAGTACTATCCCAAGCAAGTGGGTATCGCTCCCTCTCAGAATGCACTACATGTTTAAGCGTCAATGCAACATTGTGTTGTTCTTAGTAGTTTATGAAATTCAAATTTTGGTGGTTGGATTATGTCTAAAACTAATGTCCATGAAATCAATATATAAAGCATATGGTGTCTTTGAATCGACCCCGCCTTTCGTATGGAGTTGAATGGTTGCAATCCACTTGTCACAAATTAAGTTCAACATGCTAATTGTAACACGAAACTAGAATTAACCATGTCTCCATGCGAAAAGCCCATCCCAAATATTCACCCCTCGAATCCTAGCAGGTAGTGGTGTTATGGTCAACCAATTAAGCCATAAATCCCAATCACTTAGTGAAATAAGTCATTAACGCTGTTTATTAAACAAGTTCTAATTCGATTACATGCGGTAAGTATTCACCCTCACTCCTACTTACGAGTTTTAAACCCACAATTATGCCACATGCTAGGTTAACATGTTCTATAACTAACTCATACTCTCGTCTTGCTGCTATTGATTTAACATAGATTAACCTAGGCATGCATCTCCTAAAAATGACAAGTTTCATACAACGACTATCATCCAAATTACAAATGGTACTTGATCTAATCTACTTGTCCATTTCACTTTTAATGAGCTGACACTACAAAAAAAAGGGCACATTTCTAACCATTTTTACCCCGAACATTTGAGATAAGAAAATAAGTAAAAGTACAAATAAACTCACAGTAATATACATGAATGTAGGTAGATGTAAAACCCTAATTTTACCTCGAATTGAAATCCCTAATTGAAGCCCAGAATAGAAAGCCCAATTGAAGCCCTAATTGGAAAATCAAAACCAATTTATTGAAGAATGAAGAAAAGAAAAATCAATTAAACAATGAAGAGCGAGTGAAAAGAACAAATAAATTTTATCTACAATGGAAGGCCCCAACTAGTTTTACCTGCAAAATCAATTTTAAGAAAATTAGCAAAAGAAAAGAAGAGAGAAGAGAGACGAAAGTTGTTCTTCGGTTCCCGGAACAAGAACGAGTCGAGATTGTGTTTGAGAGTCGAGAGTTGTGTCTGACATTTGGGAGAGTGTGAGTTTATGAGGTGAGGATACTGTGATAGCGTAGTTTTTGTTAAGGGGGGAAACTTTTGGGCCGTAAAAGATGTTTTGGGGGAAAATTTGCCACTAAATTTTCAGTTTTTCAGTTTTTTGAATTTAAAAGATTTTTAGAACTTAAAATTAAATAAATATTATATATTTATTTAAAAAAACTAATATTATATGCATATACATGTAATATGTAATACTGTATATAAACCATAGTTTAAAATTTCTATTAATTTATATATTAATTTGAAATACATTATTGTTATATTTCACAATGTTTTTGTTAAGATGCAGACCTTTATAATTTTTTGATTATTTTTCCGAACACTAGAATGAGTAGGTATTAAAATTCGTAAAGTTGGATCATCGAAAAAAATCATTTAAAAAAATAATTGAGTGAATTTGGCACACGCCCCGTTACAAGAATTAGTACTTTTACAACGTTTATGTTAAGATGTGCCACAACCATGCCTTTCTATTTTTTGATTATTATTCCCAACATTAGAATGTGTACCTAGTAATATTCGTACCGTTGCATCGTTGAATAAATCATTTAAAAAAAATATTCAGCGAATCTGACACGCGTCCCATTTTTGTAAGTAGTACTATTACAATGTTTATAAAAAAATGGGCACAACTCGGACTTTCTATTTTTTGATTATTTTTTCCCAACACTAGATTTGAGTACCTATTAACATTAGTATGGTTGGACCGTCGAAGAAATCATTTAAAAAAAATTATTCAATGAATCTGACACGCGTTCCGTTCCCGGAACCAAAACTATTACAACGTTTCTGAAAAGATGCAGCACAACTTGGTCTTTTTATTTTTTGATTATTTTTTATCAACACTAGAACAAGTACGTATAAACATCCGTACAGTGGATCATCGAAGAAATCATTTACGACAGTAGTACTAGTACAACGTTTCTGAAAAGATGCGGCATAACTGGGCCTTTCTACTTTTTGATTATTTTTCTCAACACTAGAATGAGTAGCTATTAACATCACTATGGTTGTACCATCGAAGAAATCATTTAATAAAATTATTTAGTGAATCTGACACGTGTCCCGTTCCCGGAAAAATAATATTACAACGTTTCTGAAAAGATGTGGCATAATCGGGCCTTTTTATTTTTTGATTATTTTTCCCAACACTATAATGAGTTGCTATTAACATCCATTACGGTTATATCGTTGAAAAAAATATTATTCAGTGAATGTGATACGCATCCTGTTCTCGGAAGCACTACAGTTATTTCTATATTTTTAAAATTATTTCTCGATGATCCAACCGTATGGATGTCAAGTTTTATGTATTTAAGTCATATTTCAAATGTTTCAAAAAAATGTATAAATTTATTCGGTTTGAGATTTTAATAGTCAACTAGTCATTTGACTAGTAATTCTGACAAGTGCTTCCTCCCAGATTGGTATTTTTATTTTTTTAAAAGTAATTCTCGAAGATTGAACATGTCAATATCTGTATATTTTAGTGATATTTCAAAATTTTAGAAAAAGATAAATCTATTTTGTTTGTGATTTTAAAAGTCAATTATTGATTTGACTAGTATTTCTAACTAGAGTTCGTCTCGAACCGGTGTTTCGATTTTATTAAAAATATTTGTCGACGATTCAATCATATGACTCTTAGAATCTATGTATTTTATTGATATTCCAAAAAAAATTAAATTCTTTTCTTGTACAAACATAATTCTTATCTTATAAAAGACCATTAAATACATATTTTACATTTTTAATCATCGTAGCACAAATAATTTATATGAACTTGTTGAAATTCTTTTCTTATTAATGAAAAATAAATACGGAGAGACTAAAATGATATAGTGATATATTTGACCTTCATATCATTTACAAATTATATTTTTCGGTGTACATCGTATCATAATATTTTTTTTCTAAAAAAATACAAAAAGTAGCAGATTCATTTCCTACAACTATCCGTTAGAAATGAGTTGGCTCGCTAACTACTTTGTCTCAGCGAATTAGAACCTAACAGCTATTAAAAATTAGGTGACAAAATTTAGTACACTCTGAATAGTCGGTTGTCGGAGCAGGTCGGTTATGAGTTGGTCGGAAATGACACTGACGTGCTTGTGGTCCCCAATGCAACTGACAGATGGTCGGTTTTGACGTCATTAGCCGGTCATGAGTTGGTCGGAAATGAGAGTGTCTTGGATAGTGGGCCCTTATCGTTTCATTAGTGACCAATGTTGGTCGGTTATGACTTTATTTACCAACCATCTAGGTGGTCGGTTGTTTGGATCATTTCTGACTATTTACCGTTGGTCAGAAATGTTCGTTTTTTTTGTGGTGGTTATTCGCTTATTCCAATATTTGACTCTAAATATAAATCAATTATTCATTTTGTATTTTTCTTCCAATTCTAGTGTAGCTAATGATGGGATTGGTGTGTTTTTTCTTTGGTTTCATACATAGCTATTGAATCAAATGTGTCTAAACCGGACTTCTTCTCTAATAAGCTAATAGCAGAGGAAAACATTTAACGATATACACTAAAGATTTCAGAAATTTAAATTACACAACACAAAATCAGCTAATTCAATTTCTATTTGAACCCCTTTTTTTCTAAATATTTGACACAACACTATTCTTGTGGTAGAATAGTGGCCGAGGGGGGTGTGCAGGTGCAGCTGGTAGTAGATAGATCCCTGATGAGTTACTTCTTGACCTGAATTAGAACTCCCACATTATGCTTTCTGCCATTCAAAAGGTAATAACTTAGAAGAGCTCACCCTTATTATGTGTGTAAGAGTAACAAAATAATGATTCTTAGTAGGTTAGTAACAAAATAATGATTTTACAAAGTTTTTGACAAAATGAGCATAAAATAAAAGGTGGTCTTACTTGGTTAGTACCAAATCCTACTAAGCACACCTCTTATGATAATATAAGCACATAACTAAATCCTAATACAACATAATCAAATGGTAATAGTAGAGCAAAGAGAAGATCATACTTGGATAGGGCTAGCTGCAACTAGCGGACCAGCTACCATACCTCCTATAATATAGTCGTTTGTACCTGAAAGAGAGACACTGAATCCACCTGTCCTGCGAGACTATAGAGGAGCCATTTAAGGACACCATTCCAAACTGACCCTGCACTTAATATTTTTAAAATAACAAGTTACAAGTCATTAAAAATATATAGTTTGAATTATATGTATTACTTCAATTTGCATTCGGACAAACTAACAAACTTATGCACATATATAAACCTAGCTAGTATTCATGCAAGCAATAAATTAGGGTTGAAAGTAGTAGAAAGGAAGATAAGATTCAAACCTGGTAGGTGATTACACCACCCGAAAAACCGGCACCGGCTGGCTAGTATTCAATAAATTATGGTTGGTAGGAAATGCTAACAAGGACAGTAGGAAATGGTCGGTAGGAAATGGTCGGTAGGAAATGGCATTCTACATGCATTCTGAAATAATTCCTACCAATGTGCTCAAGGATGCTCGGTAGGAAATGGGTGGGCAGAATTTTCACAAATTCCACGTGGCATGCCACGTGGCAGCTGACTTGGATGGGTCCCACCCACGTGGCATGTGACATTTCAACTGACGTGGATGGGTCCCAGACCACGTCAGCATCCATTTTGGCACATGGGTCCCTGCCATGTGGCAGTCCAGGTCACCATGTGGGGTCCCCATTGACCAAGTCAGTAGGATTTCCCACCAATGACATTTCCAACTTAAGCAATTCCTACCAACGCGGGTTGGTAGGAAATGACCCATTTTCTACCGATTTCGGGCCTTTTCCTACCGATTCGACGGTAGGAAAAGCCTGTTTTTGGTGTAGTGGTAAGTGGTAAAATAGAAAATGGCCGTTGTTTTAGCTAAACACGAATTTAGATAAACATGATTGCAAATTCAACAAGTATTGTGGTGCATTTGTTGCATGTTATTTTGTATATACATAACTCGGATTATTCAATTAATAATTAATAAATTAAATATTTTTATTGGATATAAATCAAAATATGTATAAACACAAGAATACTGTAAACTCCGTTTATTGATTTTACTGATGGATCATACATACTGTAAGAGATAAAAACTAAGGAGCCACTAACTGATTTATCTCCACTTGTTCATAATAATACTGAACTTCTCTAGACCTATTCAAACTGCAACTAACACTACTGTTACAGCTGACTTATTCAAAACTAAAATAAACACGTTTAAATTAATATTTTTCCAACAATTAAGGAGAATGTTACCGTAAAATTATAAGTTAAGTTGACACCCGAAGCAATGGATAAACGTATAATTAGATTAAACACTCGCCACTTTAAGGAATCCTCAGTACCGTAGAGATAACAGCAATCTCGCCACCCAAATGAACACAACCTAGAAATAAATTTTGACCTTTTGTTTTCTAGACTTGGAGAACCCATAAATATAGTTAATATCATTCTTAAGCACTTAATAATACATTGAACTAGTCTAGGAAATGATAAGAACAAAAGAAGAATCGTTAATGCAAATATTTATCCCAGAAATGTGCGATTCTGGATAGCTTGATGGCTTTTGACTAAAAATGGTATAACTTCATGTAGAAAATGTTTTTTTACGAGACGTAAATTTATCTGAAAACTAGACTTCGATACCTTTCCAATGGTATATCACACTGCACCTAGAACCTTACAGATCAAATCAGTTTATTCTTCCAAGTTGACTCAAAAACAACATCGAGATTCTGATTTTTTGTGTCATTAAGTAAATTAATTAAATTATTTACCTTTAATGAGTCATGGAAAGATAAAAATGTTTTTGTTTTAATTATTTTTTAAGACCTCATATATCACAACTACTATTATGTTTATTAGTTTATAACGCGTGCAAATCACGGTTATTTTTCAATATTTTAAATTTTAAATTTTTATGACGAATTAAAATTGAATATAACCGTTATTTATATAATTTTACCTTAATTTATAATTTCATAACAAATATACCAAATGTTAGTATGATATATTTTAATAAATGTCAATTTTAATATGTTATGGGCGAGACTAATCCACCGTGCAGGAGTACAGTGGAGCACCTTGAGGCGTCATCCCCATGGGGATATCGTGAAACGTGCTCCACTAGTAGATCCGGAATAGCACCTCCATTTTGCAAGTCGTAATTATCATCGTGAACTTCATTTTGTTTCAAACCACGGTCATTTCTGTGATTTGTATACATACCTACTTCAAATGAATTTTGAATAGATACATCTATGTTACCACGATTCTTGTTGTCACTCGGGTGACTAGAGAACAACAGATTTTGGTAAAACTGCATATTTGGAAACTGCATACGAAAAAGAGAGTTGAACAATCCAATATGAAGGTGTTTTAGCATCAAATGAAACAGAATCAAGGGGATAATCTCGACACGAAATAAAAAGAATCTTAGGAATAACCAATCAACTCTTGAATGACCTAACTAACATAATTGGTTACTGAGGCTTCATAGTGCGTCGTTGTTTCTTCAAATATTATTTCATCTTCAAATACTTTCGTTTCTGTCAAATAAAAGTTGACTCGCCTTTCCACATCGTAACGTTAATCGATAGAGAGAGAACAACTGGCTCCGTTATATGTTACTAATATTCTAATCGCATAGTAATCCGCTTTCGCTCGTGGTAATTCAATCGCAAATTCTTCGTTCATTATGGTAAGGTAATTTCCTCCCAACCTAGTGGCATACCTTCAAGATTATTTGAAATAACAAACTTCATAATATTTTGAAGAGAAAAGGTTCTGTATCATAGCAAATGTCCCACAATTGTGGTTACCAAATTTACATATTCTAAAGCGATCATTATCGGAAGTAAAAGAATCACTGAGGGATCAATTTGATCACATGAACTCAATGTTGTGTGTCTTGATTAAGACAGTACTAAAGGTAATCAATCCTCTTGTGAAGCACAACACACAAGTGATGGCGTCCCAACAGACTTCTATCACACAGAAAGATAGTCCTTGTGTCCCCTATAAATAGGGTTGTTCGTCTCAGTTAGAGTAGAGAAATATGAAAGAAATTTTAAAATCAGATTAACAATCAAGGCCTTTTGACCAGAAATTCTCGGATATACACCTTGGATTGAAATTGAATAGATCCCAAAGGTGTTATTCCAGAAAAGAAGAACAGCCAGAAAAGGAAGTATCAAAAAATAGTGTTACATTATAACTAGAGTTATCCACCCCTGAAGAATGAAGGAGTTGGAATTCAAATAACATATTTTCAACATGCCTCAAAATTTTTAAATAGGTATCACAACAATCTCTGACGCAATTTAAAACATGATTGATCAAGAGTATCAAATACAAGATCAAAAGGTGGAATAGATTCACCAACACAAGTTTCGCTTAAAGGAATGTCAAATATTTCATTAGGATGGAAAGGTATTACCAAGGTCTCCACATATGTCTTCTTTGTCGGCTCCTTCGATAGCTCGTTATCCGATTCTAAGCCCTTCTTTACCACGTCGCAAAGTTATCGATATTGTACGTTATCGTCGACTCGTAATAGTCCTTAAAGATTCCGCCATAGACATCTACAAACGTAAGAAGTTCTATCCAGCTCAGCACAACCATCTCAAGCGAGTACCCCTATCTTAACTTACTCATTGGTACTATATCCGATAGTCCAACACGAACTCTAAATGAGCTCTGACGTTCCTTATATAACTATACACACTCCTACACACTCTCGTTTCTAGTTTTACTATAACCCTGCTCTGATACCAACATGTAACGCCCCAAATCCGGGGTCAACGGATTTGGTCATCACACTGCATCCTTAATTAAAACAACATGCTCAATATTAAACCAATACAATGATAATATCTGCGACCCCAACTCTACCAAGAATCTTTAAAGGTTATAGTGCTAGAAACAAGAATCCAAAATTCCATTACACAAAATTTTCTTCTTTACAACCATTCTATTACATAAAACTTATAACACTAGTATAACTTCGACAAGAAGTATACCAGGCAAATCTAATCTTACACAACATAGTATTTAATAAAAATCAACTTTATACAAAACCTATCACTAGCTCCAAATACTCTGGATCAAAACGTCTTTACGCTAATATCCTTTCACATCTCTGACCAGCTACACGGACAACTCTCGTCAATATACCTTCTTATTGAAAGGCTAAAATATATAAAGAAAATAAGTATGAGCGAAAGAATTGCTCAGCAAGTGCATTATCATGTATAATATGAAAAGTTTCCAAAATAAACTTTGGATTTTCAAATAAACAAGCCTCTTGTTAAAACATTTGTAATCTCTAAAATTCTCAAATCAAGTTTGGTAATTTACCACAATTTCTCATTCAACTTTTAGCAACTGAATAGTTTAAAACACGAAGAAATTTATATTGGTCATCACGGTTACCCGAACAACAATAACTACAATATTATGTAGAAAATATGAAATAAATATAACTCATACGTCTTCAAGACCATAGTTTGAACAAAAATACTAGTTTTGAAGATAACAATTCTATTCACAACATCTTCTGAAACCAACAACTCTGGAAGGGTAGAATAATCAAGGAGTAAGAATGAGCTAACGCGCTCGGCCATGGAATAAAGAACGTACTTCAAGACTTCAATATGGTACCGACTGAATATGCGGTATGAATAAAACTCATCAAGATAGATATCTCACGACTGCCAATGGAATCAAGGAAGTGGATTTGACTATATGAAATCCGATATACTAAGAGTAAGTGGTTTCAGCAAGATTGAAACCCCTTCTTATTTATCAACGAACCAACAACTACAAGCAAACGAATCAACCTGAATATCAGGTTATAACTAACCAATACGGAACATATGAACGAAATCAATCTCAGATATAAGAGGTGATATTAGAATTGGTTTTTTATAATTTTATAAATCACAAAGGTTGTGCTGCTGATCAGTCACGCATCAACCCCAGACTTGCTTATATCAAAGTCCTCCACTAGGATCCTTGGCCAATCTGGGCCTTAAGTTATTCCGACCACGAATCTGGTCCGACCATTATTGGTCCATTTAAAAACATTCCAATTCTATATTATATACGTCAGGTGTCAGTACAATTGACAACCTTACTTCGACAATCAGGTGTCGAAAGGATCGACAACCTTAATACAACAATCGCTGGAAAACTCACGTTCCAGGAAACAATTCAACTATGAGGAATTCATCAAGGAATAACAATATAATCTAGTAACGACGAGATCGACACAATATTGGGAGGTGCACATGAAAAGCGACAATATAATAAACATCGACGAGATCGATGCAACAACTCGGATAATAATGAAGAATATACAATAACATGCTCGATAAGATTAAGTCTCATATGAAACAGGCATTATGACATCAACCGAAATTGCAACAGCTCAATATAGGGTAGGGTTCAAAGAACTGGCTCTAGATGGCCTCAACTGTACAAATTATCACACAAAAAATATCAACATGCTCATCATAACATGCACAATCTATTCATACCTTCAGTTATCAAGAATATCAACAATCAAAGATTTCCCCAAATTTAATTAAAAATTTGAAATATTAAAAATATGAAAAAATCAGAAATTATACCCACGCGAATTTTGATGATGGATTTGGATAGAGGATATTGAGAGCTTCGATTCAACTAATAGAGCATCGAAATCGGATTCCGATAACGCCTTCAAAAGTTTGTTTGATTCTCAAGAACACGAAGAACACGGTTCAGAGATTTTTATATATGCAAAATAATGTATGATAAGCCTTTTTATATTAAACATAAAATAATACCCCAAACGACATTTTTGGATCGATACTGATCCATTGGATCTCTTTAAATCTTTGATAAAGTAAAATACACATTTTACGAGATGATAATCATCGACAATATGGATAACTACAAGAATCGTTTAATAATAGATATACGAACCAAAATACCTCTTTTACGAATGTTTCCGAATATTTCCCACTTTAACGAATGAAATACCGGTAAGAACGATATATCAATTTCACGAATAATTAGGGTATGATCTAAATTTTCTTTTCGATAAATAAAATAAAACGAAATAAAAATAACATTCTCTTAAAAAGAATTTTCCAATCACCACAAATATTCACATAGCATCTCAAGGTCACATATTCAACCATTTAACGAATAACTCAACACAAAAAACGTTTTGATATCAAAATAAAATTTCATTTCACATCAACTATTAACACGTAACTTTCCCGGATCTTACACTTATGGTAAGTATTCAGTCTCGCTCCTACTTACAAGTTTTAAATCAACATTTTATGTCACATGCTTAGATTAACATAATAAACATATAGGAGTAAGAAACAATACTACTTTTTGAGTTGAAAAACTTCCATACCTGAGTTCAAGCATCCAAAGTAGCAATAACAATTGAAAAGTAATCTTCTCCAATGAGAAGATGAATGATTACAAAGAGAAATTCAAAAAACTACTAAATTTAAAAAGTGAAATGTATCTAAAGCAATGCAAGTGAATGTCTCTCTGTCATATAGGCCAGGGTTATATATCCATCCTTGTTCTCCTACAAAACAATTAATTGTAATGAAGTTACAAAAGGAATTTGAAATTCAAAAACAGACAGGGGTGCTCCGCGGTACCCTGGACTTTGGAATAGGTCCTCCGTGATTGTGCGGACCGTGTCCATGATCAGTGGCTAGTTATGTTTTCCTAATAATTCTTTAGACTTTAGCCCCTGAATTTTCTTCTTGAACCCCCAAAATGAACTTTTACACCTCAACTTCGCACCTCGCTGTATTTCCCCTATTTTAGTCCTTTTTTGGCACCAATTTGCCAACAAATTTAACAAAACTTGAGTACAAGCGCCGAATTCAAACCAGAAAATAGTGCATAAATAGAGACATCCCTCCTTCCATCCAACCAACCTTTATTAGGTGGCATCCTAGCATCCTGACTCACCTGAACAAGTAGACAACTTGTTCCCTACGGAAGGTGCCTCATCCTTCCTAGTACACAATAACTACCAGTACCTTCATCATCATGCTTCAACTTAAACTTAACAGTGTTCTCAGTTCCAGCAAGATAGTTAGAAACCTGCAACCAATTACAACCCTCCTGTTGTAGAGACTCATTTGAATCATTATTTTAGGTTCCATAATTTGCTTTTCTTTGCCTTATGATGGACTTCAAGATTATCATAAGGAATCTTATTAGTATCCTCCCCGGGATGAGGAGGAACATCACCAGGAACCAAGGAGCAATCCTTAAACCTGGAGAACCACTGCACTATCTATCAGTGATTGATTATCAAGATGCTAACTCCGATCCAATGATTGAAGAAGGTGAGATCGGAATGGACTGAAGATTGAAGCAAAGAACAAAAGAACTATCAGCTCAGACTAGAGGAGCAACTTCATTGTATAAAGTTTTATTGTTTTTTGATTTATGAAATCAAGAAATGTATATATATCTGATCCAGAATGTGTTTAATATTATTAAGCTGTCTTACTTTAATTAGTTTAACGCTTCCTTAGTTAGTTGAATTATCCTCGAAGTATTTGCTTGTCGAACTCTATCCAATCAAATAGGGGGAGATTGTAAAGCATAATGTAACATAAGATGTAAAAGAGATAACTACAACTCAACAAAGGACAAGACAGACAATAATATTAACAGAAGCACAGGAATCCAGAATCAAAGAAGAAAAGGTAAACTCAAAAAATCAAAATACGGTATGTATTCTTGAAGTCTGTAAACAGGTCACGGAAAGAAGTTCATGAAAATGTTCAAGCCTCAGTGACAGCAAAAGAAACAAGACTTTCAAGATGACAGAAGTATGTGAATGATTTAGGGTTAAGTACCACGGGATTCCAGTGATTTAATCGAAGCAACCAGAACGACAAAGGACTTATCAGCAGCATTGAATTGAAGACATAGAAGAAGAATTGATCAAGTGTTATTCATTTGTGAACCAGACCAGTTGCACTAGTTGACGGCACTTAAAAGATCAAGTTGTTTTATCATCTCAGAAGAAATTGATACAGTCCAAAACTGAAACACCCAGGAGCTCAGAATCTTTTCTTAAAAGTCAAAGGCAAGAAAAGAGTTTGATGGTTTTTCTTTTAAGAAAACCATCGAACATGATACAAGAAGTTAAAAGAAAACCAAATGAAAAGTAATTTTGTTTTCGATAGTTTTTATTTAAAAACTGTCGAATGATAAAATACTTTATTCATTCGATGGTTTTTTAAATAGGGAGCAGGTGAAAAGTTTTGTTTTGTTTGAATGGTTGATGGAAATTGGACGGCCAAGATTGATTAATCAATTAAGGTTCAATGGTTTTCAATTCAAGACTGCAGTTAATACAGAGATGAAGAAGTGTCTTCTTCAGTTACGGAAAAACACATAGAGACATTACTGAGAGAGAGAATTGAGCCGGAGAAATTATCAGAGAAATTAATAGTGCTCAGAACTTGATTATTGTATTGAATCTGTGTAACCTTAAACTCATTGAAGCTAATCTACGGATTAGAAATTGTAGCACCCCTCGAGGTTTATATTTATAAAAAGATATATTCCCCGAAACTTGGTTTGGTTTGGTGTGTTTGATTTCGTTATAGAACTGAATGAATTATCCGCGAACGAAATTAAATTATTTGTGAGTATCGTATTCAACCCCCCCCCCCCTTCTACGATACTTTGGACCTAACAATTGGTATCAAAGCTACTTGATTGACGTACAAATCAGATCCGGCGAATGAGACCAAAATCAAACATAGCGTGAAAATTCGAAGCAAATTTTTTAACTTTCAAAATTTTTCATTTAATTGGAATTTCTTGAATTTTAAACAATTTGAAATTTTCAGAAACCATGAGTGCTCCAAAGACAACCACTGGTATTAAAGTTCCCCCGTTTACTAGAGATGATTTCGGTTTGTGGAAGATGAAGATGATTTTATTTATCAAGGCATCTAATCCATTGTATATTGGCATATTAGAAAATGGACCGTTTGTACCAATGAAACCAGTTAGTGAATCTACAGCTCCTGATGGTAGCAGGATTCCTCAAGGCACCCAACCTAAGGATATTATTAAGTATACAGATTTTGACAAAGAACTGATTCGATTGGATACATGTTTGATGTTGATATTGGCAGACTCCGCAGACAAAGAAATGAGCTATCGGTTGATGAACTGTACAAGCGGGAAACACATGTGGGATACCATTAACTTGATAATGGAAGGAACTGAAGACCTGCAGGAAAACAAATTGGACATCCTGACTTCTCAGTATGAAACTTTTAGGTCTCTTCCAGGAGAAAGTATAACTCAGGTCTTTGAGAAATATACCAAGCTCCTAAATGAATTGGCAATGAAAGGGAAGACCTATCCTCTGAGAGAAACCAACAGGAAGTTCATGATGACGCTGCCCCATCATGTAGAACACAAGTCATCATCCATAAGGGAAAGAATTGACTTCACAAAGATGTCATTAGAGATGATCTATGGCAAGTTGAAGACCTATGAGATGGAACAGGAACAGAGAGTGATAATCTACGGATCAGGGACAGTGGACAGCAAACACAATGCACTTGTGAGATCAGCAGCACTTGTAGTGGATAAACCAATAACTTCTGAGATTCAGGTTCAAACCCCTAGAGCTGGAAAGGAGGTGATAATAGAAGCTGAAATGGATTCTGTGAATCTAGGTGTTGATGAAAGTGATTACTACACCCTAGAAGAGCTTGAGCAAATGGAAGAAAAAACCATGGCGTACTTAGCTGCAAAGTTTAGTCATATTCGTTTCAAGAGAAACCCTAAGTACAAGTTCAAGGGCTCAACCAACATATTCCAGAAGGGCAATTATGCACCTAGTATAGGCTTTAAGGGAGGCTACAAGCCTGGCATGATTGATAGAAGCAAATCAAGATGCTACAATTGCAATGAGTTAGGGCATTTCGCCACTGAATGTCGGAAGCCTCGTCAAGCGAGAGACATGAAAGATGTCTATGGAAAGAAGGATTCTTATGATGAGTTGAAGAAAGAGAATGCCAAGCTTAAACAGCAATTGGAGGCATTCTCTGGAAAGCAGAAAGGGAAAGCTTATATAGCAGAGGGAAAGCACTGGGATGATACTGATTCGGATGAAGAGGAAGTGTATGTAAATGTTGCCCTAATGGCTGACTCTTTAGAGGAATCACCACAATCATCTCAGGTACCTATCTTAACTACAATTGATATGTCTAACTCTGAGTACAAGAAAACTGTGCAAGATCTTAGTGTAGAATTGTTTAATGTACACACAAGCATGCTAGCATCTGAAATGGAAAATGCTAAACTAGTTCTTAAGATTAAAAATTTAGAATCTAAAAATGAAGAACTAGAGCTTGTAGCTGTCACATTAGAAGATCTTAAGCAAAAAACGCGTACTTAGAGAACAAGGTCAAGTGTAATGATGAGATAGAGACTATCCTCAGGAAGCAGATTTCAGATATAGATTTGAAGCTGAATGCTTTTAAGAATTCCGCCCTAATTGCTAAGGAGATCATTGATTCTCAGGCCATAGGGAATAAAACTGCTATAGGATTTGACTATGACAAGAAAGCTGGTAAGAAGATAGTGGAATTCCCTGTGACACCTTCAGTTGTCAAAAGGAATACTCCACATGTTCTTAAGAATGTTGATTGTCCAGTTTTTGTTAAGCCTTTTCCACCACTCTTTCATTAGGATGACCTTTTCATTAGACAAGAATTGCTTGAGGAGGATTTGTTGAAGGAAAAAGAGGTAAAGACTAAGTTACCTAGGAAATCAGTAAAAACTGAATTACCTAAACCTGATTTACCTAAAACTGAAGTAGGTGACTTAGTTAGTAATGCTAAAGAGAACAGGAATGGGAAGAAGAAGATTGTTAATCAGGAAATGGTTCCATATTCTCCCATGGCATCTAGGAAGTTGTGCACTATTTGTAATTTTGCTGGACACCTTACACATGCATGTAAAAAGGTTAAAGTAGAAACTGCTAATACTTCTGAAATGCATAACATGTCTGACATGCCTGATCTTCATGAACCCTGTGGAAAGAAAGAGTGTTTGCTATGTAAGTACAACATCATGCATGCTTATTTTAAGTTGATGAATGATAGTAGCAAAAGCACTGTTAATGTTAAATCCACAGATACTATGAATATCAAACAAGGTAAGACTAAATTGAATGTTACTCCTGTTAAATTATCTAAACCTTCAGGACCCAAACAATTTTGGGTACCAAAGTCCGCTTAATCAATCTGTGATTGTAGGGTAAGGTTAAAAGCTCAAAGGTTGTGTGGATTCTGGATAGTGGATGTTCTAGACACATGACAGGTGAAGAGTCCCTGCTTACAGAGGTGGTTAAGAAGACCGGCCCGATTGTAACCTTTGGAGATGACAGCAAAGGATTCACTACGGGATATGGTAAATTGAAAGCTGGAAATGTCATCATAGAAAACATCTATCTTATTGAAGGATTAATTCTGAGTATTAGTCAGTTTTGTGATAAAGGCTACAATGTAGATTTCAGAAAGGACAAGTGCTTGATCACCAACAGAAAGGATGAGAAGCTTACTCTACTGGGAGTGAGAAAAGGAAATTTGTTTATAGCTGACTTAAGTTCTACCAGTGAAGGAGAAGTTACATGTTTCTACAGTAAGGCTTCTTCAGAACAAAGTTGGCTATGGCACAAGAAGCTCTCACACTTGAACTTCAAAACTATGAACTCTTTGGTAAAGAGAGAGTTAGTGAGAGGGTTGCCCCTGATGGAATTCAATCAGGAGGGACTATGTGAAGCATGTGAAAAAGGGAAGTCGAAGAAAGCATCACATGGAAGCAAAGGAATGACAAGCATTACTAAACCATTACAACTGATTCATATGGATTTATTTGGTCCGGTCAATGTTATGTCACTTTCAAAAAAAAGATATGCATTGGTGATGGTGGATGACTACTCCAAGTACACGTGGGTGTTGTTCATACAATCAAAGGATGAAGCAACACAACTAATCATTGATCACATCAAGAAGATAGAAGTGGAAGCTAAGCTACATGTGCGGACAATCATATCAGACAATGGAACTGAATTCAAGAATGCAGTTCTTAATGATTTCTGCTCAGAGAAAGGAATATCAAGACAATTTTCAGCACCAAGAACTCCTCAACAGAATGGAGTAGTGGAAAGGAAGAACAGGACCTTGGTTGAAGCAGTAAGGACCATGTTGAGTGAATCAAAACTTCCCACTTATTTTTGGGCTGAAACAGTGAACACAGCTTGCTACACTCAGAATCGAACCCTGATCAACAAAGATCATGAAAAGACTCCGTATGAGTTAATGGCCAACAAGAAACCAACACTGAAGTACTTTCATGTGTTTGGTGCAAAGTGTACTTAAAGATGGAGAACATCTTGGAAAGTTTGATGCCAAAGCAGATGAAGGCATTTTTCTGGGCTATTCTCTGGAATCTAAGGATTTCAGGGTATATGTGATTGAAGATAAGAAGGTGTTGGAAAGCTTTAATGTAACATTTGACGACACCAAAAGACCAGGCCTGCAAACTGGAGAGAACTATGAATCCTTGGTATTTGAAAATCTATCAGGAGATCTCGCTGACAATGAAGAAGTACCTGAAGTTGTTACAGTTATTAATAATAATCATAATGATAATGATTCTGGACAAAGTGGTGACCAAAGTGGAGATCCTCAAAATTCTACAGGATCCACTAGTCAGTCTATAGAATCATCAGATCAAACCGTCAACAACTCAGGGGGAGCAGGAGAAGGATCAACTAGTCACACTCCGCAACATCTAGAACAAGGAGAATCATCAAGATCGCATCTGCCATGACAAAGGGTATGGAATAGAGATCATCCCTTTCACTTGATTATTGGTGATCCGGACACAGGAGTGAGAACTAGGAGAACATCACAAAATGAATGTCACTATTCTGGGTTTCTTTCAGAAACAGAACCTAAGAAAGTTGAAGATGCTCTAGATTATCCAGATTGGGTGATTGCTATGCAAGAGGAACTCAATCAGTTTGAAAGGCAGAAAGTTTGGAAGCTGGTACCCAGGCCTAAGGGAAAATCTGTTATTGGAACAAGATGGGTATTCAGAAATAAGTTGGACGAAGATGGCATTGTAACGAGAAACAAAGCCAGACTGGTTGCTAAAGGTTACTCTCAAGAAGAGGGAATTGATTATGATGAAACCTATGCACCAGTAGCAAGACTTGAGGCCATCAGAATGTTTCTGGCATTTGCTGCACATTCCAATTACAAGGTATATCAGATGGATGTGAACAGTGCTTTTCTGAACGGGGAGTTAGAAGAAGAAGTGTATGTGGAACAACCTCCAGGTTTTGAGGATTCAAAACTGGCAGAATTTGTGTACTTTCTATTCAAATCTCTCTATGGACTCAAACAAGCTCCAAGGACATGGTGTGACACTCTCTCTGAATTCTTACTTGAAAATGATTTTACAAGAGGTATTGTAGACAAAACTCTCTTTGTCAAAAAGCATAAAAATGATTTGATATTGGTGCAAGTATATGTTGATGACATAATATTTGGTTCTACTAATGATGATCTATGCAAGAGATTTGCTAAGTTAATGCAGAGTCGTTATGAAATGAGCATGATGGGTGAATTGTCATTCTTTCTTGGACTGCAAGTATACCAAAAACAAGATGGTATATTCATTTGTCAGTCAAAGTACATTAAAGATCTTCTGAAGAAGTATCAAATGGAAGACTCTTCTACAACAAAGACTCCTATGCCAACTGCCACTAAGCTTGATAAGGATGAAACTGGTAAGAAGGTTGACATCACAGGCTAAAGAGGTATGATAGGCTCATTACTTTATCTCACTACAAGTAGACCAGATATAATGTTTGCAACATGCTTGTGTGCTAGGTTTCAGTCTGATCCTAAAGAATCTCATCTAATAGCTGTTAAGCGAATATTTAGATATCTTAAGGGGACTCCAAATCTTGGAATTTGGTACCCTAAAGATACAGGATTTGATCTTATTGGATATACAGACTCTGATTTTGTAGGTTGGAAGATTGATCGGAAGAGTACTTCAGGAAGCTGTTAGTTTCTTGGAAGAAGATTAGTTTCTTGGTATAGCAAGAAGCAACATTCAGTTTCCACATCAATAGCTGAGGCTGAATACATTGCTGCAGGAAGCTGCTGTGCTCAGATCTTGTGGATGAGAAACCAACTCCGTGACTATGGGCTTTTGTTGATGTAATAACCCCAAATTTTGGACTTAGTTAAATAAATTTTGATGAATAGTAAATGTGATGAATAGTAAATTTGCTGATGGAAAATTTTTCAGACCACACTATGTGGATGATACAGAATGAATGTTTCGAAGTTATAGTATTGATGTATAGGAAAAATAATTGAATGTAAACGCGATCAGAATCGGGAGATTCCAACTTTAAATTTTGATCACTATTCATCGGACAATCAAGGATTTATTGATTTGATCGTTTTGAGAAAGTATGTAGAATGAGAAATCCATGATCATATCTTAAGCCAAGGTGAGAAATCTAGGATCATATATTAAACCAAGGAAATGGAAAGATCAAGGAAGTATCCCCTAGCTTTGGTACATAGAAACGTTTTTAAAACCACTTGAAACTATCGCGAAACAAAAGCGTAATAAATTATGGATTAAACCCTAACCAAAGGAGGAGTATTATATGAGATCATCAAGTGCAATATATAAAAGAATTGAGGATGCAAAGGATGACATAAGCATGATGCAAGGAGATGACATAAGCATGACCAAGTGATGACAAAGTGGTGAATCACCACCTTGTCACCACTTTCACCACCACCACAAGTTCATTTTAAGCCTTGTCATTGGTGACAAAACCAATCCATAACCACACAAATCAAATGGCTTGTATTTAGTGTTATTAAACAAAAACAAAAGAAAAGAAATCAAAGAAAGAAAAGATGCATCCAAGATGAAGCAACCATTCGGCTTTTCTTCTTCATCAATTCCTTAAAAATATTTCTACCACTTCCACTCAACCATAATTCTTGATCTTGGGCTCTAAATCACCCTCATCCTATATCCAAGGTAGATCTCTAATCTTAGCCTCATCCATGGATCATAGCTTGGTCAAAAATGGATTCAAAGTTGATGATGAATAGTGATGTGAATAGTAAACTCATAAGATCTTGATTTGTTTTGGTGTTTTTAGGTTTGATTAGCTTAGTTAAGGAGCAAGGAAGGATATATCATCCATATATAGTCTTTGTTAAGCTCCAAGGAAGGTATAAAACTTCTTTCTTTTTAAGATTATGCTTCATCTAGTAGTTAGAAGTGATTGAATGAGAACTATGTTAGAATAAAGCATGTATGCATGATTTTAAGCATGTTTAATGGTTGATTTGTGGATAAACTTATGAATAAGAGTATGACCTTGTTTGGAAAGAAAAATGGTAGTATTATCTTGAGTTTGATTGGTGGTTGGTTGATGGTTGATTGTAGATTGGATTGACTGTTTAAAAACACGGGAAGTACGCATAAGCGCCGTTACCATGTCGGATTTTACTTAGGTAGTTTAGACAGAAACTATGATTACAAAACAGGGCATACACTTGAGGTTTCTGACCATGAGCATGTAGGCTCTGTTTCCTAGATTATTTTAGCGAAAGAATCGTGTCGTTTCGATTTACGGTTTAGGAGAAACGGCCGTTTTAGTAAAAGCGGTTTCGCGTAACTAAGTGGTTCATTATATGAACTTTGAGATTGTGATCAAGCCCTTTAAAAATGGAATTAGGTCATGATATTAAAATGGATACTAACATGGACAGTTAGTAAGTGAATCGAGAAGGTTTCGGGTTAAAAAGATAATTTTCCGATTTTATAAAAATGTCGGAATCAAAGCTACGCGAGGAGTAAGTGGTTCTGCACTCTACTGCATAAACCTGCTGCTCTCGGGATTTTGATCCCCTTAAGCAGAAAAACATTTTAAAGGATTTTGTTCTATTCTTTTTCTAGATCGCGCACGCGAAAACGGTGTGTTATTTCGATTAACGGTCAAGGAGATATGAGCGTTTTAGTGAAAGGCGTGCGAATAGTAACTTTCCGTAGCTCATCCAAGTTTGAGAATACATTTCACCAAGTGAAACCCCTGTTTTGAGATAGAAACTTTTATGATAAATATTATAAATACTCAAAATGATTTTAGAAGTGGTCTCGTATTTAAATACGAGTTTTCGGATTTATTAAAAGTGTTAGAGTACGAGTCGTGTAATAGTAACTCTATGAAAAGTCAACTCTAGAGTACTACTTTGACCAACCATTGCGACTAAGATAAAAGGAGTATTTCGAGTCGATTAAAATACGAACCTTGTTGAGGAATAACGTGTCTACATGATGTGTTTAACATATAGTTGACTTTAAATGAGTGTTATAAACGAATGATTACGTTAGGGGACTGATCGAGTAATTCTTTGTTTATAGATTTGCGACAAGACTCGAACCCCTAATACCAAGGACTCAAGGCAAGTTTTCTCATTCCATGCTATAATTTCAAATTACTTGTAGTAATGATTCATATGATAGATGCATGCTTTCAAATGTAATATATGCATACGATATTATGCATGTTTTCAAACCGTACATCGTATATGGATGTGTTTGGATTTTAAACTATGAAGATGTTAATATGCATATGATAGATGCATGTTTTCAAATGTATTATATGCATACAATATTATGCAAGTTTTCAAACCTTATACCATATAATGATGCTGTTGTGATATATGTTGTGGTATTGCTATATATGCTGCTTTATGCTGTGAAATGACTTATAAATTGTTTTCGCTTTTAATAAAAAGCGGTATAAGATATAAGGTTTATATGCTAGCTAAGTACTAGATATATACCAAGGTTAAGGATTAAAGACTCTAAGTATAGAGTACTTGTACGATGGTTTTAAAAAAACATAGACCGGGAGTCAAATTATTATTTTGTTTTAAACTACTGTCAGAAGCTGGAAGGTTCCAGGGACGGTTATACTTTAAGGGTATATTAAATATTCCAATATCTATATAATTGGATATTTAAGGTGAGATATTTAAATAATATTATAATATAAATTATTTGAATATTATTTAATTAAGTGAATATTATTTTGAATATTCACTTAAGTGTTTTATATTGAATATTATAAGAGTTTTGTTGTGCCAGGGGGCAGAACAATAAGGGTGACGGAACATGATTTTAATAGAATCCTACATTTTCCTACAGAAAACCTTGTTCCGGATCCCACGACTGAGGATACACATGCTTTCTTCACTCTCATAAGAAGTCAACAACCTAACTTCTTTGTGGGAGAGTTTCTGAAGCATTACTTGCCAAAGCCATGGAACTTTTTCTTTCATACCCTAATCCATGTTAACAAATCTGCATGGTATTCCCTTATTCCTTCAAAATATAGGGTTTGCCATTGCGAACAATAGGCATATTAACATAGGAAGGCTACTGATCGATCAAGTCATTCTATGCATGGGACCACTGGATGAAAGAACATGCATAGATGATGTGCTATGTTTCTATCCTAGGTTCCTACAACTAATTCTAAATGATATCTTAACAGATAATGAACGCGAGACATTCGAAGGCGAGGAGACGCAGGAGTGCATGAAGATGAAGAGCAATGCCATAACCGCTCTCATAAGGAAGAACAACTATCTTCCAAGGGTACCCACTGTTCTCACTGAATATATAAGAACGGTGCCCCTACCACTTCTACCCCCAGGGGAACAGGTAATTCAAGGTAACATTCCTGAACCTGAACTGGCTCCTGAGCCACAACCAATGGATGTCGATCCAGAGCCCTCAGTGGCCATCACTGATCAGGAGGTTGCAAACCCACAACCTCTAACCACGGTCGAAGAGCCTTTGGAAGAGCTAATTGAAACAATAAACGCACCTCCTTCCCCTCCTATACCCAGTAAACAAACATCCTTGAGTGTAGAGGGAGATAGTGCCAAAGCAGCACCACATAAGGAGATACACCCTTCAACAACAGCTCTGCCTTCCTCTAAAAGGAGAAGAACAGAAACCGAGGCAACTGTTGATACTTCATTTCTCTCATCCAAAGAGCCCTTCACAGATTTTTCTGATGTTGATTGGGCACTGCTAACGAAAGCTATATCTGAACCCATAGCTCAATCAAGTAAGGAAGAATTGACGGAAGCAACTGGTGTTCCGACCATATTACGGTCAGGTTCACTGGTTGAAGGTTCTAAGAACCAAGGGTCTTTAAAGACGTCGAGAGAAGGCTCTGACCTAAATGCAAAATCTAAAGGATCATTGTCTACCTCCCCAGATGGAACATATCTGGATCCTGCGGGTAAATGGTCTGACGTAGGTGCAGATCGGCAACTCGGTGACAATGAATCAATTACTATTGAGGAGTCAACTGAGGTAAAGTCTTCACAGACTATTGCGGAAGATTCAGGATCTCTGCTGTTAATAGAGCCTGTTTCTAACCCCCTAGAGATTCAAACTCTAGATCCTTCAAAGGATATATCATCTACGGATGATCAGCAACTTGGTTTATCCAAGGACGGGGACTTGCGAAGCCCCATTGCACCACCGGTAACCTCCTTAAGGACGGCTACGGTGTTTTCTTCTGCAGGTACATTGAGCACAAAGGGAATGAGTGAAACAAAAACACTTACACTTGGCCTGAGTGGGAAAGGAAAAATGAGTGAAACACCGACAGAAACGTTGAGTGTACACCCAGAGCCAAACGTGAGGAGTGACACCCTAACCCTTCCGAATATTGATGATATTCTATTACCGACAGAACGAGAGTTACATGTTCAATCCACTCTCAAGGAGATGACAGTTCACGACAAACAAGGAAATCCGCTATTCAAGGTTCCACTACGACCTTCCTTTGACCAAGGGATCTCCTCTGGTCAAGCCAATGCTTCTTTAAAGACTATTCAAGAGAAGGTTGACTTGGCTGCAGCTGATTCTAGAAGAACTTATCGGGTCTTAGGCAGTGCATCTGGAACTATAACAGGTACTAAACTGGCAGTGGACTCCTTGAAGAAGGAAGCTATGGAAGAACTGGTCGAACTGAGGAGTGACGTCAAAGAGCTTAAAGATGGATTCATGAATGAAGTTGATGCTCTGCAACAAGTACAAGAAGCTTTGAAAGAAGACATTTTGGTTATCCGGGATGGTCAATCTAGGGTAAAAGATGCAATGAACACCCTTTCTCGAGTGGAGTCTAAGCTGAACCAGAGACTGGACAAGATTGAGAAGACTACCAACTCGAGATTGGATGACATTGACCTGAAGCTCGCTTCTATGCATAAGATGAATAAGGAGCTATTGGACTTCATGGAAAATCAAAGTGACGGAGTACAGTCAATCGAGACTATGCTGAAGAACCAACAAACTAGACAACCTGGTCCTTCAAATCAGCAACCTGATCCTTCTATTGCCTTCTATGCTGAGGATGCTTTTGTCGAGGATTCCTCAACTAAGGGGGAGAAAGTTGGAGATGGGGAGAAAGCTAAGGATGGATGGGGAGTTTGGGAAACGGTTGAAGCTATTCCAGTTAGACAGTACTGGATTGAGGACATGATGCAAGAAGAGAAAAGTGAAGAGGTATTTGAGGTCATGCAAGAGCAACCAATTCAGGAGGAGCATGAGCCATATTATCCAGAGCCTGTTGAATATCCAATCTGGGAGGATAATATGGAAGAAGAAGCAAATCCTCTGTCACAAGAAGAAGAAGCTGCCTTGGAAGCGATAAGAGCTCAAAGAGCTGCAATAGATGCCAGGCATGCTGAGAAAGAAAGACACCAAGCAGTTCTAAGGATTGAAAAGCTAAAAAGATCCAAGGTGCAAGCTGAAGTAAGAAAGAAAAAGATGATGGATTTGGCAAGAAAGCATGGAAGTGAATGGGAGATGGCTTATAAAACCTTTTGTGGAGTTGAAGACGGATTAGAGGTTAACGACAATGCAGAGGTGGAAGTCATAATTCAGAACATAAGAAGTGCAAATCCTGATGATCATGTTTACTTCACTGCACTGAGGAATACTGTGATCTTTCTGAAAGCTGGGGTTAAAGCAAATGGAGCCTGGAACATCCTGATCAATTTTCTTGAGAAAGGTACATTTGTGATTTCCACTAAGTTTTTAGAACAGAGAACATACACAGAACTACAGGTGATACTCATCAAGATTCAAAGAACTACAAGACTAAATGAACTGCTCCGTGAGCATGTTAAGGAGATCTTGATGAAAGTCAGTCCATAGATTACTGAAGATCCTCCAATGGTTAGATTCATGACGAATGACTTGTTCAGAATCTGCTATTTGGATAAGGACAAATTGAGAGACTATCCAAGCAACTATCTAATATCAGTTGAGAAGTATCTTAGATCCACTGGATTCACATCAACGGAGAAGGACAAAGCAGTAGACACTCTTAGAAGATTTCTAATGGAGAATGTTCCTTACTATAGGAAAAGAGTGGAAAGAGGATTGGAAGTGCATACCAGATTACCAAACATGCCAAAGCTAAACAAGGAAGATGTTAACATTGCATGGTCATGGGCTGGAGTGGGTCAAGAGGTTGAATATATTGGAAGACACATCCAAGGAGCAATCCTTAAACCTGGAGAACCACTACACTATCTATCAATGATTGATTATCAAGCTGCTAACTCCGATCCAATGATTGAAGAAGGTGAGATCGTAATGGACTGAAGATTGAAGCAAAGAACAAAAGAACTATCAGCTCAGACTAGAGGAGCAACTTCATTGTATAAAGTTTTATTGTTTTTTGATTTATGAAATTTGGAAATGTATATATATCTGATCCAGAATGCGTTTAATATTATTAAGCTGTCTTACTTTAATTAGTTTAATGTTTCCTTAGTTAGTTGAGTTATCCTCGAAGTATTTGCTTGTCGAACTCTATCCAATCAAATAGGGGGAGATTGTAAAGCATAATGTAACATAAGATGTAAAAGAGATAACTACAACTCAACAAAGGACAAGACAGACAATAATATTAATAGAAGCACAGGAATCCAGAATCAAAGAAGAAAAGGTAAACTCAAAAAATCAAAATACGGTATGTATTCTTGAAGTCTGTAAACAGGTCACGGAAAGAAGTTCATGAAAATGTTCAAGCCTCAGTGACAGCAAAAGAAACAAGACTTTGAAGATGACAGAAGTATGTGAATGATTTAGGGTTAAGTACCACGGGATTCCAGTGATTTAATCGAAGCAACCAGAACGACAAAGGACTTATCAGCAGCATTGAATTGAAGACATAAAAGAAGAATTGATCAAGTGTTATTCATTTGTGAACCAGACCAGTTGCACTAGTTGACGGCACTTAAAAGATCAAGTTGTTTTATCGTCTCAGAAGAAATTGATACAGTCCAAAACTGAAACACCCAGGAGCTCAGAATGTTTTCTTAAAAGTCAAAGGCAAGAAAAGAGTTTGATGGTTTTTCTTTTAAGAAAACCATCGAACATGATACAAGAAGTTAAAAGAAAACCAAATGAAAAGTAATTTTGTTTTCGATAGTTTTTATTTAAAAACTATCGAATGATAAAATACTTTATTCATTCGATGGTTTTTTAAATAGGGAGCAGGTGAAAAGTTTTGTTTTGTTTGAATGGTTGATGGAAATTGGACGGCCAAGATTGATTAATCAATTAAGGTTCGATGGTTTTCAATTCAAGACTGCAGTTAATACAGAGATGAAGAAGTGTCTTCTTCAGTTAAGGAAAAATACACAGAGACATTACTGAGAGAGAGAATTGAGCCGGAGAAATTATCAGAGAAATTAATAGTGCTCAGAACTTGATTATTGTATTGAATCTGTGTAACCTTAAACTCATTGAAGCTAATCTACGGATTAGAAATTGTAGCACCCCTCGAGGTTTATATTTATAAAAAGATATATTCCCCGAAACTTGGTTTGGTTTGGTGTGTTTGATTTCGTTATAGAACTGAATGAATTATTCGCGAACGAAATTAAATTATTTGTGAGTATCGTATTCAACCCCCCCCCCCCCCTTCTATGATACTTTGGACCTAACAAATGACAAGGGTTCAAATCCCTGATACATCAAGAAAATAACCAAATTTACCATTTTTTTAACAAAAAAACACATTTTACAGCGTCGGTTCTACATAGCGACGCTAGAAATCCACTCTACAGCGTCGGTTCTACATAGACTAATGCTACAAGTCCACTCTACAGCGTTGGTTCCATAAGGCCGACGCTAGAAGTCCACTCTACAGCGTCGGTTCTACATAGACCGATGCTAAAAGTCCACTCTACAGCGTCAGTTTTATATAGACCGACACTAAAAGTCCTCAAAGGCGTCGGCTATCCCAAGACCGACGCAAAAAAATAGTATAAGCGTCGGTTAAAGTACAGAACCGACGCATAAACTCCAGCAGAATTGATAATATGCATCGGTTAAGCTGACAACCGACGCATAAGACATGTATAGGCGACGGTTGCCTGTAGAACCGACGCTTAAAGTGCGACGCAGTAGGCCTATTCTGTACTAGTGTTTGATCACCTGTCAGGATTTGCTCTTCCGTCAGGATCTGAGATTTCACCAAAGTCCTTATTGTTCTAACTCCAGAATCAGAAACATGAGTTGACTACATTGATTGACTTTGAGAAGTTTGTCTTGTAGACTTCATCATAGCAGCATTAGAGGTTTCTCCTTGTAATGCTATGTCATCACCATCATTTCCAGTATGATCATCATCATTATTTCTTCTCAATACTAGATCAGGTGTACATTTTGACTGACTTACCTTCTCCCCCTTTTTGGCATCAGGATTGGATAAAAGATTTAAGATTAAGGAAACAGAGGCTTGAATATCAGTTACCTTTGAATCCAAAGAATCAATTCTGTTATTGATTTGAGACTGTTGAATAATAAGTGACTTAACCTGGGATTCCACAACTCTCAATTGAAGAGCAGTTGGGGCCTTTGTCAAGCTATTTGCAATATCAGTCCTCACTAATGCAGTAGCAGCTTTAACAGAATCAATTTCATCCTTGAGGCTCTTGGATAAAAGAGTTGTAGCCTTCAAGTTATTCTTCAGATCTTCATTTTCAATCAAGCTTGCAGTATAAGAAGCATGTTGTAAAGCACATGGATAGCTAACAGGATCATCAGATCTGTACCAATCATTATCCTATTCATGTCTTCTTAGCTGTTCAGCTGGATCAATTACAGAAGGACCAAAAAAATCTTGTCTAAAATCTTTTCCAATAGGAGCCTTGCCAGCCATAAATGTTCTTGAAGAACCAAAATTGGTTCCAAGACTAGATTGAATTGCTGTAACAAGCTGATCCTTCTCAATATCCTCATTATCATCATCATCATCATCATCACTATCTCCAGAATCATCAGCATCAGGAATAACAACTCCTTTCAATTTATCTTTGGATACTGAGAGAGGATCTTTCATCGGCTTGAGCTTAGTGGTTGAATCAGGATTGGCTCAGCATCAGGAGCACCACTAGCATCAGGAGCGACACTGTCAGGATTTGCTCAACAAGTGCATTATCATGTATAATATGAAAAGTTTCCAAAATAAACTTTGGATTTTCAAATAAACAAGCCTCTGGTTAAAACATTTGTAATCTCTAAAATTCTCAAATCAAGTTTGGTAATTTACCACAATTTCTCATTCAGCTTTTAGCAACTAAATAGTTTAAAACACGAAGAAATTTATATTGGTCGTCACGGTTAACCGAACAACGATAACTACAATAGTATGTAGAAAATATGAAATAAATATAACTCATACGTCTTCAAGACCATAGTTTGAACAAAAATACTAGTTTTGAAAATAACAGTTTTATTCACAACATCTTTTGAAACCAACAACTCTGGAAGGGTAGAATAATCAAGGAGTAAGAATGAGCTAACGCGCTCGGCCATGGAATAAAGAACGTACTTCAAGACTTCAATATGGTACCGACTGAATATGCGGTATGAATAAAACTCATCAAGATAGATATCTCACTACTGCCAATGGAATCAAGGAAGTGGATTTGACTATATGAAATCCGATATACTAAGAGTAAGTGGTTTCATCAAGATTGAAACCCCTTCTTATTAATCAACGAACCAACAACTACAAGCAAACGAATCAACCTGAATATCAGGTTATAACTAACCAATACGGAACATATGAACGAAATCAATCTCAGAGTTAAGAGGTGATATTAGAATTTGATTTTTATAATTTTATAAATCACAAAGGTTGTGCTGCTGATCAGTCATGCATCAACCCCGGACTTGCTAATAGAAAAGTCCTCCACTAGGATCCTTGACCAATCCGGGCCTTAAATTATTCCGACCACGAATCTGGTCCGACCATTATTGGTCCATTTAAAAACATTCCAATTCTATATTATATATGTCAGGTGTCAATACAATTGACAACCTTACTTCGACAATCAGGTGTCGGAAGGATCCACAACCTTAATACAACAATCGCTGGAAAACTCACGTTCCAGGAAACAATTCAACTATGAAGAATCCATCAAGGAATAACAATATAATCTAGTATCGACTAAATCGACACAATATTGGGAGGTGCACATAAAAAGCGACAATATAATAAACATCGACGAGATCGATGCAACAACTAGGATAATAATGAAGAATATACAATAACATGCTCGACAAGATTAAGTCTGATATGAAACAGGCATTATGACATCAACCGAAATTGCAACAGCTCAATATAGGGTAGGGTTCAAAGAACTGGCTCTAGATGGCCTACACCGTACAAATTATCACACAAAAATTATCAACATGCTCATCATAACATGCACAATCTATTCATACCTTCAGTTATCAAGAATATCAACAATCAAAGATTTCCCCAAATTTAATTAAAAATTCGAAATATTAAAAATATGAAAAAAAATCAGAAATTATACCCACACGAATTTTGATGATGGATTTGGATAGAGGATGTTGAGAGCTTCGATTCGACTAATAGAGCGTCGAAATCGGATTCCGATAACGCCTTCAAAAGTTGGTTTGATTCTCAAGAACACGAAGAACACGGTTCAGAGATTTTTATATATTTAACGATAAATAAGCTTGATTATACGCAAAATAATGTACGATACGCCTTTTTATATTAAACGGAAAATAATACCCCAAACGACATTTTTGGATCGATACTGATCCATTGGATCACTTTAAATCTTTGATAAAGTAAAATACACGTTTTACGAGATGATAATCATCCACAATATGGATAACTACAAGAATCGTTTAATAACAGATAAACGAACCAAAATACCTCTTTTATGAATGTTTCCGAATATTTCCCACATTAATGAATGAAATATTGGTACGAACGATATACCAATTTCCCGAATAATTAGGGAATGATCTAAATTTTCTTTTCGATAAATAAAATAAAACGAAATAAAAATAACATTCTCTTAAAAAGAATTTTCCAATCACCACAAATATTCACATAGCATCTCAAGGTCACATATTCAACCATTTAACGAATAACTCAACGCATTTAAACAGATAAAACATTTAAAAAAGTTTTGATATGAAAATAAAATTTCATTTCACATCAACTATTAACACGTAACTTTCCCGGATCTTACACTTATGGTAAGTATTCAGTCTCGCTCCTACTTACAAGTTTTAAATCAACATTTTATGTCACATGCTTAGATTAACATAATAAACATATAGGAGTAAGAAACAATACTACTTTTTGAGTTGAAAAACTTCTATACCTTAGTTCAAGCATCCAAAGTAGCAATAACAATTGAAAAGTAATCTTCTCCAATGAGAAGATGAATGATTACAAAGAGAAATTCAAAAAACTACTAAATTTAAAAAGTGAAATGTATATAAAGCAATGCAAGTGAATGTCTCTCTGTCATACAGGCCAGGGTTATATATCCATCATTGTTCTCCTACAAAACAATTAATTGCAATGAAGTTACAAAAGGAATTTGAAATTCAAAAACAGATAGGGGTGCTCTGCGGTACCCTGAACTTTCGAATAGGTCCTCCGTGATTGTGCGGACCGTGTCCATGATCAGTGGCTAGTTATGTGTTCCCAATAATTCTTTAGACTTTAGCCACTGAATTTTCTTCTTGAACCCCCAAAATGAACTTTTACACCTCGCTGCATTTCCCCTATTTTAGTCCTTTTTTGGCACCAATTTGCCAACAAATTTAACAAAACTTGAGTACAAGCGCCGAATTCAAACCAGAAAATAGTGCATAAATAGAGACATCCCTCCTTCCATCCAACCACCCTTTATTAGGTGGCATCCTAGCATCCTGACTCACCTGAACAAGTAGACAACTTGTTCCCTACGGAAGGTGCCTCATCCTTCCTAGTACACACTAACTACCAGTACCTTCATCATCATGCTTCAACTTTAACTTAACAGTGTTCTTAGTTCCAGCAAGATAGTTAGAAACCCGCATCCAATTACAACCCTCCTGCTGTAGAGACTCATTTGAATCATTATTTTAGGTTCCATAATTTCCTTTTCTTTGCCTTATGATGGACTTCAAGATTATCATAAGGAATCTTATTAGTATCCTCCCCAGGATGAGGAGGAACATCACCGGGAACCAAAGACAGACCTAAACGCAAATCCCAGTCAGCATCATCCTCACGAATCTCGGAGGAGATGGACCGACTAAAGGCCTGGTACCTGTTCCGATGTGAGCCCACATCCACTGGCCCCCAGCTTTTTATACTTACGTGCGGAATACAGCACACGGTATACGCACACACTAAAATATACATGGTCAAAGTACTATCCCAAGCAAGTGGGTATCGTTCCCTCTCAGAATGCACTACATGTGTAAGCGTCAATGCAACATTGTGTTGTTCTTAGTAGTTTACGAAATTCAAATTTTGGTGGTTGGATTATGTGTGACGCCCCCAAATCCGGGGTCAGGATTTGGTGCCACTAACATTCTGAATAAAACATAATTATACAAACGACCCCTCAGCTAAGGATCAATCACAGGTTATGGTATGAAACAAGAAACTAAAATATTAAAGTTATTACAACATCTACTTCAGTTTTATCACAAACCGTTTGCCATCAACTAACCATAGGTGAGATCTAAAATGAACTCTATCTGCCCGACAACTAGAACCTACTCCTTGATTCAGGTCTCCTCACGGTCTCCTTAGCGGTTACTCGAAGATAGCTAACATCATTCTTAACTGAAAGGTTAGGGAAAAACAGCAAGAGTGAGCCAACAATGCTCAGAAAGTGTCTAATAATAGCCAACAAGCATCGAACATGATATAAGAAATGAATCAGGATGTCTAATAAATAAACAGAGTTTCATCATATGAATCGGGATGTCTGATAAATAAACAGAGTTTCATAATTGGAATCAATAAATAAACGGATTGGAATTGGAACCACACGCTACGAGCTAAGCTAGGTGATCAGCCAACGCATTAGCTCCGGATCACATATTTAATGTGATTCCAAACACACACTGGATCCATAGGCAACATATTGGCCTTAAATAATTCATAAACCAGACCGGCGTCACGGTCAAAAACAAATTTCCAATTCCAGGGTTGAATAAAATTTCAGATTATTCGCAACGAATAAGGGTGTAAAGATTTCAATTATAAATCAAGTCTATAGGAACAACTTGTTTCAGTTTCACAGATTTCAATTCATCATAACGCTTCAGGGATTCCGATGATAAAGAAAAGTAGAAGGATCATGCTATAGGGTCAAGCAAAGGTATTAGACAATAATCGAGCTATTAGTAAGAATGATAATAAATGGGTTTAAGACAAAGAAGGATAGGTTTACAAAATATAGTTGCAAAATGGAACAAAATGTTCAAAGGTATTATATGAAAGGAAAGGTAAAAGAAGGAATTCTGGTTAGAGAAAATATTCGCATCAAAATTTAAGAGAAACTACCACTTGAACAATAAGTGGAGGGAATAGACACTTGCCTCAAAAGCCGATAAACTAACTCAATAACTTGTATCTCACATCTCCAAATTTACGTACACGGGCTCCTTTTCTGGCTTCCTACTTGTACCTATATATAAAGGTATAATACCATCTTAGTACCTCAGCTTGTGTACGTAAGTCGACTAACTAGTACTTCTGCCCCAACGATATAGATATATATACATATAAGTAAAAACCAAATCACAATTCATAATTCAAGGGAAGTATGCCATACCTTAAAGGGTTACCACCTAACTCTTCTTACCATACACGTATAGTCATATCGACATGTATCCACATAATGGCATATAACATGCTTGACTATATCCGTACATACCTTTAGTCACTTAGAACGTAACACATGATATCACATAACATACTTTAAAACGTTTACAGAAAGACCTCAAGATGAAGCATCTTACTATCTCTATCTAATTCTTTTGACAATAATAACAATTAATCATAAAAGCCACGTATACATACCATAAGCCTTATACAATCAACCTAAGGTCAACACAATGGTTCATTACTTATATAATGACTCAATCTTACGACAAACCACAATCAATTAATCAATGTTAACATTAACAACATGAATCCAACACATATACCATTATAAAATACAATTACGCAACTAGTACCACTCGACCATGTATACCTCTTAAATTTAATTGAACTATATCATCACACAACCAATCATCAATACTTCTATCTTTCCTTCTCCTTACTTTCTCTTTTTCTCTCTTTATCTTCTTTTCTCTCTTCTTTCTCTTTTCTCTCCTCTCGGCCTTTTCTCTCTTCTTCTCCCCCTCTCGGCCTTATTGCCTTGACCAACACCAAACACTCACAACTCTCTTACACACACACGCACATATACACTACTCATAGTCAAACACACACACACACACAAAAAAAAACACATTTTCGAAAGAAGACACACATGAACACATTTTTGAAAGAAAACACACACACACATACAAACACATTTTTGAAAGAAAACACACACACACACAACACCTTCAAAAATCCACCCTCTCATCTAGTTCCCTCTTTTCTTTTCTCCCTTAATTTCTCCAATCATTTTTTCTCCTTTTCCTCACCCACCTCTCTCGGCTTCTCCATCAATCTCTCTCAATCTCTCACTCTCGGCTCTCCCTCTGTCCCTCATCTCTCTCTCTCGGTTTCACCAAATGCCAACACTCCTTCCACCAATTAACAAAACCAATACATAGTCATCAAATTAAAATGACCCATCAGTTAACAAACTCAAATCATTCCACAAAACTAACATGCAAGTCAATTCAACTTTAAATCAACAAAATATAACTACAAAATCACTTGTCTGATCCTATACACCACTTATACATAAATAATCAAAACCTTTATCACATAAAATCCAAAATTCAAAAGAAAATCAACATGCATCCATATGCAACTCTCAATTAGCATTTACAATCCTTTAATCACAATAAAATCAAGAACCCATCAAACTTTAACTCTAAAATCACAAAGTAAAACAAGAATCCTTTACATGCCATCACTATAAACACCCAAAATAAGCAAAATACATAAGATTAAAACATGCATGTAACTAAACAAGATCATTGGCTCACTAAGATCATTGCCAATGGTCGGATTCTTCTCGGATGAGCCCAAAATCGTGGGTCTCATCGAGTTTGAACCCCAACACTCACAAACAACAATTGCATGTAAGTATTGTAGTAAATGATCTATAAGCATTAACAGTAAATGATATTTCTCAGAGTGTTTGGAATAGAAATGACGTTGGAATTGATATTCAATGTAAACAAAACAGTTACAAATATAGAAAGGAAATACAGTGAACTAAAACAGCTACAAACTAGGGCCACTTAGCCAACTCCGTTCCTAAACAAACTGCACTACTTTTATTTGAATAGTTGCTCATAAAACTCCTAGAAAAACGCATGACTAAGTCTAATGCACGACCTAGTCTTGATCCAACGTCACCAAACATGTTTGAGATTATAGATACAACATTGCCCCCCTTAATCTCAAACATGCCCCTTCAATTCTTTCACCCCCAGAAGATTACGCATCTCTGCAAACTTAACAGCAGTTAACGCTTTTGTCAAACAATCAGCTCGTTGCTTGTTGCTACTGATGTGCTTGACTACAATTTCACCTCGTTCAACGCATTCTCTAATGAAGTGATATCGTATATCGATACGCTTACTTCTCCCATGGAATACAGGATTTTTAGCCAAATCAATCGCCGATTTATTATCAATATATAACACAACTGGACCCATAAAATCTGCAGAAATCTGACTCAGCACATTACGTAACCAGATACCTTGACAAGCAGCTGCTGTAGCAGCCATGAATTCAGCTTCACAAGTAGACAAGGCAACACATCTTTGCTTCTGTGATACCCAAGAAATCAGACTCTCATTCAGATAATAGGCCATTCCTCCAGTACTCTTACGATCGTCGATAATACCTCCCAAGTCACTATCAGAAAATCCAGTGATCAAATTGTTCCCACTGTTGCTCGAATAAACCAAACCATACTGCATTGTTCCTTTAACATAACGCATTATTCTCTTAACTGCAGTCAAGTGCAATGTCGTGGGACGTTCCATGTAGCGACTTACAACCCCAACTGAGAATGCAATATCAGGCCTTGTATTTACAAGGTATCGAAGACCTCCAACCATACTCTTGTACATTGTAGAGTCAACTGGTTTTCCCTGTTCGTCCTTGGATATTTGCTCCTTGGGATCCATTGGATACTTTGATAGATTACAATCTCTTAGACCAGCTTTCTCAAGAATTTTTTTAGCATAACTCGACTGTTTGAGCTCAATATAACCATCCCCTTGATCCACCTCGATTCCTAAATAGTAGCTTAACCTTCCAAGATCTGTCATCTCGAATATCCTTCCCATCTGTTGCTTGAAATCTTCAATAGCTTCGACACTAGCTCCAGTTATCAATATATCATCAACATAGATTGCAATTATTAAGCAATCCTTTCCTTCACCCTTTGTATAAACTGCATTTTCATACGGACATCGTTTGAAACCAAGCCTTCCCAAGCACTGATTCAGTTTGGTGTACCAAGCACGTGGTGCTTGTCGAAGACCATAAAGAGCCTTTCTCAATTTGTAAACCAAATGCTCTTGCCCACATTTTTCGAAACCAATTGGCTGGGCAACATAAACGTCTTCCTCTATATCACCATTTAAAAATGCTGTCTTGACGTCTAAATGATGAACCTGCCAGCTCCTTTTAGCAGCTAGAGCTAATAACAATCGAACGGTTTCTAGACGAGTCACAGGAGCATACACTTCATCGTAATCAATTCCGTATTCTTGAGCATATCCCTTCGCCACAAGCCTCGCCTTATATTTAATTATGTTGCCTGCTGCATCTTTCTTTACTTTGAAAATCCATTTTAACCCAATAACCTTCTGATCTGCTGGCAACCTTGTAAGACTCCAGGTATTATTGCTTTCGATAGCCTCAATTTCGGCAGCCATTGCTTTGCACCAGTGTTTACTCTTCGAGGCTTCGTGGTAGTTTGCTGGTTCTTCGACCCCCATTAGATACAATTCCTCCTCCGTAATTACCTACTCAGTATCGTTATATACATCAGCCATTGCTCTGGTTTTTCTGGGCTCTACACTATCATCGTAGTTGTCAGAGTCCAGATGATATGAACTGGTGTTGTCATCTGAATCTTGTGGAGTACCAGGTTGTTCTTCTTCATTGTAACTACCACCACCTTCGTTTGTAAATTGCTCACTGCTGTTTTGACTTTCTTCACCTGAATCCGTAGGAATGTAGAATGTAGTTTCCTGGACCTTACTGCCTTCATTCAAGTCATCCCAAGCCCATGCTTTACTTTCATCGAAGACAACATCCCTGCTAACATGAATGCGATTTTCCTTGGGATCGTACAACCGATATGCCTTTGACCCGGGTTCTCTCCCAAGATTCACAACACATATGCTACGATCAGCCAGTTTAGTCATCCCTTTACTTGGCACCTTCATATGGGTTACACATCCAAAAACTTTGATATGTCCCACATCAGGCTTACTTCCTTTATCAGACCAAGCCTCATATGGCGTGACACCTGTTAGAGCTCGAGTTGGCAACCTATTCAGAACATAAACGGAATGTCTCACCGCTTCTCCCCAAAGCACAGCAGGCAATTTCATCTCCTTCAAGTAGCTCCTGGCCATCTCCATCACGGTTCTATTCCGACGTTCCACAACTCCGTTTTGTTGAGGAGTGTATGGAGCCGTGTAGTGCCTCATTATTCCAGCTTCTTCACAATAGTTTTTGAACTCTTTTGACATAAACTCTCCACCTCGATCAGTTCTGAAAGTCTTTATCTTTCGTTCAGTCCCATTCTCAACCAATGCTCGAAATTTCTTGAACGCAGTAAAAGCTTCTCCTTTTGCTTTGAGAAAATACACCCACATAACACGGCTGTAATCGTCAACCAACAGAAAAACATATTTGTTTCCCGAAGCTGTTTCTGGAGTGATAGGGCCACATAAGTCTCCATGAACTAATTCTAGAACCTTACTTGCAACAAAAGTCGAGCTACGTGGAATACATTTGTGTGTCTGCTTTGACATGAGACACCCAGTGCATATGTCTTTGGGATGTACGACTCGAGGCAACCCCTTTACCATTCCATCTTTAAACATTAAGGTTAAGGCCTGGTAATTCACGTGGCCTAACCGAGCATGCCATAGTTTTGACACCTCGTCAGTTTTAGACAATAAGCATTCAAAATTATCAGATTCAATCACAATCTTATACAAACGATTTTGTGATCTTTTAACTTTCATGAGGAATTTCTCATCCTTTTCAAACACCCACATGTACTCTCCTCGAATTACAACTTTATTTCCAACTTCAGAAAGCTGCCCAATGCTTATAATATTAGTACGCAGAGTGGGGATGAAATATACCTCATTTAGCACACGATTCTGTCCGTCTTTGCATTTCAGAATGATAGAGCCTTTGCCTTTGATTTCTACTGTTGTTCCATCTCCAAACTTGACACGACCGGTTATTCCTTCATCAAGCACATTGAATTTTGATTTTGCTCCAGTCATGTGATTACTGGCACCATTATCAAGGTACCAAACATTAGAATCATACTTCGTGTTCTCATCACCCACTGCCAATCGTGGCTTCACGTCCGTTTCATTCAACAACATCAACTTTGATTCTTCCTTGTCATGTTTGGCAAGCAACAAGGCTGGTTCGTCGTCCTCAATTCTATTCAGATTGGCCTCGTGCTTCTGCTCCCTGTTTCTCTTGGGCTTTCGACATTCATAAGCTAGGTGTCCATACAAATGACAATTAAAGCATTTTACCCTGGTTTTGTCATACTTTGTTCGTCCCTTGAACTGTGATGATTGTCCATATGTAATGCCTTTACGCCTCTGCCATTCCTCGCGTGTGAACAACAGCTTTTCTTCGATGTTTTCACGCTTTTGCCACTCTTCTTCTGTAAGTAACAATTGAGTTTCATGTGTCTCGACCTTGCCTTTTGTTCTCTCTTCATGAGCCTTCAGGGCACCCATGGCCTCTTCAACCGTCATGGTTTCCAGGTCACTAAATTGCTCCATTGCTGAAGTAATTTGTAAGAACCTTCCTGGTACTGCTCGCAAGAGCTTTTTCACTACATAAGTCTCTTCCATAATTTCTCCCAGCGCTCGTATGTTCGTCACGAGTGCATTCAATCTCAAATAGAAGTCGCCGAGATGTTCTGAATTTGTCATACTCAATGCTTCGAACTCAGCCTTAAGAGTCTGAACTCGTGCTTTCTTTACTCTGTCTGCACCTTGGCAAAGAGTTTTGATCGCACCCCACGCTTCTTTCGCTGTCTTCTTCTCTGCAACTGAAAGTAAGATCTCCTCCTGTATGCCCTGATATATCATGGCCAACGCGATTTTGTCTGTTTTCTCCTCAATGATAGCCTTCGCATCAGTTGGTTCCACTGCAGTCCATACCCCTTGAGCCTGCATAAATACCTTCATCTTGACAGACCAGGCCGTGTAATTTCCCCTGGTCAGCATTGGATAGGTTAGCCCAAATGATCCTCCCTTCATCTTGTTGATATCCATCTCTTACGCCCTTTAAAATTCCACAGCCCCCTCTCTTGTTGCTCGCTCTGATACCAAATGTAGTAAATGATCTATAAGCATTAACAGTAAATGATATTTCTCAGAGTGTTTGGAATAGAAAATGACGTTGGAATTGATATTCAATGTAAACAAAACAGTTACAAATATAGAAAGGAAATACAGTGAACTAAAACAGCTACAAACTAGGGCCACTTAGCCAACTCCGTTCCTAAACAAACTGCACTACTTTTATTTGAATAGTTGCTGATAAAACTCCTAGAAAAACGCATGACTAAGTCTAATGCACGACCTAGTCTTGATCCAACGTCACCAAACATGTTTGAGATTATAGATACAACAAGTATTACACATAAAAATCCTAAAATCCGAAAAAACCCCAATCTGAAAAGTGTAACAAAATTCGAAATTGAACCCATAGGAAGGTAGAGGTTTGAGAGAGGATCGATTTGAGTACTCACACTAAATATTTGGATAAGGAAATCACTAGTTTTTGGTGGGTTTAATCTTGTAAAAACAAAAGAACAAGAGAGTGTTTAGATGAGAGAGGGTCCACAGAGAAAAAGAGAGACAGGGGCGAGAGATTTTGAGGGTGGGGGTGGGTTTTGTGGGAAAAGTAGAATAAAAGTAAAGTAATGTTACTTCTAGGATGGTTCTAGAATTTAATTATAGAATTACAAAATTGTCCACTAATGCAATGCTAAAATAACAAAAACATGGACTATGGTGTAATTTCATAATCTCACTTCTAGACCAAGTAAAAATAATATTTTACAAATGAGTTTGTAGCTTAAATAAATAAAATTGCTTTTACAGAAAATAATCAAATAAAATACATTTTTACCTCAAAATAGTTATAAGAAGAAATTAACAACTTACATGAAAAAATAAATAAAATGCTCATCGTGAATAAATATTTTAAAGGTGCAGCATCTCTCAAAATAAATAATTAAAAATAAATGAATGATTTATAAAATTTAAATCATAAGTTTAAAAATAAAATAAAATAATGCTAAGAAATATTTTATGCTGCTGAATAAATAATTCAAGCATACTCCAAATCTAATATAAATATTTTATGACTCAAGTAAATTCTCAGAGCACTTAAATACACTTTAGAAACCACATTCACAATTAACTAATTATTCACCGGGCACATAATTCACATTTTAAGCACGTAACAATTATTGCACATAAAGAAATTTCAAAATTATAGGACTATATCAAAGAAATATTTTTATCTTAAATAATTATAACAAAATATGAGCTTACACATAAATCACATTATACAAAGATCATAACTCCTAAATAAAATATCAAGAATAAAATCACAATTGTTATTACTAGCAATAAATGTAAATTAATTTTAAACAATTCTTATTAACAAAATAAATTTAAGGCCAATCTAATTAGCACAAAGAGCCTATTAAACAATTATCACGCACATATATAAAAATAAAATTAATCGTATTCACATACCGGTAATAATTTACGCGAAAAAAAATTCTAAGGCCTTACATTATGTCTAAAACTAATGTCTATGAAATCAATATATAAAGCATATGGGGTCTTTGAATCGACCCCGCCTTTCGTATGGAGTTGAATGGTTGCAATCCACTTGTCACAAATTAAGTTCAACATGCTAATTCGAACACGAAACTAGAATTAACCATGTGTCCATGCGAAAAGCCTATCCCAACTATTCACCCCTCCAATCCTAGTAGGTAGTGGTGTCATGGTCAACCAATTAAGCCATAAATCCCAATCACTTAGTGAAATAAGTCATTAACCCGGTTTATTAAACAAGTTCTAATTCGATTACATGCGGTAAGTATTCACCCTCACTCATACTTATGAGTTTAAACCCACAATTATGCCACATGCTAGGTTAACATGTTCTATCACTAACTTATACTCTCATCTTGCTGCTATTAATTTAACAAGGTATAAGGTGATCAAGCTTATAAATTATTAACATAGATTAACCTTGGCATGCATCTCCTAAAAATGACAATGTTGCCCAGTAATAACCAATTGTAGAAGGGGGGTTGAATACAATTGTATAAGATTCTCGACTTAATAAAATATAGATCACAAATATGAAAGAATAACAGCTTTATTAATTCTGATATAAACTGTTACAAAACTCTCTCAAGAAATTCTGGTGTTCTTGACAGCTTCTAGGGTACAAAATACTCGTGTATGCGATTGATATAAAATCAAAACCTAAACCGTGTTTATATACTACACAGCTTCTCTATCGATTAAAAGATAAGTCCAAATCAATTATCAACTATATTGAAACATATCCTAACCGATAGCTACATTCCTATAAACTAGGAACCGACAAAATAAACTTCCTTTATTAACTGGACTCTAAATCAAACTAGAAATAGTAATCCTGATCAGCTTCCAGTCCTGATGATAACTCCTGATCACAGTCCTGATAGCAATCCTGATATCAATCCTCATACTGACGAACGTGCAATACTGATGACGTTAGCAATCCTGATCAATTTAGTCCAAATCCTGATGAACATTGAATCCTGATGTAACAATCTCCCCCAATCTCATACTTTGTAAAATAAAGTATAGATTCCTAGATTCAATGATGCCAAAAAAAATACATATATACAAAATGTACAAAAATAACAGCAACAACTTATCTTCAGATTTTCTGATAAAACAAATTCATCTTCAAGAAGTTTGTCAGTAGTCTTTCTTCTTTATCTTCAAGAATCTAAATTAGTCTTTCTTTGAAATTTTTGAGTTCTTCATCTTCCTCATTAATCTGATAGATAGCTGCCCTTAGATTTTGAATGGAACTTCTTTGAATACTATGATCTTCAACCAGGAGGTAAGCAATTTCCTTCCCATCAGGATTAAGAGTCACTTGCTTCATACCAAAAGTAGTACTATTACAATGTTTGTGAAAAGATGCGGCATAACAGGGCCTTTCTACTTTTTGATTATTTTTCTCAACACTAGAATGAGTAGAAAATAACATTAGTATGGTTGTACCATCGAAGAAATCATTTAATAAAATTATTTAGTGAATCTGACATACGTCTCGTTCCCGGAAAAAATAATATTACAACGTTTCTGAAAAGATGCGGCATAATTGGGTCTTTTTATTTTTTGATTATTTATCGCAACACTATAATGAGTTCCTATTAACATCCATACGGTTAGATCGTTGAAAAAATCATTTCAAAATATTATTCAGTGAATCTGACACGCATCATGTTCCCAGAAGCAGTACAGTTATTTTGATATTTTTAAAATTATTTCTCCATGATCCAACCGTATGGATGTCAAGTTATATGTATTTAAGTGATACTTCAAAATTTTCAAAAAAAATGTATAAATTTATTTGGTTTGAGATTTTAATAGTCAAGACTAATAATTCTAACAAGTGTTTCGTCCCACATTGGTATTTTTATTTTTTTAAAAGTATTTCTCGATGATTGAACATGTCAATATCTATATATTTTAGTGATATTTTAAAATTTTAGAAAAAGATACATTTATTTTGTTTGTGATTTTAAAAGTCAATTATTGATTTGACTAGTATTTCTAACTAGAGTTCGTCTCGAATCGGTGTTTTGATTTTATTAAAAATATTTGTCGACGATTCAGTCGTATGACTCTTAGAATCTATGTATTTTATTGATATTCCAAAAAAATTAAATTCGTTTCTTGTACAAACATAATTCTTATCATATAAAAGACCATTAAATACATATTTTACATTTTTAATCATCGTAGCACAAACAATATATATGAACTTGTTTAAATTCTTTTCTTATTAATGAAAAATAAATAGGCAGAGACTAAAATGATATAGTGATATATTTGACGTTCATATCATTTACAAATTATATTTTGTTGTGTATATCGTATCATAATATATATTTTTTCTATGGGTCAGAAATGAGTTGGCTGGCTAACTACTTTGTCTCAGCGAATTACGTGACAGCTATTAAAAATTAGGTGAAAAAATTTAGTACACTCTGAATAGTCGGTTGTCGTAGCTATGAGTTGGTCGCAAATGAGAGTGACTTGCATAGTGGGCCCTTATTGTTTCATTAGTGACCATGGTCGCTTATGACTTTATTTACGACCTAGCTTGGTGGTCCGTTGTTTGGATCAGTTATAATATATCATTTGTGACTATTTACATTTTTTGGTGGTTATTGGCTTATACCAATATTTGACTCTAAATATAAATGAATTATTGATTTTGTATTTTTCTTCGGATTCCAGTGTAGCTAATGATGGGATTGGTGTGTTTTTTCTTTGATTTTATACATTGCTATGGAATCTCTATCTAAACCGGACTTCTTCTCTAATAGGCTAATAGCAGAGGAAAGGGTTAGTTCTCCCACATTTAACAATATACACTAAAGATTTCAGAAATTTAAATTACACAACACAAAATCAGTTAATTTTTTTTCTATTTGAACCCCTTTTTTCTAAATATTTGACACAACACTATTCTTGTGGTTGAACAGTGGCCGAGGGGCGTGCAGGGTGCTGCACAGGTGCATCTGGCAATAGATAGATCCCTGATGAGTTACTTCTTGACCTGAATTAGAACTCCCACATTATGCTTTCTGCCATTCAAAAAGTAATAACTTAGAAGAGCTCACCCTTATTATGTGTGTAAGAGTAACAAAGTAATGATTCTTAGTAGGTTAGTCATGATTTTACAAAGTTTTTGAGAAAATGAGAATAAAATAAAAGGTGGTCTTACTTGGTTAGTACCAAATCCTACTAAGCACACCTCTTATGATAATATAAGCACATAACTAAATCTTAATAGAACATAATCAAATGGTAATAGTAGAGCAAAGAGAAGATCATACTTGGATAGGGCTAGCTTCAACTAGCGGACCAGCTACCATACCTCCTATGATATGGCTGTGAGCTACCATTCCTCCTATAATATAGCCGTTTGTACCTGAGACACTGAATCCACCTGTCCTACTTCTCAGCCCGCAGTTCCTGTACCTGAGTCATGGAAAGATGAAAATGTTTTTGGTTTTAAATTTTTTTAAGACCTCATATACCACAAATACTATTATGTTTATTAGTTTATAACGCGTGCAAAACACGGTTATTTTTCAATATTTTAAATTTTAAATTTTTATGACGAAATAAAATTGAAAGGTACAAGTTGGTGAGAGACAGACATGACATTAAAAGGTAAGGAAGAAGAGAGAGGGGAAGATAGGGGAGACGGAAAGAGGAGAGGGTGTCTAGGGTTAATGCGAGGAAGACGAGAAGAAGAGAAACCTTTCAATGTTTATATATAATGGACTATATACATATTACATACAAAATACGTACGTAAAGATTGAGTTATCGAACAAAATAATGTTGTTCAAGCCATAAACTCATGTTTTAAACAAATAACAATGTCCTTTACAATTTTAAATTCAACTGTACTTGATGTTCGACGGGTACTTTGGCTTAATGAGCTCAATCATACTAATTAAGATGTGTCTTATTAGAGCCTAAATACAAACTCAAATCACTAGAACCTCTAGTGAACTTCTAGTGTTGACGGGCCGATTATCCGCAGGCAATCGCTGGTACGCGAAGGATACCCAATCAAAGTAGTATCCTCGAAGAGGGTTTCGGTCCGAAAGGGAGTGCACTTATAGGTTTTAAGTATGAGTACAACAGTGTGTCCCGTTCTTGATAGTCTTTGTAGATCGTTACTCTGGTGTGTTATTATGGTTAAAACTATGATTGAAATTCAATAATAAAAATATATGGGGTCTTTTAATCCACTCATAATCTCGGTCGGAGTCCTTTCGTTGTAATCCATTTGTCTCTACCTACGGTATACATGTAAATCTGAGATACGAAACTATTTTAAACCATCCCATCTATTCAGCCATCAATTTTGAGACAATGGTGTCATGATCATCTAAACAAAGTCTTAATACTGGTCTCCCCTATACTTATGGTAAGTATTCAGTCTCACTCCTACTTACGAGTTTTAAATCAACATTTTATGTCACATGCTTAGATTAATGATGTCTATCAAAAAGCTCAACTCTTATCATTTTACCCTTGATATAACAAGTTTGAAGGTGATCAATCTTATATCTATTAAAATTTATTAATCTAGACATGCATCTCTTGTGTTCGACAAGTTTTACACGATGACTCGAGTCTGATCTACAAGATGGGCTTCATCTAAACCCCATAAATGGAAATTAGCTACTCGTGACAATACAAAATATAATAAACATATAGGAGTAAGAAACAATACTACTTTTTGAGTTTAAAAACTTCAATACCTGAGTTCAAGCATCCAAAGTAGCAATAACAATTGAAAAGTAATCTTCTCCAATGAGAAGATGAATGATTACAAAGAGAAATTCAAAAAACTACTAAATTTAAAAAGTGAAATGTATCTAAAGCAATGCATGTGAATGTCTCTCTGTCATACAGGCCAGGGTTATATATCCATCCTTGTTCTGCTACAATATAAATACTTGCAATGAAGTTACAAATGGATTTTAAATTCAAAAACCGATAGGGGTGCTCCCCGGTACCCTGGACTTTCGAATAGGTCCTCCGTGATGCTGCGGAGCGTGTCCATGATCAGTGGCTAGTTATGTTTTCCCAATAAATCTTTAGACTTTAGCCCCTGAATTGTCTTCTTGAACTCCCAAAATGAACTTTTACACCTCAACTTCGCACCTCGCTGCATTTCCCCTATTTTAGTCCTTTTTTGGCACCAATTTGCCAACAAATTTAACAAAACTTGAGTACAAGCGCCGAATTCAAACTTGAAAATAGTGCATAAATAGAGACATCCCTCCTTCCATCTAACCAACCTTTATTAGGTGGCATCCTAGCATCCTGACTCACCTGAACAAGTAGACAACTTGTTCTGTATGGAAGGTGCCTCATCTTTCCTAGTACACACTAACTACCGGTACCTTCATCACCAAGCTTCAACTTTAACTTAACAGTACTCTCAGTTCTAGCAAGATAGTTAGAAACTTGCATCCAATTACAACCCTCCTGCAGAGACTCATTTGAATCATTATTTTAGGTTCCATAATTTCCTTTTCTTTGCCTTATGATGGACTTCAAGATTATCATAAGGAATCTTATTAGTATCCTCCCCAAGATCAGGAGGAACATCACGAGGTACCAAAGATATACCTAAACGTAAATCCCAATCCGCATCATCCTCACGAATCTCAGAGGAGATGGACCGACTAAAGGACTGGTACCCGTTCCGATGTGAGCCCACATCCACTGGCCCCCGGCTTTTTAGTATACTTACGTGCGAAATACAGCACACGGTATATGCACACAGAAAAATATACATGGTCAAAGTACTATCCTAAACAAGTGGGTATCGTTCCCTCTCAGAATGCACTACATGTTTAAGCGCCAATACAACATTGTGTTGTTCTTTGTAGTTTATGAAATTCAAATTTTGGTGGTTGGATTATGTCTAAAACTAATGTCTATGAAATCAATATATAAAGCATATAGGGTCTTTGAATCGACCCCGCCTTTCTTATGGATTTGAATGGTTGCAATCCACTTGTCACAAATTAAGTTCAATATGCTAATTGGAACATGAAACTAAAATTAACCATGTCTCCGTGCGAAAATCCCATCCCAAATATTCACCCCTCCAATCCTAGTAGGTAGTGGTGTCATGGTTAACCAATTAAGTCTTAAATCCCAATCACTTAGTGAAATAAGTCATTAACCCGGTTTATTAAACAAGTTCTAATTCGATTACATGCGGTAAGTATTCACCCTCACTCCTACTTACGAGTTTTAAACCCATAATTATGCCACATGCTAGGTTAACATGTTCAATCACTAACACATACTCTGGTCTTGCTGCTATTGATTTAACAAGGTATAAGGTGATCAAGCTTATAAATTATTAACATAGATTAACCTAGGCATGCATCTCCTAAAAATGACAAGTTTCATATAACGACTCTCATCCAAATTACAAATGGTTCTTGATCTAAACTACTTGTCCATTTCACTTTTAATGAGCTGACATTACAAAAAAAAGCGCACATTTCTGACCATCAAATTTTTACCTGGAATTGAAAGCCCCATTTTTACCCCGAACATTTGAGATAAGAAAATAAGTAAAAGTACAAATAAACTCACAGCAATATACATGAATGTAGGTAGATGTAAAACCCCAATTTTACCTCGAATTGAAATCCCTAATTGAAGCCCCGAATAGAAAACCCAATTAAATCCCTAATTGGAAAATCAAAACCAATTTATTGAAGAATGAAGAAAAGAAAAATCAATTATACAATGAAGAGCGAGTGAAAAGAACAAATCAATTTTATCTACAATGGAAAGCCCCAACTAGTTTTACGAGAAAAATCAATTTTAAGAAAATTAGCAAAAGAAAAGAAGAGAGAAGAGAGAAGGGAAGAGAGACGATAGTTGTTCTTCGGTTCGGAGCAAGATAGAGTCGAGATTGTGTTTGAGGGTCAAGAGTTTTGTCTGACATTCGAGAGAGTGTTAGTTTCTGAGGTAAGGATACTGTAATAGCGTAGTTTTTGTGAAGGGGGGAACTTTTGGGCGGCAAAAGATGTTTTGGGGGAAAATTTGCCACTCAATTTTCAGTGTTTCAGTTTTTTGAATTTAAAAGATTTTTAGAACTTAAAATTAAATAAATATTATTAAAAAACAAATATTATATGCATGTACATGTAATATGTAATATTATATATAAACCATAGTTTAAAATTTGTATTAATTTATATATTAATTTGAAATACATTATTGTTATATTTCACAACGTTTTTGATTATATTTCACAACACTAGATTGAGTGCGTATTAAAATTCGTACGGTTGGATCATCGAAGCAATCATTTTAAAAAATTATTCAGTGAATTTGGCACACGCCCCGTTACAAGAATTAGTACTTTTACAACGTTTTTGTTAAGATACGCCACAACCGAGCCTTTCGATTTTTTGATTATTTTTCCCAACATTAGAATGTGTACCTAGTAATATTAGTACTATTACAACGTTTCTAAAAAGAAGCGGCAAAACTGGGACTTTCTAATTTTTGATTATTTTTTCCGAACACTAGATTGAGTACGTATTAACATCCGTATAGTTGGATCATTGAAGAAATCATTTAAAAAAATTATGTAGTGAATCTGACACGCGTCCCGTTCCCGGAAGTAGTACTATTACAACGTTTCTGAAAAGATGCGGCCGAGACTTTCTACTTTTTGATTATTTTTCTCAACACTAGAATGAGTAGAAAATAACATTAGTATGGTTGAACCATCGAAGAAATCATTTAATAAAATTATTTAGTGAATCTGACATACGTCTCGTTCCCGGAAAAAATAATATTACAACGTTTCTGAAAAGATGCGGCATAATTGGGTCTTTTTATTTTTTAATAATTTTTCGCAACACTATAATGAGTTCCTATTAACATCCATACGGTTAGATCGTTGAAAAAATCATTTAAAAATATTATTCAGTGAATCTGACATGCATCCTGTTCCCATAAGCACTACAGTTATTTTGAAATTTTTAAAATTATTTCTCGATATCCAACCGTATGGATGTCAAGTTATATGTATTTAAGTGATAATTCAAAATTTTCAAAAAAAATGTATAAATTAATTTGGTTTGAGATTTTAATAGTCAAGACTAATAATTCTAACAAGTGTTTCCTCCCACATTGGTATTTTTATTTTTTTAAAAGTATTTCTCGATGATTGAACATGTCAATATCTATATATTTTAGTGATATTTTAAAATTTTAGAAAAAGATAAATTTATTTTGTTTGTGATTTTAAAAGTCAATTATTGATTTGACTAGTATTTCTAAATAGAGTTCGTCTCTCATCGGTGTTTTGATTTTATTAAAAATATTTGTCGACGATTCAGTCGTATGACTCTTAGAATCTATGTATTTTATTGATATTCCAAAAAAATTAAATTCTTTTCTTGTACAAACATAATTCTTATGTTATAAAAGACCATTAAATACATATTTTACATTTTTAATCATCATAGCACAAACAATATATATGAACTTGTTTAAATTCTTTTCTTATTAATGAAAAATAAATAGGCAGAGACTAAAATGATATAGTGATATATTTGACGTTCATATCATTTACAAATTATATTTTGTTGTGTATATCGTATCATAATATATATTTTTTCTATGGGTCAGAAATGAGTTGGCTGGCTAACTACTTTGTCTCAGCGAATTACGTGACAGCTATTAAAAATTAGGTGAAAAAATTTAGTACACTCTGAATAGTCGGTTGTCGTAGCTATGAGTTGGTCGCAAATGAGAGTGACTTGCATAGTGGGCCCTTATTGTTTCATTAGTGACCATGGTCGCTTATGACTTTATTTACGACCTACCTGGGTGGTCGGTTGTCTGGATCAGTTATAATATATCATTTGTGACTATTTACATTTTTTTGTGGTTATTGGCTTATACCAATATTTGACTCTAAATATAAATGAATTATTGATTTTGTATTTTTCTTCGGATTCCAGTGTAGCTAATGATGGGATTGGTGTGTTTTTTCTTTGATTTTATACATTGCTATGGAATCTCTATCTAAACCGGACTTCTTCTCTAATAGGCTAATAGCAGAGGAAAGGGTTAGTTCTCTCACATTTAACAATATACACTAAAGATTTCAGAAATTTAAATTACACAACACAAAATCAGTTAATTTTTTTTCTATTTGAACCGCTTTTTTCTAAATATTTGACACAACACTATTCTTGTGGTTGAACAGTGGCCGAGGGGCGTGCAGGGTGCTGCACAGGTGCAGCTCGCAGTAGATAGATCCCTGATGAGTTACTTCTTGACCTGAATTAGAACTCCCACATTATGCTTTCTGCCATTCAAAAAGTAATAACTTAGAAGAGCTCACCCTTATTATGTGTGTAAGAGTAACAAAGTAATGATTCTTAGTAGGTTAGTCATGATTTTACAAAGTTTTTGAGAAAATGAGCATAAAATAAAAGGCGGTCTTACTTGGTTAGTACCAAATCCTACTAAGCACACCTCTTATGATAATATAAGCACATAACTAAATCCTAATAGAACATAATCAAATGGTAATAGTAGAGAAAAGAGAAGATCATATTTGGATAGGGCTAGCTTCAACTAGCGGACCAGCTACCATACCTCCTATGATATGGCCGTGAGCTACCATACCTCCTATAATATAGCCGTTTGTACCTGAGACACTGAATCCACCTGTCCTACTTCTCAGCCCGCAGTTTCTGTGACTATAGAGGAGCCATTTAAGGACACGATTCCAAACTGACCCTGCACTTAATATTTTTAAAATAACAAATTACAAGTCATTAAAAATATAGAGTTTGAATTATATGTATTACTTCAATTTGCATTCGGACAAACTAACAAACTTATGCACATATATAAACCTAGCTAGTATGCATGCAAACAATAAATTAGGATTGAAAGCAGTAGAAAGGAAGATAAGATTCAAACCTCGTACGTGATTACACCACCCGAAAAACCGGCTCGGGCTGGCTGATTGTGGCAGTAGAAACAGTTCCGTTAGCAGAAAGAACAAAAATTCCTCTAGGCCCGTTTTGGGTAAGGGACATGATCTTTAAAATGACATCCTGAAATATTTAATATAATTGAATAAAAAATATATACTAAAAGAACATTAAAAAAAAATTGGTATGCATACCTCCCGAGTGTACACTCCATCACATGAGCTTTAAAATTTTGTGCAGCAGTGTCTGCATAAAACTCACCTTGACAAATGAATAGGTAAAATGCTTTTAGTTCCAATAATAATAACTCGGAAAAAAAAAACTCTCATTCCGATAAAGTCATGAGGTATTAATCTTGTTTGCTATATGTTAAAATAGTATTAACTTATACATAATGGTGAAGTGGGTTAAATGTGAATGCAAAGCCTACTTACAGTTAAGTACAAAATCGCCCGAAGATAATGTGATTTACCATGAACAATCCATGGTAAAATCGTTTGCTACAAAAAAAAAGGTTTACACCTATATAGTTAGTAACCGGATATATGTATACCTCTCTATTAAGGAGGGTAATAATACAATTAGACGAGCATCAAAGTAAAAATTATATCATTTATGCGCAGGTACTATTTGAATTTTAAGAAATCACTCAAAATGAATGGTACAGGATCGGATGGAAACAAGAAGTAACTTTGAATCATGGACAGGAAGTAACGATTTAACGTAAATAGATATAAATGCATCTATATTCATAGTTAGCAAAATAAAATATAACCTGACTTCAAATCAAATGTGACCTTCCATGTAACCCCTCCTGGATCCTCTAGTGGGTCAACAAAACCAATCATTCTGCTGCTATTGCTATTACCCAAGAAGCCAAAGGGAGGGAGGGAGAGAGAGAGAGAGAGAGGTTTAATGTTTATTCTGAATTGCGTGAATTGTGAGTAATGTATATATAGAGGCCGGCTCAGAAAACGAGGAAGTTGGGAACGGTTACTCCTAATAACCTCTTGAGTTGGATACAGTCTGAGAAAACGAGAAAGTTGGGAACAGTTACTCACCGTAACCTCCTCCTGAGTTGGATACAGTGTACACAGAAATATCTATCCTTGAAACAAGATGTCCTTATACTTTTTTAAATACCTTATAATATCTTTTCTAAAAAAATATTATAATTCCATCCATTTACTTGAAATAACTTGATTTTAAATTCGACCATTCATACAAATTGATAATCCCATCCATTTAATTTAAATAACTTGATTCTAAATTCATCGTCGTGCTTGTACTTTTACGAGAGAGTCCTTAAACATTTTCGAACTCATAAACTCATAAACCTTTTGTAAGTATAATGGGTGACTAATTTACATTTGTGATATTACTTTGTTATTGCTGGTTTAATATATCTTAATATACGCACTTTATATTAAAATTAAAAATATAAATTAATAAAAAAACAAACAAATAAAGTAATAGAAAATAAGATGGGCCAAAAGTGCTTTCTTATTAACCTAACATGTACTTTAACACCCTTAATAAATTCAATGGGCTTTTATGCTCATTTTACCAAACAGCCCATTATGTGCCCATTTGACTTAGTTTAAAAAATCGATAAGAGTGCTTCTTCTTTTTTTTGAAAATAAGTTATTTTTTTCTAAAATATCAGGAGATTATACATCAACTCTACTGTTACTTCTATCTCAAAAGATTGTATCGGTCCTATATAGCATGTCCTATTTTAGTTAGTAATATAAATTGAAGGTTAAGTCAATCTAAACATTATCTAGTGGCAATCTGAATGAGCAAGTGAGTGACAGGGTTCTTCATGGAAAACTAATTGCAGTGCCGGGATTTGTGTTTCCTATATATATTTCCCTATTGAGAAAGAGATTTTGTTGGTCGGTCTAAGGGGGTTGCTTTTGCTCAATCTCAAGGTGATCGAAGGTGATCGAAGAGAGTACAGACCTTGTGAAGCTATTTTCGTGAACTTTTTTGAAGTCTAAACTTTAACATCAAACAAGGTCAGTTTCGCCCAAACCTAGCACAACTTGAGGAAAATGATCATTTCTTACAACTGCATTTTCAAGTGAAATGTTCCATCTAGCAATATAATGAGCTATTTTTTAGGTCTTCTCACTCTTTATAAGGGAAAAACCACTTTAGATTTTCAAAATTGTCACTTATGACCTTGTTGAATTTTTCGGAATAGTAATGTAAGTGGTAAAGTAGAAAATGGTCGTTGTTTTAGCTAAATACGAATTCAGATAAACATGATTGGAATTCAACAAGTATTGTGGTGCATTTGTTGCATCTTATTTTGTATATACATAACTAGGATAATTCAATTAATAATTAATAAATTAAATATTTTTATTGGATATAAATCAAAATATGTATAAACACAAGAATACCGTAAACTCGGTTTATTGATTTTACTGATGGATCATACAAACCATAAGAGATAAAAACAAACCTACATGCAGAATTTTAAAACAACTCAACACCTAAGGTGGCCACTAAAAACCAGGATCCACTACCTCATTTATCTCCCCTTCTTCCTAATAAAACTGAACTTTTCTAGACCTATTCAAACTCCAACTAACACTACTGTTACATTTGATTTATTCAAAACTAAAATAAACACGTTTAAATTAATATTTTTACAACAATTTTAAAACTATATATGATCAATATTGTATTCGTTTACATTTTTCAAAATATAACATTAAATGATAAATGGACGGACACAAAAAAAGAGAATGTTTCCGTAAAATTATAAGTTAAGTTGGCACCGGAAGCAATGGATAAACGTAGAATTAGATTAAACACTGGCCACTTTAAGGAATCCTTGGTAGAGTAGAGATAGAGCAGAGATAAGAGCAATCTCGCCACCCAAAGAAACACAACCTAAGGGATAAGAGTATGAAGAACAATGTACTAGAAATAAATGGTGACCTTTTGCTTTCTAGATTTGGAGAACCCATAAATATAGTTAATTATGTCATTATGTAAATTAATTAAATTATTTACCTTTAATGAGTCACGGAAAGATGAAAATGTTTTTGGTTTAAATTGTTTTTAAGACCTCATATACCACAAATACTATTATGTTTATTAGTTTATAACGCGTGCAAAACACGGTTATTTTTCAATATTTTAAATTTTAAATTTTTATGACGAAATAAAATTGAAAGGTACAAGTTGGTGACAGACAGACATGACATTAAAAGGTAAGGAAGAAGAGAGAGGGGAAGATAGGGGAGACCGAAAGAGGAGAGGGTGTCTAGGGTTAATGCGAGGAAGACGAGACGAAGAGAAACCTTTCAATGTTTATATATAATGGACTATATACATATTACATACAAAATACGTACCTAAAGATTGAGTTATCGAACAAACTCATGTTTTAAACAAATAACAATGTCCTTTACAATTTTAAATTCAACTGTACTTGATGTTTGACGGGTACTTTGGCTTAATGAGCTGAATCATACTAATTAAGATGTGTCTTATTAGAGCCTAAATACAAACTCAAATCACTAGAACCTCTAGTGAACTTCTAATGTTGACGGGCCGATTATCCGCAGGCAATCGCTGGTACGCGAAGGATACCCAATCAAAGTAGTATCCTCGAAGAGGGTTTCGCTCCCAAAGGGAGTGCACTTATAGGTTTTAAGTATGAGTACAACAGTGTGTCCCGTTCTTGATAGTCTTTGTAGATGGTTACTCTGGTGTGTTATTATGGTTAAAACTATGATAGAAATTCAATAATAAAAATATATGGGGTCTTTTAATCCACTCATAATCTCGGTCGGAGTCCTTTCGTTGTAATCCATTTGTCTTAAACCATCCCATCTATTCATCCCTCAATTTTGAGACAATGGTGTCATGATCATCTAAACAAAATCTTAATACTGGTCTCCCGTATACTTATGGTAAGTATTCAGTCTCACTCCTACTTACGAGTTTTAAACTTAGAAGAGCTCACCCTTATTATGTGTGTAAGAGTAACAAAGTAATGATTCTTAGTAGGTTAGTCATGATTTTACAAAGTTTTTGAGAAAATGAGCATAAAATAAAAGGTGATCTTACTTGGTTAGTACCAAATCCTACTAAGCACACCTCTTATGATAATATAAGCACATAACTAAATCCTAATAGAACATAATCAAATGGTAATAGTAGAGCAAAGAGAAGATCATACTTGGATAGGGCTAGCTTCAACTAGCGGACCAGCTACCATACCTCCTATGATATGGTCGTCAGCTACCATACCTCCTATAATATAGCTGTTTGTACCTGAGACACTGAATCCACCTGTCCTACTTCTCAGCCCGCCAGTTTCTGTGACTATAGAGGAGCCATTTAAGGACACCATTCCAAACTGACCCTGCACTTAATATTTTTAAAATAACAAATTACAAGTCATTAAAAATATAGAGTTTGAATTATATGTATTACTTCAATTTGCATTCGGACAAACTAACAAACTTATGCACATATATAAACCTAGCTAGTATGCATGCAAACAATAATTTAGGGTTGAAAGCAGTAGAAAGGAAGATAAGATTCAAACCTCGTACGTGATTACACCACCCGAAAAACCGGCTCGGGCTGGCTGATTGTGGCAGTAGAAACAGTTCCGTTAGCAAGAAGAACATAAATTCCTCTAGGCCCGTTTTGGGCAAGGGACATGATCTTTAAAATGACATCCTGAAATATTTAATATAATTGAATAAAAAATATATACTAAAAGAACATCAAAAAAAAATTGGTATGCATACCTCCCGAGCGTACACTCCATCACATGAGCTTATTTTGTGCAGCAGTGTCTGCATAAAACTCACCTTGACAAATGAATAGGTAAAATGATTTTAGTTCCAATAATAATAACTCGAAAAAAAAACTCTCATTCCGATAAAGTCATGAGGTATTAATCTTGTTTGCTATATGTTAAAATAGTATTAACTTATACATAATGGTGAACTGGGTTAAATGTGAATGCAAAGCCTACTTACAGTTAAGTACAAAATCGCCCGAAGATAATGTGATGTACCATGAACAATCCTTGGTAAAATCGTTTGCTACAAAAAAAAAAAGTTTTACACCAGGTACTATTTGAATTTTAAGAAATCACTCAAAATGAATGGTACAGGATCGGATGGAAAGAAGAAGTAACTTTGAATCATGGACAGGAAGTAACGATTTAACGTAAATAGATATAAATGCATCTATATTCATAGTTAGCAAAATAAAATATAACCTGACTTCAAATCAAATGTGACCTTCCATGTAACCCCTCCTGGATCATCTAGTGGGTCTACAAAACCAATCATTCTGCTGCTATTTCTATTACCCAAGAAGCCAAAGGGAGGGAGGGAGGGAGAGAGAGAGGTTTAATGTTTATTCTGAATTGCGTGAATTGCGAGTAATGTATATATAGAGGTCGGCTCAGAAAACGAGGAAGTTGTTGGATACAGGCTGAGAAAACGAGAAAGTTGGGAACAGTTACTCACGGTAACCTCCTCCTGAGTTGGATACAGGTGTACACAGAAATATCTATCCTTGAAACAAGCTGTCCTTATACTTTTTTAAATACTTTATAATATCTTTTCTAAAAAAATATTATAATTCCATCCATTTACTTGAAATAACTTGATTTTAAATTCGACCATTCATACAAATTTATAATCCCATCCATTTAATTTAAATAACTTGATTCTAAATTCATCGTTGTGCTTGTACTTTTACGAGAGAGTCCTTACACATTTTCGAAGTCATAAACTCATAAACCTTTTGTAAGTATAATGGGTGACTAATTTACATTTGTGATATTACTTTGTTATTGCTGGTTTAATATATCTTAATATACGCACTTTATATTAAAATTAAAAATATAAATTAATAAAAAAACAAACAAATAAAGTAATAGAAAATAAGATGGGCCAAAAGTACTTTCTTATTAACCTAACATGTACTTTAACACCCTTAATAAATTCAATAGGCTTTTTGTTGGTTTAATCAAAACTCCTTGTCTGAATGTGTAATTGTTTATGTTGATTTGGTCTGCAACGGCTAAGAGTATTTCTAGGCATTTGAATAAGCAGGCAGTAGTTGAAGTAGTGGAGGTTTATTAGGAGTACGTTTAGCTCCTAGTTTGTAGGAGTTAGTTTTGTATTTCTTTCGTTCAGTATTTAGTTTTGTTTTAAGCATTCTAATAAAAGTAGATCAAAGCTTTTGTTTTTCCAGTTAAACGTTTATTCATACATACTATATGTATAATTATATGATCAAGTGTGAAAGAGTCTTGTGAGATTGTTATCATTCTGGTATCAGAGACTATAAAGTACATATACGGTGTTTGACAAAGTACATGTCCAGGGAGGACACAATGGCAGCAAACAAAACAGAGATAAGCAAAACAAAAGAAGGGGTTGGTCTCAGTTATCCGATGTTGACACGAGGCAACTATACTACGTGGGCAATAAAAATGAAGGTGTTCACGCAGGCTCACGGGGTGTGGGAGGCCATCGAAACTATAGCTTCAACGTCCAAAGTGGAGGACAGAACAAACAAGATTGCACTCGCAGCCATTTACCAAGGCATACTCGAAGATATACTCTTATCTATCTCAGAAAAGGTAACCGCGAAGGAGGCATGGACAGCTATAAAAACAATGTGTCTTGGAGCTGAAAGGGTAAAGAAAGCCAAGATACAGACTCTGAAGGCCGAGTTCGAATCACTGAGAATGAAAGACAACGAGAAACTTGATGATTTTTGCATCAAGTTAAATGGCTTAGTGGCAAACATACGGGTTCTGGGTGAGACTGTTGATGAAGGATACGTAGTAAAGAAACTTCTCAGAGCAGTGCCTACGAAATTCCTGCAAATCGCATCCACTATCGAACAGTTTGGAGACTTGGAAAATATGTTCATCGAGGAAGCTGTTGGGTCTTTGGAAGCCCATGAGGAACGTCTGAAAGGTCAGAGTGAACCTGGAGGAGGACAGCAACTATTACTCACTGAGGAGGAATGGTTGAAAAGAGAGAAAGAGGAAGGACAGCTGCTGTTCACCAAGGAAGAATGGCAGAGGAGATCAAACTCGAGAAACAAAGGAGGTCCTGGTGACTACAGGGCTAAGGAAAACAACCGAGGTGGTCGAGACAAGAGTAAAGTTCGATGCTTTAATTGTTTGGCCTATGGACACTATGCAGCAAAGTGTAGAAAGCTTAAGAAAGAAAAGGAGCTACGGTTGGAGGCTAATATGATACAAACTCAGGATGATGAGCCTGCTCTACTAATGGTACAAGGTCGAGAAGATAAGGTTTTGTTAAATGAGGAAAACGTGAATCCAAGGCTGAAACCGGGGGTCGCCAACAAGAACGAAGTCTCAAATGTGTGGTACTTGGATAATGGGGCGAGTAATCATATGACGGGGGAGAGATCGAAGTTCAAAGCCTTGGATGAGACAGTAACGGGACAGGTACGTTTCGGTGACGGATCAAATGTAGAGATCAAAGGCAAAGGATCAATCTCTTTCAAATGCAAAAACGGGGAAGAAAAATTATTCCAAGAGGTATACTATATTCCTAGTTTATGTAACAATATACTAAGTCTTGGTCAATTATCTGAAGAAGGGAATCGAGTCATTATGCATGGTGAATTTCTTTGGGTCTACGACAAAAATGAAATTTTACTTATGAAAGTGAGGAGATCACGAAATAGATTGTATAAGATTCTTGTTGACACAGTTAGTGAAGATTGTTTTAAGGGTTGTCTACTGTCAAAAACGGATGAGGAGGCATGGATGTGGCATTCACGCCTTGGTCATGTAAATTTCCAAGCTTTACATTTAATGACTAGAAACAACATGGTCGAAGGAATGCCAAAGTTAATACAACCAAAAGAAATATGTTCAGGATGTATGATGTCAAAGCAAGTCAGGAAAAGCTTTCCCATACAGTCTAGTTTCCGAGCAGCAGAAGCATTAGAACTAATCCATGGAGATTTGTGTGGATCTCTAACATCTGAAACACCTGCTGGAAACAAGTATTTTTTGTTGCTAGTGGATGACTTTAGTAGGGCCATGTGGGTGTACCTGTTGAAGACGAAAGACGAAGCATTTGCTGCATTCAAAAGGTTTAAAAATCAGGTTGAAAAGGGATTGAATGCGAAGATAAAAGCACTGCGTACAGACAGGGAAGGAGAGTTCTATTCTCAAAAATTTAATTCCTACTGCGAAGAGGCTGGTATATATCGTCAGTTTACAGCCCCATACACGCCCCAACAGAATGGCGTGGTAGAGAGACGTAACCGGACGATCGTGGCCATGACTAGGAGTTTTCTAAAGACTATGAACTTGCCATCATATCTGTGGGGTGAGGCAGTACGGCATTCAGTCCACGTCTTGAATCGTTTACCCACACGTGCCTTATCAGAAAAAACACCTTATGAAGCCTGGACTGGGAAGAAACCGAATTTGGAATTTATTAAAGTGTTTGGATGTGTCTCGTACATGAAGATACCAAATGTTCAAACCACGAAGCTGGATGATCGCAGCAGAAAGGTCGTAAATCTTGGGAAAGAACCTGGCACAAAGGCTTACAGACACTACAAGAAAAACTGAAACAGACAACACTTATCAGACAACGGTCGGCAGTAAAAGCATTGTTTGAAATTTTCACACAACGGTTTTTTTTTTTGCAAAATCTGTCTGTTGTCTGAAAGAACTTCCACAACGGTTTCTAAAACCATTGTCTATTAGAAGGAGTAAAGCAGAGGCTTTACACAACGGAATTATAAAACTGTTGTCTGAAGAAAGGTCAGACAAGTGTTTCATAAACCGTTGTTAAAAACAGACAAGTGTTTTTTTTTTTGTTACTTAAATGGATGTCACACAACAGTTTGAATAAACACTTGTCTGATTCTAACAACGGTTTACAAAACCATTGTCTGAAGTCTTCAGACAATGGTTTTGTAAACCGTTGTTAGAATCAGACAAGTGTTTTACTTGTATGTGGACTATACTTAATTCACACAACAGTTTCTGCATACCGTTGTCCAATTGAAATCTTAGGGGGGTACAATTATTTTGGAGGAGTTAATGAGGGGGGACAAAGATTCGGACAATTATTATAAAAAATTTAATAAAAAAAACACACAACGGTTTTACAACTTAAAAACAGTTGTGTGACTTTTTTTTTTTTTTTGAATTTCTCGTTCGTGACAAACTTTAATTGTGAACTTTGTTTGAATAATAAAGTTTATGTTTAATTGACACACTTAATTATAGGATAATATTCTTAATTAAGCCGGATATCATAGTTTGTAGTTCTCTTATCATATTAAGAGACTTTCGTATTATCCTCGTTATTATACTTAACAACATATAAACTGTACATATTTTTCTTTGTCGGACCAAGGACACCACACAATTTACTAAACATACAAGTCGGGAATGGCGTACAGTCTCGCTTATACATGACTTACATAATTTCGTGTGTAAACTAACATAACCCCTAAACCACAAAACCCTAAGCACAATCTATTATTATAAGTATTATTTTATAAAATTTTCAATCAATAACATGTTCGGTATCTTCAAAGAAGTGTAAAAAATAAGTTAGGCAAAGGTATTAACAAAATTTTTATAAAAAAAACACACAACGGTTTTTTTAAGAATAAACCTTTGTTGTACTTTACTTTCCACGACGGTTTTTTTGTAGAAACCGTTGTGTGATTACCACAACGGTTTTTTATTTATAAACTGTTGTCTGAATGATTTTACTACAACGGTTTTACAACTTAAAAACAGTTGTGTGACTTTTTTTTTTTTTTTTGAATTTCTCGTTCGTGACAAACTTTAATTGTGAACTTTGTTTGAATAATAAAGTTTATGTTTAATTGACACACCTAATTATAGGATAATATTCTTAATTAAGCCGGATATCATAGTTTGTAGTTCTCTTATCATATTAAGACTTTCGTATTATCCTCGTTATTATACTTAACAACATATAAAATGTACATATTTTTCTTTGTCGGACCAAGGACACCACACAATTTACTAAACATACAAGTCGGGAATGGCGTACAGTCTCGCTTATACATGACTTACATAATTTCGTGTGTAAACTAACATAACCCCTAAGTGGTAACCCCTAAACCACAAAACCCTAAGCACAATCTATTATTATAAGTATTATTTTATAAAATTTTCAATCAATAACATGTTCGGTATCTTCAAAGAAGTGTAAAAAATAAGTTAGGCAAAGGTATTAACAAAATTTTTATAAAAAAAACACACAACGGTTTTTTTAAGAATAAACCTTTGTTGTACTTTACTTTCCACGACGGTTTTTTTGTAGAAACCGTTGTGTGATTACCACAACGGTTTTTTATTTATAAACTGTTGTCTGAATGATTTTACTACAACGGTTTTACAACTTAAAAACAGTTGTGTGACTTTTTTTTTTTTTTTGAATTTCTCGTTCGTGACAAACTTTAATTGTGAACTTTGTTTGAATAATAAAGTTTATGTTTAATTGACACACCTAATTATAGGATAATATTCTTAATTAAGCCGGATATCATAGTTTGTAGTTCTCTTATCATATTAAGACTTTCGTATTATCCTCGTTATTATACTTAACAACATATAAAATGTACATATTTTTCTTTGTCGGACCAAGGACACCACACAATTTACTAAACATACAAGTCGGGAATGGCGTACAGTCTCGCTTATACATGACTTACATAATTTCGTGTGTAAACTAACATAACCCCTAAGTGGTAACCCCTAAACCACAAAACCCTAAGCACAATCTATTATTATAAGTATTATTTTATAAAATTTTCAATCAATAACATGTTCGGTATCTTCAAAGAAGTGTAAAAAATAAGTTAGGCAAAGGTATTAACAAAATTTTTATAAAAAAAACACACAACGGTTTTTTTAAGAATAAACCTTTGTTGTACTTTACTTTCCACGACGGTTTTTTTGTAGAAACCGTTGTGTGATTACCACAACGGTTTTTTATTTATAAACTGTTGTCTGAATGATTTTACTACAACGGTTTTACAACTTAAAAACAGTTGTGTGACTTTTTTTTTTTTTTTGAATTTCTCGTTCGTGACAAACTTTAATTGTGAACTTTGTTTGAATAATAAAGTTTATGTTTAATTGACACACCTAATTATAGGATAATATTCTTAATTAAGCCGGATATCATAGTTTGTAGTTCTCTTATCATATTAAGACTTTCGTATTATCCTCGTTATTATACTTAACAACATATAAAATGTACATATTTTTCTTTGTCGGACCAAGGACACCACACAATTTACTAAACATACAAGTCGGGAATGGCGTACAGTCTCGCTTATACATGACTTACATAATTTCGTGTGTAAACTAACATAACCCCTAAGTGGTAACCCCTAAACCACAAAACCCTAAGCACAATCTATTATTATAAGTATTATTTTATAAAATTTTCAATCAATAACATGTTCGGTATCTTCAAAGAAGTGTAAAAAATAAGTTAGGCAAAGGTATTAACAAAATTTTTATAAAAAAAACACACAACGGTTTTTTTAAGAATAAACCTTTGTTGTACTTTACTTTCCACGACGGTTTTTTTGTAGAAACCGTTGTGTGATTACCACAACGGTTTTTTATTTATAAACTGTTGTCTGAATGATTTTACTACAACGGTTTTACAACTTAAAAACAGTTGTGTGACTTTTTTTTTTTTTTTTGAATTTCTCGTTCGTGACAAACTTTAATTGTGAACTTTGTTTGAATAATAAAGTTTATGTTTAATTGACACACCTAATTATAGGATAATATTCTTAATTAAGCCGGATATCATAGTTTGTAGTTCTCTTATCATATTAAGACTTTCGTATTATCCTCGTTATTATACTTAACAACATATAAAATGTACATATTTTTCTTTGTCGGAACAAGGACACCACACAATTTACTAAACATACAAGTCGGGAATGGCGTACAGTCTCGCTTATACATGACTTACATAATTTCGTGTGTAAACTAACATAACCCCTAAGTGGTAACCCCTAAACCACAAAACCCTAAGCACAATCTATTATTATAAGTATTATTTTATAAAATTTTCAATCAATAACATGTTCGGTATCTTCAAAGAAGTGTAAAAAATAAGTTAGGCAAAGGTATTAACAAAATTTTTATAAAAAAAACACACAACGGTTTTTTTAAGAATAAACCTTTGTTGTACTTTACTTTCCACGACGGTTTTTTTTGTAGAAACCGTTGTGTGATTACCACAACGGTTTTTTATTTATAAACTGTTGTCTGAATGATTTTACTACAACGGTTTTACAACTTAAAAACAGTTGTGTGACTTCTTTTTTTTTTTTTTTGAATTTCTCGTTCGTGACAAACTTTAATTGTGAACTTTGTTTGAATAATAAAGTTTATGTTTAATTGACACACCTAATTATAGGATAATATTCTTAATTAAGCCGGATATCATAGTTTGTAGTTCTCTTATCATATTAAGACTTTCGTATTATCCTCGTTATTATACTTAACAACATATAAAATGTACATATTTTTCTTTGTCGGACCAAGGACACCACACAATTTACTAAACATACAAGTCGGGAATGGCGTACAGTCTCGCTTATACATGACTTACATAATTTCGTATGTAAACTAACATAACCCCTAAGTCGTAACCCCTAAATCGTAACCCCTAAACCACAAAACCCTAAGCACAATCTATTATTATAAGTATTATTTTATAAAATTTTCAATCAATAACATGTTCGGTATCTTCAAAGAAGTGTAAAAAATAAGTTAGGCAAAGGTATTAACAAAAGTTTTATAAAAAAAACACACAACGGTTTTTTTAAGAATAAACCTTTGTTGTACTTTACTTTCCACGACGGTTTTTTGTGTAGAAACCGTTGTGTGATTACCACAACGGTTTTTTATTTATAAACTGTTGTCTGAATGATTTTACTACAACGGTTTTACAACTTAAAAACAATTGTGTGACTTTTTTTTTTTTTTGAATTTCTCGTTCGTGACAAACTTTAATTGTGAACTTTGTTTGAATAATAAAGTTTATGTTTAATTGACACACTTAATTATAGGATAATATTCTTAATTAAGCCGGATATCATAGTTTGTAGTTCTCTTATCATATTAAGACTTTCGTATTATCCTCGTTATTATACTTAACAACATATAAAATGTACATATTTTTCTTTGTCGGACCAAGGACACCACACAATTTAGTAAACATACAAGTCGGGAATGGCGTACAGTCTCGCTTATACATGACTTACATAATTTCGTGTGTAAACTAACATAATCCCTAAGTCGTAACCCCTAAATCGTAACCCCTAAACCACAAAACCCTAAGCACAATCTATTATTATAAGTATTATTTTATAAAATTTTCAATCAATAACATGTTCGGTATCTTCAAAGAAGTGTAAAAAATAAGTTAGGCAAAGGTATTAACAAAATTTTTATAAAAAAAACACACAACGGTTTTTTTAAGAATAAACCTTTGTTGTACTTTACTTTCCACGACGGTTTTTTTGTAGAAACCGTTGTGTGATTACCACAACGGTTTTTTATTTATAAACTGTTGTCTGAATGATTTTACTACAACGGTTTTACAACTTAAAAAGAGTTGTCTGACTTTTTTTTTTTTTTTGAATTTCTCGTTCGTGACAAACTTTAATTGTGAACTTTGTTTGAATAATAAAGTTTATGTTTAATTGACACACTTAATTATAGGATAATATTCTTAATTAAGCCGGATATCATAGTTTGTAGTTCTCTTATCATATTAAGACTTTCGTATTATCCTCGTTATTATACTTAACAACATATAAAATGTACATATTTTTCTTTGTCGGACCAAGGACACCACACAATTTACTAAACATACAAGTCGGGAATGGCGTACAGTCTCGCTTATACATGACTTACATAATTTCGTGTGTAAACTAACATAACCCCTAAGTCGTAACGCCTAAATCGTAACCCCTAAACCACAAAACCCTAAGCACAATCTATTATTATAAGTATTATTTTATAAAATTTTCAATCAATAACATGTTCGGTATCTTCAAAAAAGTGTAAAAAATAAGTTAGGCAAAGGTATTAACAAAGCGTTGCATTACACTAAATTATTTTTAAAAATACGAAAATTAGATATGTTATCAAAATATATACAATGACATTTAATTTTTATCTAGTTTTTACTTTAAAATTTGATAAATAATATTTTATAAATTACAGTTATTTTTACATATATTTTACATAAGTGTCGATCTTTTTATAAATTTAGAATTCAAATCAAAACAATAATTTTCTAAAAAAAACAAGCTACTAAAAAAATACATCAAGACCATAGTATAGCATACACACACGTACACAACACATAGGCTTGCAAGGATCCATAACTGAAAATTTTGGGCGGATAATTTCCCCCCTTAGCGAAATAATTCACACAAAAACTGAATTTTTCAACTTTTCCTCCAAAACAAACTCGGCTTTCCCTCTACTGAGTACTCTCTCTCTCTCTCTCTCTCTCCCCCCCCCCTCTGATTTACGATCTATAAACCTCTGATTGTCAGTTGAATACAATATCGATTTACAAACTCGTTCGATTTATAAATCATTTTTATTTCTCAATTGGTTATTGTATGAAACTCATTTCTACTTTTTCTTGAAATTGCAGGTAATTAGGGCTTTCATTTCAAGATTTTATTTAGGTAATTTTCAACTTATTTGGGTTTATATGTCGGGTTTTGCGTTGTATGATTGAACTTGATTTAGGGTTTTGTATTGGGGTAAATTTGGGTAAATCGGGGTTTTCTGTTTGGGTAAATTTGTGTTGATATTGTGCTGGTTTTTTGGAAGAATTATTTATATTGTCTTCTTAGTTGATTGATCTTGTTTTTGCTGATGGGTCTGGCTCTGGTGGGCCTTGTTTGAGTTTTGCTAATGGTGTTTGGGTTGATGAATCTTTGTCTCTTAGTGAATCTATGTATTATTAACATTTGTTTGGTTAAAGTTGAAAAGTGCGGTTTAGGTTTTCTAGGATTAACTGAACTTATGTGTATCTATGCACACATTGATATCTCATAACATTATTACTGACATCTCCTGTCCAAGACCATCACTAACCTTCTGTTTAAAAGAATTGTATCTAGTCTAACCTAGTTACAGACTTGGATGATATAGATCTCAATAGGTTATTCTGCAAATAAACGCCATATGAGTATTCTTTTCCAAAAATATAATAACAATGCTCTAAGAAAAGAAGATTTACATGTATAATTGGAGATACTTTTGCCTTGTCATAATCTGTAAATTATGTATATCTGTAATGCATGTTTCCACACCAATGTTATGGTGTTGTGTTGTTGACTTGTCATTGTTGGTCAGTGAAGTCATTTAAAATCAAGTTTAAAAATTGCAGGGGATTACCAAAGAACTCTCTTTGTTACAAAACCTCATAGATCGTGCCAATGAAAAGGGATGGAGAAGAGAATATCCTTTCTAAACATATAAATGCATGTTATCTGGAACTATTGAATGGTTGCTTAACCATAATCTCAGTATTTAAATCACCTGATACAAGGGACAAAAAATTACTTTTCTCGGAGAATTTGTTATTCAGGCCTATATTGGGGTGTTCCTACAAAGTTTATGACAGGCTTGTTCTTGTTACCGGAACACAGTCCAGACTTGCCTGACACAATTTACTAGAAAGTTCTAGTATAACATTATTTATGATTTGTGGATACAGGCGTTTGCTACATCGATTTACTTCTCTTTCTCTTGCTTTTTCTGTCATCTCGTTTCTGTTACCTATACGTGAAAAAACATAGTAAACCTGTCATTGAACATCACTTAATCCTTAACTTTACCCTGGTTTACGCTATATGAGTACCTGGAAAGGAAAGAGTTGCTAAAGAAACCTGATGAACAGGAAAGGTTATTGCTTGAGGTTCCTAATGTAATTGCAGAAGAGCTAGAGCCAGAAGCTATTGTGCAGGAGCCTGCAGAAGATGAGAACGATGTTTGTGGTTTACCACAATTAGATATTGTGGGGAACCGAGCAGATAAACCTTTTGATGTGGAAGCAGATATAAGTTTGTCAAATGATGACTGCACAGATACTGCAGGTTTGCACTTGCATGACATCAAACTCTTTGGACAGAATCATATAGTATGCATATGGAAATAGATCAACTTTCTTTCCTATAATTTTGTCAGATATCTCACCCCTCTCTTTCCATGACATACAAAGACTTTTTTGATTACATTATTAAATCTTGTTGCTCAACTTTTCCAAATATAATTGCAGAACAGGTAGAGTCGCAAGCTATTGTGCGGAAGCGTGCAGGTTTACGACAATTAGATATTGTGGGGAATCGAGCATATATACCTTTTAATATCGAAGCAGATAAAAGTTTGTCAAATGATGACTTCTGTAGTACAGATGCTGCAGGTTTGCACTTGCCTGACCTTAACTCTTTGGACAGAATCATACAGAATGCATAAGGAAACAGATTAAATTTCTTTCCTATAAGTTCATCAGATACCTCGCCTCCCCCTCCTCCCTGACATACCAACACACATTTTTGATTACATAATTAAATCTTGATGCTCAACTTTTCCAAATATATAATTGCAGAACAGGTAGAGTCAGAAGCTTTTGTGCGGAAGCCTGCAGAAGATGAAAAGAGTAGCATGTGTTGTCCACCAGAGTCAACTTTTGCTGGAACTTGGGCAGAGATACCTTGTGATGCTATTTTGCTGGAATCTGCACAAAATGAAAGGAACAATATTTGTTGTTCGACACAGATAACTATTTCAAGGACTTCAGCAGATCTACCTTCTGATGCCGTAGCAAATAACTGTCTGCCAAACAATAACTTCTGTAATACCAGTGCTGCAGGTGCGTACTTTCATGACCTCAACTCTATGCACAGAGCAGTGCAGATTTGCACTTGCATGAACTTAACTCTTTGGACAGAATCATACAGAACGTGCATAAGGAAACAGATTAAATTTCTTTCCTACAAGTTCATCAGATACCTCTGGTGGGCCACCGAGAACAGGACAGGTCTCCCAAACTATCCAAGACGAAGAAGAGGCTAACTGATATGCTATGGACATGTAATGGCGTAACTATTTAACTTAAGTGAAGGTTTCAGTCTCTACTTTTGGGGTATGTGCATCCGAAAATCTGATGTTGTTGAACATATTTAACTTAATTAGTTCGTGAATTTTACTTGGTTGGATGTGTTGGTTGTAATGGTTTATTGAACACGATGGAATGGAATGGCTGTTTGTTTTGGTTTTAGTTTGGCTTCTTTATATTGTCAGTTTGGTTTCTTTATATTGCCAGTTTGGTTTTTTAATTTTGTTATATAAAACCATTGTCTCTTGTTATTTTAGGTAATTGGACTATAATGAAAACTGTTGTCAAGCATTGTACTAGGCAATGTGTTGAATTTTCTATGAAACCATTGTCTATTAAGCTAGGTAACAACTTCTTGTTAAAAAAAACCGTTGTCCAAATACATTACTTCAATACAAGCATATGAAACCATTGTGGTAAAGACATGAGACAACAGATACTTAATTTCAAACCACTGTCCATAGAGATTTTTTACAAGCAATATACTAATAAAAACCGTTGTTGTTTTAAAAATAATTCAACGTATTTTATGCTAAACCATTGTCATAAACACTTCAGACAACAGTTTTTTGTCCAATACCGTTGTCTATCAAAATCAGAAACAAGTGTTTTAGAAACAAAAACTGTTGTGGTTCTGCTAATGTTCAAGTGTTTTAAACCATTGCCTAACAGCTTTCAGACAACAGGTATTTAAAGAAAACAATTGTGCAAGTCAATTAAGACAATGGGGTTGTTCTACTAAAACCGTCGTAAATATTTAGATCACACAACACTCTTTTGGAAAATAAAGCCTTGTCTGAAAATTAAAATAACAACATTTTCTAGTTAATAAACAATTGTTGATTTATTTGTCAGACAATGGTTTCTACAACAACCGTTGTTGTTCACGCGTTTCAGACAACGTTTTCTAAGACCAAAACCGTTGTCTGTAGGGAATCAGACAACGGACGCGTCCGTTGTCTGAGCTGCGTAACAGACGGCATCTCAATAGACAACGGTTTTGTAGGGCATCAGACAACGGGCAAAAAGCCTTGTCTGATTCAATTATTCTTGTAGTGAGAGTCTACGATACAGTGACAGAGAAAGTGTATGTGAGCCGAGATGTGGTTTTTGACGAGAAGAAAATGTGGAACTGGGAGGTGACACTTGAACAGAAAGATGAAGGAAACAGTCAAGCAAATCAACTAACAGTGTTTGGTTATGAACGAAGTGACTCAAACGTGGAGGATACCGAAATAGAGGAGAGCCTGGAAGTTAATGGAGACACAGACTTACAAAGTGAGGACAGTCATGAAGGGGTTCAAACTCCAACATCGAATCAAAGTTCAAATACAGTGAGCACAGGTCAAGACAGTGACAACAGCGAGCCAGCAAAATTCAGGTGTCTGAGTGAAATCTATGGTGAAACAAGGGAAGTCGAGGTGCCAGAAGAACTAATGCTCATGGGGGTGGACGAGCCAATGAACTATGCTCAAGCTGCAAAGAAAGGGGAATGGAGAAGGGCCATGGAACATGAATTGGAAGCAATAGAAAGAAACAAGACATGGAGCCTGACTCAATTGCCACCGGGGAAAAAGGCGATTGACTTAAAATGGGTGTTCAAATTAAAGAAGGATACCAAAGGAGAAATAGTAAAGCACAAAGCTAGGTTAGTGGCGAAGGGCTACGTCCAGTAATATGGAGTGGACTATGAAGAAATTTTTGCTCCGGTAACTCGGTTGGAAACAGTCCGTTTACTCCTAGCCTTGTCAGCGAAGAATGGATGGATTGTGCATCATTTGGACGTTAAGTCGGCATTCCTAAATGGGGATCTAAAGGAGGAGGTATACGTATCACAACCAGAGGGTTTCGAAAAATTTGGTAAGGAACATTTTGTCTATAAATTGCATAAAGCTTTGTATGGCTTACGCCAGGCTCCCAGAGCGTGGTATTCGAAGTTGAGAAAGTGCTTGGAGAGTATGGGTTTAGTTCGATGTCCCTACGAACATGCAGTGTATACTAAAAGGGTGGCAGGTGAAGTCCTAATAGTGGCAGTGTATGTCGACGATCTCTTGGTGACCGGGACAAATTGGGCCGTCATACAGAAGTTCAAGACACAGATGATGGAGCATTTCGAGATGAGTGACTTGGGATATCTTTCCTACTACCTTGGTTTGGAAGTGAGTCAGCAGAATGTTTATGTGGAATTAACGCAAGAAGCCTACGCAAAGAAGATCCTTGAAAAAGTGGGAATGGGAGACTGCAACCCAACAAAGTTCCCAATGGAACCTAAGGTCCTTATCACCAAAGATGAAGGAGGTGAGACTGTAAATCCAACTGATTATAAAAGCTTAGTGGGAGGTCTTCGCTACCTTGTTCACACACGTCCGGACATCTCATATGCAGTAGGGATCATCAGTCGCTACATGGAGAAACCAACGGTAATGCACATGAATGCAGCTAAGAAGATAATGAGATACGTTAAAGGTACTTTGAATTATGGTTTGATATATTCGAAAAATAGTGCTAACAGTGCTATAACGGGGTTCTCAGACAGTGATTTGGGTGGAAACATTGAGGACAGGAAAAGTACCAGTGGAATTGTTTTCTATTTGAATGAGAGTGTTATACCATGGGTTTCAAAAAAACAGAAGTGTGTGGCCCTATCGTCTTGCGAGGCTGAGTTCATGGCAGCCACCGCAGCAGCATGCCAAGGAATTTGGCTGAGAAACTTATTGGGTGAAGTCACAGGTAGTCGAATTGGTCCAGTGGTGTTGTATGTCGATAATAAATCGGCCATAGATCTAGCAAAGAATTCTATTTTTCATGGAAGGTCCAAACACATTGATATCCGTTATCACTTCATAAGGGAATGCGTGGAACATGGTGAAATCATCTTGAGACATGTCAATACAGAAGAACAGCGTGCAGATGTGCTAACTAAGGCTATGTCTATTGTGAAGTTTGAACGGATGCGTAACTTACTTGGTGTGAAGAATCTAAATAAAGGAGTTTAGATTAAGGGGGTGTTTGTTGGTTTAATCAAAACTCCTTGTCTGAATGTGTAGTTGTTTATGTTGATTTGGTCTGCAACGGCTAAGAGTATTTCTAGGCATTTGAATAAGCAGGCACTAGTTGAAGTAGTGGAGGTTTATTAGGAGTACGTTTAGCTCCTAGTTTGTAGTAGTTAGTTTTGCATTTCTTTCGTTCAGTATTTAGTCTTGTTTTAAGCATTCTAATAAAAGTAATAAAAGTAGATCAAAGCTTTTGTTTTTCCAGTTAAACGTTTATTCATACATACTATATGTATAATTATATGATCAAGTGTGAAAGAGTCCTGTGAGATTGTTATCATTTTTATGCTCATTTTACCAAACAGCCCATTATGTGCCCATTTGACTTAGTTTAAAAAATCGATAAGAGTGCTTTTTTTTTTTTTGAAAATAAGTTATTTTTTTCTAAAAAATCAGGAGATTATACATCAACTCTACTGTTACTTCTATCTCAAAAGATTGTATCGGTCCTATATAGCATGTCCAATTTTAGTTAGTAATAGAAATTGAAGGTTAAGTCAATCTAAACATTATCTAGTGGCAATCTGAATGAGCAAGTGAGTGACAGGGTTCTTCATGGCAAACTAATTGCAGTGCCCGGATTTGTGTTTCCTATATATATTTCCCTATTGTGAAAGAGATTTTGTTGGTCGGTCTAAGGGGGTTGCTTTTGCTCAATCTCAAGGTGATCGAAGAGAGTACAGACCTTGTGAAGCTATTTTCGTGAACTTTTTTGAAGTCTAAACTTTAACATCAAACAAGGTCAGTTTCGCCCAAACCTAGCACAACTTGAGGAAAATGATCATTTCTTACAACTGCATTTTCAAGAGAAATGTTCCATCCAGCAATATAATGAGCTATTTTTTAGGTCTTCTCACTCTTTATAAGGGAAAAACCACTTTATATTTTCAAAATTGTCACTTATGACCTTGTTGAATTTTTCGGAATAGTAATGTAAGTTGTAAAGTAGAAAATGGTCGTTGTTTTAGCTAAATACGAATTCAGATAAACATGATTGCAATTCAACAAGTATTGTGGTGCATTTGTTGCATGTTATTTTGTATATACATAACTCGGATAATTCAATTAATAATTAATAAATTAAATATTTTTATTGGATATAAATCAAAATATGTATAAACACAAGAATACCGTAAACTCGGTGTATTGATTTTACTCATGGATCATACAAACCGTAAGAGATAAAAACTAAGGTACATACATGCAGAATTTTAAAACAACTCAACACCTAAGGTGGCCACTAAAAACCAGGATCCACTACCTGATTTATCTCCCCTTCTTCCTAATAAAACTGAACTTTTCTAGACCAATTCAAACTCCAACTAACACTATTGTTACATTTGATTTATTCAAAACTAAAATAAACACGTTTAAACTAATATTTTTACAACAATTTCAAAACTATATATGATCAATATTGTATTCGTTTACATTTTTCAAAATATAACATTAAATGATAAATGGACGGACACAAAAAAAGAGAATGTTTCCGTAAAATTATAAGTTAAGTTGACACCGGAAGCAATGGATAAACGTAGAATTAGCTTAAACACTCGCCACTTTAAGGAATCCTTGGTAGAGTAGAGATAGAGCAGAGATAAGAGCAATCTCGCGACCCAAAGAAACACAACCTAAGGGATAAGAGTATGAAGAACAATGTACTAGAAATAAATGGTGACCTTTTGCTTTGTAGATTTGGAGAACCCATAAATATAGTTAATATCATTCTTAAGCATTCACTAATACATTGAACTAGTCCAGGAAATGATAAGAACAAAAGAAGAATCGTTAATGCAAATATTCATCCCAAAAATGTGCGATTCTGGACAGTTTGACGGCTTCTGACTAAAAATGGGATTATTAACTTCATGTAGAAAATATTTTTTTACGAGCCGTAAATTTATCTGAAAACTAGACTTCGATACCTTTCCAATGGTATATCACACTGCACCTAGAACCTTTGAGATCAAATCAGTTTATTCTACCAAGTTGGCTCAAAAACAGCCTCAGAATTCTGATTTCCTATGTCATTATGTAAATTAATTAAATTATTTACCTTTAATGAGTCATGGAAAGATGAAAATGTTTTTGGTTTAAATTTTTTTTAAGACGTCATATACCACAAATACTATTATGTTTATTAGTTTATAACGCGTGCAAAACACGGTTATTTTTCAATATTTTAAATTTTAAATTTTTATGACGAAATAAAATTGAAAGGTACAAGTTGGTGAGAGACACAAATGACATTAAAAGGTAAGGAAGAAGAGAGAGGAGAAGATAGGGGAGACGGAAAGAGGAGAGGGTGTCTAGGGTTAATGGGAGGAAGACGAGAAGAAGAGAAACCTTTCAATGTTTATATATAATGGACTATATACATATTACATACAAAATACGTACGTAAAGATTGAGTTATCGAACAAACTCATGTTTTAAACAAATAACAATGTCCTTTACAATTTTAAATTCAACTGTACTTGATGTTCGACGGGTACTTTGGCTTAATGAGCTGAATCATACTAATTAAGATGTGTCTTATTAGAGCCTAATACAAACTCATATCACTAGAACCTCTAGTGAACTTCTATGTTGACAGGCCGATTATCCGCAGGCAATCACTCGTACGCGAAGGATACACAATCAAAGTAGTATCCTCGAAGAGGGTTTCTGTAACACCCTCACCCTGACCCAAAATTTTAGTGAGTTAATTATATTATAGATATATTGGTATTTAGTTACAATCGGGTGTTATCGGAGGATACATTTTTATTTACGGAGAGTTGTTAACTAAATGTTATGTAATAATCGAGAAAGGTAGATTTGAGTGTTGCTTTGAAATTATTAAATTCAAAGTGTAAAATGGGATATATATAAATTAGTTAGAAGTATGGATTAGAGTGGGTTTGATAATTCTAGTGTTAGGCTGTTAAGAAAGAAAAAATGGGTAGAATAACCAAGTAAGTTTGGTATGTGCAATATGCAAGTTACGGAAGTACCATCTAAATAAGTGTAAGTGAATAAAGGCACAAGTGGGCCACTTGGGCCAGTCTTGATGGGCTTTAAGTGTGATATTCATGGATAAGAAAGTGGACCATAAATGTTGTGAGCTTGAGTAAGTACCAAGTGGAGGTACTCATAAAAAATTATTGAGAGAATATGAAAACAAATACTTGTGAAAAATAGTGGCCAGAAGTTCAAGAATTAATTTTTGGCAGTAGCAAGTTTGGGTTAATAAACTACAATTAATAAGATAAGATAATAAATAATTTTGATGGAAGTTCAGGTGATTTATTATCATGTAACGGGCTTGGCATTTTATTGGGCTTGATACCTTTTAGTGTGGGCTTTTGAAAATTAAGAAAATAAATAGCAATGCTTGTGAGCTTTTAGATTTACAAGGAAATATGGTTGGTGATGGGTTTAATCTTAATGGGCTTTATTGTTTTGTACTACATAATTCTTGGAAAAGGAAAGAATGAAATGAAATGGTAGCCGAATGTGGTTTTTGTGTTGTGATTATTGAGAAAATTTACTTGAGCTATTAATGAAGGGTAATTAATGATATTTAATTTGTGTAGAGGTCAAATAAACTTAACGTGACTTAAGAATTAATATGGGTTGATGGACAAAAAGAAAAATTTGGAATGGGCTAGACAAGTCTAAATAGAACAAACAGTGGATCTAATGTGCTATTGGGCCAATTAAATTATATATGCATGGGAATGGGTCTAAGAATTTTGTGAATTTTTCTTAAGCCATGATGGATGAGTTGGTTTATGTAAATTTAATACTTTTGAGAAAATATTATGACAAATTAGATGCCAAAGATGTGGGTAGGATTAGTTAATTAAATATACTTAGTTGACTAATTTTTGATGCTAGATTATAATTATAATGGGGAATTCTATGTATGGAATGTTTAAGGAAGTTTGTTTTGAACAAATATTATACTCACATGTAGCAAAGAAAAGAATATGAGGAAGAAGCCCTGAGTTATTATGGTGATTAATTTAGTAACAATTTGGGATGACATGATAATTTATTCATTTCATTAAATACATTTATGACCAAGAAATGGACAAATGAGGACACCATCGTGTCATTTATTATTAGAGAAAAAAAAATTCGTGGACTAGTAAGTCTAATTGGGCTTGCAAATCCAATTATTGTAAGAATAGGCAGCCCAGTATGTGAAGTAGTGGGTTATAGCTTTTTAGGTACTTAAAATAATGAATCCAATAAATAATATGAAAATGTGCATTTTTGCACTGCCTTGACTTTCGTATGCACGAAGTAAGAGAATTTTTAAGTAGTATATTAAGTATGATTGAAGTCGGTGGGATGAGACTATAAATATAAGTCTCTGGGACATTCTTCTTATTCACTTTTCATACACTTGAGAAAAGAAAGAGCCGACCAGAGAGAGCAGAAACCTCGCCTCGCTAGTTGATACAAAATTGATAACATTGCGCCCTGAGCAAGATTAAGGAGTAGAAGCGATATGAGGTAAGTATATACTGTACTGTTTTACTGTTGAAATGTGATATCAATGATTTTATTGCTGATATTTGATGAAAACTGAGTATTCTTACATTGATACTGTGAACTGTGATGCTTCCTTATTGGAAGTAAAGCTAAACCAATTGTTTAGCTGGCCGGGATCCCCACTAGTAGAACTTGTGAATCTATCGTGTTTGAATACTCATTTTAAATCTCGTGAGAACTATTTTGTGTTGATGAATTCTTGATGATTTTTACAAATATGATGAACTTTTGTGAAAACTTTTTATTGGATAAACCTCGGATGAACTGTACAATATATGTTTACTTTTATGGTTATAAATTTTACAGGAAAGAACTTTTGAGAGAAATTGTTGTGAAAGGTTAAGAATGTGATGGACTCGAGGATTAGTACATCGTGTGAAGAGGTATAGAACTTCGTAAAGTTGAGATGGCGACATGGGTTAAGGTTTGTATTAAGTTGTGGAGATTTGTAAAAAAGAAAAAGAAGTAGCTAATATTTATTAAATTAAGTTTAATTATTGTGAGCTTATATATAGCTGAAAAGTTTGGATTTGCCGGACCCCCGGGCCGAGCCCAGCCGGGACTTTCCGGGGCCAGGGGCGTCACAGTTTCGCTCCCAAAGGGAGTGCACTTATAAGTTTTAAGTATGAGTACAATAGTGTGTCCCGTTCTTGATAGTCTTTGTAGATCGTTACTCTGGTGTGTTATTATGGATAAAACTATGATTGAAATTCAATAATAAAAATATATGGGGTCTTTTAATCCACTCATAATCTCGGTCGGAGTCCTTTCGTTGTAATCCATTTGTCTCTACCTACGGTATACATGTAAATCTGAGATACGAAACTATTTTAAACCATCCCATCTATTCAGCCCTCAATTTTGAGACAATGGTGTCATGATCATCTAAACATAGTCTTAATACTGGTCTCTCGTATACTTATGGTAAGTATTCAGTCTCACTCCTACTTACGAGTTTTAAATCAACATTTTATGTCACATTCTTAGATTAATGATGTCTATCAAAAAGCTCAACTCTTATCATTTTACCCTTGATATAACAAGTTTGAAGGTGATCAATCTTATATCTATTAACATTTATTAATCTAGGCATGCATCTCTTGTGTTCGACAAGTTTTACACGATGACTCCAGTCTGATCTACAAGATGGGCTTCATCTAAACCCCATAAAGGGAAATTAGCTACTCGTGACAATACAAAATATAATAAACATATAGGAGTAAGAAACAATACTACTTTTTGAGTTTAAAAACTTCCATACCTGAGTTCAAGCATCCAAAGTAGCAATAACAATTGAAAAGTAATCTTCTCTAATGAGAAGATGAATGATTACAAAGAGAAATTCAAAAAACTACTAAATTTAAAAAGTGAAATGTATCTAAAGCAATGCATGTGAATGTCTCTCTGTCATACAGGCCAGGGTTATATATCCATCCTTGTTCCGCTACAAAACAATTACTTGCAATGAAGTTACAAAAGGAATTTGAAATTCAAAAACCGATAGGGGTGCTCCGCGGTACCCTGGACTTTCGAATAGGTGCCTCATCTTTCCTAGTACACACTAACTACCAGTACCTTCATCACCATGCTTCAAATTTAACTTAACAGTACTCTCAGTTCTAGCAAGATAGTTAGAAACCTGCATCCAATTACAACCCTCCTGCAGAGACTCATTTGAATCATTATTTTAGGTTCCATAATTTCCTTTTCTTTGCCTTATGATGGACTTCAAGATTATCATAAGGAATCTTATTAGTATCCTCCCCAAGATCAGGAGGAACATCACCAGGTACCAAAGATATACCTAAACGCAAATCCCAATCCGCATCATCCTCACGAATCTCAGAGGAGATGGACCGACTAAAGGCCTGGTACCCGTTCCGATGTGAGCCCACATCCACTGGCCCCCAGCTTTTTAGTATACTTACGTGCGAAATACAGCACACGGTATATGCACACAGAAAAATATACATGGTCAAAGTACTATCCCAAACAAGTGTGTATCGTTCCCTCTCGGAATGCACTACATGTTTAAGCGCCAATACAACATTGTGTTGTTCGTTGTAGTTTATGAAATTCAAATTTTGGTGGTTGGATTATGTCTAAAACTAATGTCTATGAAATCAATATATGAAGCATATGGGGTCTTTGAATCGACCCCGCCTTTCGTATGGATTTGAATGGTTGCAATCCACTTGTCACAAATTAAGTTCAACATGCTAATTGGAACATGAAACTAGAATTAACCATGTCTCCGTGCGAAAATCCCATCCCAAATATTCACCCCTCCAATCCTAGTAGGTAGTGGTGTCATGGTTAACCAATTAAGCCTTAAATCCCAATCACTTAGTGAAATAAGTCATTAACCCGGTTATTAAACAAGTTCTAATTCGATTACATGCGGTAAGTATTCACCCTCACTCCTACTTACGAGTTTTAAACCCATAATTATTCCACATGCTAGGTTAACATGTTCTATCACTAACTCATACTCTCGTCTTGCTGCTATTGATTTAACAAGGTATAAGGTGATCAAGCTTATAAATTATTAACATAGATTAACCTAGGCATGCATCTCCTAAAAATGACAAGTTTCATATAACGACTCTCATCCAAATTACAAATGGTGCTTGATCTAAACTACTTGTCCATTTCACTTTTAATGAGCTGACACTACAAAAAAAAAGCGCACATTTCTGACCATCAAATTTTTACCTGGAATTGAAAGCCCCATTTTTACCCCGAACATTTGAGATAAGAAAATAAGTAAAAGTACAAATAAACTCACAGTAATATACATGAATGTAGGTAGATGTAAAACCCCAATTTTATCTCGAATTGAAATCCCTAATTGAAGCCCCGAATAGAAAACCCAATTAAATCCCTAATTGGAAAATCAAAACCAATTTATTGAAGAATGAAGAAAAGAAAAATCAATTATACAATGAAGAGCGAGTGAAAAGAACAAATCAATTTTATCTACAATGGAAAGCCCCAACTAGTTTTACGTGCAAAATCAATTTTAAGAAAATTAGCAAAAGAAAAGAAGAGAGAAGACAGAAGGGAAGAGAGACGATAGTTGTTCTTCGGTTCGGAGCAAGATAGAGTGGAGATTGTGTTTGAGAGTCAAGAGTTTTGTCTGACATTCGAGAGAGTGTTAGTTTCTGAGGTAAGAATACTGTAATAGCGTAGTTTTTGTTAAGGGGGGAACTTTTGGGCCGCAAAAGATGTTTTAGGGGAAAATTTGCCACTCAATTTTCAGTGTTTCAGTTTTTTGAATTTAAAATATTTTTAGAACTTAAAATTAAATAAATATTATTAAAAAACAAATATTATATGCATGGACATGTAATATGTAATATTATATATAAACCATAGTTTAAAATTTGTATTAATTTATATATTAATTTGAAATACATGATTGTTATATTTCACAACATTTTTGTTAAGATGTGGTACAACCAGACCTTTATAATTTTTTGATTATATTTCACAACACTAGATTGAGTACGTATTAAAATTCGTACGGCTGGATCATGAAGAAATCATTTTAAAAAATTATTCAGTGAATTTGGCAGACGCCCCATTACAAGAATTAGTACTTTTACAACGTTTTTGTTAAGATGCGCCACAACCAAGCCTTTCGATTTTTTGATTATTTTTCCCAACATTAGAATGTGTACCTAGTAATATTAGTACTATTACAACGTTTCTAAAAAGAAGCGACAAAACTGGGACTTTCTAATTTTTGATTATTTTTTCCGAACACTAGATTGAGTACGTATTAACATCCGTATAGTTGGATCATTGAAGAAATTATTTAAAAAAATTATGTAGTGAATCTGACACGCGTCCCGTTCGCGGAAGTAGTACTATTACAACGTTTCTGAAAAGATGCGGCATAACCGGGCCTTTCTACTTTTTGATTATTTTCCTCAACACTAGAATGAGTAGAAAATAACATTAGTATGGTTGTACTATCGAAGAAATCATTTAATAAAATTATTTAGTGAATCTGACATACGTCTCGTTCCCGGAAAAAATAATATTAGAACATTTCTGAAAAGATGCGGCATAATTGGGTCTTTTTATTTTTTGATTATTTTTCGCAACAGTATAATGAGTTCCTATTAACATCCATACGGTTAGATCGTTGAAAAATATTATTCAGTGAATCTGACACGCATCCTGTGCCGAGCAGTCCAATTATTTTGATATTTTTAAAATTATTTCTCGATGATCCAACCGTATGGATGTCAAGTTATATGTATTTAAGTGATATTTCAAAATTTTCCAAAAAAAATGTATAAATTTATTTGGTTTGAGATATTAATAGTCAAGACTAATAATTCTAACAAGTGTTTCCTCCCACATTGGTATTTTTATTTTTTTAAAAGTATTTCTCGATGATTGAACATGTCAATATCTATATATTTTAGTGATATTTTAAAATTTTAGAAAAAGATAAATTTATTTTGTTTGTGATTTTAAAAGTCAATTATTGATTTGACTAGTATTTCTAACTAGAGTTCGTCTGGAATCGGTGTTTTGATTTTATTAATAATATTTGTCGACAATTCAGTCGTATGACTCTTAGAATCTATGTATTTTATTGATATTCCAAAAAAATTAAATTCTTTTCTTGTACAGACATAATTCTTATCTTATAAAAGACCATTAAATACATATTTTACATTTTTAATCATCGTAGCACAAACAATATATATGAACTTGTTTAAATTCTTTTCTTATTAATGAAAAATAAATACGCAGAGACTAAAATGATATAGTGATATATTTGACGTTCATATCATTTACAAATTATATTTTGTTGTGTATATGGTATCATAATATATATTTTTTCTATGGGTCAGAAATGAGTTGGCTGGCTAACTACTTTGTCTCAGCGAATTACATGACAGCTATTAAAAATTAGGTGAAAAAATTTAGTACACTCTGAATAGTCGGTTGTAGGAGCTATGAGTTGGTCTGAAATGAGAGTGACTTGGATAGTGGGCCCTTATTGTTTCATTAGTGACCATGGTCGGTTATGACTTTATTTACGACCTAGCTTGGTGGTCGGTTGTTTGGATCAGTTATAATATATCATTTGTGACTATTTACATTTTTGGTGGTTATTGGCTTATACCAATATTTGACTCTAAATATAAATGAATTATTGATTTTGTATTTTTCTTGGGATTCCAGTGTAGCTAATGATGGGATTGGTGTGTTTTTTTCTTTGATTTTATACATAGCTATGGAATCTCTATCTAAACCGGACTTCTTCTCTAATAGGCTAATAGCAGAGGAAAGGGTTACTTCTCCCACATTTAACAATATACACTAAAGATTTCAGAAATTTAAATTACACAACACAAAATCAGTTAATTCTTTTTCTATTTGAACCGCTTTTTTCTAAATATTTGACACAACACTATTCTTGTGGTTGAACAGTGGCCGAGGGGCGTGCAGGGTGCTGCACAGGTGCAGCTGGCAGTAGAATAGATCCCTGATGAGTTACTTCTTGACCTGAATTAGAACTCCCACATTATGTTTTCTGCCATTCAAAAAGTAATAACGTAGAAGAGCTCACCCTTATTATGTGTGTAAGAGTAACAAAGTAATGATTCTTAGTAGGTTAGTCATGATTTTACAAAGTTTTTGAGAAAATGAGCATAAAATAAAAGGTGGTCTTACTTGGTTAGTACCAAATCCTACTAAGCACACCTCTTATGATAATATAAGCACATAACTAAATCCTAATAGAACATAATCAAATGGTAATAGTAGAGAAAAGAGAAGATCATACTTGGATAGGGCTAGCTTCAACTAGCTGACCAGCTACCATACCTCCTATGATATGGTCGTGAGCTACCATACCTCCTATAATATAGCCGTTTGTACCTGAGACACTGAATCCACCTGTCCTACTTCTCAGCCCGCCAGTTTGTGTGACTATAGAGGAGCCATTTAAGGACACGATTCCAAACTGACCCTGCACTTAATATTTTTAAAATAACAAATTACAAGTCATTAAAAATATAGAGTTTGAATTATATGTATTACTTCAATTTGCATTCGGACAAACTAACAAACTTATGCACATATATAAACCTAGCTAGTATGCATGCAAACAATAAATTAGGGTTGAAAGCAGTAGAAAGGAAGATAAGATTCAAACCTCGTACGTGATTACACAACCCGAAAAACCGGCTCGGGCTGGCTGATTGTGGCAGTAGAAACAGTTCCGTTAGCAAAAAGAACAAAAATTCCTCTAGGCCCGTTTTGGGTAAGGGACATGATCTTTAAAATGACATCCTGAAATATTTAATATAATTGAATAAAAAATATATACTAAAAGAACATTAAAAAAAAATTGGTATGCATACCTCCCGAGTGTACACTCCATCACATGAGCTTTAAAATTTTGTGCAGCAGTGTCTGCATAAAACTCACCTTGACAAATGAATAGGTAAAATGCTTTTAGTTCCAATAATAATAACTCGGAAAAAAAAAACTCTCATTCCGATAAAGTCATGAGGTATTAATCTTGTTTGCTATATGTTAAAATAGTATTAACTTATACATAATGGTGAAGTGGGTTAAATGTGAATGCAAAGCCTACTTACAGATAAGTACAAAATCGCCCGAAGATAATGTGATGTACCATGAACAATCCTTGGTAAAATCGTTTGCTACAAAAAAAAGGTTTACACCAGGTACTATTTGAATTTTAAGAAATCACTCAAAATGAATGTTACAGGATCGGATGGAAAGAAGAAGTAACTTTGAATCATGGACACGAAGTAACGATTTAACGTAAATAGATATAAATGCATCTATATTCATAGTTAGCAAAATAAAATATAACCTGACTTCAAATCAAATGTGACCTTCCATGTAACCCCTCCTGGATCCTCTAGTGGGTCTACAAAACCAATCATTCCGCTGCTATTGCTATTACCCAAGAAGCCAAAGGGAGCGAGGGAGGGAGGGAGAGAGAGAGAGAGAGAGAGAGGTTTAATGTTTATTCTGAATTGCGTGAATTGCGAGTAATGTATGTATAGAGGTCCGCTCAGAAAACGAGGAAGTTGTTGGATACAGGCTGAGAAAACGAGAAAGTTGGGAACAGTTACTCACCGTAACCTCCTCCTGAGTTGGATACAGGTGTACACAGAAATATCTATCCTTGAAACAAGCTGTCCTTATACTTTTTTAAATACTTTATAATATCGTTTCTAAAAAAATACTATAATTCCATCCATTTACTTGAAATAACTTGATTTTAAATTCGACCATTCATACAAATTTATAATCCCATCCATTTAATTTAAATAACTTGATTCTAAATTCATCGTCGTGCTTGTACTTTTACGAGAGAGTCCTTAAACATTTTCGAACTCATAAACTCATATACCTTTTGTAAGTATAATGGGTGACTAATTTACATTTGTGATATTACTTTGTTATTGATGGTTTAATATATCTTAATATACGCACTTTATGTTAAAATTAAAAATATAAATTAATAAAAAAACAAACAAATAAAGTAATAGAAAATAAGATGGGCCAAAAGTACTTTCTTATTAACCTAACATGTACTTTAACACCCTTAATAAATTCAATGAGCTTTTATGCTCATTTTACCAAACAGCTCATTATGTGCCCATTTGACTTAGTTTAAAAAATCAATAAGAGTGCTTCTTCTTTTTTTTGAAAATAAGTTATTTTTTTCTAAAAAATCAGGAGATTATACATCAACTCTACTGTTACTTCTATCTCAAAAGATTGTATCGGTCCTATATAGCATGTCCTATTTTAGTTAGTAATAGAAATTGAAGGTTAAGTCAATCTAAACATTATCTAGTGGCAATCTGAATGAGCAAGTGAGTGAGGGTTCTTCATGGCAAACTAATTGCAGTGCCCGGATTTGTGTTTCCTATATATATTTCCCTATTGAGAAAGAGATTTTGTTGGTCGGTCTAAGGGGGTTGCTTTTTCTCAATCTCAAGGTGATCGAAGAGAGTACAGACCTTGTGAAGCTATTTTCGGGAACTTTTTTGAAGTCTAAACTTTAACACCAAACAAGGTCAGTTTCGCCCAAACCTAGCACAACTTGAGGAAAATGATCATTTCTTACAACTGCATTTTCAAGAGAAATGTTCCATCTAGCAATATAATGAGCTATTTTTTAGGTCTTCTCACTCTTTTCTCTTTTTATAAGGGAAAAACCACTTAAGATTTTCAAAATTGTCACTTATGACCTTGTTGAATTTTTCGGAATAGTAATGTAAGTGGTAAAGTAGAAAATGGTCGTTGTTTTAGCTAAATACGAATTCAGATAAACATGATTGCAATTCAACAAATATTGTGTTGCATTTGTTGCATGTTATTTTGTATATACATAACTCGGATAATTCAATTAATAATTAATAAATTAAATATTTTTATTGGATATAAATCAAAATATGTATAAACACAAGAATACCGTAAACTCGGTTTATTGATTTTACTGATGGATCATACAAACCGTAAGAGATAAAAACTAACGTACATACATGCAGAATTTTAAAACAACTCAACACCTAAGGTGGCCACTAAAAACCAGGATCCACTACCTGATTTATCTCCCCTTCTTCCTAATAAAACTGAACTTTTCTAGACCTATTCAAACTCCAACTAACACTACTGTTACATTTGATTTATTCAAAACTAAAATAAACACGTTTAAATTAATATTTTTACAACAATTTTAAAACTATATATGATCAATATTGTATTCGTTTACATTTTTCAAAATATAACATTAAATGATAAATGGACGGACACAAAAAAAGAGAATGTTTCCGTAAAATTATAAGTTAAGTTGACAGCGGAAGCAATGGATAAACGTAGAATTAGATTAAACACTCGCCACTTTAAGGAATCCTTGGTAGAGTAGAGATAGAGCAGAGATAAGAGCAATCTCGCCACCCAAAGAAAAACAACCTAAGGGATAAGAGTATGAAGAACAATGTACTAGAAATAAATGGTGACCTTTTGCTTTCTAGATTTGGAGAACCCATAAATATAGTTAATATCATTTTTAAGCACTCACTAAACATTGAACTAGTCTAGGAAATGATAAGAACAAAAGAAGAATCGTTAATGCAAATATTTATCCCAAAAATGTGCGATTCTGGACAGTTTGACGGCTTCTGACTAAAAATGGGATTATTAACTTCATGTAGAAAATATTTTTTTACGAGCCGTAAATTTATCTGAAAACTAGACTACGATACCTTTCCAATGGTATATCACACTGCACCTAGAACCTTTGAGATCAAATCAGTTTATTCTGCCAAGTTGGCTCAAAAACAGCCTCAGAATTCTAATTTCCTATGTCATTATGTAAATTAATTAAATTATTTACCTTTAATGAGTCACGGAAAGATGAAAATGTTTTTGGTTTAAATTTTTTTTAAGACCTCATATACCACAAATACTATTATGTTTATTAGTTTATAACGCGTGCAAAACACGGTTATTTTTCAATATTTTAAATTTTAAATTTTTATGACGAAATAAAATTGAAAGGTACAAGTTGGTGAGAGACAGACATGACATTAAAAGGTAAGGAAGAAGAGAGAGGGGAAGATAGGGGAGACGGAAAGAGGAGAGGGTGTCTAGGGTTAATGCGAGGAAGACGAGACGAAGAGAAACCTTTCAATGTTTATATATAATGGACTATATACATATTACATACAAAATACGTACGTAAAGATTGAGTTATCGAACAAACTCATGTTTTAAACAAATAACAATGTCCTTTACAATTTTAAATTCAACTGTACTTGATGTTCGACGAGTACTTTGGCTTAATGAGCTGAATCATACTAATTAAGATGTGTCTTATTAGAGCCTAAATACAAACTCAAATCACTAGAACCTCTAGTGAACTTCTAATGTTGACGGGCCGATTATCCGCAGGCAATCGCTGGTACGCGAAGGATACCCAATCAAAGTAGTATCCTCGAAGAGGGTTTCGCTCCCAAAGGGAGTGCACTTATAGGTTTTAAGTATGAGTACAACAGTGTGTCCCGTTCTTGATAGTCTTTGTAGATCGTTACTCTGGTGTGTTATTATGGTTAAAACTATGATAGAAATTCAATAATAAAAATATATGGGGTCTTTTAATCCACTCATAATCTCGGTCGGAGTCCTTTCGTTGTAATCCATTTGTCTAAAACCATCCCATCTATTCATCCCTCAATTTTGAGACAATGGTGTCATGATCATCTAAACAAAGTCTTAATACTGGTCTCCCGTATACTTATGGTAAGTATTCAGTCTCACTCCTACTTACAAGTTTTAAATCAACATTTTATGTCACATGCTTAGATTAATGATGTCTATCAAAAAGCTCAACTCTTATCATTTTACCCTTGATATAACAAGTTTGAAGGTGATCAATCTTATATCTATTAACATTTATTAATCTAGGCATGCATCTCTTGTGTTCGACAAGTTTTACACGATGACTCCAGTCTGATCTACAAGATGGGCTTCATCTAAACCCCATAAAGGGAAATTAGCTACTCGTGACAATACAAAATATAATAAACATATAGGAGTAAGAAACAATACTACTTTTTGAGTTTAAAAACTTCCATACCTGAGTTCAAGCATCCAAAGTAGCAATAACAATTGAAAAGTAATCTTCTCTAATGAGAAGATGAATGATTACAAAGAGAAATTCAAAAAACTACTAAATTTAAAAAGTGAAATGTATCTAAAGCAATGCATGTGAATGTCTCTCTGTCATACAGGCCAGGGTTATATATCCATCCTTGTTCCGCTACAAAACAATTACTTGCAATGAAGTTACAAAAGGAATTTGAAATTCAAAAACCGATAGGGGTGCTCCGCGGTACCCTGGACTTTCGAATAGGTCCTCCGTGATGCTGCGAAGCGTGTCCATGATCAGTGGCTAGTTATGTTTTCCCAATAAATCTTTAGACTTTATCCCCTGAATTGTCTTCTTGAACTCCCAAAATGAACTTTTACACCTCAACTTCGCACCTCGCTGCATTTCCCCTATTTTAGTCCTTTTTGGCACCAATTTGCCAACAAATTTAACAAAACTTGAGTACAAGCGCCGAATTCACACTTGAAAATAGTGCATAAATAGAGACATCTCTCCTTCCATCCAACCAACCTTTATTAGGTGGCATCCTAGCATCCTGACTTACCTGAACAAGTAGACAACTTGTTCTGTATGGAAGGTGCCTCATCTTTCCTAGTACACACTAACTACTAGTACCTTCATCACCATGCTTCAACTTTAACTTAATAGTGCTCTCAGTTCTAGCAAGATAGTTAGAAACCTGCATCCAATTACAACCCTCCTACAGAGACTCATTTGAATCATTATTTTAGGTTCCATAATTTCCTTTTCTTTGCCTTATGATGGACTTCAAGATTATCATAAGGAATCTTATTAGTATCCTCCCCAAGATCAGGAGGAACATCACCAGGTACCAAAGATATACCTAAACGCAAATCCCAATCCGCATCATCCTCACGAATCTCAGAGGAGATGGACCGACTAAAGGCCTGGTACCCGTTCCGATGTGAGCCCACATCCACTGGCCCCCAGCTTTTTAGTATACTTACGTGCGAAATACAGCACACGGTATATGTACACAGAAAAATATACATGGTCAAAGTACTATCCCAAACAAGTGGGTATCGTTCCCTCTCAGAATGCACGACATGTTTAAGCGCCAATACAACATTGTGTTGTTCTTTGTAGTTTATGAAATTCAAATTTTGGTGGTTGGATTATGTCTAAAACTAATGTCTATGAAATCAATATATGAAGCATATGTGGTCTTTGAATCGACCCCGCCTTTCGTATGGATTTGAATGGTTGCAATCCACTTGTCACAAATTAAGTTCAACATGCTAATTGGAACATGAAACTAGAATTAACCATGTCTCCGTGCGAAAATCCCATCCCAAATATTCACCCCTCCAATCCTAGTAGGTAGTGGTGTCATGGTTAACCAATTAAGCCTTAAATCCCAATCACTTAGTGAAATAAGTCATTAACCCGGTTATTAAACAAGTTCTAATTCGATTACATGCGGTAAGTATTCACCCTCACTCCTACTTACGAGTTTTAAACCCATAATTATTCCACATGCTAGGTTAACATGTTCTATCACTAACTCATACTCTCGTCTTGCTGCTATTGATTTAACAAGGTATAAGGTGATCAAGCTTATAAATTATTAACATAGATTAACCTAGGCATGCATCTCCTAAAAATGACAAGTTTCATATAACGACTCTCATCCAAATTACAAATGGTGCTTGATCTAAACTACTTGTCCATTTCACTTTTAATGAGCTGACACTACAAAAAAAAAGCGCACATTTCTGACCATCAAATTTTTACCTGGAATTGAAAGCCCCATTTTTACCCCGAACATTTGAGATAAGAAAATAAGTAAAAGTACAAATAAACTCACAGTAATATACATGAATGTAGGTAGATGTAAAACCCCAATTTTATCTCGAATTGAAATCCCTAATTGAAGCCCCGAATAGAAAACCCAATTAAATCCCTAATTGGAAAATCAAAACCAATTTATTGAAGAATGAAGAAAAGAAAAATCAATTATACAATGAAGAGCGAGTGAAAAGAACAAATCAATTTTATCTACAATGGAAAGCCCCAACTAGTTTTACGTGCAAAATCAATTTTAAGAAAATTAGCAAAAGAAAAGAAGAGAGAAGACAGAAGGGAAGAGAGACGATAGTTGTTCTTCGGTTCGGAGCAAGATAGAGTGGAGATTGTGTTTGAGAGTCAAGAGTTTTGTCTGACATTCGAGAGAGTGTTAGTTTCTGAGGTAAGAATACTGTAATAGCGTAGTTTTTGTTAAGGGGGGAACTTTTGGGCCGCAAAAGATGTTTTAGGGGAAAATTTGCCACTCAATTTTCAGTGTTTCAGTTTTTTGAATTTAAAATATTTTTAGAACTTAAAATTAAATAAATATTATTAAAAAACAAATATTATATGCATGGACATGTAATATGTAATATTATATATAAACCATAGTTTAAAATTTGTATTAATTTATATATTAATTTGAAATACATGATTGTTATATTTCACAACGTTTTTGTTAAGATGTGGTACAACCAGACCTTTATAATTTTTTGATTATATTTCACAACACTAGATTGAGTACGTATTAAAATTCGTACGGCTGGATCATGAAGAAATCATTTTAAAAAATTATTCAGTGAATTTGGCAGACGCCCCATTACAAGAATTAGTACTTTTACAACGTTTTTGTTAAGATGCGCCACAACCAAGCCTTTCGATTTTTTGATTATTTTTCCCAACATTAGAATGTGTACCTAGTAATATTAGTACTATTACAACGTTTCTAAAAAGAAGCGACAAAACTGGGACTTTCTAATTTTTGATTATTTTTTCCGAACACTAGATTGAGTACGTATTAACATCCGTATAGTTGGATCATTGAAGAAATTATTTAAAAAAATTATGTAGTGAATCTGACACGCGTCCCGTTCGCGGAAGTAGTACTATTACAACGTTTCTGAAAAGATGCGGCATAACCGGGCCTTTCTACTTTTTGATTATTTTCCTCAACACTAGAATGAGTAGAAAATAACATTAGTATGGTTGTACTATCGAAGAAATCATTTAATAAAATTATTTAGTGAATCTGACATACGTCTCGTTCCCGGAAAAAATAATATTAGAACATTTCTGAAAAGATGCGGCATAATTGGGTCTTTTTATTTTTTGATTATTTTTCGCAACAGTATAATGAGTTCCTATTAACATCCATACGGTTAGATCGTTGAAAAATATTATTCAGTGAATCTGACACGCATCCTGTGCCGAGCAGTCCAATTATTTTGATATTTTTAAAATTATTTCTCGATGATCCAACCGTATGGATGTCAAGTTATATGTATTTAAGTGATATTTCAAAATTTTCCAAAAAAAATGTATAAATTTATTTGGTTTGAGATATTAATAGTCAAGACTAATAATTCTAACAAGTGTTTCCTCCCACATTGGTATTTTTATTTTTTTAAAAGTATTTCTCGATGATTGAACATGTCAATATCTATATATTTTAGTGATATTTTAAAATTTTAGAAAAAGATAAATTTATTTTGTTTGTGATTTTAAAAGTCAATTATTGATTTGACTAGTATTTCTAACTAGAGTTCGTCTGGAATCGGTGTTTTGATTTTATTAATAATATTTGTCGACAATTCAGTCGTATGACTCTTAGAATCTATGTATTTTATTGATATTCCAAAAAAATTAAATTCTTTTCTTGTACAGACATAATTCTTATCTTATAAAAGACCATTAAATACATATTTTACATTTTTAATCATCGTAGCACAAACAATATATATGAACTTGTTTAAATTCTTTTCTTATTAATGAAAAATAAATACGCAGAGACTAAAATGATATAGTGATATATTTGACGTTCATATCATTTACAAATTATATTTTGTTGTGTATATGGTATCATAATATATATTTTTTCTATGGGTCAGAAATGAGTTGGCTGGCTAACTACTTTGTCTCAGCGAATTACATGACAGCTATTAAAAATTAGGTGAAAAAATTTAGTACACTCTGAATAGTCGGTTGTAGGAGCTATGAGTTGGTCTGAAATGAGAGTGACTTGGATAGTGGGCCCTTATTGTTTCATTAGTGACCATGGTCGGTTATGACTTTATTTACGACCTAGCTTGGTGGTCGGTTGTTTGGATCAGTTATAATATATCATTTGTGACTATTTACATTTTTGGTGGTTATTGGCTTATACCAATATTTGACTCTAAATATAAATGAATTATTGATTTTGTATTTTTCTTGGGATTCCAGTGTAGCTAATGATGGGATTGGTGTGTTTTTTTCTTTGATTTTATACATAGCTATGGAATCTCTATCTAAACCGGACTTCTTCTCTAATAGGCTAATAGCAGAGGAAAGGGTTACTTCTCCCACATTTAACAATATACACTAAAGATTTCAGAAATTTAAATTACACAACACAAAATCAGTTAATTCTTTTTCTATTTGAACCGCTTTTTTCTAAATATTTGACACAACACTATTCTTGTGGTTGAACAGTGGCCGAGGGGCGTGCAGGGTGCTGCACAGGTGCAGCTGGCAGTAGAATAGATCCCTGATGAGTTACTTCTTGACCTGAATTAGAACTCCCACATTATGTTTTCTGCCATTCAAAAAGTAATAACGTAGAAGAGCTCACCCTTATTATGTGTGTAAGAGTAACAAAGTAATGATTCTTAGTAGGTTAGTCATGATTTTACAAAGTTTTTGAGAAAATGAGCATAAAATAAAAGGTGGTCTTACTTGGTTAGTACCAAATCCTACTAAGCACACCTCTTATGATAATATAAGCACATAACTAAATCCTAATAGAACATAATCAAATGGTAATAGTAGAGAAAAGAGAAGATCATACTTGGATAGGGCTAGCTTCAACTAGCTGACCAGCTACCATACCTCCTATGATATGGTCGTGAGCTACCATACCTCCTATAATATAGCCGTTTGTACCTGAGACACTGAATCCACCTGTCCTACTTCTCAGCCCGCCAGTTTGTGTGACTATAGAGGAGCCATTTAAGGACACGATTCCAAACTGACCCTGCACTTAATATTTTTAAAATAACAAATTACAAGTCATTAAAAATATAGAGTTTGAATTATATGTATTACTTCAATTTGCATTCGGACAAACTAACAAACTTATGCACATATATAAACCTAGCTAGTATGCATGCAAACAATAAATTAGGGTTGAAAGCAGTAGAAAGGAAGATAAGATTCAAACCTCGTACGTGATTACACAACCCGAAAAACCGGCTCGGGCTGGCTGATTGTGGCAGTAGAAACAGTTCCGTTAGCAAAAAGAACAAAAATTCCTCTAGGCCCGTTTTGGGTAAGGGACATGATCTTTAAAATGACATCCTGAAATATTTAATATAATTGAATAAAAAATATATACTAAAAGAACATTAAAAAAAAATTGGTATGCATACCTCCCGAGTGTACACTCCATCACATGAGCTTTAAAATTTTGTGCAGCAGTGTCTGCATAAAACTCACCTTGACAAATGAATAGGTAAAATGCTTTTAGTTCCAATAATAATAACTCGGAAAAAAAAAACTCTCATTCCGATAAAGTCATGAGGTATTAATCTTGTTTGCTATATGTTAAAATAGTATTAACTTATACATAATGGTGAAGTGGGTTAAATGTGAATGCAAAGCCTACTTACAGATAAGTACAAAATCGCCCGAAGATAATGTGATGTACCATGAACAATCCTTGGTAAAATCGTTTGCTACAAAAAAAAGGTTTACACCAGGTACTATTTGAATTTTAAGAAATCACTCAAAATGAATGTTACAGGATCGGATGGAAAGAAGAAGTAACTTTGAATCATGGACACGAAGTAACGATTTAACGTAAATAGATATAAATGCATCTATATTCATAGTTAGCAAAATAAAATATAACCTGACTTCAAATCAAATGTGACCTTCCATGTAACCCCTCCTGGATCCTCTAGTGGGTCTACAAAACCAATCATTCTGCTGCTATTGCTATTACCCAAGAAGCCAAAGGGAGCGAGGGAGGGAGGGAGAGAGAGAGAGAGAGAGAGGTTTAATGTTTATTCTGAATTGCGTGAATTGCGAGTAATGTATATATAGAGGTCGGCTCAGAAAACGAGGAAGTTGTTGGATACAGGCTGAGAAAACGAGAAAGTTGGGAACAGTTACTCACCGTAACCTCCTCCTGAGTTGGATACAGGTGTACACAGAAATATCTATCCTTGAAACAAGCTGTCCTTATACTTTTTTAAATACTTTATAATATCTTTTATAAAAAAATATTATAATTCCATCCATTTACTTGAAATAACTTGATTTTAAATTCGACCATTCATACAAATTAATAATCCCATCCATTTAATTTAAATAACTTGATTCTAAATTCATCGTCGTGCTTGTACTTTTACCAGAGAGTCCTTAAACATTTTCGAACTCATAAACTCATAAACCTTTTGTAAGTATAATGGGTGACTAATTTACATTTGTGATATTACTTTGTTATTGCTGGTTTAATATATCTTAATATACTCACTTTATATTAAAATTAAAAATTTAAATTAATAAAAAAACAAACAAATAAAGTAATAGAAAATAAGATGGGCCAAAAGTACTTTCTTATTAACCTAACATGTACTTTAACACCCTTAATAAATTCAATGGGCTTTTATGCTCATTTTACCAAAAGCCCATTATGTGCCCATTTGACACTACAAGAAAACAAGGGTAAATTTGACCGACTAAAAATGACCGCGGCTAAATCTGACCGACAGCGGTCATATTTAAGGTCAACCTCAATTGATAACCGGCCAGTCTTAAATTTGACCGTCGTCGGTCATATTTAATGTCGGTCATATTTAGTCGGTCATTTTTAGTACTCGAGACCCACAAAAAATTGGTGGGAAAATTCCCGCCAAGGACAAAAATTTGCTTGAGATTAATTTGAGCAACAGCGGTCACATTTAATGTCGGTCATATTTAGTTAGTCATTTTTACTACATAGTGCCCCAAAAAAAAAAGGGAAATTTCCCGCCAAGTAGCCAAAATTTGCTAAAGTATAAATTTGACCGTCGGCGGTCAAATTTAAAGCCGGGTTTTGGCGCCAAAACTCCCTCCAATTCTCAACCAAAATAATTGGAAAATAACTTTAATCGATTTTTTTTATAAATTTAACATAAATACTTAAACAATTTTTTTAATTCCAAAAAAAATAATGGAGTACCCCAATGACAAAAACTACGTGTAAAAAATTATTTTGTGCACTAAACATATATATATTTGGGAAGAGATCAATAAACGTTGATGCTATATTTATTCAAGAAATTTTCAAAAAATAAATAAATAGTTACTAACTTTTAAAATTCACAATTAATTTATATATTTAGAGTGACAACATAGTCTACACATTAAAAATTGATAGATATTAAAATAATTATCATTTCAAAATAATCTCGGCAATATGTTATATTGTTCAAATTTTTTGATGAAATACGTGGTTTGAGATTTGGATTTAGGGGTTAGGCGGTTAACGTCTAGGGTTACTAGTTTCGTAATATTTAATTAATAATGTGAACGATCTAACCGTACGGATGTTTATCTTTTTACTTTTTAAGAGCCTATGCAAAAAATTATTTAATAATAAACATTGCATCCTAATTATTATAATGAAAGAAAATTTTATCAACTTCATCAATTTGACCACTTTCAGTCATATTTAGTATTTTTGACCACTTTTGGTCAAATTTATATAAATTCAAAATTTTCAAAAACATAAAATAAATACTTGATCATTTTTTAAAATTATGAAAAAAATATTAGAGTATTCACAATAATAAAAAAATACATGTTAAAAATTATATGTGGCACTTAACAAATTTTTAAATTTGAAAATGGTACAAAATTATTGATTTTTCATAGATTCAAAAAGTTTGAATATTGTTAATAAATGCTCACTAAGTTTTAAAAATTACAAATATTTTTATGGGCGTATTGTGACAACATTTTATGTACATTAAAAAATGTAAGAGATAATAATAATGTTTGAGTAACAATATGATTCATAATTCAAATTATTCCTTGAAATATGCATGGTTTAGGATCTGAATTTAGGGGTTAAGCATTTACTGACTAGGGTTACTAATTTTGTGTTATGCAAATTAAAATTTGAACGATCCAACGTATGGATGTTAACTTTCTTAAATTTTAAGAGTTCATGCAAAAAATCAAATTATTATAAGTTTTGCATAATAATTATTATAACAGATTGAATTTTTATCATCTTTATAAAATTGGCCATTTTCAGTCACATTTATAAATTTGACCAACGGTAGTCAAATTTAATTACAAATTTGACCGCAAACCCTAATCAGTCAAATTTACTAAATTGACTGAAACCAGTCAAATTCATAAATTTGACCGATGGTACTCACATTTAAGTTTAGGCGGTAAATTTCCCGCCAAAACTACCCTAAAATATTTAAATGTAATTTTGACCAAAAACAGTTAAATATATATATTTGACCGCCCTCAGTCAAATTTATATAAATTCAAAATTTTCAAAAATATAAAATAAATAATTTATCATTTTTTAAAATTATGAAAAAATATTAGAGTATTCAAAATAACAAGAACTACATGTTAAAAATTATACGAGGCACTTTAAAAAAAATTAAATTTGAAAATGGTCAAAATTTGTTAATTTTTCGTATATTCAAGAAGTTTGAATATTGTTAATAATTGCTCACTAATTTTTTAAAATTACAAATAATTTTTTGGCGTAGTGTTACAACATTTTATGTACATTAAAAAATTAAGAGATAATAATGGTGTTAGAGTAACAATGTGATACATAGTTCAAATTATTTACTTAAATATGCATGGTTTAGGATTGAATTTAGGGGTTAAGCATTTAGTGACTAGGGTTAGTAATTTTGTGTTATTCAAATTATAATTTGAACGATCCAAGGTATGGATGTTAACTTTCTTAGATTTAAAGAGTTCATGCAAACAATCAAATGATTATAAGTTTTGCATAATAATTATTATAACAAATTGAAATTTTATCATCTTCATAAAATTGACCAGTTTAGGTCATATTTGACCGACGGTAGTCAAATTTAAATACAAATTTGACCGCAAACAGTCAATTTAGTAAATTTGACCGAAGGTAGTCAAATTTATAAATTTGACCGAATGCAGTCAAATTTAATGCCATGTCAGCAATCCGCGTGAAACACATTAAACGGTCCAGATTAGCAAACCAAAATTGCAATCCAATGGTCCAGCAAACCCATCTCCTATATATACACTCATTACATACATACATCATTCATTATCTCTCCCCTCTTTTCACCCCTTCTTCCACCCTCTCTCCCTCCTTCTTTCCACCCACACATACAAAAATATATACACACACATCTATATGTATACACCCATATATTTATACTTACTTATTTACCTATTTTTTACAAATCAACTTGTGTAATGATATTTCCGGTGATAAAAAGAATTCCGGCAATAAAAAGAATTCCGGCAATAAAACAACTCCGGCGGTCAAAGTGTCAAGCAAAATATCTCCGATATCCATTTTCATCAAACTAACTAACAAAAATAGTTTCGTAAAATCCAATTTTGAACGTTTAGTTGAATTTAGATAACCATATTCCTAAAGAAATCATCATTAATAAATATTATATATGATATGAAATTATTCTGATTCTTGAACTATTTATTTAAGATAAAATATGGTGATGTTTGTGTTAATAAGGGACACCAAATCAACAAGATATAATGTAGTATTTACCAGAATATTTTTCAAAAATCTAGCAGAATGTAGCAGAAAGCTGTTGGGTTTGTTGAATATGTGTTATAGTTAAATTTGACCGCTTTCGGTCAAATTTATAAATGTGACCGTTTTCGGTCAAATTTATAAATTTGACCAACGGCGGTCAAATTCGATGGACGTTAGGCGCCAAATTCAAAAAAATTCAAATTTCAAAATTTTGAAAATTTCAGTCAAATTTAAGCGGTCAATTTTAGTCGGTCAAATTTAACATAAATATGACCGATTTTGCTAAATTTGACAAGCTTAAAAATGACATACACAATTCGGTCAAATTTGACCAACAAATTTGACCAAATATGACTGCTGGCAGTCAAATTTAGCTAAATATGACCGAAAGTTTTTGGTCAAATTTAGCCGTTTTTCTTGTAGTGTGACTTAGTTTAAAAAGTGGATAAGAGTGCTTTTTTTTTTTTTTTAAATAAGTTATTTTTTTCTAAAAAATCAGGAGATTATACATTAACTCTATTGTTACTTCTATCTCAAAAGATTGTATCGGTCCTATATAGCATGTCCTATTTTAGTTAGTAATATAAATTGAAGGTTAAGTCAATCTAAACATTATCTAGTGGCAATCTGAATGAGCAAGTGAGTGACAGGGTTCTTCATGGCAAACTATTTGCAGTGCCCGGATTTGTGTTTCCTATATATATTTCCCTATTGAGAAAGAGATTTTGTTGGTCGGTCTAAGGGGGTTGCTTTTGCTCAATCTCAAGGTGATCGAAGAGAGTACCTTTTGAAGCTATTTTCGTGAACTTTTTTGAAGTCTAAACTTTAACATCAAACAAGGTCAGTTTCGCCCAAACCTAGCACAACTTCAGGAAAATGATCATTTCTTACAACTGCATTTTCAAGAGAAATGTTCCATCTAGCAATATAATGTGCTATTTTTTAGGTCTTCTTACTCTTTATAAGGGAAAAACCACTTTAGATTTTCAAAATTGTCACTTATGATCTTGTTGAATTTTTCGGAATAGTAATGTAAGCGGTAAAGTAGAAAATGGTCGTTGTTTTAGCTAAATACGAATTCAGATAAACATGATTGCAATATTGTGGTGCATTTGTTGATGTTATTTTGTATATACATAACTTGGATAATTCAATTAATAATTAATAAATTAAATATTTTTATTGGATATAAATCAAAATATGTATAAACACAAGAATACCGTAAACTCGGTTTATTGATTTTACTGATGGATCATACAAACCGTAAGAGATAAAAACTAACGTACATACATGCAGAATTTTAAAACAACTCAACACCGAAGGTGGCCACTAAAAACCAGGATCAACTACCTGATTTATCTCCCCTTCTTCCTAATAAAACTAACTTTTCTAGACCTATTCAAACTCCAACTAACAGTAATGTTACATTTGATTTATTCAAAACTAAAATAAACACGTTTAAATTAATATTTTTACAACAATTTTAAAACTATATATGATCAATATTGTATTCGTTTACATTTTTCAAAATATAACATTAAATGATAAATGGACGGACACAAAAAAAGAGAATGTTTCCGTAAAATTATAAGTTAAGTTGACACCGGAAGCAATGGATAAACGTAGAATTAGATTAAACACTCGTCACTTTAAGGAATCCTTGGTAGAGTAGAGATAGAGCAGAGATAAGAGCAATCTCGCCACCCAAAGAAACACAACCTAAGGGATAAGAGTATGAAGAACAATGTACTAGAAATAAATGGTGACCTTTTGCTTTCTAGATTTGGAGAACCCATAAATATAGTTAATATCATTCTTAAGCACTCACTAATACATTGAACTAGTCTAGGAAATGATAAGAACAAAAGAAGAATCGTTAATGCAAATATTCATCCCAAAAATGTGTGATTCTGGACAGTTTGACGACTTCTGACTAAAAATGGGATTATTAACTTCATGTAGAAAATATTTTTTTACGAGCCGTAAATTTATCTGAAAACTAGACTTCGATACCTTTCCAAAGGTATATCACACTGCACCTAGAACCTTTGAGATCAAATCAGTTTATTCTGCAAAGTTGGCTCAAAAACAGCCTCAGAATTCTGATTTCCTATGTCATTATGTAAATTAATTAAATTATTTACCTTTAATGAGTCATGGAAAGATGAAAATGTTTTTGGTTTAAATTTTTTTTAAGACCTCATATACCACAAATACTATTATGTTTATTAGTTTATAACGCGTGCAAAACACCGTTATTTTTCAATATTTTAAATTTTAAATTTGTATGACGAAATAAAATTGAAAGGTACAAGTTGGTGGTGAGAGACACAAATGACATTAAAAGGTAAGGAAGAAGAGAGAGGGGAAGATAGGGGAGACGGAAAGAGGAGAGGGTGTCTAGGGTTAATGCGAGGAAGACGAGAAGAAGAGAAACCTTTCAATGTTTATATATAATGGACTATATACATATTACATACAAAATACGTACGTAAAGATTGAGTTACTTGATGTTCGAGGGGTACTTTGGCTTAATGAGCTGAATCATACTAATTAAGATGTGTCTTATTAGAGCCTAATACAAACTCAAATCACTAGAACCTCTACTGAAATTCTAGTGTTGACACGCCGATTATCTGCAGGCAATCGCTGGTACGCGAAGGATACACAATCAAAGTAGTATCCTCGAAGAGGGTTTCTGTAACACCCTGACCCAAAATTTTAGTGAGTTAATTATATTATAGATATATTGTTATTTAGTTACAATCCGGTGTTATCGGAGGATACATTTTTATTTACGGAGAGTTGTTAACTAAATATTATGTAATAATCGAGAAAGGTAGATTTGAGTGTTGCTTTAAAATTATTAAATTCAAAGTGTAAAATGGGATATATATAAATTAGTTAGAAGTATGGATTAGAGTGGGTTTGATAATTATAGTGTTAGGCTGTTAAGAAAGAAAAAATGGGTAGAATGACCTAGTAAGTTTGGTATGTGCAATATGAAGTTACGGAAGTACCATCTAAATAAGTGTAAGTGAATAAAGGCACAAGTGGGCTAGTCTTGATGGGCTTTAAGTGTGATATTCATGGATAAGAAAGTGAACCATAAATGTTGTGAGCTTGAGTAAGTACCAAGTGGAGGTACTCATAAAAAATTATTGAGAGAATATGAAAACAAATACTTGTGAAAAATAGTGGCCAGAAGTTCAAGAATTAATTTTTGGCAGTAAGCAAGTTTGGGTTAATAAACTACAATTAATAAGATAAGATAATAAATAATTTTGATGGAAGTTCAGGTGATTTATTATCAAGTAACGGGCTTGGCATTTTATTGGGCTTGATACCTTTTAGTGTGGGCTTTTGAAAATTAAGAAAATAAATAGCAATGCTTGTGAGATTTTAGATTTACAAGGATATATGGTTGGTGATGGGTTTAATCTTAATGGGCTTTATTGTTTTGTACTACATAATTCTTGGAAAAGGAAAGAATGAAATGAAATGGCAGCCGAATGTGGTTTTTGTGTTGTGATTATTGAGAAAATTTACTTGAGATATTAATGAAGGGTAATTAATGATATTTAATTTGTGAAGAGATCAAATAAACTTAACGTGACTTAAGAATTAATATGGGTTGATGGACAAAAAGAAAAATTTGGAATGGGCTAGACAAGTCTAAATAGAACAAAGAGTGGATCTAATGTGCTATTGGGCCAATTAAATTATATATGCATGGGAATGGGTCTAAGAATTTTGTGAATTTTTCTTAAGCCATGATGACGAGATAGATGTGAAATGGATGAGTTGGTTTATGTAAATTTAATACTTTTGAGAAACTATTATGACAAATTAGATGCCAAAGATGTGGGTAGGATTAGTTAATTAAATATACTTAGTTGACTAATTTTTGATGCTAGATTATAATTATAATGGGGAATTCTATGTATGGAATTTTTAAGGAAGTTTGTTTTGAACAAATATTATACTCACATGTAGCAAAGAAAAGAATATGAGGAAGCCCAAACAAGTGGGTATCGTTCCCTCTCAGAATGCACTACATGTTTAAGCGCCAATACAACATTGTGTTGTTCTTTGTAGTTTATGAAATTCAAATTTTGGTGGTTGGATTATGTTTAAAACTAATGTCTATGAAATTAATATATGAAGCATATGTGGTCTTTGAATCGACCCCGCCTTTCGTATGGATTTGAATGGTTGCAATCCACTTGTCACAAATTAAGTTCAACATGCTAATTGGAACATGAAACTAGAATTAACCATGTCTCTGTGCGAAAATCCCATCCCAAATATTCACCCCTCCAATCCTAGTAGGTAGTGGTGTCATGGTTAACCAATTAAGCCTTAAATCCCAATCACTTAGTGAAATAAGTCATTAACCCGGTTATTAAACAAGTTCTAATTCGATTACATGCGGTAAGTATTCACCCTCACTCCTACTTACGAGTTTTAAACCCATAATTATTCCACATGCTAGGTTAACATGTTCTATCACTAACTCATACTCTCGTCTTGCTGCTATTGATTTAACAAGGTATAAGGTGATCAAGCTTATAAATTATTAACATAGATTAACCTAGGCATGCATCTCCTAAAAATGACAAGTTTCATATAACGACTCTCATCCAAATTACAAATGGTGCTTGATCTAAACTACTTGTCCATTTCACTTTTAATGAGCTGACACTACAAAAAAAAAGCGCACATTTCTGACCATCAAATTTTTACCTGGAATTGAAAGCCCCATTTTTACCCCGAACATTTGAGATAAGAAAATAAGTAAAAGTACAAATAAACTCACAGTAATATACATGAATGTAGGTAGATGTAAAACCCCAATTTTATCTCGAATTGAAATCCCTAATTGAAGCCCCGAATAGAAAACCCAATTAAATCCCTAATTGGAAAATCAAAACCAATTTATTGAAGAATGAAGAAAAGAAAAATCAATTATACAATGAAGAGTGAGTGAAAAGAACAAATCAATTTTATCTACAATGGAAAGCCCCAACTAGTTTTACGTGCAAAATCAATTTTAAGAAAATTAGCAAAAGAAAAGAAGAGAGAAGACAGAAGGGAAGAGAGACGATAGTTGTTCTTCGGTTCGGAGCAAGATAGAGTGGAGATTGTGTTTGAGAGTCAAGAGTTTTGTCTGACATTCGAGAGAGTGTTAGTTTCTGAGGTAAGAATACTGTAATAGCGTAGTTTTTGTTAAGGGGGGAACTTTTGGGCGGCAAAAGATGTTTTAGGGGAAAATTTGCCACTCAATTTTCAGTGTTTCAGTTTTTTGAATTTAAAATATTTTTAGAACTTAAAATTAAAATAAATATTATTAAAAAACAAATATTATATGCATGTACATGTAATATGTAATATTATACATAAACCATAGTTTAAAATTTGTATTAATTTATATATTAATTTGAAATACATTATTGTTATATTTCACAACGTTTTTGTTAAGATGCGGTACAACCAGACCTTTATAATTTTTTGATTATATTTCACAACACTAGATTGAGTACGTATTAAAATTCGTACGGTTGGATCATGAAGAAATCATTTTAAAAAATTATTCAGTGAATTTGGCAGACGCCCCGTTACAAGAATTAGTACTTTTACAACGTTTTTGTTAAGATGCGCGACAACCGAGCCTTTCGATTTTTTGATTATTTTTCCCAACATTAGAATGTGTACCTAGTAATATTAGTACTATTACAACGTTTCTAAAAAGAAGCGGCAAAACTGGGACTTTCTAATTTTTGATTATTTTTTCCGAACACTAGATTGAGTACGTATTAACATCCGTATAGTTGGATCATTGAAGAAATTATTTAAAAAAATTATGTAGTGAATCTGACACGCGTCCCGTTCGCGGAAGTAGTACTATTCCAACGTTTCTGAAAAGATGCGGCATAACTGGGCCTTTCTACTTTTTGATTATTTTCCTCAACACTAGAATGAGTAGAAAATAACATTAGTATGGTTGTACTATCGAAGAAATCATTTAATAAAATTATTTAGTGAATCTGACATACGTCTCGTTCCCGGAAAAAATAATATTAGAACATTTCTGAAAAGATGCGGCATAATTGGGTCTTTTTATTTTTTGATTATTTTTCGCAACACTATAATGAGTTCCTATTAACATCCATACGGTTAGATCGTTGAAAAATCGTTGAAAAATATTATTCAGTGAATCTGACACGCATCCTGTGCCCAGCAGTCCAATTATTTTGATATTTTTAAAATTATTTCTCGATGATCCAACCGTATGGATGTCAAGTTATATGTATTTAAGTGATATTTCAAAATTTTCAAAAAAAAATGTATAAATTTATTTGGTTTGAGATATTAATAGTCAAGACTAATAATTCTAACAAGTGTTTCCTCCCACATTGGTATTTTTATTTTTTTTAAAGTATTTCTCGATGATTGAACATGTCAATATCTATATATTTTAGTGATATTTTAAAATTTTAGAAAAAGATAAATTTATTTTGTTTGTGATTTTAAAAGTCAATTATTGATTTGACTAGTATTTCTAACTAGAGTTCGTCTGGAATCGGTGTTTTGATTTTATTAATAATATTTGTCGACAATTCAGTCGTATGACTCTTAGAATCTATGTATTTTATTGATATTCCAAAAAAATTAAATTCTTTTCTTGTACAGACATAATTCTTATCTTATAAAAGACCATTAAATACATATTTTACATTTTTAATCATCGTAGCAGAAACAATATATATGAACATGTTTAAATTCTTTTCTTATTAATGAAAAATAAATACGCAGAGACTAAAATGATATAGTGATATATTTGACGTTCATATCATTTACAAATTATATTTTGTTGTGTATATGGTATCATAATATATATTTTTTCTATGGGTCAGAAATGAGTTGGCTGGCTAACTACTTTGTCTCAGCGAATTACATGACAGCTATTAAAAATTAGGTGAAAAAATTTAGTACACTCTGAATAGTCGGTTGTCGGAGCTATGAGTTGGTCTGAAATGAGAGTGACTTGGATAGTGGGCCCTTATTGTTTCATTAGTGACCATGGTCGGTTATGACTTTATTTACGACCTAGCTTGGTGGTCGGTTGTTTGGATCAGTTATAATATATCATTTGTGACTATTTACATTTTTGGTGGTTATTGGCTTATACCAATATTTGACTCTAAATATAAATGAATTATTGATTTTGTATTTTTCTTGGGATTCCAGTGTAGCTAATGATGGGATTGGTGTGTTTTTTCTTTGATTTTATACATAGCTATGGAATCTCTATCTAAACCGGACTTCTTCTCTAATAGGCTAATAGCAGAGGAAAGGGTTAGTTCTCCCACATTTAACAATATACACTAAAGATTTCACAACACAAAATCAGTTAATTCTTTTTTTATTTGAACCGCTTTTTTCTAAATATTTGACACAACACTATTCTTGTGGTTGAACAGTGGCCGAGGGGCGTGCAGGGTGCTGCACAGGTGCAGCTGGCAGTAGATAGATCCCTGATGAGTTACTTCTTGACCTGAATTAGAACTCCCACATTATGCTTTCTGCCATTCAAAAAGTAATAACTTAGAAGAGCTCACCCTTATTATGTGTGTAAGAGTAACAAAGTAATGATTCTTAGTAGGTTAGTCATGATTTTACAAAGTTTTTGAGAAAATGAGCATAAAATAAAAGGTGGTCTTACTTGGTTAGTACCAAATCCTACTAATTAAGCACACCTCTTATGATAATATAAGCACATAACTAAATCCTAATAGAACATAATCAAATGGTAATAGTAGAGAAAAGAGAAGATCATACTTGGATAGGGCTAGCTTCAACTAGCGGACCAGCTACCATACCTCCTATGATATGGTCGTGAGCTACCATACCTCCTATAATATAGCCGTTTGTACCTGAGACACTGAATCCACCTGTCCTACTTCTCAGCCCGCCAGTTTGTGTGACTATAGAGGAGCCATTTAAGGACACGATTCCAAACCGACCCTGCACTTAATATTTTTAAAATAACAAATTACATGTCATTAAAAATATAGAGTTTGAATTATATGTATTACTTCAATTTGCATTCGGACAAACTAACAAACTTATGCACATATATAAACCTAGCTAGTATGCATGCAAACAATAAATTAGGGTTGAAAGCAGTAGAAAGGAAGATAAGATTCAAACCTCGTACGTGATTACACAACCCGAAAAACCGGCTCGGGCTGGCTGATTGTGGCAGTAGAACAGTTCCGTTGGCAAAAAGAACAAAAATTCCTCTAGGCCCGTTTTGGGTAAGGGACATGATCTTTAAAATGACATCCTGAAATATTTAATATAATTGAATAAAAAATATATACTAAAAGAACATTAAAAAAAAATTGGTATGCATACCTCCCGAGTATACACTCCATCACATGAGCTTTAAAATTTTGTGCAGCAGTGTCTGCATAAAACTCACCTTGACAAATGAATAGTTAAAATGCTTTTAGTTTCAATAATAATAACTCGGAAAAAAAAAACTCTCATTCCGATAAAGTCATGAGGTATTAATCTTGTTTGCTATATGTTAAAATAGTATTAACTTATACATAATGGTGAAGTGGGTGAAATGTGAATGCAAAGCCTACTTACAGTTAAGTACAAAATCGCCCGAAGATAATGTGATGTACCATGAACAATCCTTGGTAAAATCGTTTGCTAGAAAAAAAAGGTTTACACCAGGTACTATTTGAATTTTAAGAAATCACTCAAAATGAATGGTACAGGATCGGATGGAAAGAAGAAGTAACTTTGAATCATGGACACGAAGTAACGATTTAACGTAAATAGATATAAATGCATCTATATTCATAGTTAGCAAAATAAAATATAACCTGACTTCAAATCAAATGTGACCTTCCATGTAACCCCTCCTGGATCCTCTAGTGGGTCTACAAAACCAATCATTCTGCTGCTATTGCTATTACCCAAGAAGCCAAAGGGAGCGAGGGAGGGAGGGAGAGAGAGAGAGAGGTTTAATGTTTATTCTGAATTGCGTGAATTGCGAGTAATGTATGTATAGAGGTCCGCTCAGAAAACGAGGAAGTTGTTGGATACAGGCTGAGAAAACGAGAAAGTTGGGAACAGTTACTCACCGTAACCTCCTCCTGAGTTGGATACAGGTGTACACAGAAATATCTATCCTTGAAACAAGCTGTCCTTATACTTTTTTAAATACTTTATAATATCGTTTCTAAAAAAATACTATAATTCCATCCATTTACTTGAAATAACTTGATTTTAAATTCAACCATTCATACAAATTTATAATCCCATCCATTTAATTTAAATAACTTGATTCTAAATTCATGGTCGTGCTTGTACTTTTACGAGAGAGTCCTTAAACATTTTCGAACTCATAAACTCATAAACCTTTTGTAAGTATAATGGGTGACTAATTTACATTTGTGATATTACTTTGTTATTGCTGGTTTAATATATCTTAATATACGCACTTTATGTTAAAATTAAAAATATAAATTAATAAAAAAACAACCAAATAAAGTAATAGAAAATAAGATGGGCCAAAAGTACTTTCTTATTAACCTAACATGTACTTTAACACGCTTAATAAATTCAATGAGCTTTTATGCTCATTTTACCAAACAGCTCATTATGTGCCAATTTGACTTAGTTTAAAAAATCAATAAGAGTGCTTCTTCTTCTTTTTGAAAATAAGTTATTTTTTTCTAAAAAATCAGGAGATTATACATCAACTCTACTGTTACTTCTATCTCAAAAGATTGTATCGGTCCTATATAGCATGTCCTATTTTAGTTAGTAATAGAAATTGAAGGTTAAGTCAATCTAAACATTATCTAGTGGCAATCTGAATGAGCAAGTGAGTGAGGGTTCTTCATGGCAAACTAATTGCAGTGCCCGGATTTGTGTTTCCTATATATATTTCCCTATTGAGAAAGAGATTTTGTTGGTCCGTCTAAGGGAGTTGCTTTTTCTCAATCTCAAGGTGATCGAAGAGAGTACAGACCTTGTGAAGCTATTTTCGGGAACTTTTTTGAAGTCTAAACTTTAACACCAAACAAGGTCAGTTTCGCCCAAACCTAGCACAACTTGAGGAAAATGATCATTTCTTACAACTGCATTTTCAAGAGAAATGTTCCATCTAGCAATATAATGAGCTATTTTTTAGGTCTTCTCACTCTTTTTATAAGGGAAAAACCACTTTAGATTTTCAAAATTGTCACTTATGACCTTGTTGAATTTTTCGGAATAGTAATGTAAGTGGTAAAGTAGAAAATGGTCGTTGTTTTAGCTAAATACGAATTCAGATAAACATGATTGCAATTCAACAAATATTGTGGTGCATTTGTTGCATGTTATTTTGTATATACATAACTCGGATAATTCAATTAATAATTAATAAATTAAATATTTTTATTGGATACAAATCAAAATATGTATAAACACAAGAATACCGTAAACTCGGTTTATTGATTTTACTGATGGATCATACAAACCGTAAGAGATAAAAACTAACGTACATACATGCAGAATTTGAAAACAACTCAACACCTAAGGTGGCCACTAAAAACCAGGATCCACTACCTGATTTATCTCCCCTTCTTCCTAATAAAACTGAACTTTTCTAGACCTATTCAAACTCCAACTAACACTACTGTTACATTTGATTTATTCAAAACTAAAATAAACACGTTTAAATTAACATTTTTACAACAATTTTAAAACTATATATGATCAATATTGTATTCGTTTACATTTTTCAAAATATAACATTAAATGATAAATGGACGGACACAAAAAAAGAGAATGTTTCCGTAAAATTATAAGTTAAGTTGACACCGAAAGCAATGGATAAACGTAGAATTAGATTAAACACTCGCCACTTTAAGGAATCCTTGGTAGAGTAGAGATAGAGCAGAGATAAGAGCAATCTCGCCACCCAAAGAAAAACAACCTAAGGGATAAGAGTATGAAGAACAATGTACTAGAAATAAATGGTGACCTTTTGCTTTCTAGATTTGGAGAACCCATAAATATAGTTAATATCATTCTTAAGCACTCACTAAACATTGAACTAGTCTAGGAAATGATAAGAACAAAAGAAGAATCGTTAATGCAAATATTTATCCCAAAAATGTGCGATTATGGACAGTTTGACGGCTTCTGACTAAAAATGGGATTATTAACTTCATGTAGAAAATATTTTTTTACGAGCCGTAAATTTATCTGAAAACTAGACTACGATACCTTTCCAATGGTATATCACACTGCACCTAGAACCTTTGAGATCAAATCAGTTTATTCTGCCAAGTTGGCTCAAAAACAGCCTCAGAATTCTGATTTCCTATGTCATTATGTAAATTAATTAAATTATTTACCTTTAATGAGTCACGGAAAGATGAAAATGTTTTTGGTTTAAATTTTTTTTAAGACCTCATATACCACAAATACTATTATGTTTATTAGTTTATAACGCGTGCAAAACACGGTTATTTTTCAATATTTTAAATTTTAAATTTTTATGACGAAATAAAATTGAAAGGTACAAGTTGGTGAGAGACAGACATGACATTAAAAGGTAAGGAAGAAGAGAGAGGGGAAGATAGGGGAGACGTAAAGAGGAGAGGGTGTCTAGGGTTAATGCGAGGAAGACGAGACGAAGAGAAACCTTTCAATGTTTATATATAATGGACTATATACATATTACATACAAAATACGTACGTAAAGATTGAGTTATCGAACAAACTCATGTTTTAAACAAATAACAATGTCCTTTACAATTTTAAATTCAACTGTACTTGATGTTCGACGGGTACTTTGGCTTAATGAGCTGAATCATACTAATTAAGATGTGTCTTATTAGAGCCTAAATACAAACTCAAATCACTAGAACCTCTAGTGAACTTCTAATGTTGACGGGCCGATTATCCGCAGGCAATCGCTGGTACGCGAAGGATACCCAATCAAAGTAGTATCCTCGAAGAGGGTTTCGCTCCCAAAGGGAGTGCACTTATAGGTTTTAAGTATGAGTACAACAGTGTGTCCCGTTCTTGATAGTCTTTGTAGATCGTTACTCTGGTGTGTTATTATGGTTAAAACTATGATAGAAATTCAATAATAAAAATATATGGGGTCTTTTAATCCACTCATAATCTCGGTCGGAGTCCTTTCGTTGTAATCCATTTGTCTTAAACCATCCCATCTATTCATCCCTCAATTTTGAGACAATGGTGTCATGATCATCTAAACAAAGTCTTAATACTGGTCTCCCGTATACTTATGGTAAGTATTCAGTCTCACTCCTACTTACGAGTTTTAAATCAACATTTTATGTCACATGCTTAGATTAATGATGTCTATCAAAAAGCTCAACTCTTATCATTTTACCCTTGATATAACAAGTTTGAAGGTGATCAATCTTATATCTATTAACATTTATTAATCTAGGCATGCATCTCTTGTGTTCGACATGTTTTACACGATGACTCCAGTCTGATCTACAAGATGGGCTTTATCTAAACCCCATAAAGGAAAATTAGCTACTCGTGACAATACAAAATATAATAAACATATAGGAGTAAGAAACAATACTACTTTTTGAGTTTAAAAACTTCCATACCTGAGTTTAAGCATCCAAAGTAGCAATAACAATTGAAAAGTAATCTTCTCCAATGAGAAGATGAATGATTACAAAGAGAAATTCAAAAAACTACTAAATTTAAAAAGTGAAATGTATCTAAAGCAATGCATGTGAATGTCTCTCTGTCATACAGGCCAGGGTTATATATCCATCCTTGTTCCGCTACAAAACAATTACTTGCAATGAAGTTACAAAAGGAATTTGAAATTCAAAAACCGATAGGGGTGCTCTGCGGTACCCTGGACTTTCGAATAGGTCCTCCGTGATGCTGCGGAGCGTGTCCATGATCAGTGGCTAGTTATGTTTTCCCAATAAATCTTTAGACTTTAGCCCCTGAATTGTCTTCTTGAACTCCCAAAATGAACTTTTACACCTCAACTTCGCACCTCGCTGCATTTCCCCTATTTTAGTCCTTTTTGGCACCAATTTGCCAACAAATTTAACAAAACTTTACAAGCGCCGAATTCAAACTTGAAAATAGTGCATAAATAGAGACATCCCTCCTTCCATCCAACCAACCTTTATTAGGTGGCATCCTAGCATCCTGACTCACCTGAACAAGTAGACAACTTGTTCTGTATGGAAGGTGCCTCATCTTTCCTAGTACACACTAACTACCAGTACCTTCATCACCATGCTTCAACTTTAACTTAACAGTACTCTCAGTTCAAGCAAGATAGTTAGAAACCTGCATCCAATTACAACCCTCCTGCAGAGACTCATTTGAATCATTATTTTAGGTTCCATAATTTCCTTTTCTTTGCCTTATGATGGACTTCAAGATTATCATAAGGAATCTTATTAGTATCCTCCCCAAGATCAGGAGGAACATCACCAGGTACCAAAGATATACCTAAATGCAAATCCCAATCCGCATCATCCTCACGAATCTCAGAGGAGATGGACCGACTAAAGGCCTGGTACCCGTTCCGATGTGAGCCCACATCCACTGGCCCCCAGCTTTTTAGTATACTTACGTGCGAAATACAGCACACGATATATGCACACAGAAAAATATACATGGTCAAAGTACTATCCCAAACAAGTGGGTATCGTTCCCTCTCAGAATGCACTACATGTTTAAGCGCCAATACAACATTGTGTTGTTCTTTGTAGTTTATGAAATTCAAATTTTGGTGGTTGGATTATGTCTAAAACTAATGTCTATGAAATCAATATATAAAGCATACGTCTTTGAATCGACCCCGCCTTTCGTATGGATTTGAATGGTTGCAATCCACTTGTCACAAATTAAGTTCAACATGCTAATTGGAACATGAAACTAGAATTAACCATGTCTCCGTGCGAAAATCCCATCCCAAATATTCACCCCTCCAATCCTAGTAGGTAGTGGTGTCATGGTTAACCAATTAAGCCTTAAATCCCAATCACTTAGTGAAATAAGTCATTAACCCGGTTATTAAACAAGTTCTAATTCGATTACATGCGGTAAGTATTCACCCTCACTCCTACTTACGAGTTTTAAACCCATAATTATTCCACATGCTAGGTTAACATGTTCTATCACTAACTCATACTTTCGTCGTGCTGCTATTGATTTAACAAGGTATAAGGTGATCAAGCTTATAAATTATTAACATAGATTAACCTAGGCATGCATCTCCTAAAAATGACAAGTTTCATATAACGACTCTCATCCAAATTACAAATGGTGCTTGATCTAAACTACTTGTCCATTTCACTTTTAATGAGTTGACACTAAAAAAAAAACACACATTTCTGACCATCAAATTTTTACCTGGAATTGAAAGCCCCATTTTTACCCCGAACATTTGAGATAAGAAAATAAGTAAAAGTACAAATAAACTCACAGTAATATCCATGAATGTAGGTAGATGTAAAACCCCAATTTTACCTAGAATTGAAATCCCTAATTGAAGCCCCGAATAGAAAACCCAATTAAAGCCCTAATTGGAAAATCAAAACCAATTTATTGAAGAATGAAGAAAAGAAAAATCAATTATACAATGGAGAGCGAGTGAAAAGAACAAATCAATTTTATCTACAATGGAAAGCCCCAACTAGTTTTACGTGCAAAATCAGTTTTAAGAAAATTAGCAAAAGAAAAGAAGAGAGAAGAGAGAAGGGAAGAGAGACGATAGTTGTTCTTCGGTTCGGAGCAAGATAGAGTGGAGATTGTGTTTGAGAGTCAAGAGTTTTGTCTGACATTCGAGAGAGTGTTATTTTCTGAGGTAAGGATACTGCGTAGTTTTTGTTAAGGGGGAACTTTTAGGTTTTCAGTTTTTCAGTTTTTTGAATTTAAAAGATTTTTAGAACTTAAAATTAAATAAATATTATTAAAAAACAAATATTATATGCATGTACATGTAATATGTAATATTATATATAAACCATAGTTTAAAATTTGTATTAATTTATATATTAATTTGAAATACATTATTGTTATATTTCACAACGTTTTTGTTAACATGCGGTACAACCAGACCTTTATAATTTTTTGATTATATTTCACAACACTAGATTGAGTACGTATTAAAATTCGTACGGTTGGATCATCGAAGAAATCATTTAAAAAAATTATTCAGTGAATTTGGCACACGCCCCGTTACAAGAATTAGTACTTTTACAACGTTTTTGTTAACATGCGCGACAACCGAGCCTTTCGATTTTTTGATTATTTTTCCCAACATTAGAATGTGTACCTAGTAATATTAGTACTATTACAACGTTTCTAAAAAGAAGCGGCAAAACTGGGACTTTCTAATTTTTGATTATTTTTTCCGAACACTAGATTGAGTACGTATTAACATCCGTATAGTTGGATCATTGAAGAAATTATTTAAAAAAAATTATGTAGTGAATCTGACACGCGTCCCGTTCCCGGAAGTAGTACTATTACAACGTTTCTGAAAAGATGCGGCATAACCGGGCCTTTCTACTTTTTGATTATTTTTCTCAACACTAGAATGAGTAGAAAATAACATTAGTATGGTTGTACCATTGAAGAAATCATTTAATAAAATTATTTAGTGAATCTGACATACGTCTCGTTCCCGGAAAAAATAATATTAGAACATTTCTGAAAAGATGCGGCATAATTCGGTCTTTTTATTTTTTGATTATTTTTCGCAACACTATAATGAGTTCCTATTAACATCCATACGGTTAGATCGTTGAAAAAATCATTTAAAAATATTATTCAGTGAATCTGACACGCATCTTGTTCCCAGAAGCAGTACAGTTATTTTGATATTTTTAAAATTATTTCTCGATGATCCAACCGTATGGATGTCAAGTTATATGTATTTAAATGATATTTCAAAATTTTCAAAAAAAAATGTATAAATTTATTTGGTTTGAGATATTAATAGTCAAGACTAATAATTCTAACAAGTGTTTCCTCCCACATTGGTATTTTTATTTTTTTAAAAGTATTTCTCGATGATTGAACATGTCAATATCTATATATTTTAGTGATATTTTAAAATTTTAGAAAAAGATAAATTTATTTTGTTTGTGATTTTAAAAGTCAATTATTGATTTGACTAGTATTTCTAACTAGAGTTCGTCTCGAATCGGTGTTTTGATTTTATTAAAAATATTTGTCGACGATTCAGTCGTATGACTCTTAGAATCTATGTATTTTATTGATATTCCAAAAAAATTAAATTCTTTTCTTGTACAGACATAATTCTTATCTTATAAAAGACCATTAAATACATATTTTACATTTTTAATCATCGTAGCACAAACAATATATATGAACTTGTTTAAATTCTTTTCTTAGTAATGAAAAATAAATACGCAGAGACTAAAATGATCTAGTGATATATTTTACGTTCATATCATAATATATATTTTTTCTATGGGTCAGAAATGAGTTGGCTGGCTAACTACTTTGTCTCAACCAATTACGTGACAGCTATTAATTAGGTGAAAAAATTTAGTACACTCTGAATAGTTGGTTGTCGGAGCTATGAGTTGGTCGGAAATGAGAGTGACTTGGATAGTGAGCCCTTATTGTTTCGTTAGTGACCATGGTCGGTTATGACTTTATTTACGACATAGCTTGGTGGTCGGTTGTTTGGATCAGTTATAATATATCATTTGTGACTATTTACATTTTTTGGTGGTTATTGGCTTATACCAATATTTGACTCTAAATATAAATGAATTATTGATTTTGTATTTTTCTTCGGATATTCCAGTGTAGCTAATGATGGGATTGGTGTGTTTTTTCTTTGATTTTATACATAGCTATGGAATCTCTATCTAAACCGGACTTCTTCTCTAATAGGCTAATAGTAGAGGAAAGGGTTATCTCTCCCACATTTAACAATATACACTAAAGATTTCATAAATTTAAATTACACAACACAAAATCAGTTAATTCTTTTTCTATTTGAACCGCTTTTTTCTAAATATTTTGACACAACAATATTCTTGTGGTTGAACAGTGGCCGAGGGGCGTGCAGGGTGCTGCACAGGTGCAGCTGGCAGTAGATAGATCCCTGATGAGTAATTACTTCTTGACCTGAATTAGAACTCCCACATTATGCTTTCTGCCATTCAAAAAGTAATAACTTAGAAGAGCTCACCCTTATTATGTGTGTAAGAGTAACAAAGTAATGATTCTTAGTAGGTTAGTCATGATTTTACAAAGTTTTTGAGAAAATGAGCATAAAATAAAAGGTGGTCTTACTTGGTTAGTACCAAATCCTACTAAGCACACCTCTTATGATAATATAAGCACATAACTAAATCCTAATAGAACATAATCAAATGGTAATAGTAGAGCAAAGAGAAGATCATACTTGGATAGGGCTAGCTTCAACTAGCGGACCAGCTACCATACCTCCTATGATATGGTCGTGAGCTACCATACCTCCTATAATATAGCTGTTTGTACCTGAGACACTGAATCCACCTGTCCTACATCTCAGCCCGCCAGTTTCTGTGACTATAGAGGAGCCATTTAAGGATACGATTCCAAACTGACCCTGCACTTAATATTTTTAAAATAACAAATTACAAGTCATTAAAAATATAGAGTTTGAATTATATGTAGTACTTCAATTTGCATTCGGACAAACTAACAAACTTATGCACATATATAAACCTAGCTAGTATGCATGCAAACAATAAATTAGGGTTGAAAGCAGTAGAAAGGAAGATAAGATTCAAACCTCTTACGTGATTACACCACCCGAAAAACCGGCTCGGGCTGGCTGATTGTGGGAGTAGAAACAGTTCCGTTAGCAGAAAGAACAAAAATTCCTATCGGCCCGTTTTGGGTAAGGGACATGATCTTTAAAATGACATCCTGAAATATTTAATATAATTGAATAAAAAATATATACTAAAAGAACATTAAAAAAAAATTGGTATGCATACCTCCCGAGTGTACACTCCATCACATGAGCTTTAAAATTTTGTGCAGCAGTGTCAGCATAAAACTCACCTTGACAAATGAATAGGTAAAATGCTTTTAGTTCCAATAATAATAACTCGGAAAAAACTCTCATTCCGATAAAGTCATGAGGTATTAATCTTGTTTGCTATATGTTAAAATAGTATTAACTTATACATAATGGTGAAGTGGGTTAAATGTAAATGCAAAGCCTACTTACAGTTAAGTACAAAATCGCCCGAAGATAATGTGATGTACCATGAATAATCCTTGGTAAAATCGTTTGCTACAAAAAAAAAAAGGTTTACCCCAGGTACTATTTGAATTTTAAGAAATCACTCAAAATGAATGGTACAGGATCGGATGGAAAGAAGAAGTAACTTTGAATCATGGACAGAAAGTAACCATTTAACGTAAATAGACATAAATGCATCTATATTCATAGTTAGCAAAATAAAATATAACCTGACTTCAAATCAAATGTGACCTTCCATGTAACCCCTCCTGGATCCTCTAGTGGGTCTACAAAACCAATCATTCTGCTTCTATTGCTATTACCCAAGAAGCCAAAGGGAGGGAGGGAGAGAGAGAGAGAGAGGTTTAATGTTTATTCTGAATTGCGTGAATTGCGAGTAATGTATATATAGAGGTCGGCTCAGAAAACGAGGAAGTTGTTGGATACAGGCTGAGAAAACGAGAAAGTTGGGAACAGTTACTCACCGTAACCTCCTCCTGAGTTGGATACAGGTGTACACAGAAATATCTATCCTTGAAACAAGCTGTCCTTATACTTTTTTAAATACTTTATAATATCTTTTATAAAAAAATATTATAATTCCATCCATTTACTTGAAATAACTTGATTTTAAATTCGACCATTCATACAAATTAATAATCCCATCCATTTAATTTAAATAACTTGATTCTAAATTCATCGTCGTGCTTGTACTTTTACCATAGAGTCCTTAAACATTTTCGAACTCATAAACTCATAAACCTTTTGTAAGTATAATGGGTGACTAATTTACATTTGTGATATTACTTTGTTATTGCTGGTTTAATATATCTTAATATACTCACTTTATATTAAAATTAAAAATTTAAATTAATAAAAAAACAAACAAATAAAGTAATAGAAAATAAGATGGGCCAAAAGTACTTTCTTATTAACCTAACATGTACTTTAACACCCTTAATAAATTCAATGGGCTTTTATGCTCATTTTACCAAAAGCCCATTATGTGCCCATTTGACACTACAAGAAAACAAGGGTAAATTTGACCGACTAAAAATGACCGCGGCTAAATCTGACCGACAGCGGTCATATTTAAGGTCAACCTCAATTGATAACCGGCCAGTCTTAAATTTGACCGTCGGTCATATTTAATGTCGGTCATATTTAGTCGGTCATTTTTAGTAATCGAGACCCACAAAAAATTGGTGGGAAAATTCCCGCCAAGGACAAAAATTTGCTTGAGATTAATTTGAGCAACAGCGGTCACATTTAATGTCGGTCATATTTAGTTAGTCATTTTTACTACATAGTGCCCAAAAAAAAAAGGGAAATTTCCCGCCAAATAGCCAAAATTTGCTAAAGTATAAATTTGACCGTCGGCGGTCAAATTTAAAGCCGGGTTTTGGCGCCAAAACTCCCTCCAATTCTCAACCAAAATAATTGGAAAATAACTTTAATCGAATTTTTTTATAAATTTAACATAAATACTTAAACAATTTTTTTAATTCCAAAAAAAATAATGGAGTACCCCAATGACAAAAACTACGTGTAAAAAATTATTTTGTGCACTAAACATATATATATTTGGGAAGAGATCAATAAACGTTGATGCTATATTTATTCAAGAAATTTTCAAAAAATAAATAAATAGTTACTAACTTTTAAAATTCACAATTAATTTATATATTTAGAGTGACAACATAGTCTACACATTAAAAATTGATAGATATTAAAATAATTATCATTTCAAAATAATCTCGGCAATATGTTATATTGTTCAAATTTTTTGATGAAATACGTGGTTTGAGATTTGGATTTAGGGGTTAGGCGGTTAACGTCTAGGGTTACTAGTTTCTTAATATTTAATTAATAATGTGAACGATCTAACCGTACTGATGTTTATCTTTTTACTTTTTAAGAGCCCATGCAAAAAATTATTTAATAATAAACATTGCATCCTAATTATTATAATGAAAGAAAATTTTATCAACTTCATCAATTTGACCACTTTCAGTCATATTTAGTATTTTTGACCACTTTTGGTCAAATTTATATAAATTCAAAATTTTCAAAAACATAAAATAAATACTTGATCATTTTTTAAAATTATGAAAAAAATATTAGAGTATTCGCAATAATAAAAAAATACATGTTAAAAATTATATGTGGCACTTAACAAATTTTTAAATTTGAAAATGGTACAAAATTATTGATTTTTCATAGATTCAAAAAGTTTGAATATTGTTAATAAATGCTCACTAAGTTTTAAAAATTACAAATATTTTTATGGGCGTATTGTGACAACATTTTATGTACATTAAAAAATGTAAGAGATAATAATAATGTTTGAGTAACAATATGATTCATAATTCAAATTATTCCTTGAAATATGCATGGTTTAGGATCTGAATTTAGGGGTTAAGCATTTACTGACTAGGGTTACTAATTTTGTGTTATTCAAATTAAAATTTGAACGATCCAACCGTATGGATGTTAACTTTCTTAAATTTCAAGAGTTCATGCAAAAAATCAAATTATTAGAAGTTTTGCATAATAATTATTATAACAGATTGAATTTTTATCATCTTTATAAAATTGGCCATTTTCAGTCACATTTATAAATTTGACCAACGGTAGTCAAATTTAATTACAAATTTGACCGCAAACCCTAATCAGTCAAATTTACTAAATTGACTGAAACCAGTCAAATTCATAAATTTGACCGATGGTACTCACATTTAAGTTTAGGCGGTAAATTTCCCGCCAAAACTACCCTAAAATATTTAAATGTAATTTTGACCAAAAACAGTTAAATATATATATTTGACCGCCCTCAGTCAAATTTATATAAATTCAAAATTTTCAAAAATATAAAATAAATAATTTATCATTTTTTAAAATTATGAAAAATTATTAGAGTATTCAAAATAACAAGAACTACATGTTAAAAATTATACGAGGCACTTTAAAAAAAATTAAATTTGAAAATGGTCAAAATTTGTTAATTTTTCGTATATTCAAGAAGTTTGAATATTGTTAATAATTGCTCACTAATTTTTAAAAATTACAAATAATTTTTTGGCGTAGTGTTACAACATTTTATGTACATTAAAAAATTAAGAGATAATAATGGTGTTAGAGTAACAATGTGATACATAGTTCAAATTATTTACTTAAATATGCATGGTTTAGGATTGAATTTAGGGGTTAAGCATTTAGTGACTAGGGTTAGTAATTTTGTGTTATTCAAATTATAATTTGAACGATCCAACGTATGGATGTTAACTTTCTTAGATTTAAAGAGTTCATGCAAACAATCAAATGATTATAAGTTTTTCATAATAATTATTATAACAAATTGAAATTTTATCATCTTCATAAAATTGACCAGTTTAGGTCATATTTGACCGACGGTAGTCAAATTTAAATACAAATTTGACCGCAAACAGTCAATTTAGTAAATTTGACCGAAGGTAGTCAAATTTATAAATTTGACCGAATGCAGTCAAATTTAATGCCATGTCAGCAATCCGCGTGAAACACATTAAACGGTCCAGATTAGCAAACCAAAATTGCAATCCAATGGTCCAGATTTATTACAGCAAACCCATCTCCTATATATACACTCATTACATACATACATCATTCATTATCTCTCCCCTCTTTTCACCCCTTCTTCCACCCTCTCTCCCTCCTTCTTTCCACCCACACATACAAAAATATATACACACACATCTATATGTATACACCCATATATTTATACTTACTTATTTACCTATTTTTTACAAATCAACTTGTGTAATGATATTTCCGGTGATAAAAAGAATTCCGGCAATAAAAAGAATTCCGGCAATAAAACAACTCCGGCGGTCAAAGTGTCAAGCAAAATATCTCCGATATCCATTTTCATCAAACTAACTAACAAAAATAGTTTCGTAAAATCCAATTTTGAACGTTTAGTTGAATTTAGATAACCATATTCCTAAAGAAATCATCATTAATAAATATTATATATGATATGAAATTATTCTGATTCTTGAACTATTTATTTAAGATAAAATATGGTGATGTTTGTGTTAATAAGGGACACCAAATCAACAAGATATAATGTAGTATTTACCAGAATATTTTTCAAAAATCTAGCAGAATGTAGCAGAAAGCTGTTGGGTTTGTTGAATATGTGTTATAGTTAAATTTGACCGCTTTCGGTCAAATTTATAAATGTGACCGTTTTCGGTCAAATTTATAAATTTGACCAACGGCGGTCAAATTCGATGGACGTTAGGCGCCAAATTCAAAAAAATTCAAATTTCAAAATTTTGAAAATTTCGGTCAAATTTAAGCGGTCAATTTTAGTCGGTCAAATTTAACATAAATATGACCGATTTTGCTAAATTTGACAAGCTTAAAAATGACAGACACAATTCGGTCAAATTTGACCAACAAATTTGACCAAATATGACTGCTGGCGGTCAAATTTAGCTAAATATGACCGAAATTTTTCGGTCAAATTTAGCCGTTTTTCTTGTAGTGTGACTTAGTTTAAAAAATGGATAAGAGTGCTTCTTTTTTTTTTTTTAAATAAGTTATTTTTTTCTAAAAAATCAGGAGATTATACATTAACTCTATTGTTACTTCTATCTCAAAAGATTGTATCGGTCCTATATAGCATGTCCTATTTTAGTTAGTAATAGAAATTGAAGGTTAAGTCAATCTAAACATTATCTAGTGGCAATCTGAATGAGCAAGTGAGTGACAGGGTTCTTCATGGCAAACTATTTGCAGTGCCCGGATTTGTGTTTCCTATATATATTTCCCTATTGAGAAAGAGATTTTGTTGGTCGGTCTAAGGGGGTTGCTTTTGCTCAATCTCAAGGTGATCGAAGAGAGTACCTTTTGAAGCTATTTTCGTGAACTTTTTTGAAGTCTAAACTTTAACATCAAACAAGGTCAGTTTCGCCCAAACCTAGCACAACTTCAGGAAAATGATCATTTCTTACAACTGCATTTTCAAGAGAAATGTTCCATCTAGCAATATAATGTGCTATTTTTTAGGTCTTCTTACTCTTTATAAGGGAAAAACCACTTTAGATTTTCAAAATTGTCACTTATGATCTTGTTGAATTTTTCGGAATAGTAATGTAAGCGGTAAAGTAGAAAATGGTCGTTGTTTTAGCTAAATACGAATTCAGATAAACATGATTGCAATATTGTGGTGCATTTGTTGATGTTATTTTGTATATACATAACTTGGATAATTCAATTAATAATTAATAAATTAAATATTTTTATTGGATATAAATCAAAATATGTATAAACACAAGAATACCGTAAACTCGGTTTATTGATTTTACTGATGGATCATACAAACCGTAAGAGATAAAAACTAACGTACATACATGCAGAATTTTAAAACAACTCAACACCGAAGGTGGCCACTAAAAACCAGGATCAACTACCTGATTTATCTCCCCTTCTTCCTAATAAAACTAACTTTTCTAGACCTATTCAAACTCCAACTAACAGTAATGTTACATTTGATTTATTCAAAACTAAAATAAACACGTTTAAATTAATATTTTTACAACAATTTTGAAACTATATATGATCAATATTGTATTCGTTTACATTTTTCAAAATATAACATTAAATGATAAATGGACGGACACAAAAAAAGAGAATGTTTCCGTAAAATTATAAGTTAAGTTGACACCGGAAGCAATGGATAAACGTAGAATTAGATTAAACACTCGTCACTTTAAGGAATCCTTGGTAGAGTAGAGATAGAGCAGAGATAAGAGCAATCTCGCCACCCAAAGAAACACAACCTAAGGGATAAGAGTATGAAGAACAATGTACTAGAAATAAATGGTGACCTTTTGCTTTCTAGATTTGGAGAACCCATAAATATAGTTAATATCATTCTTAAGCACTCACTAATACATTGAACTAGTCTAGGAAATGATAAGAACAAAAGAAGAATCGTTAATGCAAATATTCATCCCAAAAATGTGCGATTCTGGACAGTTTGACGGCTTCTGACTAAAAATGGGATTATTAACTTCATGTAGAAAATATTTTTTTACGAGCCGTAAATTTATCTGAAAACTAGACTTCGATACCTTTCCAAAGGTATATCACACTGCACCTAGAACCTTTGAGATCAAATCAGTTTATTCTGCAAAGTTGGCTCAAAAACAGCCTCAGAATTCTGATTTCCTATGTCATTATGTAAATTAATTAAATTATTTACCTTTAATGAGTCATGGAAAGATGAAAATGTTTTTGGTTTAAATTTTTTTTAAGACCTCATATACCACAAATACTATTATGTTTATTAGTTTATAACGCGTGCAAAACACCGTTATTTTTCAATATTTTAAATTTTAAATTTGTATGACGAAATAAAATTGAAAGGTACAAGTTGGTGGTGAGAGACACAAATGACATTAAAAGGTAAGGAAGAAGAGAGAGGGGAAGATAGGGGAGACGGAAAGAGGAGAGGGTGTCTAGGGTTAATGCGAGGAAGACGAGAAGAAGAGAAACCTTTCAATGTTTATATATAATGGACTATATACATATTACATACAAAATACGTACGTAAAGATTGAGTTACTTGATGTTCGAGGGGTACTTTGGCTTAATGAGCTGAATCATACTAATTAAGATGTGTCTTATTAAAGCCTAATACAAACTCAAATCACTAGAACCTCTAGTGAAATTCTAGTGTTGACACGCCGATTATCTGCAGGCAATCGCTGGTACGCGAAGGATACACAATCAAAGTAGTATCCTCGAAGAGGGTTTCTCCTGACCCAAAATTTTAGTGAGTTAATTATATTATAGATATATTGTTATTTAGTTACAATCCGGTGTTATCGGAGGATACATTTTTATTTACGGAGAGTTGTTAACTAAATATTATGTAATAATCGAGAAAGGTAGATTTGAGTGTTGCTTTAAAATTATTAAATTCAAAGTGTAAAATGGGATATATATAAATTAGTTAGAAGTATGGATTAGAGTGGGTTTGATAATTATAGTGTTAGGCTGTTAAGAAAGAAAAAATGGGTAGAATGACCTAGTAAGTTTGGTATGTGCAATATAAAGTTACGGAAGTACCATCTAAATAAGTGTAAGTGAATAAAGGCACAAGTGGGCTAGTCTTGATGGGCTTTAAGTGTGATATTCATGGATAAGAAAGTGGACCATAAATGTTGTGAGCTTGAGTAAGTACCAAGTGGAGGTACTCATAAAAAATTATTGAGAGAATATGAAAACAAATACTTGTGAAAAATAGTGGCCAGAAGTTCAAGAATTAATTTTTGGCAGTAAGCAAGTTTGGGTTAATAAACTACAATTAATAAGATAAGATAATAAATAATTTTGATGGAAGTTCAGGTGATTTATTATCAAGTAACGGGCTTGGCATTTTATTGGGCTTGATACCTTTTAGTGTGGGCTTTTGAAAATTAAGAAAATAAATAGCAATGCTTGTGAGATTTTAGATTTACAAGGATATATGGTTGGTGATGGGTTTAATCTTAATGGGCTTTATTGTTTTGTACTACATAATTCTTGGAAAAGGAAAGAATGAAATGAAATGGCAGCCGAATGTGGTTTTTGTGTTGTGATTATTGAGAAAATTTACTTGAGATATTAATGAAGGGTAATTAATGATATTTAATTTGTGAAGAGATCAAATAAACTTAACGTGACTTAAGAATTAATATGGGTTGATGGACAAAAAGAAAAATTTGGAATGGGCTAGACAAGTCTAAATAGAACAAAGAGTGGATCTAATGTGCTATTGGGCCAATTAAATTATATATGCATGGGAATGGGTCTAAGAATTTTGTGAATTTTTCTTAAGCCATGATGACGAGATAGATGTGAAATGGATGAGTTGGTTTATGTAAATTTAATACTTTTGAGAAACTATTATGACAAATTAGATGCCAAAGATGTGGGTAGGATTAGTTAATTAAATATACTTAGTTGACTAATTTTTGATGCTAGATTATAATTATAATGGGGAATTCTATGTATGGAATTTTTAAGGAAGTTTGTTTTGAACAAATATTATACTCACATGTAGCAAAGAAAAGAATATGAGGAAGCCCAAACAAGTGGGTATCGTTCCCTCTCAGAATGCACTACATGTTTAAGCGCCAATACAACATTGTGTTGTTCTTTGTAGTTTATGAAATTCAAATTTTGGTGGTTGGATTATGTCTAAAACTAATGTCTATGAAATCAATATATGAAGCATATGTGGTCTTTGAATCGACCCCGCCTTTCGTATGGATTTGAATGGTTGCAATCCACTTGTCACAAATTAAGTTCAACATGCTAATTGGAACATGAAACTAGAATTAACCATGTCTCTGTGCGAAAATCCCATCCCAAATATTCACCCCTCCAATCCTAGTAGGTAGTGGTGTCATGGTTAACCAATTAAGCCTTAAATCCCAATCACTTAGTGAAATAAGTCATTAACCCGGTTATTAAACAAGTTCTAATTCGATTACATGCGGTAAGTATTCACCCTCACTCCTACTTACGAGTTTTAAACCCATAATTATTCCACATGCTAGGTTAACATGTTCTATCACTAACTCATACTCTCGTCTTGCTGCTATTGATTTAACAAGGTATAAGGTGATCAAGCTTATAAATTATTAACATAGATTAACCTAGGCATGCATCTCCTAAAAATGACAAGTTTCATATAACGACTCTCATCCAAATTACAAATGGTGCTTGATCTAAACTACTTGTCCATTTCACTTTTAATGAGCTGACACTACAAAAAAAAAAAAGCGCACATTTCTGACCATCAAATTTTTACCTGGAATTGAAAGCCCCATTTTTACCCCGAACATTTGAGATAAGAAAATAAGTAAAAGTACAAATAAACTCACAGTAATATACATGAATGTAGATAGATGTAAAACCCCAATTTTACCTAGAATTGAAATCCCTAATTGAAGCCCCGAATAGAAAACCCAATTAAATCCCTAATTGGAAAATCAAAACCAATTTATTGAAGAATGAAGAAAAGAAAAATCAATTATACAATGAAGAGTGAGTGAAAAGAACAAATCAATTTTATCTACAATGGAAAGCCCCAACTAGTTTTACGTGCAAAATCAGTTTTAAGAAAATTAGCAAAAGAAAAGAAGAGAGAAGAGAGAAGGGAAGAGAGACGATAGTTGTTCTTCGGTTCGGAGCAAGATAGAGTGGAGATTGTGTTTGAGAGTCAAGAGTTTTGTCTGACATTCGAGAGAGTGTTATTTTCTGAGGTAAGGATACTGCGTAGTTTTTGTTAAGGGGGAACTTTTAGGTTTTCAGTTTTTCAGTTTTTTGAATTTAAAAGATTTTTAGAACTTAAAATTAAATAAATATTATTAAAAAACAAATATTATATGCATGTACATGTAATATGTAATATTATATATAAACCATAGTTTAAAATTTGTATTAATTTATATATTAATTTGAAATACATTATTGTTATATTTCACAACGTTTTTGTTAACATGCGGTACAACCAGACCTTTATAATTTTTTGATTATATTTCACAACACTAGATTGAGTACGTATTAAAATTCGTACGGTTGGATCATCGAAGAAATCATTTTAAAAAATTATTCAGTGAATTTGGCACACGCCCCGTTACAAGAATTAGTACTTTTACAACGTTTTTGTTAACATGCGCGACAACCGAGCCTTTCGATTTTTTGATTATTTTTCCCAACATTAGAATGTGTACCTAGTAATATTAGTACTATTACAACGTTTCTAAAAAGAAGCGGCAAAACTGGGACTTTCTAATTTTTGATTATTTTTTCCGAACACTAGATTGAGTACGTATTAACATCCGTATAGTTGGATCATTGAAGAAATTATTTAAAAAAAATTATGTAGTGAATCTGACACGCGTCCCGTTCCCGGAAGTAGTACTATTACAACGTTTCTGAAAAGATGCGGCATAACCGGGCCTTTCTACTTTTTGATTATTTTTCTCAACACTAGAATGAGTAGAAAATAACATTAGTATGGTTGTACCATTGAAGAAATCATTTAATAAAATTATTTAGTGAATCTGACATACGTCTCGTTCCCGGAAAAAATAATATTAGAACATTTCTGAAAAGATGCGGCATAATTCGGTCTTTTTATTTTTTGATTATTTTTCGCAACACTATAATGAGTTCCTATTAACATCCATACGGTTAGATCGTTGAAAAAATCATTTAAAAATATTATTCAGTGAATCTGACACGCATCTTGTTCCCAGAAGCAGTACAGTTATTTTGATATTTTTAAAATTATTTCTCGATGATCCAACCGTATGGATGTCAAGTTATATGTATTTAAATGATATTTCAAAATTTTCAAAAAAAAATGTATAAATTTATTTGGTTTGAGATATTAATAGTCAAGACTAATAATTCTAACAAGTGTTTCCTCCCACATTGGTATTTTTATTTTTTTAAAAGTATTTCTCGATGATTGAACATGTCAATATCTATATATTTTAGTGATATTTTAAAATTTTAGAAAAAGATAAATTTATTTTGTTTGTGATTTTAAAAGTCAATTATTGATTTGACTAGTATTTCTAACTAGAGTTCGTCTCGAATCGGTGTTTTGATTTTATTAAAAATATTTGTCGACGATTCAGTCGTATGACTCTTAGAATCTATGTATTTTATTGATATTCCAAAAAAATTAAATTCTTTTCTTGTACAGACATAATTCTTATCTTATAAAAGACCATTAAATACATATTTTACATTTTTAATCATCGTAGCACAAACAATATATATGAACTTGTTTAAATTCTTTTCTTAGTAATGAAAAATAAATACGCAGAGACTAAAATGATCTAGTGATATATTTGACGTTCATATCATTTACAAATTATATTTTGTTGTGTATATGGTATCATAATATATATTTTTTCTATGGGTCAGAAATGAGTTGGCTGGCTAACTACTTTGTCTCAACCAATTACGTGACAGCTATTAATTAGGTGAAAAAATTTAGTACACTCTGAATAGTTGGTTGTCGGAGCTATGAGTTGGTCGGAAATGAGAGTGACTTGGATAGTGGGCCCTTATTGTTTCGTTAGTGACCATGGTCGGTTATGACTTTATTTACGACATAGCTTGGTGGTCGGTTGTTTGGATCAGTTATAATATATCATTTGTGACTATTTACATTTTTTGGTGTTTATTGGCTTATACCAATATTTGACTCTAAATATAAATGAATTATTGATTTTGTATTTTTCTTCGGATATTCCAGTGTAGCTAATGATGGGATTGGTGTGTTTTTTCTTTGATTTTATACATAGCTATGGAATCTCTATCTAAACAGGACTTCTTCTCTAATAGGCTAATAGTAGAGGAAAGGGTTATCTCTCCCACATTTAACAATATACACTAAAGATTTCATAAATTTAAATTACACAACACAAAATCAGTTAATTCTTTTTCTATTTGAACCGCTTTTTTCTAAATATTTGACACAACAATATTCTTGTGGTTGAACAGTGGCCGAGGGGCGTGCAGGGTGCTGCACAGGTGCAGCTGGCAGTAGATAGATCCCTGATGAGTTACTTCTTGACCTGAATTAGAACTCCCACATTATGCTTTCTGCCATTCAAAAAGTAATAACTTAGAAGAGCTCACCCTTATTATGTGTGTAAGAGTAACAAAGTAATGATTCTTAGTAGGTTAGTCATGATTTTACAAAGTTTTTGAGAAAATGAGCATAAAATAAAAGGTGGTCTTACTTGGTTAGTACCAAATCCTACTAAGCACACCTCTTATGATAATATAAGCACATAACTAAATCCTAATAGAACATAATCAAATGGTAATAGTAGAGCAAAGAGAAGATCATACTTGGATAGGGCTAGCTTCAACTAGCGGACCAGCTACCATACCTCCTATGATATGGTCGTGAGCTACCATACCTCCTATAATATAGCTGTTTGTACCTGAGACACTGAATCCACCTGTCCTACTTCTCAGCCAGCCAGTTTCTGTGACTATAGAGGAGCCATTTAAGGATACGATTCCAAACTGACCCTGCACTTAATATTTTTAAAATAACAAATTACAAGTCATTAAAAATATAGAGTTTGAATTATATGTAGTACTTCAATTTGCATTCGGACAAACTAACAAACTTATGCACATATATAAACCTAGCTAGTATGCATGCAAACAATAAATTAGGGTTGAAAGCAGTAGAAAGGAAGATAAGATTCAAACCTCTTACGTGATTACACCACCCGAAAAACCGGCTCGCGCTGGCTGATTGTGGCAGTAGAAACAGTTCCGTTAGCAGAAAGAACAAAAATTCCTATCGGCCCGTTTTGGGTAAGGGACATGATCTTTAAAATGACATCCTGAAATATTTAATATAATTGAATAAAAAATATATACTAAAAGAACATTAAAAAAAAATTGGTATGCATACCTCCCGAGTGTACACTCCATCACATGAGCTTTAAAATTTTGTGCAGCAGTGTCAGCATAAAACTCACCTTGACAAATGAATAGGTAAAATGCTTTTAGTTCCAATAATAATAACTCGGAAAAAACTCTCATTCCGATAAAGTCATGAGGTATTAATCTTGTTTGCTATATGTTAAAATAGTATTAACTTATACATAATGGTGAAGTGGGTTAAATGTAAATGCAAAGCCTACTTACAGTTAAGTACAAAATCGCCCGAAGATAATGTGATGTACCATGAATAATCCTTGGTAAAATCGTTTGCTACAAAAAAAAAAGGTTTACCCCAGGTACTATTTGAATTTTAAGAAATCACTCAAAATGAATGGTACAGGATCGGATGGAAAGAAGAAGTAACTTTGAATCATGGACAGGAAGTAACGATTTAACGTAAATAGACATAAATGCATCTATATTCATAGTTAGCAAAATAAAATATAACCTGACTTCAAATCAAATGTGACCTTCCTTGTAACCCCTCCTGGATCCTCTAGTGGGTCTACAAAACCAATCATTCTGCTGCTATTGCTATTACCCAAGAAGCCAAAGGGAGGGAGGGAGGGAGGGAGGGAGGGAGGGAGAGAGAGAGAGGTTTAATGTTTATTCTGAATTGCGTGAATTGCGAGTAATGTATATATAGAGGTCGGCTCAGAAAACGAGGAAGTTGTTGGATACAGGCTGAGAAAACGAGAAAGTTGGGAACAGTTACTCACCGTAACCTCCTCCTGAGTTGGATACAGGTGTACACAGAAATATCTATCCTTGAAACAAGCTGTCCTTATACTTTTTTAAATACTTTATAATATCTTTTCTAAAAAAATATTATAATTCCATCCATTTACTTGAAATAACTTGATTTTAAATTCGACCATTCATACAAATTAATAATCCCATCCATTTAATTTAAATAACTTGATTCTAAATTCATCGTCGTGCTTGTACTTTGACGAGAGAGTCCTTAAACATTTTCGAACTCATAAACTCATAAACCTTTTGTAAGTATAATGGGTGACTAATTTACATTTGTGATATTACTTTGTTATTGCTGGTTTAATATATCTTAATATACTCACTTTATATTAAAATTAAAAATTTAAATTAATAAAAAAACAAACAAATAAAGTAATAGAAAATAAGATGGGCCAAAAGTACTTTCTTATTAACCTAACATGTACTTTAACACCCTTAATAAATTCAATGGGCTTTTATGCTCATTTTACCAAAAGCCCATTATGTGCCCATTTGACACTACAAGAAAACAAGGGTAAATTTGACCGACTAAAAATGACCGCGGCTAAATCTGACCGACAGCGGTCATATTTAAGGTCAACCTCAATTGATAACCGGTCAGTCTTAAATTTGACCGTCGTCGGTCATATTTAATGTCGGTCATATTTAGTCGGTCATTTTTAGTACTCGAGACCCACAAAAAATTGGTGGGAAAATTCCCGCCAAGGACAAAAATTTGCTTGAGATTAATTTGAGCAACAGCGGTCACATTTAATGTCGGTCATATTTAGTTAGTCATTTTTACTACATAGTGCCCCAAAAAAAAGGGAAATTTCCCGCCAAGTAGCCAAAATTTGCTAAAGTATAAATTTGACCGTCGGCGGTCAAATTTAAAGCCGGGTTTTGGCGCCAAAACTCCCTCCAATTCTCAACCAAAATAATTGGAAAATAACTTTAATCGAATTTTTTTATGAATTTAACATAAATACTTAAACAATTTTTTTAATTCCAAAAAAAATAATGGAGTACCCCAATGACAAAAACTACGTGTAAAAAATTATTTTGTGCACTAAACATATATATATTTGGGAAGAGATCAATAAACGTTGATGCTATATTTATTCAAGAAATTTTCAAAAAATAAATAAATAGTTACTAACTTTTAAAATTCACAATTAATTTATATATTTAGAGTGACAACATAGTCTACACATTAAAAATTGATAGATATTAAAATAATTATCATTTCAAAATAATCTCGGCAATATGTTATATTGTTCAAATTTTTTGATGAAATACGTGGTTTGAGATTTGGATTTAGGGGTTAGGCGGTTAACGTCTAGGGTTACTAGTTTCGTAATATTTAATTAATAATGTGAACGATCTAACCGTACGGATATTTATCTTTTTACTTTTTAAGAGCCTATGCAAAAAATTATTTAATAATAAACATTGCATCCTAATTATTATAATGAAAGAAAATTTTATCAACTTCATCAATTTGACCACTGTTAGTCATAATTAGTATTTTTGACCACTTTTGGTCAAATTTATATAAATTCAAAATTTTCAAAAACATAAAATAAATACTTGATCATTTTTTAAAATTATGAAAAAAATATTAGAGTATTCACAATAATAAAAAAATACATGTTAAAAATTATATGTGGCACTTAACAAATTTTTAAATTTGAAAATGGTACAAAATTATTGATTTTTCATAGATTCAAAAAGTTTGAATATTGTTAATAAATGCTCACTAATTTTTAAAAATTACAAATATTTTTATGGGCGTATTGTGACAACATTTTATGTACATTAAAAAATGTAAGAGATAATAATAATGTTTGAGTAACAATATGATTCATAATTCAAATTATTCCTTGAAATATGCATGGTTTAGGATCTGAATTTAGGGGTTAAGCATTTACAGGGTTAGTAATTTTGTGTTATTCAAATTAAAATTTGAACGATCCAACCGTATGGATGATAACTTTCTTAAATTTCAAGAGTTCATGCAAAAAATCAAATTATTATAAGTTTTGCATAATAATTATTATAACAGATTGAATTTTTATCATCTTTATAAAATTGGCCATTTTCAGTCACATTGATAAATTTGACCAACGGTAGTCAAATTTCATTACAAATTTGACCGCAAACCCTAATCAGTCAAATTTACTAAATTGACTCAAACCAGTCAAATTCATAAATTTGACCGATGGTAGTCACATTTAAGTTTAGGCGGTAAATTTCCCGCCAAAACTACCCTAAAATATTTAAATGTAATTTTGACCAAAAACAGTTAAATATATATATTTGACCGCCCTCAGTCAAATTTATATAAATTCAAAATTTTCAAAAATATAAAATAAATAATTTATCATTTTTTAAAATTATGAAAAAATATTAGAGTATTCAAAATAACAAGAACTACATGTTAAAAATTATACGAGGCACTTTAAAAAAAATTAAATTTGAAAATGGTCAAAATTTGTTAATTTTTCGTATATTCAAGAAGTTTGAATATTGTTAATAATTGCTCACTAATTTTTAAAAATTACAAATAATTTTTTGGCCTAGTGTTACAACATTTTATGTACATTAAAAAATTAAGAGATAATAATGGTGTTAGAGTAACAATGTGATACATAGTTCAAATTATTTACTTAAATATGCATGGTTTAGGATTGAATTTAGGGGTTAAGCATTTAGTGACTAGGGTTAGTAATTTTGTGTTATTCAAATTATAATTAACTTTCTTAGATTTAAAGAGTTCATGCAAACAATCAAATGATTATAAGTTTTGCATAATAATTATTATAACAAATTGAAATTTTATCATCTTCATAAAATTGACCAGTTTCGGTCATATTTGAGCGACGGTAGTCAAATTTAAATACAAATTTGACCGCAAACCCTAATCAGTCAAATTTACTAAATTGACTGAAACCAGTCAAATTTATAAATTTGACCGAAGGTAGTCAAATTTATAAATTTGACCGAATGCAGTCAAATTTAATGCCATGTCAGCAATCCGCGTGAAACACATTAAACGGTCCAGATTAGCAAACCAAAATTGCAATCCAATGTCCAGATTTATTACAGCAAACCCATCTCCTATATATACACTCATTACATACATACATCATTCATTATCTCTCCCCTCTTTTCACCCCTTCTTCCACCCTCTCTCCCTCCTTCTTTCCACCCACACATACAAAAATATATACACACACATCTATATGTATACACCCATATATTTATACTTACTTAGTTACCTATTTTTTACAAATCAACTTGTGTAATGATATTTCCGGTGATAAAAAGAATTCCGGCAATAAAAAGAATTCCGGCAATAAAACAACTCCGGCGGTCAAAGTGTCAAGCAAAATATCTCCGATATCCATTTTCATCAAACTAACTAACAAAAATAGTTTCGTAAAATCCAATTTTGAACCTTTAGTTGAATTTAGATAACCATATTCCTAAAGAAATCATCATTAATAAATATTATATATGATATGAAATTATTCTGATTCTTGAACTATTTATTTAAGATAAAATATGGTGATGTTTGTGTTAATAAGGGACACCAAATCAACAAGATATAATGTAGTATTTACCTTAATATTTTTCAAAAATCTAGCAGAATGCAGCAAATAAGAGTGCTTCTTTTTTTTTTTTAAAATAAGTTATTTTTTTCTAAAAAATCAGGAGATTATACATCAACTCTACTGTTACTTCTATCTCAAAAGATTGTATCGGTCCTATATAGCATGTCCTATTTTAGTTAGTAATAGAAATTGAAGGTTAAGTCAATCTAAACATTATCTAGTACCAATCTGAATGAGCAAGTGAGTGACAGGGTTCTTCATGGCAAACTAATTGCAGTGCCCTGATTTGTGTTTCCTATATATATTTCCCTATTCAGAAAGAGATTTTGTTGGTCGGTCTAAGGGGGTTACTTTTGCTCAATCTCAAGGTGATCGAAGAGAGTACCTTTTGAAGCTATTTTCGTGAACTTTTTTGAAGTCTAAACTTTAACATCAAACAAGGTCAGTTTCGCCCAAACCTAGCACAACTTCAGGAAAATGATCATTTCTTACAACTTCATTTTCAAGAGAAATGTTCCATCTAGCAATATAATGTGCTATTTTTTAGGTCTTCTTACTCTTTATAAGGGAAAAACCACTTTAGATTTTCAAAATTGTCACTTATGATCTTGTTGAATTTTTCGGAATAGTAATGTAAGCGGTAAAGTAGAAAATGGTCGTTGTTTTAGCTAAATACGAATTCAGATAAACATGATTGCAATATTGTGGTGCATTTGTTGATGTTATTTTGTATATACATAACTTGGATAATTCAATTAATAATTAATAAATTAAATATTTTTATTGGATATAAATCAAAATATGTATAAACACAAGAATACCGTAAACTCGGTTTATTGATTTTACTGATGGATCATACAAACCGTAAGAGATAAAAACTAACGTACATACATGCAGAATTTTAAAACAACTCAACACCTAAGGTGGCCACTAAAAACCAGGATCCACTACCAGATTTATCTCCCCTTCTTCCTAATAAAACTAACTTTTCTAGACCTATTCAAACTCCAACTAACAGTACTGTTACATTTGATTTATTCAAAACTAAAATAAACACGTTTAAATTAATATTTTTACAACAATTTTAAAACTATATATGATCAATATTGTATTCGTTTACATTTTTCAAAATATAACATTAAATGATAAATGGACGGACACAAAAAAAGAGAATGTTTCCGTAAAATTATAAGTTAAGTTGACACCGGAAGCAATGGATAAACGTAGAATTAGATTAAACACTTGTCACTTTAAGGAATCCTTGGTAGAGTAGAGATAGAGCAGAGATAAGAGCAATCTCGCCACCCAAAGAAACACAACCTAAGGGATAAGAGTATGAAGAACAATGTACTAGAAATAAATGGTGACCTTTTGCTTTCTAGATTTGGAGAACCCATAAATATAGTTAATATCATTCTTAAGCACTCACTAATACATTGAACTAGTCTGGGAAATGATAAGAACAAAAGAAGAATCGTTAATGCAAATATTCATCCCAAAAATGTGCGATTCTGGACAGTTTGACGGCTTCTGACTAAAAATGGGATTATTAACTTCATGTAGAAAATATTTTTTTACGAGCCATAAATTTATCTGAAAACTAGACTTCGATACCTTTCCAAAGGTATATCACACTGCACCTAGAACCTTTGAGATCAAATCAGTTTATTCTGCAAAGTTGGCTCAAAAACAGCCTCAGAATTCTAATTTCCTATGTCATTATGTAAATTAATTAAATTATTTACCTTTAATGAGTCATGGAAAGATGAAAATGTTTTTGGTTTAAATTTTTTTTAAGACCTCATATACCACAAATACTATTATGTTTATTAGTTTATAACGCGTGCAAAACACCGTTATTTTTCAATATTTTAAATTTTAAATTTGTATGACGAAATAAAATTTAAAGGTACAAGTTGGTGGTGAGAGACACAAATGACATTAAAAGGTAAGGAAGAAGAGAGAGGGGAAGATAGGGGAGACGGAAAGAGGAGAGGGTGTCTAGGGTTAATGCGAGGAAGACGAGAAGAAGAGAAACCTTTCAATGTTTATATATAATGGACTATATACATATTACATACAAAATACGTACGTAAAGATTGAGTTATCGAACAAACACATGTTTTAAACAAATAACAATGTTCTTTACAATTTTAAATTCAACTGTAATTGATGTTCGAGGGGTACTTTGGCTTAATGAGCTGAATCATACTAATTAAGATGTGTCTTATTAGAGCCTAATACAAACTCAAATCACTAGAACCTCTAGTGAACTTCTAGTGTTGACACGCCGATTATCTGCAGGCAATCGCTGGTACGCGAAGGATACACAATCAAAGTAGTATCCTCGAAGAGGGTTTCTGTAACACCCTGACCCAAAATTTTAGTGAGTTAATTATATTATAGATATATTGTTATTTAGTTACAATCCGGTGTTATCGGAGGATACATTTTTATTTACGGAGAGTTGTTAACTAAATATTATGTAATAATCGAGAAAGGTAGATTTGAGTGTTGCTTTAAAATTATTAAATTCAAAGTGTAAAATGGGATATATATAAATTAGTTAGAAGTATGGATTAGAGTGGGTTTGATAATTATAGTGTTAGGCTGTTAAGAAAGAAAAAATGGGTAGAATGACCTAGTAAGTTTGGTATGTGCAATATGCAAGTTACCGAAGTACCATCTAAATAAGTGTAAGTGAATAAAGGCACAAGTGGGCTAGTCTTGATGGGCTTTAAGTGTGATATTCATGGATAATAAAGTGGACCATAAATGTTGTGAGCTTGAGTAAGTACCAAGTGGAGGTACTCATAAAAAATTATTGAGAGAATATGAAAACAAATACTTGTGAAAAATAGTGGCCAGAAATTCAAGAATTAATTTTTGACAGTAAGCAAGTTTGGGTTAATAAACTACAATTAATAAGATAAGATAATAAATAATTTTGATGGAAGTTCAGGTGATTTATTATCAAGTAACGGGCTTGGCATTTTATTGGGCTTGATACCTTTTAGTGTGGGCTTTTGAAAATTAAGAAAATAAATAGCAATGCTTGTGAGCTTTTAGATTTACAAGGAAATATGGTTGGTGATGGGTTTAATCTTAATGGGCTTTATTGTTTTGTACTACATAATTCTTGGAAAAGGAAAGAATGAAATGAAATGGCAGCCGAATGTGGTTTTTGTGTTGTGATTATTGAGAAAATTTACTTGAGATATTAATGAAGGGTAATTAATGATATTTAATTTGTGAAGAGATCAAATAAACTTAACGTGACTTAAGAATTAATATGGGTTGATGGACAAAAAGAAAAATTTGGAATGGGCTAGACAAGTCTAAATAGAACAAAGAGTGGATCTAATGTGCTATTGGGCCAATTAAATTATATATGCATGGGAATGGGTCTAAGAATTTTGTGAATTTTTCTTAAGCCATGATGACGAGATAGATGTGAAATGGATGAGTTGGTTTATGTAAATTTAATACTTTTGAGAAAATATTATGAGAAATTAGATGCCAAAGATGTGGGTAGGATTAGTTAATTAAATATACTTAGTTGACTAATTTTTGATGCTAGATTATAATTATAACGGGGAATTCTATGTATGGAATGTTTAAGGAAGTTTGTTTTGAACAAATATTATACTCACATGTAGCAAAGAAAAGAATATGAGGAAGAAGCCGTGAGTTATTATGGTGATTAATTTAGTAACAATTTGGGATGACATGATAATTTATTCATTTCATTAAATACATTTATGACCAATAAATGGACAAATGAGGACACCATCGTGTCATTTATTATTAGAGAAAAAAAAATTGGTGGACTAGTAAGTCTAATTGGGCTTGAAAATCCAATTATTGTAAGAATAGGCAGCCCAGTATGTGAAGTAGTGGGTTATAGCTTTTTAGGTACTTAAAATAATGAATCCAATAAATAATATGAAAATGTGCATTTTTGCACCGCCTTGACTTTCGTATGCACGAAGTAAGAGAATTTTTAAGTAGTATATTAAGTATGATTGAAGTCGGTGGGATGAGACTATAAATATAAGTCTCTGGGACATTCTTCTTATTCACTTTTCATACACTTGAGAAAAGAAAGAGCCGACCAGACAGAGCAGAAATCTCGCCTCGCTAGTTGATACAAAATTGATAACATTGCGATCCCTGAGTAAGATTAAGGAGTAGAAGCGATATGAGGTAAGTATATACTGTACTGTTTTACTGTTGAAATGTGATATCAATGATTTTATTGTTGATATTTGATGAAAACTGAGTATTCTTACATTGATACTGTGAACTGTGAAGCTTCCTTATTGGAAGTAAAGCTAAACCAATTGTTTAGCTGGGCGGGATCCCCACTAGTAGAACTTGTGAATCTATCGTGTTTGAATACTCATTTTAAATCTCGTGAGAACTATTTTGTGTTGATGAATTCTTGATGATTTTTACAAATATGATGAACTTTTGTGAAAACTTTTTATTGGATAAACCTCAGATGAACTGTACAATATATGTTTACTGAGCTGTGTAGCTCACTCCTTTTATGGTTATAAATTTTACAGGAAAGAACTTTTGAGAGAAATTGTTGTGAAAGGTTAAGAATGTGATGGACTCGAGGATTAGTACATCGTGTGAAGAGGTATAGAACTTCGTAAAGTTGAGATGGCGACATGGGTTAAGGTTTGTATTAAGTTGTGGAGATTTGTAAAAAAGAAAAAGAAGTAGTTTATATTTATTAAATTAAGTTTAATTATTGTGAGTTTATATATAGCTGAAAAGTTTGGATTTGACGGACCCCCGGGCCGAGCCCAGCCGGGACTTTCCGGGGCCGGGGGCGTCACAGGTGGTATCAGAGCTATGGTTAGGAAAGTGAGAGTTTTTCTGGAATAAAAGTTTGTGTAACTCAAATAATTTCTGAGCTTAAGGTTAGGAATTGAGAGTGCGAGAAGATTTTGAGTTTTTTTGATGGATGAACGTAAAGCCTTGACTTGAACAAGTTAGACATTTGAGAAAATATGAGAATAGTAGGTGATGATCTTTGGGACCGTGGTGATATTTGAGGAATTATAAATTGGTATAGAGTCGTCTGGTGAGAATGTAAGAATTTTATGGACGATATTAGTAGTTAACAACTTTTGGGATATGTGATATGTGCTATGAAGTAAGATCTTATGGAGAGAATGATATAACATCTAGGGAGATGAAAATTTGTTCGAGGTTATATTGTATTAGTTGGTGATATGCAAATTTAATGATGTCGTTTATTGATCAAGGACTATAGCTATGAAGTTGAAACTAAATTTTTTGGGGATTAAGAATGTTGTTCGAGGATAGAGGATAAGATTTAAGAATATAAATATTTGTTAGAACTACATATAAGGATTAAAGAAGTAGAACACGAATCGGTTACATTAAGATTGTGATAGGTTGAAATTTGAGATATTAATGGATTAGTTTTACATAGATATTTTTGGGACTAATGAGGTTTAGAATAAAAGAAGTCTAAAAGAAATTTTATATTTGGAATACTAATTTTGAGAATTTTGGTCGACATGTGATATTTTCAAACTATATGGATATGCAAGATTTTAGGAACCGTTGAGAATTGATAATTCAGTTTATCTCCACGACATTAATTGTTTGAGGTGATGCATAATTTTGTTCGAGAATTTGATATTTACTTGGTGTAAATGATAATGATCGAATTTGATTGAACTATGAGAGTCCAAAAATTTAGGTGACTGAGAGTGAACAATCAATGAAATAAAGGTAACGTGATGAATGTTGTTATGAAATGTGACCACTTTGTGAAAAGTACGTGCAAATTGAGAAAATGAACTATTGTTTGAGAAAAATTTCGTCGTTCGAGAATACAAACATTATCTAGTGATGTACTGATGTTGAAAAGTTGATGAGTTTTGAGGATATAAAGGGAGGTTAGTTTTTAAAAAAAAATATTAAAAAAAATGTGTTTAAGTTGGTTTGAGGTTGTCGACGTTTTTTTGGATTTGAGAATGATTAAATTTTGAGAGTTACAAAAATATGTTTTGACGGCCAAAATTTTGTCGATTTAGGAGTATATATTATCGTGTGGTAAGTCGTCCAGTGACAAATATATCCAAAGATTTTATGTAAGATTACAAATATTACTTTGGGGTGATTCTGGTTGACTTGAGTTTATAACTCTTTGAGGATATATTATAACTTGAGTCGATAATTTTTTTTCAGACCGATTAGATTTTAAGAAATTAGTATCAATTTGAGTACAAGGTGATATGATATTGTTGAGGGATTGAAAATTTTATAAGCAGAAGTATTCATTATCAGTGGAATTGGATGGATTCAATAGAAAATGAATTTGGGATTTTAGATTTGGCGATTAAGTTAGAATGAGATATTGTAAATTTATTTATTAAGAATTTAAGAAAAAATTACACTTGATGAGTTAAGAGAGAGAGAGAGAGTGAAGTTGAAATATGATATGTATGTTGTTTGAGGATATGAATTTTATTCAAAAGAGAGACAAAATTTCGTTATGCAGGTCATTTTCGAAAAAATACTTTTAGTGTTTAAAAGTTTAACTTATTTCCGATAATAAATTGAAATGTTCGAATGTATAAAATATTATTTTGGAAGTTGAGGATTAGTGCACATGATGTGAAATTTAGTACTTTTGGGGATTATCAGTGTGTTAAGGTGAGATGCTGATAGTTGATAAATGATACTAAAATTATTAGAAGAGAAAGAAACAAGAATAGGATGGAACCTGTGATTAGAAAAAAAATATCAAAGCATTTAATATTTATTTATGTAGAGTTTATTTATCACTATTGGAATGAGTTATCTGATAGAAAAATGTTTCCGAGTTTTGGCTTATATGTTGGTACAAGAACTTTTGGGATTTGTTGCAAGACCTGTATAGAATCCATATTAATCCATTCGAGGGAGTAGATTTTTGAAAAAATTATAAAGGACGAGTTTGAGACATCATTACTGATATTTTAAGTATCAAGTTATCTATTAATTTACCCAAATTTCGAGGACGAAATTTTTTTAAGTAGGGAAGAATGTAACACCGTGACCCAAAATTTTAGTGAGTTAATTATATTATAGATATATTGTTATTTAGTTACAATCGGGTGTTATCGGAGGATACATTTTTATTTACGGAGAGTTGTTAACTAAATATTATGTAATAATCGAGAAAGGTAGATTTGAGTGTTGCTTTAAAATTATTAAATTCAAAGTGTAAAATGGGATATATATAAATTAGTTAGAAGTATGGATTAGAGTGGGTTTGATAATTATAGTGTTAGGCTGTTAAGAAAGAAAAAATGGGTAGAATAACCTAGTAAGTTTGGTATGTGCAATATGTAAGTTACGGAAGTGTCATCTAAATAAGTGTAAGTGAATAAAGGCACAAGTGGGCTAGTCTTGATGGGCTTTAAGTGTGATATTCATGGATAAGAAAGTGGGCCATAAATGTTGTGACCTTGAGTAAGTACCAAGTGGAGGTACTCATAAAAAATTATTGAGAGAATATGAAAACAAATACTTGTGAAAAATAGTGGCCAGAAGTTCAAGAATTGATTTTTGGCTGTAAGGAAGTTTGGGTTAATAAACTACAATTAATAAGATAAGATAATAAATAATTTTGATGGAAGTTCAGGTGATTTATTATCAAGTAACGGGCTTGGCATTTTATTGGGCTTGATACCTTTTAGTGTGGGCTTTTGAAAATTAAGAAAATAAATAGCAATGCTTGTGAGCTTTTAGATTTACAAGGAAATATGGTTGGTGATGGGTTTAATCTTAATGGGCTTTATTGTTTTGTACTACATAATTCTTGGAAAAGGAAAGAATGAAATGAAATGGTAGCCGAATGTGGTTTCTTGTGTTGTGATTATTGAGAAAATTTACTTGAGCTATTAATGAAGGGTAATTAATGATATTTAATTTGTGTAGAGATCAAATAAATTTAACGTGACTTAAGAATTAATATGGGTTGATGGACAAAAAGAAAAATTTGGAATGGGCTTAGACAAGTCTAAATAGAACAAAGAGTGGATCTAATGTTCTATTGGGCCAATTAAATTATATATGCAGGGGAATGGGTCTAAGAATTTTGTGAATTTTTCTTAAGCCATGATGGTGAGATAGATGTGAAATGGATGAGTTGGTTTATGTAAATTTAATACTTTTGAGAAAATATTATGAGAAATTAGATGCCAAAGATGTGGGTAGGATTAGTTAATTAAATATACTTAGTTGACTAATTTTTGATGCTAGATTATAATTATAATGGGGAATTCTATGTATGGAATGTTTAAGGAAGTTTGTTTTGAACAAATATTATACTCACATGTAGCAAAGAAAAGAATATGAGGAAGAAGCCGTGAGTTATTATGGTGATTAATTTAGTAACAATTTGGGATGACATGATAATTTATTCATTTCATTAAATACATTTATGACCAAGAAATGGACAAATGAGGACACCATCGTGTCATTTATTATTAGAGAAAAAAAAATTGGTGGACTAGTAAGTCTAATTGGGCTTGCAAATCCAATTATTGTAAGAATAGGCAGCCTAGTATGTGAAGTAGTGGGTTATAGCTTTTTAGGTACTTAAAATAATGAATCCAATAAATAATATGAAAATGTGCATTTTTGCACCGCCTTGACTTTCGTATGCACGAAGTAAGAGAATTTTTAAGTAGTATATTAAGTATGATTGAAGTCGGTGGGATGAGACTATAAATATAAGTCTCTGGGACATTCTTCTTATTCACTTTTCATACACTTGAGAAAAGAAAGAGCCGACCAGAGAGAGCAGAAACCTCGCCTAGCTAGTTGATACAAAATTGATAACATTGCGATCCCTGAGCAAGATTAAGGAGTAGAAGCGATATGAGGTAAGTATATATTGTACGGTTTTACTGTTGAAATGTGATATCAATGATTTTATTGATGATATTTGATGAAAACTGAGTATTCTTACATTGATACTGTGAACTGTGATGCTTCCTTATTGGAAGTAAAACTAAACCAATTGTTTAGCTAGCCGGGATCCCCACTAGTAGAACTTGTGAATCTATCGTGTTTGAATACTCATTTTAAATATCGTGAGAACTATTTTGTGTTGATGAATTCTTGATGATTTTTACAAATATGATGAACTTTTGTGAAAACTTTTTATTGGATAAACCTCAGATGAACTGTACAATATATGTTTACTGAGCTGTGTAGCTCACTCCTTTTATGGTTATAAATTTTACAGGAAAGAACTTTTGAGAGAAATTGTTGTGAAAGGTTAAGAATGTGATGGACTCGAGGATTAGTACATCGTGTGAAGAGGTATAGAACTTCGTAAAGTTGAGATGGCGACATGGGTTAAGGTTTGTATTAAGTTGTGGAGATTTGTAAAAAAGAAAAAGAAGTAGTTTATATTTATTAAATTAAGTTTAATTATTGTGAGTTTATATATAGCTGAAAAGTTTGGATTTGATGGACCCCCGGGCCGAGCCCAGCCGGGACTTTCCGAGGCCGGGGGCGTCACAATTTCGCTCCCAAAGGGAGTGCACTTATAAGTTTTAAGTCTGAGTACAACAGTGTGTCCCGTTCTTGATAGTCTTTGTAGATCATTACTCTGGTGTGTTATTATGGTTAAAACTATGATTGAAATTCAATAATAAAAATATATGGGGTCTTTTAATCCACTCATAATCTCGGTCGGAGTCCTTTCGTTGTAATCCATTTGTCTCTACCTACGGTATACATGTAAATCTGAGATACGAAACTATTTTAAACCATCCCATCTATTCAGCCCTCAATTTTGAGACAATGGTGTCATGATCATCTAAACAAAGTCTTAATACTGGTCTCCCGTATACTTATGGTAAGTATTCAGTCTCACTCCTACTTACGAGTTTTAAATCAACATTTTATGTCACATTCTTAGTAGTTGTATACTACTCATGTGTGTAATGCTATATAAAGCCACCAAGTCCCCTTATTCTTTTCTATGTGGGATAAATGAAACATCATTATAACAAGCTTTTTTCAAGCTACTACCTTCATCTCAATTTCTCTTATGGATTTAAACAAGAAAATTATTAAACCCATACATGAAAGTTTAAGTTCCCATAGCAAGGAACAACTTCCAATCATTAGAAATTTGAATTAACATCAAGAATATACTTAATTATATCCTTAAACTATCAATTTTCTAACAAGTATTCAGTCTCACTCCTACTTACGAGTTCTAAATCAGCATTTTATGTCACATGCTTAGATTAATGATGTCTATCAAAAAGCTCAACTCTTATCATTTTACCCTTGATATAACAAGTTTGAAGGTGATCAATCTTATATCTATTAACATTTATTAATCTAGGCATGCATCTCTTGTGTTCGACAAGTTTTACACGATGACTCCAGTCTGATCTACAAGATGGGCTTCATCTAAACCCCATAAAGGGAAATTAGCTACTCGTGACAATACAAAATATAATAAACATATAGGAGTAAGAAACAATACTACTTTTTGAGTTTAAAAACTTCCATACCTGAGTTCAAGCATCCAAAGTAGCAATAACAATTGAAAAGTAATCTTCTCTAATGAGAAGATGAATGATTACAAAGAGAAATTCAAAAAACTACTAAATTTAAAAAGTGAAATGTATCTAAAGCAATGCATGTGAATGTCTCTCTGTCATACAGGCCAGGGTTATATATCCATCCTTGTTCCGCTACAAAACAATTACTTGCAATGAAGTTACAAAAGGAATTTGAAATTCAAAAACCGATAGGGGTGCTCCGCGGTACCCTGGACTTTCGAATAGGTCCTCCGTGATGCTGCGAAGCGTGTCCATGATCAGTGGCTAGTTATGTATTCCCAATAAATCTTTAGACTTTATCCCCTGAATTGTCTTCTTGAACTCCCAAAATGAACTTTTACACCTCAACTTCGCACCTCGTTGCATTTCCCCTATTTTAGTCCATTTTGGCACCAATTTGCCAACAAATTTAACAAAACTTGAGTACAAGCGCCGAATTCAAACTTGAAAATAGTGCATAAATAGAGACATCTCTCCTTCCATCCAACCAACCTTTATTAGGTGGCATCCTAGCATCCTGACTTACCTGAACAAGTAGACAACTTGTTCTGTATGGAAGGTGCCTCATCTTTCCTAGTACACACTAACTACTAGTACCTTCATCACCATGCTTCAACTTTAACTTAATAGTGCTCTCAGTTCTAGCAAGATAGTTAGAAACCTGCATCCAATTACAACCCTCCTACAGAGACTCATTTGAATCATTATTTTAGGTTCCATAATTTCCTTTTCTTTGCCTTATGATGGACTTCAAGATTATCATAAGGAATCTTATTAGTATCCTCCCCAAGATCAGGAGGAACATCACCAGGTACCAAAGATATACCTAAACGCAAATCCCAATCTGCATCATCCTCACGAATCTCAGAGGAGATGGACCGACTAAAGGCCTGGTACCCGTTCCGATGTGAGCCCACATCCACTGGCCCCCAGCTTTTTAGTATACTTACGTGCGAAATACAGCACACGGTATATGTACACAGAAAAATATACATGGTCAAAGTACTATCCCAAACAAGTGGGTATCGTTCCCTCTCAGAATGCACGACATGTTTAAGCGCCAATACAACATTGTGTTGTTCTTTGTAGTTTATGAAATTCAAATTTTGGTGGTTGGATTATGTCTAAAACTAATGTCTATGAAATCAATATATGAAGCATATGTGGTCTTTGAATCGACCCCGCCTTTCGTATGGATTTGAATGGTTGCAATCCACTTGTCACAAATTAAGTTCAACATGCTAATTGGAACATGAAACTAGAATTAACCATGTCTCCGTGCGAAAATCCCATCCCAAATATTCACCCCTCCAATCCTAGTAGGTAGTGGTGTCATGGTTAACCAATTAAGCCTTAAATCCCAATCACTTAGTGAAATAAGTCATTAACCCGGTTATTAAACAAGTTCTAATTCGATTACATGCGGTAAGTATTCACCCTCACTCCTACTTACGAGTTTTAAACCCATAATTATTCCACATGCTAGGTTAACATGTTCTATCACTAACTCATACTCTCGTCTTGCTGCTATTGATTTAACAAGGTATAAGGTGATCAAGCTTATAAATTATTAACATAGATTAACCTAGGCATGCATCTCCTAAAAATGACAAGTTTCATGTAACGACTCTCATCCAAATTACAAATGGTGCTTGATCTAAACTACTTGTCCATTTCACTTTTAATGAGCTGACACTACAAAAAAAAAGCGCACATTTCTGACCATCAAATTTTTACCTGGAATTGAAAGCCCCATTTTTACCCCGAACATTTGAGATAAGAAAATAAGTAAAAGTACAAATAAACTCACAGTAATATACATGAATGTAGGTAGATGTAAAACCCCAATTTTATCTCGAATTGAAATCCCTAATTGAAGCCCCGAATAGAAAACCCAATTAAATCCCTAATTGGAAAATCAAAACCAAATTATTGAAGAATGAAGAAAAGAAAAATCAATTATACAATGAAGAGCGAGTGAAAAGAACAAATCAATTTTATCTACAATGGAAAGCCCCAACTAGTTTTACGTGCAAAATCAATTTTAAGAAAATTAGCAAAAGAAAAGAAGAGAGAAGACAGAAGGGAAGAGAGACGATAGTTGTTCTTCGGTTCGGAGCAAGATAGAGTGGAGATTGTGTTTGAGAGTCAAGAGTTTTGTCTGACATTCGAGAGAGTGTTAGTTTCTGAGGTAAGAATACTGTAATAGCGTAGTTTTTGTTAAGGGGGGAACTTTTGGGCCGCAAAAGATGTTTTAGGGGAAAATTTGCCACTCAATTTTCAGTGTTTCAGTTTTTTGAATTTAAAATATTTTTAGAACTTAAAATTAAATAAATATTATTAAAAAACAAATATTATATGCATGTACATGTAATATGTAATATTATATATAAACCATAGTTTAAAATTTGTATTAATTTATATATTAATTTGAAATACATGATTGTTATATTTCACAACGTTTTTGTTAAGATGTGGTACAACCAGACCTTTATAATTTTTTGATTATATTTCACAACACTAGATTGAGTACGTATTAAAATTCGTACGGCTGGATCATGAAGAAATCATTTTAAAAAATTATTCAGTGAATTTGGCAGACGCCCCATTACAAGAATTAGTACTTTTGCAACGTTTTTGTTAAGATGCGCGACAACCAAGCCTTTCGATTTTTTGATTATCTTTCCCAACATTAGAATGTGTACCTAGTAATATTAGTACTATTACAACGTTTCTAAAAAGAAGCGGCAAAACTGGGACTTTCTAATTTTTGATTATTTTTTCCGAACACTAGATTGAGTACGTATTAACATCCGTATAGTTGGATCATTGAAGAAATTATTTAAAAAAATTATGTAGTGAATTTGACACGCGTCCCGTTCGTGGAAGTAGTACTATTACAACGTTTCTGAAAAGATGCGGCATAACCGGGCCTTTCTACTTTTTGATTATTTTCCTCAACACTAGAATGAGTAGAAAATAACATTAGTATGGTTGTACTATCGAAGAAATCATTTAATAAAATTATTTAGTGAATCTGACATACGTCTCGTTCCCGGAAAAAATAATATTAGAACATTTCTGAAAAGATGCGGCATAATTGGGTCTTTTTATTTTTTGATTATTTTTCGCAACACTATAATGAGTTCCTATTAACATCCATACGGTTAGATCGTTGAAAAATATTATTCAGTGAATCTGACACGCATCCTGTGCCGAGCAGTCCAATTATTTTGATATTTTTAAAATTATTTCTCGATGATCCAACCGTATGGATGTCAAGTTATATGTATTTAAGTGATATTTCAAAATTTTCCAAAAAAAATGTATAAATTTATTTGGTTTGAGATATTAATAGTCAAGACTAATAATTCTAACAAGTGTTTCCTCCCACATTGGTATTTTTATTTTTTTTAAAGTATTTCTCGATGATTGAACATGTCAATATCTATATATTTTAGTGATATTTTAAAATTTTAGAAAAAGATAAATTTATTTTGTTTGTGATTTTAAAAGTCAATTATTGATTTGACTAGTATTTCTAACTAGAGTTGAATCGGTGTTTTGATTTTATTAATAATATTTGTCGACAATTCAGTCGTATGACTCTTAGAATCTATGTATTTTATTGATATTCCAAAAAAATTAAATTCTTTTCTTGTACAGACATAATTCTTATCTTATAAAAGACCATTAAATACATATTTTACATTTTTAATCATCGTAGCACAAACAATATATATGAACTTGTTTAAATTCTTTTCTTATTAATGAAAAATAAATACGCAGAGACTAAAATGATATAGTGATATATTTGACGTTCATATCATTTACAAATTATATTTTGTTGTGTATATGGTATCATAATATATATTTTTTCTATGGGTCAGAAATGAGTTGGCTGGCTAACTACTTTGTCTCAGCGAATTACATGACAGCTATTAAAAATTAGGTGAAAAAATTTAGTACACTCTGAATAGTCGGTTGTAGGAGCTATGAGTTGGTCTGAAATGAGAGTGACTTGGATAGTGGGCCCTTATTGTTTCATTAGTGACCATGGTCGGTTATGACTTTATTTACGACCTAGCTTGGTGGTCGGTTGTTTGGATCAGTTATAATATATCATTTGTGACTATTTACATTTTTGGTGGTTATTGGCTTATACCAATATTTGACTCTAAATATAAATGAATTATTGATTTTGTATTTTTCTTGGGATTCCAGTGTAGCTAATGATGGGATTGGTGTGTTTTTTCTTTGATTTTATACATAGCTATGGAATCTCTATCTAAACCGGACTTCTTCTCTAATAGGCTAATAGCAGAGGAAAGGGTTACTTCTCCCACATTTAACAATATACACTAAAGATTTCAGAAATTTAAATTACACAACACAAAATCAGTTAATTCTTTTTCTATTTGAACCGCTTTTTTCTAAATATTTGACACAACACTATTCTTGTGGTTGAACAGTGGCCGAGGGGCGTGCAGGGTGCTGCACAGGTGCAGCTGGCAGTAGAATAGATCCCTGATGAGTTACTTCTTGACCTGAATTAGAACTCCCACATTATGTTTTCTGCCATTCAAAAAGTAATAACTTAGAAGAGCTCACCCTTATTATGTGTGTAAGAGTAACAAAGTAATGATTCTTAGTAGGTTAGTCATGATTTTACAAAGTTTTTGAGAAAATGAGCATAAAATAAAAGGTGGTCTTACTTGGTTAGTACCAAATCCTACTAAGCACACCTCTTATGATAATATAAGCACATAACTAAATCCTAATAGAACATAATCAAATGGTAATAGTAGAGAAAAGAGAAGATCATACTTGGATAGGGCTAGCTTCAACTAGCGGACCAGCTACCATACCTCCTATGATATGGTCGTGAGCTACCATACCTCCTATAATATAGCCGTTTGTACCTGAGACACTGAATCCACCTGTCCTACTTCTCAGCCCGCCAGTTTGTGTGACTATAGAGGAGCCATTTAAGGACACGATTCCAAACTGACCCTGCACTTAATATTTTTAAAATAACAAATTACAAGTCATTAAAAATATAGAGTTTGAATTATATGTATTACTTCAATTTGCATTCGGACAAACTAACAAACTTATGCACATATATAAACCTAGCTAGTATGCATGCAAACAATAAATTAGGGTTGAAAGCAGTAGAAAGGAAGATAAGATTCAAACCTCGTACGTGATTACACAACCCGAAAAACCGGCTCGGGCTGGCTGATTGTGGCAGTAGAAACAGTTCCGTTAGCAAAAAGAACAAAAATTCCTCTAGGCCCGTTTTGGGTAAGGGACATGATCTTTAAAATGACATCCTGAAATATTTAATATAATTGAATAAAAAATATATACTAAAAGAACATTAAAAAAAAATTGGTATGCATACCTCCCGAGTGTACACTCCATCACATGAGCTTTAAAATTTTGTGCAGCAGTGTCTGCATAAAACTCACCTTGACAAATGAATAGGTAAAATGCTTTTAGTTCCAATAATAATAACTCGGAAAAAAAAAACTCTCATTCCGATAAAGTCATGAGGTATTAATCTTGTTTGCTATATGTTAAAATAGTATTAACTTATACATAATGGTGAAGTGGGTTAAATGTGAATGCAAAGCCTACTTACAGATAAGTACAAAATCGCCCGAAGATAATGTGATGTACCATGAACAATCCTTGGTAAAATCGTTTGCTACAAAAAAAAGGTTTACACCAGGTACTATTTGAATTTTAAGAAATCACTCAAAATGAATGTTACAGGATCGGATGGAAAGAAGAAGTAACTTTGAATCATGGACACGAAGTAACGATTTAACGTAAATAGATATAAATGCATCTATATTCATAGTTAGCAAAATAAAATATAACCTGACTTCAAATCAAATGTGACCTTCCATGTAACCCCTCCTGGATCCTCTAGTGGGTCTACAAAACCAATCATTCTGCTGCTATTGCTATTACCCAAGAAGCCAAAGGGAGCGAGGGAGGGAGGGAGAGAGAGAGAGAGAGAGAGAGAGAGGTTTAATGTTTATTCTGAATTGCGTGAATTGCGAGTAATGTATGTATAGAGGTCCGCTCAGAAAACGAGGAAGTTGTTGGATACAGGCTGAGAAAACGAGAAAGTTGGGAACAGTTACTCACCGTAACCTCCTCCTGAGTTGGATACAGGTGTACACAGAAATATCTATCCTTGAAACAAGCTGTCCTTATACTTTTTTAAATACTTTATAATATCGTTTCTAAAAAAATACTATAATTCCATCCATTTACTTAAAATAACTTGATTTTAAATTCGACCATTCATACAAATTTATAATCCCATCCATTTAATTTAAATAACTTGATTCTAAATTCATCGTCGTGCTTGTACTTTTACCAGAGAGTCCTTAAACATTTTCGAACTCATAAACTCATAAACCTTTTGTAAGTATAATGGGTGACTAATTTACATTTGTGATATTACTTTGTTATTGCTGGTTTAATATATCTTAATATACGCACTTTATGTTAAAATTAAAAATATAAATTAATAAAAAAACAAACAAATAAAGTAATAGAAAATAAGATGGGCCAAAAGTACTTTCTTATTAACCTAACATGTACTTTAACACCCTTAATAAATTCAATGAGCTTTTATGCTCATTTTACCAAATTGTGCCCATTTGACTTAGTTTAAAAAATCAATAAGAGTGCTTCTTCTTTTTTTTGAAAATAAGTTATTTTTTTCTAAAAAATCAGGAGATTATACATCAACTCTACTGTTACTTCTATCTCAAAAGATTGTATCGGTCCTATATAGCATGTCCTATTTTAGTTAGTAATAGAAATTGAAGGTTAAGTCAATCTAAACATTATCTAGTGGCAATCTGAATGAGCAAGTGAGTGAGGGTTCTTCATGGCAAACTAATTGCAGTGCCCGGATTTGTGTTTCCTATATATATTTCCCTATTGAGAAAGAGATTTTGTTGGTCGGTCTAAGGGGGTTGCTTTTTCTCAATCTCAAGGTGATCGAAGAGAGTACAGACCTTGTGAAGCTATTTTCGGGAACTTTTTTGAAGTCTAAACTTTAACACCAAACAAGGTCAGTTTCGCCCAAACCTAGCACAACTTGAGGAAAATGATCATTTCTTACAACTGCATTTTCAAGAGAAATGTTCCATCTAGCAATATAATGAGCTATTTTTAGGTCTTCTCACTCTTTTCTCTTTTTATAAGGGAAAAACCACTTAAGATTTTCAAAATTGTCACTTATGACCTTGTTGAATTTTTCGGCATAGTAATGTAAGTGGTAAAGTAGAAAATGGTCGTTGTTTTAGCTAAATACGAATTCAGATAAACATGATTGCAATTCAACAAATATTGTGGTGCATTTGTTGCATGTTATTTTGTATATACATAACTCGGATAATTCAATTAATAATTAATCAATTAAATATTTTTATTGGATATAAATCAAAATATGTATAAACACAAGAATACCGTAAACTCGGTTTATTGATTTTACTGATGGATCATACAAACCGTAAGAGATAAAAACTAACGTACATACATGCAGAATTTTAAAACAACTCAACACCTAAGGTGGCCACTAAAAACCAGGATCCACTACCTCATTTATCTCCCCTTCTTCCTAATAAAACTGAACTTTTCTAGACCTATTCAAACTCCAACTAACACTACTGTTACATTTGATTTATTCAAAACTAAAATAAACACGTTTAAATTAATATTTTTACAACAATTTTAAAACTATATATGATCAATATTGTATTCGTTTACATTTTTCAAAATATAACATTAAATGATAAATGGACGGACACAAAAAAAGAGAATGTTTCCGTAAAATTATAAGTTAAGTTGACAGCGGAAGCAATGGATAAACGTAGAATTAGATTAAACACTCGCCACTTTAAGGAATCCTTGGTAGAGTAGAGATAGAGCAGAGATAAGAGCAATCTCGCCACCCAAAGAAAAACAACCTAAGGGATAAGAGTATGAAGAACAATGTACTAGAAATAAATGGTGACCTTTTGCTTTCTAGATTTGGAGAACCCATAAATATAGTTAATATCATTTTTAAGCACTCACTAAACATTGAACTAGTCTAGGAAATGATAAGAACAAAAGAAGAATCGTTAATGCAAATATTTATCCCAAAAATGTGCGATTCTGGAAAGTTTGACGGCTTCTGACTAAAAATGGGATTATTAACTTCATGTAGAAAATATTTTTTTACAAGGCGTAAATTTATCTGAAAACTAGACTACGATACCTTTCCAATGGTATATCACACTGCACCTAGAACCTTTGAGATCAAATCAGTTTATTCTGCCAAGTTGGCTCAAAAACAGTCTCAGAATTCTGATTTCCTATGTCATTATGTAAATTAATTAAATTATTTACCTTTAATGAGTCACGGAAAGATGAAAATGTTTTTGGTTTAAATTTTTTTTAAGACCTCATATACCACAAATACTATTATGTTTATTAGTTTATAACGCGTGCAAAACACGGTTATTTTTCAATATTTTAAATTTTAAATTTTTATGACGAAATAAAATTGAAAGGTACAAGTTGGTGAGAGACAGACATGACATTAAAAGGTAAGGAAGAAGAGAGAGGGGAAGATAGGGGAGACGGAAAGAGGAGAGGGTGTCTAGGGTTAATGCGAGGAAGACGAGACGAAGAGAAACCTTTCAATGTTTATATATAATGGACTATATACATATTACATACAAAATACGTACGTAAAGATTGAGTTATCGAACAAACTCATGTTTTAAACAAATAACAATGTCCTTTACAATTTTAAATTCAACTGTACTTGATGTTCGACGGGTACTTTGGCTTAATGAGCTGAATCATACTAATTAAGATGTGTCTTATTAGAGCCTAAATACAAACTCAAATCACTAGAACCTCTAGTGAACTTCTAATGTTGACGGGCCGATTATCCGCAGGCAATCGCTGGTACGCGAAGGATACCCAATCAAAGTAGTATCCTCGAAGAGGGTTTCGCTCCCAAAGGGAGTGCACTTATAGGTTTTAAGTATGAGTACAACAGTGTGTCCCGTTCTTGATAGTCTTTGTAGATCGTTACTCTGGTGTGTTATTATGGTTAAAACTATGATAGAAATTCAATAATAAAAATATATGGGGTCTTTTAATCCACTCATAATCTCGGTCGGAGTCCTTTCGTTGTAATCCATTTGTCTAAAACCATCCCATCTATTCATCCCTCAATTTTGAGACAATGGTGTCATGATCATCTAAACAAAGTCTTAATACTGGTCTCCCGTATACTTATGGTAAGTATTCAGTCTCACTCCTACTTACGAGTTTTAAATCAACATTTTATGTCACATGCTTAGATTAATGATGTCTATCAAAAAGCTCAACTCTTATCATTTTACCCTTGATATAACAAGTTTGAAGGTGATCAATCTTATATCTATTAACATTTATTAATCTAGGCATGCATCTCTTGTGTTCGACAAGTTTTACACGATGACTCCAGTCTGATCTACAAGATGGGCTTCATCTAAACCCCATAAAGGAAAATTAGCTACTCGTGACAATACAAAATATAATAAACATATAGGAGTAAGAAACAATACTACTTTTTGAGTTTAAAAACTTCCATACATGAGTTCAAGCATCCAAAGTAGCAATAACAATTGAAAAGTAATCTTCTCCAATGAGAAGATGAATGATTACAAAGAGAAATTCAAAAAACTAATAAATTTAAAATGTGAAATGTATCTAAAGCAATGCATGTGAATGTCTCTCTGTCATTCAGGCCAGGGTTATATATCCATCCTTGTTCCGCTACAAAACAATTACTTGCAATGAAGTTACAAAAGGAATTTGAAATTCAAAAACCGATAGGGGTGCTCTGCGGTACCCTGGACTTTCGAATAGGTCCTCCGTGATGCTGCTGAGCGTGTCCATGATCACTGGCTAGTTATGTTTTCCCAATAAATCTTTAGACTTTAGCCCCTGAATTGTCTTCTTGAACTCCCAAAATGAACTTTTACACCTCAACTTCGCACCTCGCTGCATTTCCCCTATTTTAGTCCTTTTTGGCACCAATTTGCCAACAAATTTAACAAAACTTTACAAGCGCCGAATTCAAACTTGAAAATAGTGCATAAATAGAGACATCCCTCCTTCCATCCAACCAACCTTTATTAGGTGGCATCCTAGCATCCTGACTCACCTGAACAACTAGACAACTTGTTCTGTATGGAAGGTGCCTCATCTTTCCTAGTACACACTAACTACCAGTACCTTCATCACCATGCTTCAACTTTAACTTAACAGTACTCTCAGTTCAAGCAAGATAGTTAGAAACCTGTATCCAATTACAACCCTCCTGCAGAGACTCATTTGAATCATTATTTTAGGTTCCATAATTTCCTTTTCTTTGCCTTATGATGGACTTCAAGATTATCATAAGGAATCTTATTAGTATCCTCCCCAAGATCAGGAGGAACATCACCAGGTACCAAAGATATACCTAAACGCAAATCCCAATCCGCATCATCCTCACGAATCTCAGAGGAGATGGACCGACTAAAGGCCTGGTACCCGTTCCGATGTGAGCCCACATCCACTGGCCCCCAGCTTTTTAGTATACTTACGTGCGAAATACAGCACACGATATATGCACACAGAAAAATATACATGGTCAAAGTACTATCCCAAACAAGTGGGTATCGTTCCCTCTCAGAATGCACTACATGTTTAAGCGCCAATAGAACATTGTGTTGTTCTTTGTAGTTTATGAAATTCAAATTTTGGTGGTTGGATTATGTCTAAAACTAATGTCTATGAAATCAATATATAAAGCATACGTCTTTGAATCGACCCCGCCTTTCGTATGGATTTGAATGGTTGCAATCCACTTGTCACAAATTAAGTTCAACATGCTAATTGGAACATGAAACTAGAATTAACCATGTCTCCGTGCGAAAATCCCATCCCAAATATTCACCCCTCCAATCCTAGTAGGTAGTGGTGTCATGGTTAACCAATTAAGCCTTAAATCCCAATCACTTAGTGAAATAAGTCATTAACCCGGTTATTAAACAAGTTCTAATTCGATTACATGCGGTAAGTATTCACCCTCACTCCTACTTACGAGTTTTAAACCCATAATTATTCCACATGCTAGGTTAACATGTTCTATCACTAACTCATACTTTCGTCGTGCTGCTATTGATTTAACAAGGTATAAGTTGATCAAGCTTATAAATTATTAACATAGATTAACCTAGGCATGCATCTCCTAAAAATGACAAGTTTCATATAACGACTCTCATCTAAATTACAAATGGTGCTTGATCTAAACTACTTGTCCATTTCACTTTTAATGAGTTGACACTAAAAAAAAAACACACATTTCTGACCATCAAATTTTTACCTGGAATTGAAAGCCCCATTTTTACCCCGAACATTTGAGATAAGAAAATAAGTAAAAGTACAAATAAACTCACAGTAATATCCATGAATGTAGGTAGATGTAAAACCCCAATTTTACCTAGAATTGAAATCCCTAATTGAAGCCCCGAATAGAAAACCCAATTAAAGCCCTAATTGGAAAATCAAAACCAATTTATTGAAGAATGAAGAAAAGAAAAATCAATTATACAATGGAGAGCGAGTGAAAAGAACAAATCAATTTTATCTACAATGGAAAGCCCCAACTAGTTTTACGTGCAAAATCAGTTTTAAGAAAATTAGCAAAAGAAAAGAAGAGAGAACAGAGAAGGGAAGAGAGACGATAGTTGTTCTTCGGTTCAGAGCAAGATAGAGTGGAGATTGTGTTTGAGAGTCAAGAGTTTTGTCTGACATTCGAGAGAGTGTTATTTTCTGAGGTAAGGATACTGCGTAGTTTTTGTTAAGGGGGGAACTTTTAGGTTTTCAGTTTTTCAGTTTTTTGAATTTAAAAGATTTTTAGAACTTAAAATTAAATAAATATTATTAAAAAACAAATATTATATGCATGTACATGTAATATGTAATATTATATATAAACCATAGTTTAAAATTTGTATTAATTTATATATTAATTTGAAATACATTATTGTTATATTTCACAACGTTTTTGTTAACATGCGGTACAACCAGACCTTTATAATTTTTTGATTATATTTCACAACACTAGATTGAGTACGTATTAAAATTCGTACGGTTGGATCATCGAAGAAATCATTTTAAAAAATTATTCAGTGAATTTGGCACACGCCCCGTTACAAGAATTAGTACTTTTACAACGTTTTTGTTAACATGCGCGACAACCGAGCCTTTCGATTTTTTGATTATTTTTCCCAACATTAGAATGTGTACCTAGTAATATTAGTAATATTACAACATTTCTAAAAAGAAGCGGCAAAACTGGGACTTTCTAATTTTTGATTATTTTTTCCGAACACTAGATTGAGTACGTATTAACATCTGTATAGTTGGATCATTGATGAAATTATTTAAAAAAAATTATGTAGTGAATCTGACACGCGTCCCGTTCGCGGAAGTAGTACTATTCCAACGTTTCTGAAAAGATGCGGCATAACCGGGCCTTTCTACTTTTTGATTATTTTTCTCAACACTAGAATGAGTAGAAAATAACATTAGTATGGTTGTACCATTGAAGAAATCATTTAATAAAATTATTTAGTGAATCTGACATACGTCTCGTTCCCGGAAAAAATAATATTAGAACATTTCTGAAAAGATGCGGCATAATTGGGTCTTTTTATTTTTTGATTATTTTTCGCAACACTATAATGAGTTCCTATTAACATCCATACGGTTAGATCGTTGAAAAAATCATTTAAAAATATTATTCAGTGAATCTGACACGCATCCTGTGCCCAGCAGTCCAATTATTTTGATATTTTTAAAATTATTTCTCGATGATCCAACCGTATGGATGTCAAGTTATATGTATTTAAATGATATTTCAAAATTTTCAAAAAAAAATGTATAAATTTATTTGGTTTGAGATATTAATAATCAAGACTAATAATTCTAACAAGTGTTTCCTCCCACATTGGTATTTTTATTTTTTTAAAAGTATTTCTCGATGTTTGAACATGTCAATATCTATATATTTTAGTGATATTTTAAAATTTTAGAAAAAGATAAATTTATTTTGTTTGTGATTTTAAAAGTCAATTATTGATTTGACTAGTATTTCTAACTAGAGTTCATCTGGAATCGGTGTTTTGATTTTATTAAAAATATTTGTGGACGATTCAGTCGTATGACTCTTAGAATCTATGTATTTTATTGATATTCCAAAAAAATTAAATTCTTTTCTTGTACAGACATAATTCTTATCTTATAAAAGACCATTAAATACATATTTTACATTTTTAATCATCGTAGCACAAACAATATATATGAACTTGTTTAAATTCTTTTCTTAATTAGTAATGAAAAATAAATACGCAGAGACTAAAATGATCTAGTGATATATTTGACGTTCATATCATTTACAAATTATATTTTGTTGTGTATATGGTATCATAATATATATTTTTTCTATGGGTCAGAAATGAGTTGGCTGGCTAACTACTTTGTCTCAACCAATTACATGACAGCTATTAAAAATTAGGTGAAAAAATTTAGTACACTCTGAATAGTCGGTTGTCGGAGCTATGAGTTGGTCTGAAATGAGAGTGACTTGGATAGTGGGCCCTTATTGTTTCGTTAGTGACCATGGTCGGTTATGACTTTATTTACGACCTAGCTTGGTGGTCGGTTGTTTGGATCAGTTATAATATATCATTTGTGACTATTTACATTTTTGGTGGTTATTGGCTTATACCAATATTTGACTCTAAATATAAATGAATTATTGATTTTGTATTTTTCTTGGGATTCCAGTGTAGCTAATGATGGGATTGGTGTGTTTTTTCTTTGATTTTATACATAGCTATGGAATCTCTATCTAAACCGGACTTCTTCTCTAATAGGCTAATAGCAGAGGAAAGGGTTAGTTCTCCCACATTTAACAATATACACTAAAGATTTCACAACACAAAATCAGTTAATTCTTTTTCTATTTGAACCGCTTTTTTCTAAATATTTGACACAACACTATTCTTGTGGTTGAACAGTGGCCGAGGGGCGTGCAGGGTGCTGCACAGGTGCAGCTGGCAGTAGATAGATCCCTGATGAGTTACTTCTTGACCTGAATTAGAACTCCCACATTATGCTTTCTGCCATTCAGAAAGTAATAACTTAGAAGAGCTCACCCTTATTATGTGTGTAAGAGTAACAAAGTAATGATTCTTAGTAGGTTAGTCATGATTTTACAAAGTTTTTGAGAAAATGAGCATAAAATAAAAGGTGGTCTTACTTGGTTAGTACCAAATCCTACTAATTAAGCACACCTCTTATGATAATATAAGCACATAACTAAATCCTAATAGAACATAATCAAATGGTAATAGTAGAGAAAAGAGAAGATCATACTTGGATAGGGCTAGCTTCAACTAGCGGACCAGCTACCATACCTCCTATGATATGGTCGTGAGCTACCATACCTCCTATAATATAGCCGTTTGTACCTGAGACACTGAATCCACCTGTCCTACTTCTCAGCCCGCCAGTTTGTGTGACTATAGAGGAGCCATTTAAGGACACGATTCCAAACCGACCCTGCACTTAATATTTTTAAAATAACAAATTACATGTCATTAAAAATATAGAGTTTGAATTATATGTATTACTTCAATTTGCATTCGGACAAACTAACAAACTTATGCACATATATAAACCTAGCTAGTATGCATGCAAACAATAAATTAGGGTTGAAAGCAGTAGAAAGGAAGATAAGATTCAAACCTCGTACGTGATTACACAACCCGAAAAACCGGCTCGGGCTGGCTGATTGTGGCAGTAGAACAGTTCCGTTAGCAAAAAGAACAAAAATTCCTCTAGGCCCGTTTTGGGTAAGGGACATGATCTTTAAAATGACATCCTGAAATATTTAATATAATTGAATAAAAAATATATACTAAAAGAACATTAAAAAAAAATTGGTATGCATACCTCCCGAGTGTACACTCCATCACATGAGCTTTAAAATTTTGTGCAGCAGTGTCTGCATAAAACTCACCTTGACAAATGAATAGTTAAAATGCTTTTAGTTTCAATAATATTAACTCGGAAAAAAAAAACTCTCATTCCGATAAAGTCATGAGGTATTAATCTTGTTTGCTATATGTTAAAATAGTATTAACTTATACATAATGGTGAAGTGGGTTAAATGTGAATGCAAAGCCTACTTACAGTTAAGTACAAAATCGCCCGAAGATAATGTGATGTACCATGAACAATCCTTGGTAAAATGGTTTGCTAGAAAAAAAAGGTTTACACCAGGTACTATTTGAATTTTAAGAAATCACTCAAAATGAATGGTACAGGATCGGATGGAAAGAAGAAGTAACTTTGAATCATGGACACGAAGTAACGATTTAACGTAAATAGATATAAATGCATCTATATTCATAGTTAGCAAAATAAAATATAACCTGACTTCAAATCAAATGTGACCTTCCATGTAACCCCTCCTGGATCCTCTAGTGGGTCTACAAAACCAATCATTCTGCTGCTATTGCTATTACCCAAGAAGCCAAAGGGAGCGAGGGAGGGAGGGAGAGAGAGAGAGAGGTTTAATGTTTATTCTGAATTGCGTGAATTGCGAGTAATGTATGTATAGAGGTCCGCTCAGAAAACGAGGAAGTTGTTGGATACAGGCTGAGAAAAGGAGAAAGTTGGGAACAGTTACTCACCGTAACCTCCTCCTGAGTTGGATACAGGTGTACACAGAAATATCTATCCTTGAAACAAGCTGTCCTTATACTTTTTTAAATACTTTATAATATCGTTTCTAAAAAAATACTATAATTCCATCCATTTACTTGAAATAACTTGATTTTAAATTCAACCATTCATACAAATTTATAATCCCATCCATTTAATTTAAATAACTTGATTCTAAATTCATCGTCGTGCTTGTACTTTTACGAGAGAGTCCTTAAACAGTTTCGAACTCATAAACTCATAAACCTTTTGTAAGTATAATGGGTGACTAATTTACATTTGTGATATTACTTTGTTATTGCTGGTTTAATATATCTTAATATACGCACTTTATGTTAAAATTAAAAATATAAATTAATAAAAAAACAACCAAATAAAGTAATAGAAAATAAGATGGGCCAAAAGTACTTTCTTATTAACCTAACATGTACTTTAACACCCTTAATAAATTCAATGAGCTTTTATGCTCATTTTACCAAACAGCTCATTATGTGCCAATTTGACTTAGTTTAAAAAATCAATAAGAGTGCTTCTTCTTCTTTTTGAAAATAAGTTATTTTTTTCTAAAAAATCAGGAGATTATACATCAACTCTACTGTTACTTCTATCTCAAAAGATTGTATCGGTCCTATATAGCATGTCCTATTTTAGTTAGTAATAGAAATTGAAGGTTAAGTCAATCTAAACATTATCTAGTGGCAATCTGAATGAGCAAGTGAGTGAGGGTTCTTCATGGCAAACTAATTGCAGTGCCCGGATTTGTGTTTCCTATATATATTTCCCTATTGAGAAAGAGATTTTGTTGGTCGGTCTAAGGGGGTTGCTTTTTCTCAATCTCAAGGTGATCGAAGAGAGTACAGACCTTGTGAAGCTATTTTCGGGAACTTTTTTGAAGTCTAAACTTTAACACCAAACAAGGTCAGTTTCGCCCAAACCTAGCACAACTTGAGGAAAATGATCATTTCTTACAACTGCATTTTCAAGAGAAATGTTCCATCTAGCAATATAATGAGCTATTTTTTAGGTCTTCTCACTCTTTTTATAAGGGAAAAACCACTTTAGATTTTCAAAATTGTCACTTATGACCTTGTTGAATTTTTCGGAATAGTAATGTAAGTGGTAAAGTAGAAAATGGTCGTTGTTTTAGCTAAATACGAATTCAGATAAACATGATTGCAATTCAACAAATATTGTGGTGCATTTGTTGCATGTTATTTTGTATATACATAACTCGGATAATTCAATTAATAATTAATAAATTAAATATTTTTATTGGATACAAATCAAAATATGTATAAACACAAGAATACCGTAAACTCGGTTTATTGATTTTACTGATGGATCATACAAACCGTAAGAGATAAAAACTAACGTACATACATGCAGAATTTTAAAACAACTCACCACCTAAGGTGGCCACTAAAAACCAGGATCCACTACCTGATTTATCTCCCCTTCTTCCTAATAAAACTGAACTTTTCTAGACCTATTCAAACTCCAACTAACACTACTGTTACATTTGATTTATTCAAAACTAAAATAAACACGTTTAAATTAATATTTTTACAACAATTTTAAAACTATATATGATCAATATTGTATTCGTTTACATTTTTCAAAATATAACATTAAATGATAAATGGACGGACACAAAAAAAGAGAATGTTTCCGTAAAATTATAAGTTAAGTTGACACCGAAAGCAATGGATAAACGTAGAATTAGATTAAACACTCGCCACTTTAAGGAATCCTTGGTAGAGTAGAGATAGAGCAGAGATAAGAGCAATCTCGCCACCCAAAGAAAAACAACCTAAGGGATAAGAGTATGAAGAACAATGTACTAGAAATAAATGGTGACCTTTTGCTTTCTAGATTTGGAGAACCCATAAATATAGTTAATATCATTCTTAAGCACTCACTAAACATTGAACTAGTCTAGGAAATGATAAGAACAAAAGAAGAATCGTTAATGCAAATATTTATCCCAAAAATGTGCGATTATGGACAGTTTGACGGCTTCTGACTAAAAATGGGATTATTAACTTCATGTAGAAAATATTTTTTTACGAGCCGTAAATTTATCTGAAAACTAGACTACGATACCTTTCCAATGGTATATCACACTGCACCTAGAACCTTTGAGATCAAATCAGTTTATTCTGCCAAGTTGGCTCAAAAACAGCCTCAGAATTCTGATTTCCTATGTCATTATGTAAATTAATTAAATTATTTACCTTTAATGAGTCACGGAAAGATGAAAATGTTTTTGGTTTAAATTTTTTTTAAGACCTCATATACCACAAATACTATTATGTTTATTAGTTTATAACGCGTGCAAAACACGGTTATTTTTCAATATTTTAAATTTTAAATTTTTATGACGAAATAAAATTGAAAGGTACAAGTTGGTGAGGGACAGACATGACATTAAAAGGTAAGGAAGAAGAGAGAGGGGAAGATAGGGGAGACGTAAAGAGGAGAGGGTGTCTAGGGTTAATGCGAGGAAGACGAGACGAAGAGAAACCTTTCAATGTTTATATATAATGGACTATATACATATTACATACAAAATACGTACGTAAAGATTGAGTTATCGAACAAACTCATGTTTTAAACAAATAACAATGTCCTTTACAATTTTAAATTCAACTGTACTTGATGTTCGACGGGTACTTTGGCTTAATGAGCTGAATCATACTAATTAAGATGTGTCTTATTAGAGCCTAAATACAAACTCAAATCACTAGAACCTCTAGTGAACTTCTAATGTTGACGGGCCGATTATCCGCAGGCAATCGCTGGTACGCGAAGGATACCCAATCAAAGTAGTATCCTCGAAGAGGGTTTCGCTCCCAAAGGGAGTGCACTTATAGGTTTTAAGTATGAGTACAACAGTGTGTCCCGTTCTTGATAGTCTTTGTAGATCGTTACTCTGGTGTGTTATTATGGTTAAAACTTTGATAGAAATTCAATAATAAAAATATATGGGGTCTTTTAATCCACTCATAATCTCGGTCGGAGTCCTTTCGTTGTAATCCATTTGTCTTAAACCATCCCATGTATTCATCCCTCAATTTTGAGACAATGGTGTCATGATCATCTAAACAAAGTCTTAATACTGGTCTCCCGTATACTTATGGTAAGTATTCAGTCTCACTCCTACTTACGAGTTTTAAATCAACATTTTATGTCACATGCTTAGATTAATGATGTCTATCAAAAAGCTCAACTCTTATCATTTTACCCTTGATATAACAAGTTTGAAGGTGATCAATCTTATATCTATTAACATTTATTAATCTAGGCATGCATCTCTTGTGTTCGACATGTTTTACACGATGACTCCAGTCTGATCTACAAGATGGGCTTCATCTAAACCCCATAAAGGAAAATTAGCTACTCGTGACAATACAAAATATAATAAACATATAGGAGTAAGAAACAATACTACTTTTTGAGTTTAAAAACTTCCATACCTGAGTTCAAGCATCCAAAGTAGCAATAACAATTGAAAAGTAATCTTCTCCAATGAGAAGATGAATGATTACAAAGAGAAATTCAAAAAACTACTAAATTTAAAAAGTGAAATGTATCTAAAGCAATGCATGTGAATGTCTCTCTGTCATACAGGCCAGGGTTATATATTACTTGCAATGAAGTTACAAAAGGAATTTGAAATTCAAAAACCGATAGGGGTGCTCTGCGGTACCCTGGACTTTCGAATAGGTCCTCCGTGATGCTGCGGAGCGTGTCCATGATCAGTGGCTAGTTATGTTTTCCCAATAAATCTTTAGACTTTAGCCCCTGAATTGTCTTCTTGAACTCCCAAAATGAACTTTTACACCTCAACTTCGCACCTCGCTGCATTTCCCCTATTTTAGTCCTTTTTGGCACCAATTTGCCAACAAATTTAACAAAACTTTACAAGCGCCGAATTCAAACTTGAAAATAGTGCATAAATAGAGACATCCCTCCTTCCATCCAACCAACCTTTATTAGGTGGCATCCTAGCATCCTGACTCACCTGAACAACTAGACAACTTGTTCTGTATGGAAGGTGCCTCATCTTTCCTAGTACACACTAACTACCAGTACCTTCATCACCATGCTTCAACTTTAACTTAACAGTACTCTCAGTTCAAGCAAGATAGTTAGAAACCTGCATCCAATTACAACCCTCCTGCAGAGACTCATTTGAATCATTATTTTAGGTTCCATAATTTCCTTTTCTTTGCCTTATGATGGACTTCAAGATTATCATAAGGAATCTTATTAGTATCCTCCCCAAGATCAGGAGGAACATCACCAGGTACCAAAGATATACCTAAACGCAAATCCCAATCCGCATCATCCTCACGAATCTCAGAGGAGATGGACCGACTAAAGGCCTGGTACCCGTTCCGATGTGAGCCCACATCCACTGGCCCCCAGCTTTTTAGTATACTTACGTGCGAAATACAGCACACGATATATGCACACAGAAAAATATACATGGTCAAAGTACTATCCCAAACAAGTGGGTATCGTTCCCTCTCAGAATGCACTACATGTTTAAGCGCCAATACAACATTGTGTTGTTCTTTGTAGTTTATGAAATTCAAATTTTGGTGGTTGGATTATGTCTAAAACTAATGTCTATGAAATCAATATATAAAGCATACGTCTTTGAATCGACCCCGCCTTTCGTATGGATTTGAATGGTTGCAATCCACTTGTCACAAATTAAGTTCAACATGCTAATTGGAACATGAAACTAGAATTAACCATGTCTCTGTGCGAAAATCCCATCCCAAATATTCACCCCTCCAATCCTAGTAGGTAGTGGTGTCATGGTTAACCAATTAAGCCTTAAATCCCAATCACTTAGTGAAATAAGTCATTAACCCGGTTATTAAACAAGTTCTAATTCGATTACATGCGGTAAGTATTCACCCTCACTCCTACTTACGAGTTTTAAACCCATAATTATTCCACATGCTAGGTTAACATGTTCTATCACTAACTCATACTTTCGTCGTGCTGCTATTGATTTAACAAGGTATAAGGTGATCAAGCTTATAAATTATTAAAATAGATTAACCTAGGCATGCATCTCCTAAAAATGACAAGTTTCATATAACGACTCTCATCCAAATTACAAATGGTGCTTGATCTAAACTACTTGTCCATTTCACTTTTAATGAGTTGACACTAAAAAAAAAACACACATTTCTGACCATCAAATTTTTACCTGGAATTGAAAGCCCCATTTTTACCCCGAACATTTGAGATAAGAAAATAAGTAAAAGTACAAATAAACTCACAGTAATATCCATGAATGTAGGTAGATGTAAAACCCCAATTTTACCTAGAATTGAAATCCCTAATTGAAGCCCCGAATAGAAAACCCAATTAAAGCCCTAATTGGAAAATCAGAACCAATTTATTGAAGAATGAAGAAAAGAAAAAACAATTATACAATGGAGAGCGAGTGAAAAGAACAAATCAATTTTATCTACAATGGAAAGCCCCAACTAGTTTTACGTGCAAAATCAGTTTTAAGAAAATTAGCAAAAGAAAAGAAGAGAGAAGAGAGAAGGGAAGAGAGACGATAGTTGTTCTTCGGTTCGGAGCAAGATAGAGTGGAGATTGTGTTTGAGAGTCAAGAGTTTTGTCTGACATTCGAGAGAGTGTTATTTTCTGAGGTAAGGATACTGCGTAGTTTTTGTTAAGGGGGGAACTTTTAGGTTTTCAGTTTTTCAGTTTTTTGAATTTAAAAGATTTTTAGAACTTAAAATTAAATAAATATTATTAAAAAACAAATATTATATGCATGTACATGTAATATGCAATATTATATATAAACCATAGTTTAAAATTCGTATTAATTTATATATTAATTTGAAATACATTATTGTTATATTTCACAACGTTTTTGTTAACATGCGGTACAACCAGACCTTTATAATTTTTTGATTATATTTCACAACACTAGATTGAGTACGTATTAAAATTCGTACGGTTGGATCATCGAAGAAATCATTTTAAAAAATTATTCAGTGAATTTGGCACACGCCCCGTTACAAGAATTAGTACTTTTACAACGTTTTTGTTAACATGCGCGACAACCGAGCCTTTGGATCTTTTGATTATTTTTCCCAACATTAGAATGTGTACCTAGTAATATCAGTACTATTACAACATTTCTAAAAAGAAGCGGCAAAACTGGGACTTTCTAATTTTTGATTATTTTTTCCGAACACTAGATTGAGTACGTATTAACATCCGTATAGTTGGATCATTGAAGAAATTATTTAAAAAAAATTATGTAGTGAATCTGACACGCGTCCCGTTCCCGGAAGTAGTACTATTACAACGTTTCTGAAAAGATGCGGCATAACCGGGCCTTTCTACTTTTTGATTATTTTTCTCAACACTAGAATGAGTAGAAAATAACATTAGTATGGTTGTACCATTGAAGAAATCATTTAATAAAATTATTTAGTGAATCTGACATACGTCTCGTTCCCGGAAAAAATAATATTAGAACATTTCTGAAAAGATGCGGCATAATTCGGTCTTTTTATTTTTTGATTATTTTTCGCAACACTATAATGAGTTCCTATTAACATCCATACGGTTAGATCGTTGAAAAAATCATTTAAAAATATTATTCAGTGAATCTGACACGATGATCCAACCGTATGGATGTCAAGTTATATGTATTTAAATGATATTTCAAAATTTTCAAAAAAAAATGTATAAATTTATTTGGTTTGAGATATTAATAGTCAAGACTAATAATTCTAACAAGTGTTTCCTCCCACATTGGTATTTTTATTTTTTTAAAAGTATTTCTCGATGATTGAACATGTCAATATCTATATATTTTAGTGATATTTTATAATTTTAAAAAAAGATAAATTTATTTTGTTTGTGATTTTAAAAGTCAATTATTGATTTGACTAGTATTTCTAACTAGAGTTCGTCTCGAATCGGTGTTTTGATTTTATTAAAAATATTTGTCGACGATTCAGTCGTATGACTCTTAGAATCTATGTATTTTATTGATATTCCAAAAAAATTAAATTCTTTTCTTGTACAGACATAATTCTTATCTTATAAAAGACCATTAAATACATATTTTACATTTTTAATCATCGTAGCACAAACAATATATATGAACTTGTTTAAATTCTTTTCTTAGTAATGAAAAATAAATACGCAGAGACTAAAATGATCTAGTGATATATTTTACGTTCATATCATTTACAAATTATATTTTGTTGTGTATATGGTATCATAATATATATTTTTTCTATGGGTCAGAAATGAGTTGGCTGGCTAACTACTTTGTCTCAACCAATTACGTGACAGCTATTAATTAGGTGAAAAAATTTAGTACACTCTGAATAGTTGGTTGTAGGAGCTATGAGTTGGTCGGAAATGAGAGTGACTTGGATAGTGGGCCCTTATTGTTTCGTTAGTGACCATGGTCGGTTATGACTTTATTTACGACATAGCTTGGTGGTCGGTTGTTTGGATCAGTTATAATATATCATTTGTGACTATTTACATTTTTTGGTGTTTATTGGCTTATACCAATATTTGACTCTAAATATAAATGAATTATTGATTTTGTATTTTTCTTCGGATATTCCAGTGTAGCTAATGATGGGATTGGTGTGTTTTTTCTTTGATTTTATACATAGCTATGGAATCTCTATCTAAACCGGACTTCTTCTCTAATAGGCTAATAGTAGAGGAAAGGGTTATCTCTCCCACATTTAACAATATACACTAAAGATTTGATAAATTTAAATTACACAACACAAAATCAGTTAATTCTTTTTCTATTTGAACCGCTTTTTTCTAAATATTTGACACAACAATATTCTTGTGGTTGAACAGTGGCCGAGGGGCGTGCAGGGTGCTGCACAGGTGCAGCTGGCAGTAGATAGATCCCTGATGAGTTACTTCTTGACCTGAATTAGAACTCCCACATTATGCTTTCTGCCATTCAAAAAGTAATAACTTAGAAGAGCTCACCCTTATTATGTGTGTAAGAGTAACAAAGTAATGATTCTTAGTAGGTTAGTCATGATTTTACAAAGTTTTTGAGAAAATGAGCATAAAATAAAAGGTGGTCTTACTTGGTTAGTACCAAATCCTACTAAGCACACCTCTTATGATAATATAAGCACATAACTAAATCCTAATAGAACATAATCAAATGGTAATAGTAGAGCAAAGAGAAGATCATACTTGGATAGGGCTAGCTTCAACTAGCGGACCAGCTACCATACCTCCTATGATATGGTCGTGAGCTACCATACCTCCTATAATATAGCTGTTTGTACCTGAGACACTGAATCCACCTGTCCTACTTCTCAGCCAGCCAGTTTCTGTGACTATAGAGGAGCCATTTAAGGATACGATTCCAAACTGACCCTGCACTTAATATTTTTAAAATAACAAATTACAAGTCATTAAAAATATAGAGTTTGAATTATATGTAGTACTTCAATTTGCATTCGGACAAACTAACAAACTTATGCACATATATAAACCTAGCTAGTATGCATGCAAACAATAAATTAGGGTTGAAAGCAGTAGAAAGGAAGATAAGATTCAAACCTCTTACGTGATTACACCACCCGAAAAACCGGCTCGGGCTGGCTGATTGTGGCAGTAGAAACAGTTCCGTTAGCAGAAAGAACAAAAATTCCTATCGGCCCGTTTTGGGTAAGGGACATGATCTTTAAAATGACATCCTGAAATATTTAATATAATTGAATAAAAAATATATACTAAAAGAACAATAAAAAAAAATTGGTATGCATACCTCCCGAGTGTACACTCCATCACATGAGCTTTAAAATTTTGTGCAGCAGTGTCAGCATAAAACTCACCTTGACAAATGAATAGGTAAAATGCTTTTAGTTCCAATAATAATAACTCGGAAAAAACTCTCATTCCGATAAAGTCATGAGGTATTAATCTTGTTTGCTATATGTTAAAATAGTATTAACTTATACATAATGGTGAAGTGGGTTAAATGTAAATGCAAAGCCTACTTACAGTTAAGTACAAAATCGCCCGAAGATAATGTGATGTACCATGAATAATCCTTGGTAAAATCGTTTGCTACAAAAAAAAAAGGTTTACCCCAGGTACTATTTGAATTTTAAGAAATCACTCAAAATGAATGGTACAGGATCGGATGGAAAGAAGAAGTAACTTTGAATCATGGACAGGAAGTAACGATTTAACGTAAATAGACATAAATGCATCTATATTCATAGTTAGCAAAATAAAATATAACCTGACTTCAAATCAAATGTGACCTTCCTTGTAACCCCTCCTGGATCCTCTAGTGGGTCTACAAAACCAATCATTCTGCTGCTATTGCTATTACCCAAGAAGCCAAAGGGAGGGAGGGAGGGAGAGAGAGAGAGAGGTTTAATGTTTATTCTGAATTGCGTGAATTGCGAGTAATGTATATATAGAGGTCGGCTCAGAAAACGAGGAAGTTGTTGGATACAGGCTGAGAAAACTAGAAAGTTGGGAACAGTTACTCACCGTAACCTCCTCCTGAGTTGGATACAGGTGTACACAGAAATATCTATCCTTGAAACAAACTGTCCTTATACTTTTTTAAATACTTTATAATATCTTTTCTAAAAAAATATTATAATTCCATCCATTTACTTGAAATAACTTGATTTTAAATTCGACCATTCATACAAATTAATAATCCCATCCATTTAATTTAAATAACTTGATTCTAAATTCATGGTCGTGCTTGTACTTTTACGAGAGAGTCCTTAAACATTTTCGAACTCATAAACTCATAAACCTTTTGTAAGTATAATGGGTGACTAATTTACATTTGTGATATTACTTTGTTATTGCTGGTTTAATATATCTTAATATACTCACTTTATATTAAAATTAAAAATTTAAATTAATAAAAAAACAAACAAATAAAGTAATAGAAAATAAGATGGGCCAAAAGTACTTTCTTATTAACCTAACATGTACTTTAACACCCTTAATAAATTCAATGGGCTTTTATGCTCATTTTACCAAAAGCCCATTATGTGCCCATTTGACACTACAAGAAAACAAGGGTAAATTTGACCGACTAAAAATGACCGCGGCTAAATCTGACCGACAGCGGTCATATTTAAGGTCAACCTCAATTGATAACCGGTCAGTCTTAAATTTGACCGTCGTCGGTCATATTTAATGTCGGTCATATTTAGTCGGTCATTTTTAGTACTCGAGACCCACAAAAAATTGGTGGGAAAATTCCCGCCAAGGACAAAAATTTGCTTGAGATTAATTTGAGCAACAGCGGTCACATTTAATGTCGGTCATATTTAGTTAGTCATTTTTACTACATAGTGCCCCAAAAAAAAAAAGGGAAATTTCCCGCCAAGTAGCCAAAATTTGCTAAAGTATAAATTTGACCGTCGGCGGTCAAATTTAAAGCCGGGTTTTGGCGCCAAAACTCCCTCCAATTCTCAACCAAAATAATTGGAAAATAACTTTAATCGAATTTTTTTATAAATTTAACATAAATACTTAAACAATTTTTTTAATTCCAAAAAAAATAATGGAGTACCCCAATGACAAAAACTACGTGTAAAAAATTATTTTGTGCACTAAACATATATATATTTGGGAAGAGATCAATAAACGTTGATGCTATATTTATTCAAGAAATTTTCAAAAAATAAATAAATAGTTACTAACTTTTAAAATTCACAATTAATTTATATATTTAGAGTGACAACATAGTCTACACATTAAAAATTGATAGATATTAAAATAATTATCATTTCAAAATAATCTCGGCAATATGTTATATTGTTCAAATTTTTTGATGAAATACGTGGTTTGAGATTTGGATTTAGGGGTTAGGCGGTTAACGTCTAGGGTTACTAGTTTCGTAATATTTAATTAATAATGTGAACGATCTAACGGATATTTATCTTTTTACTTTTTAAGAGCCTATGCAAAAAATTATTTAATAATAAACATTGCATCCTAATTATTATAATGAAAGAAAATTTTATCAACTTCATCAATTTGACCACTGTCAGTCATAATTAGTATTTTTGACCACTTTTGGTCAAATTTATATAAATTCAAAATTTTCAAAAACATAAAATAAATACTTGATCATTTTTTAAAATTATGAAAAAAATATTAGAGTATTCACAATAATAAAAAAATACATGTTAAAAATTATATGTGGCACTTAACAAATTTTTAAATTTGAAAATGGTACAAAATTATTGATTTTTCATAGATTCAAAAAGTTTGAATATTGTTAATAAATGCTCACTAATTTTTAAAAATTACAAATATTTTTATGGGCGTATTGTGACAACATTTTATGTACATTAAAAAATGTAAGAGATAATAATAATGTTTGAGTAACAATATGATTCATAATTCAAATTATTCCTTGAAATATGCATGGTTTAGGATCTGAATTTAGGGGTTAAGCATTTACTGACTAGGGTTAGTAATTTTGTGTTATTCAAATTAAAATTTGAACGATCCAACCGTATGGATGATAACTTTCTTAAATTTCAAGAGTTCATGCAAAAAATCAAATTATTATAAGTTTTGCATAATAATTATTATAACAGATTGAATTTTTATCATCTTTATAAAATTGGCCATTTTCAGTCACATTGATAAATTTGACCAACGGTAGTCAAATTTCATTACAAATTTGACGGCAAACCCTAATCAGTCAAATTTACTAAATTGACTCAAACCAGTCAAATTCATAAATTTGACCGATGGTAGTCACATTTAAGTTTAGGCGGTAAATTTCTCGCCAAAACTACCCTAAAATATTTAAATGTAATTTTGACCAAAAACAGTTAAATATATATATTTGACCGCCCTCAGTCAAATTTATATAAATTCAAAATTTTCAAAAATATAAAATAAATAATTTATCATTTTTTAAAATTATGAAAAAATATTAGAGTATTCAAAATAACAAGAACTACATGTTAAAAATTATACGAGGCACTTTAAAAAAAATTAAATTTGAAAATGGTCAAAATTTGTTAATTTTTCGTATATTCAAGAAGTTTGAATATTGTTAATAATTGCTCACTAATTTTTATAAATTACAAATAATTTTTTGGCCTAGTGTTACAACATTTTATGTACATTAAAAAATTAAGAGATAATAATGGTGTTAGAGTAACAATGTGATACATAGTTCAAATTATTTACTTAAATATGCATGGTTTAGGATTGAATTTAGGGGTTAAGCATTTAGTGACTAGGGTTAGTAATTTTGTGTTATTCAAATTATAATTAACTTTCTTAGATTTAAAGAGTTCATGCAAACAATCAAATGATTATAAGTTTTGCATAATAATTATTATAACAAATTGAAATTTTATCATCTTCATAAAATTGACCAGTTTCGGTCATATTTGACCGACGGTAGTCAAATTTAAATACAAATTTGACCGCAAACCCTAATCAGTCAAATTTACTAAATTGACTGAAACCACTCAAATTTATAAATTTGACCGAAGGTAGTCAAATTTATAAATTTGACCGAATGCAGTCAAATTTAATGCCATGTCAGCAATCCGCGTGAAACACATTAAACGGTCCAGATTAGCAAACCAAAATTGCAATCCAATGGTCCAGATTTATTACAGCAAACCCATCTCCTATATATACACTCATTACATACATACATCATTCATTATCTCTCCCCTCTTTTCACCCCTTCTTCCACCCTCTCTCCCTCCTTCTTTCCACCCACACATACAAAAATATATACACACACATCTATATGTATACACCTATTTCCGGTGATAAAAAGAATTCCGGCAATAAAAAGAATTCCTGCAATAAAACAACTCCGGCGGTCAAAGTGTCAAGCAAAATATATCCGATATCCATTTTCATCAAACTAACTAACAAAAATAGTTTCGTAAAATCCAATTTTGAACCTTTAGTTGAATTTAGATAACCATATTCCTAAAGAAATCATCATTAATAAATATTATATATGATATGAAATTATTCTGATTCTTGAACTATTTATTTAAGATAAAATATGGTGATGTTTGTGTTAATAAGGGACACCAAATCAACAAGATATAATGTAGTATTTACCTTAATATTTTTCAAAAATCTAGCAGAATGTAGCAAATAAGAGTGCTTCTTCTTTTTTTTTAAAATAAGTTATTTTTTTCTAAAAAATCAGGAGATTATACATCAACTCTACTGTTACTTCTATCTCAAAAGATTGTATGGGTCCTATATAGCATGTCCTATTTTAGTTAGTAATAGAAATTGAAGGTTAAGTCAATCTAAACATTATCTAGTAGCAATCTGAATGAGCAAGTGAGTGACAGGGTTCTTCATGGCAAACTAATTGCAGTGCCCGGATTTGTGTTTCCTATATATATTTCCCTATTGAGAAAGAGATTTTGTTGGTCGGTCTAAGGGGGTTGCTTTTGCTCAATCTCAAGGTGATCGAAGAGAGTACCTTTTGAAGCTATTTTCGTGAACTTTTTTGAAGTCTAAACTTTAACATCAAACAAGGTCAGTTTCGCCCAAACCTAGCACAACTTCAGGAAAATGATCATTTCTTACAACTGCATTTTCAAGAGAAATGTTCCATCTAGCAATATAATGTGCTATTTTTTAGGTCTTCTTACTCTTTATAAGGGAAAAACCACTTTAGATTTTCAAAATTGTCACTTATGATCTTGTTGAATTTTTCGGAATAGTAATGTAAGCGGTAAAGTAGAAAATGGTCGTTGTTTTAGCTAAATACGAATTCAGATAAACATGATTGCAATATTGTGGTGCATTTGTTGATGTTATTTTGTATATACATAACTTGGATAATTCAATTAATAATTAATAAATTAAATATTTTTATTGGATATAAATCAAAATATGTATAAACACAAGAATACCGTAAACTCGGTTTATTGATTTTACTGATGGATCATACAAACCGTAAGAGATAAAAACTAACGTACATACATACAGAATTTTAAAACAACTCAACACCTAAGGTGGCCACTAAAAACCAGGATCCACTACCTGATTTATCTCCCCTTCTTCCTAATAAAACTAACTTTTCTAGACCTATTCAAACTCCAACTAACAGTACTGTTACATTTGATTTATTCAAAACTAAAATAAACACGTTTAAATTAATATTTTTACAACAATTTTAAAACTATATATGATCAATATTGTATTCGTTTATATTTTTCAAAATATAACATTAAATGATAAATGGACGGACACAAAAAAAGAGAATGTTTCCGTAAAATTATAAGTTAAGTTGACACCGGAAGCAATGGATAAACGTAGAATTAGATTAAACACTCGTCACTTTAAGGAATCCTTGGTAGAGTAGAGATAGAGCAGAGATAAGAGCAATCTCGCCACCCAAAGAAACACAACCTAAGGGATAAGAGTATGAAGAACAATGTACTAGAAATAAATGGTGACCTTTTGCTTTCTAGATTTGGAGAACCCATAAATATAGTTAATATCATTCTTAAGCACTCACTAATACATTGAACTAGTCTGGGAAATGATAAGAACAAAAGAAGAATCGTTAATGCAAATATTCATCCCAAAAATGTGCGATTCTGGACAGTTTGACGGCTTCTGACTAAAAATGGGATTATTAACTTCATGTAGAAAATATTTTTTTACGAGCCATAAATTTATCTGAAAACTAGACTTCGATACCTTTCCAAAGGTATATCACACTGCACCTAGAACCTTTGAGATCAAATCAGTTTATTCTGCAAAGTTGGCTCAAAAACAGCCTCAGAATTCTAATTTCCTATGTCATTATGTAAATTAATTAAATTATTTACCTTTAATGAGTCATGGAAAGATGAAAATGTTTTTGGTTTAAATTTTTTTTAAGACCTCATATACCACAAATACTATTATGTTTATTAGTTTATAACGCGTGCAAAACACCGTTATTTTTCAATATTTTAAATTTTAAATTTGTATGACGAAATAAAATTGAAAGGTACAAGTTGGTGGTGAGAGACACAAATGACATTAAAAGGTAAGGAAGAAGAGAGAGGGGAAGATAGGGGAGACGGAAAGAGGAGAGGGTGTCTAGGGTTAATGCGAGGAAGACGAGAAGAAGAGAAACCTTTCAATGTTTATATATAATGGACTATATACATATTACATACAAAATACGTACGTAAAGATTGAGTTATCGAACAAACACATGTTTTAAACAAATAACAATGTTCTTTACAATTTTAAATTCAACTGTAATTGATGTTCGAGGGGTACTTTGGCTTAATGAGCTGAATCATACTAATTAAGATGTGTCTTATTAGAGCCTAATACAAACTCAAATCACTAGAACCTCTAGTGAACTTCTAGTGTTGACACGCCGATTATCTGCAGGCAATCGCTGGTACGCGAAGGATACACAATCAAAGTAGTATCCTCGAAGAGGGTTTCTGTAACACCCTGACCCAAAATTTTAGTGAGTTAATTATATTATAGATATATTGTTATTTAGTTACAATCGGGTGTTATCGGAGGATACATTTTTATTTACGGAGAGTTGTTAACTAAATATTATGTAATAATCGAGAAAGGTAGATTTGAGTGTTGCTTTAAAATTATTAAATTCAAAGTGTAAAATGGGATATATATAAATTAGTTAGAAGTATGGATTAGAGTGGGTTTGATAATTATAGTGTTAGGCTGTTAAGAAAGAAAAAATGGGTAGAATGACCTAGTAAGTTTGGTATGTGCAATATGCAAGTTACCGAAGTACCATCTAAATAAGTGTAAGTGAATAAAGGCACAAGTGGGCTAGTCTTGATGGGCTTTAAGTGTGATATTCATGGATAATAAAGTGGACCATAAATGTTGTGAGCTTGAGTAAGTACCAAGTGGAGGTACTCATAAAAAATTATTGAGAGAATATGAAAACAAATACTTGTGAAAAATAGTGGCCAGAAATTCAAGAATTAATTTTTGACAGTAAGCAAGTTTGGGTTAATAAACTACAATTAATAAGATAAGATAATAAATAATTTTGATGGAAGTTCAGGTGATTTATTATCAAGTAACGGGCTTGGCATTTTATTGGGCTTGATACCTTTTAGTGTGGGCTTTTGAAAATTAAGAAAATAAATAGCAATGCTTGTGAGCTTTTAGATTTACAAGGAAATATGGTTGGTGATGGGTTTAATCTTAATGGGCTTTATTGTTTTGTACTACATAATTCTTGGAAAAGGAAAGAATGAAATGAAATGGCAGCCGAATGTGGTTTTTGTGTTGTGATTATTGAGAAAATTTACTTGAGATATTAATGAAGGGTAATTAATGATATTTAATTTGTGAAGAGATCAAATAAACTTAACGTGACTTAAGAATTAATATGGGTTGATGGACAAAAAGAAAAATTTGGAATGGGCTAGACAAGTCTAAATAGAACAAAGAGTGGATCTAATGTGCTATTGGGCCAATTAAATTATATATGCATGGGAATGGGTCTAAGAATTTTGTGAATTTTTCTTAAGCCATGATGACGAGATAGATGTGAAATGGATGAGTTGGTTTATGTAAATTTAATACTTTTGAGAAAATATTATGACAAATTAGATGCCAAAGATGTGGGTAGGATTAGTTAATTAAATATACTTAGTTGACTAATTTTTGATGCTAGATTATAATTATAATGGGGAATTCTATGTATGGAATGTTTAAGGAAGTTTGTTTTGAACAAATATTATACTCACATGTACCAAAGAAAAGAATATGAGGAAGAAGCCGTGAGTTATTATGGTGATTAATTTAGTAACAATTTGGGATGACATGATAATTTATTCATTTCATTAAATACATTTATGACCAATAAATGGACAAATGAGGACACCATCGTGTCATTTATTATTAGAGAAAAAAAAATTGGTGGACTAGTAAGTCTAATTGGGCTTGAAAATCCAATTATTGTAAGAATAGGCAGCCCAGTATGTGAAGTAGTGGGTTATAGCTTTTTAGGTACTTAAAATAATGAATCCAATAAATAATATGAAAATGTGCATTTTTGCACCGCCTTGACTTTCGTATGCACGAAGTAAGAGAATTTTTAAGTAGTATATTAAGTATGATTGAAGTCGGTGGGATGAGACTATAAATATAAGTCTCTGGGACATTCTTCTTATTCACTTTTCATACACTTGAGAAAAGAAAGAGCCGACCAGACAGAGCAGAAATCTCGCCTCGCTAGTTGATACAAAATTGATAACATTGCGATCCCTGAGAAGATTAAGGAGTAGAAGCGATATGAGGTAAGTATATACTGTACTGTTTTACTGTTGAAATGTGATATCAATGATTTTATTGTTGATATTTGATGAAAACTGAGTATTCTTACATTGATACTGTGAACTGTGAAGCTTCCTTATTGGAAGTAAAGCTAAACCAATTGTTTAGCTGGCCGGGATCCCCACTAGTAGAACTTGTGAATCTATCGTGTTTGAATACTCATTTTAAATATCGTGAGAACTATTTTGTGTTGATGAATTCTTGATGATTTTTACAAATATGATGAACTTTTGTGAAAACTTTTTATTGGATAAACCTCAGATGAACTGTACAATATATGTTTACTGAGCTGTGTAGCTCACTCCTTTTATGGTTATAAATTTTACAGGAAAGAACTTTTGAGAGAAATTGTTGTGAAAGGTTAAGAATGTGATGGACTCGAGGATTAGTACATCGTGTGAAGAGGTATAGAACTTCGTAAAGTTGAGATGGCGACATGGGTTAAGGTTTGTATTAAGTTGTGGAGATTTGTAAAAAAGAAAAAGAAGTAGTTTATATTTATTAAATTAAGTTTAATTATTGTGAGTTTATATATAGCTGAAAAGTTTGGATTTGATGGACCCCCGGGCCGAGCCCAGCCGGGACTTTCCGAGGCCGGGGGCGTCACAATTTCGCTCCCAAAGGGAGTGCACTTATAAGTTTTAAGTCTGAGTACAACAGTGTGTCCCGTTCTTGATAGTCTTTGTAGATCATTACTCTGGTGTGTTATTATGGTTAAAACTATGATTGAAATTCAATAATAAAAATATATGGGGTCTTTTAATCCACTCATAATCTCGGTCGGAGTCCTTTCGTTGTAATCCATTTGTCTCTACCTACGGTATACATGTAAATCTGAGATACGAAACTATTTTAAACCATCCCATCTATTCAGCCCTCAATTTTGAGACAATGGTGTCATGATCATCTAAACAAAGTCTTAATACTGGTCTCCCGTATACTTATGGTAAGTATTCAGTCTCACTCCTACTTACGAGTTTTAAATCAACATTTTATGTCACATTCTTAGATTAATGATGTCTATCAAAAAGCTCAACTCTTATCATTTTACCCTTGATATAACAAGTTTGAAGGTGATCAATCTTATATCTATTAACATTTATTAATCTAGGCATGCATCTCTTGTGTTCGACAAGTTTTACACGATGACTCCAGTCTGATCTACAAGATGGGCTTCATCTAAACCCCATAAAGGGAAATTAGCTACTCGTGACAATACAAAATATAATAAACATATAGGAGTAAGAAACAATACTACTTTTTGAGTTTAAAAACTTCCATACCTGAGTTCAAGCATCCAAAGTAGCAATAACAATTGAAAAGTAATCTTCTCCAATAAGAAGATGAATGATTACAAAGAGAAATTCAAAAAACTACTAAATTTAAAAAGTGAAATGTATCTAAAGCAATGCATGTGAATGTCTCTATGTCATACAGGCCATAGTTATATATCCATCCTTGTTCCGCTACAAAACAATTACTTGCAATGAAGTTACAAAAGGAATTTGAAATTCAAAAACCGATAGGGGTGCTCCGCGGTACCCTGGACTTTCGAATAGGTCCTCCGTGATGCTGCGGAGTGTGTCCATGATCAGTGGCTAGTCATGTTTTCCCAATAAATCTTTAGACTGTAGTCCTTGAATTGTCTTCTTGAACTCCCAAAATGAACTTTTACACCTCAACTTCGCACCTCGCTGCATTTCCCCTATTTTAGTCCTTTTTTGGCACCAATTTGCCAACAAATTTAACAAAACTTGAGTACAAGCGCCGAATTCAAATTTGAAAATAGTGCATAAATAGAGACATCCCTCCTTCCATCCAACCAACCTTTATTAGGTGGCATCCTAGCATCCTGACTCACCTAAACAAGTAGACAACTTGTTCTGTATGGAAGGTGCCTCATCTTTCCTAGTACACACTAACTACCAGTACCTTCATCACCATGCTTCAACTTTAACTTAACAGTACTCTCAGTTCTAGCAAGATAGTTAGAAACCTGCATCCAATTACAACCCTCCTGCAGAGACTCATTTGAATCATTATTTTAGGTTCCATAATTTCCTTTTCTTTGCCTTATGATGGACTTCAAGATTATCATAAGGAATCTTATTAGTATCCTCCCCAAGATCAGGAGGAACATCACCAGGTACCAAAGATATACCTAAACGCAAATCCCAATCCGCATCATCTTCACGAATCTCAGAGGAGATGGACCGACTAAAGTCCTGGTACCCGTTCCGATGTGAGCCCACATCCACTGGCCCCCAGCTTTTTAGTATACTTACGTGCGAAATACAGCACACGGTATATGCACACAGAAAAAGTACTATCCCAAACAAGTGGGTATCGTTCCCTCTCAGAATGCACTACATGTTTAAGCGCCAATACAACATTGTGTTGTTCTTTGTAGTTTATGAAATTCAAATTTTGGTGGTTAGATTATGTCTAAAACTAATGTCTATGAAATCAATATATAAAGCATATGGGGTCATTGAATCGACCCCGCCTTTCGTATGGATTTGAATGGTTGCAATCCACTTGTCACAAATTAAGTTCAACATGCGAATTGGAACATGAAACTAGAATTAACCATGTCTCCGTGCGAAAATCCCATCCCAAATATTCACCCCTCCAATCCTAGTAGGTAGTGGTGTCATGGTTAACCAATTAAGCCTTAAATCCCAATCACTTAGTGAAATAAGTCATTAACCCGGTTTATTAAACAAGTTCTAATTCGATTACATGCGGTAAGTATTCACCCTCACTCCACTTACGAGTTTTAAACCCATAATTATGCCACATGCTAGGTTAACATGTTCTACCACTAACTCATACCCTCGTCTTGCTCCTATTGATTTAACAAAGTATAAGGTGATCAAGCTTATAAATTATTAACATAGATTAACCTAGGCATGCATCTCCTAAAAATGACAAGTTTCATATAACGACTCTCATCCAAATTACAAATGGTGCTTGATCTAAACTACTTGTCCATTTCACTTTTAATGAGCTGCCACTACAAAAAAAAACGCACATTTCTGACCATCAAATTTTTACCTGGAATTGAAAGCCCCATTTTTACCCCGAACATTTGAGATAAGAAAATAAGTAAAAGTACAAATAAACTCACAGTAATATACATGAATGTAGGTAGATGTAAAACCCCAATTTTACCTCGAATTGAAATCCCTAATTGAAGCCCCGAATAGAAAACCCAATTAAAGCCCTAATTGGAAAATCAAAACCAATTTATTGAAGAATGAAGAAAAGAAAAATCAATTATACAATGAAGATGAGTGAAAAGAACAAATCAATTTTATCTACAATGGAAAGCCCCAACTAGTTTTACGTGCAAAATCAATTTTAAGAAAATTAGCAAAAGAAAAGAAGAGAGAAGAGAGAAGGGAAGAGAGACGATAGTTGTTCTTCGGTTCGGAGCAAGATAGAGTCGAGATTGTGTTTGAGAGTCAAGAGTTTTGTCTGACATTCGAGAGAGTGTACATTCGAGAGAGTGTTAGTTTCTGAGGTAAGGATACTGGGGGAAAATTTGCCACTCAATTTTCAGTTTTTTAGTTTTTTGAATTTAAAAGATTTTTAGAACTTAAAATTAAATAAATATTATATATTTATTAAAAAAACAAATATTATATGCTTGTACATGTAATATGTAATATTATATATAAACCATAGTTTAAAATTTGTATTAATTTATATATTAATTTGAAATACATTATTGTTATATTTCACAACGTTTTTGTTAAGATGCGGTACAACCAGACCTTTATAATTTTTAGATTATATTTCACAACACTAGATTGAGTACGTATTAAAATTCGTACGGTTGGATCATCGAAGAAATCATTTTAAAAATTATTCAGTGAATTTGGCACACGCCCCGTTACAAGAATTAGTATTTTTACAACATTTTTGTTAAGATGCGCCACAACCGAGCCTTTCGATTTTTTGATTATTTTTCCCAACATTAGAATGTGTACCTATTAATATCTGTACGGTTGCATCGTTCAATAAATCATTTAAAAAAATATTCAGCAAATCTGACACGCGTCCCGTTCCTGTAAGTAGTATTATTACAACGTTTCTAAAAAGAAGCGGCACAACTGGGACTTTCTATTTTTTGATTATTTTTTCCCAACACTAGATTGAGTACCTATTAACATTAGTACGGTTGGACCGTCGAAGAAATCATTTAAAAAAATTATTCAGTGAATCTGACACGCGTCCCGTTCCCGGAACCAAAACTATTACAACGTTTCTGAAAAGATGAGGCACAACTGGGCGTTTTTATTTTATGATTATTTTTTCCCAACACAAGAATGAGTACGTATTAACATCCGTACATTTGGATCATCGAATAAATCATTTAAAAAAATTATGCAGTGAAACTGACACGCACCCCGTTTCCGGAAGTAGTACTTTTACAACGTTTGTGAAAAGATGCAGCATAACTGGGCCTTTCTACTTTTTGATTATTTTTCTCAACACTAGAATGAGTACCTATTAACATCAGTATTGTTGGATCATCGAAGAAATCATTTAATAAAATTAATCAGTGAATCTGACACGCGTCCCATTCCCGGAAAAAATTATATTACAACGTTTCTGAAAAGATGCGGCATAATCGGGCCTTTTTATTTTTTGATCATCAAATTTTTACCAGGAATTGAAAGCCCCATTTTTTACCCCGAACATTTGAGATAAGAAAATAAGTAAAACTACAAATAAACACACAGTAATATACATGCATGTAGGTAGATGTAAAACCCCAATTTTACCTCAAATTGAAATCCCTAATTGAAGCCCCGAATAGAAAGCCCAATTGAAGCCCTAATTGGAAAATCGAAACCAATTAATTGAAGAATGAAGAAAAGCAAAATCAATTAAACAACGAAGAGCGAGTGAAAAGAACAAATCAATATCTACAATGGAAAGCCCCAACTAATTTTACCTTCAAAATCAATTTTAAGAAAATTAGCAAAAGAAAACACTAGTAGAAAACAGGCCTTTTACGTCGGTTAAATCGACCTTATACGTCGGTTAAATGGCGACGTATAGAGAGGCGACGTATAAAGTCACAGTCTTTTACGTCGGTTAAAAAGGCGACGTAATAGGTAAAATATACGTCGGTTATTAAGCCGACGTAAAAGACCAAAATAACCGACGTATAAAAGTCTGAGTAACCGACGTATAAAACAAAAAGGCGACGTATATTGTTATCTTTTTACGTCGGTTCTTCTAAACAACCGACGTATATTGTCCAAAAAATTTTAAAAAAAATATTTTGTTCCTCTGTAATCTAATCATACCTAGAAACCTGTGCAATAATCAAAAACACATACATTAACAAAATTTTGTACAACCAAAAACTACAATAACCTTTGGGGAAAAAAAAACTACAATAACCAAAATGTTTACAAATTCTCGATCTAATGGGTCAACCATGTCATGTAATTAAGATTGTACAAGTTACACTGAGATTGAATGATAATTCAATGATGAAATTTAAAACTAAGTTGCTTGGAGACTCCTTGTTTTGTAGTAGAGACAAGTTGTTCCATCCGTTCTGAAAGGGCATAACAGGCTGCCTTGTATAATAAGAAGCAACCTGTAGGAGATGCCTCAGTGCAGCAACTTTCAGTAAAGAAACAGATACGTGGCTATCCAAGAGGGATTACCGATACAGGCAATTAGTCCACCTCTCCATCATGACTCCAATGTTAACTACAAAAGCCCTGCACAAACATTTACGGGCAGGAAATGCTTCACTAATTTTACAAATTTCTTGATAGAATAAATTAAATCAATACATAAAGCATGACAGATTAGGTCCTTGGTAATTGACAGATTATGTAGTGGAATATCAATGTCTGAGAGAGTAATTGCATTCTGGAAATTATTACTGGAGTTAAATACCTCCACAAGCCAGTCAACTAATATTGCACGCATGCTGGCATTTATGTCCTTTTGGACCGTCTCCATGAAATCAGTGGAAGGCCTTTTCTTCACCTGTAGTTAGAAATATAATAGCAAAAGAAAAAACTTCAATTACTATTATATCAGCACTGAATTCATTTCTACAGTGTAAATGCTATCAGTACTACATATACTGATTCTGAAGAGCTCAGTTAAGGTCCAGTATATCATGCAGAAACCTAAACTCTATGTGACTGAAGATACTGTAACCACACACTTGATACACTCATTTAAAATTAAAAATGCTAGGATTTTATTGATCCTGTAAATAATTTGGTCTGCAAATTCAGAATGGACTGCCACATAGATACTATACTTCAGTGTGAATGATATAATAAACAACTCTTTCACATTATTATGCTAATCCATAACCACAATGTCTAGAGCTGTAAGAATTTTAGCAACTGCACAGTTTTCACTAAACTCAAACTAAATAAAAAAAGTTGGATTCTTTAGCTGACTTAATTAACAACTAATGGTGACTGGTGCATTATTACAACTACGTAACTTAATTTTATGGAACTTCAACAGACGGAGAAGTTGAATTTCAATTAATGATTAAAGCAAATATTGCATAAAATATTTTAGAGCGTGTATACTCAAAAAGGGATAGCAATGAACCTCGGATGCTCTCAAGTGCTTGTATATATCACACGCCAAAGTTGCACATAACTGCGGGTCCATAGAATTTTCATCAACATCAACAATCCTATCGCCTGTTTCCATTTCAGCAAGTATGTCTCTCTTGCATATGCTTCCTGCATGCATGTAGGCAAACCACTTAAACGTGCAAACTTAAACATTAAAACAGTAACAAGATATTTGGGGGGGGGGAATGCATACTAAAGTCTGATTAAGAAAAAGTGTCGAATTAACCTGCTGTTTTCCGATCATCTGAGATACAAAGTTTGTTATATGTCTTCCTTTCAATCGAATCAATAGCTTCAACATCAGTGTTGTCTATGTATTCAACTTCTGGGCTCTTCAAGGACTCGCTACTAGACATGCTTCCATCCAGGGCAACAGATAAGCAATCTGATTTAATCGAAGAGGTGTCCATGTTAAATTGAGCATAAGGAGCTTTTTTCCTAGAGAATGTTCCATCGCAGCTTGTGAAAGTCATTGAGTTCTTATTTGAAACACTTGTGCATGGTTTCAAAAAGGTGGGTGCTGGCATATTACTGGCTCTGTAGCCCACATTAGCATTTCTTGTAGAAGTTCCTTTCTTGCAATTTTCTCCTTTAGCTGGACCCGATAACTTCATATGAAATTAAATCATATTAATAACATACAACGTGATTAGGAACTAAAAACTGAAACATGTGATAGCCTGAAAAATATTAAATTATATATCATATCGAGTTCATGCTGGAAAACACACGTTGAAACATTACTATTGTTTCATTAAATAATGTAAAAGTCACCACAAGGATGGATATTTCACATAACAAAAGTAGGTGATCATATTTACAGTGCAGTAATACACAAAGCTTTCCAAAAGATCAAATATATTCAATTTAGCAATCTGTCCTTTCTAAATTTAAAATCACAGATTTAATTCATCAGAAATTAAAGATTAATTGCATCTTCTTCAACCCAAAATTTCCAGTTCAATTCTTTATAAACTTGTTCATGTTTGGCAGTAATAATCAGAACAATGAATAAATCTACTTATGATGTCTCGTAGAGCTTCATCTTATTAACCTTTCCTGATAAAATTTCATTGTAAAAACAATAAACATACACAATCACATACATGTACAGTGATTACTCGTATTCTTTTCTTTTTGTAAACATGGTGCTCTTGTACAGTCCAGTAAGCATGAGCATGAACAAAAATTTCAGCAACAACGAACTCAAGATTATCAAAATCCAGAAAATCTATTTCTGCATAACTCATTTAGAAAAATCAAACTTTATACAACACACATACATTGATTTATTATACTCTCCCCAATAAAAACACCAGGTTCATACAAAATCCACTAAGCAGGAGCATCAACAACAATTTGTGTTTGAAATTTCAATATCAAAGAAATCAAGAAAAAACACCAGAAAATCTATCTGTACACAACTCATAATGAAAATCAAACTTTTAACACATACAAATATATTGATTTCTTGTTTAGGCATTAGGCTCATACACAATAAATTAAGCAGGGATACCAAACAAAAGCTTTGATATCCAAGAACCTAAAAATATCAAAATCATGAAATTCAATTTGAACATAATTCAAGAAAAGCAATCTTTTAGCACTCTCAAACATCTACATTTACACATTTTCCCATAATTAATTAACATCTTACAAAATCATCACACAAACAGAGAGAGAGAGAGCGAGAGAGAGATAGAGAGAGAGAGAGAGCGAGAGAGAGATAGAGAGAGAGAGAGAGAGAGAGGAGTGTAAAATTGCGTACCAATTTCGAAGAATTGGTAGAATTCACCGGAGGCCCATTTCGCTGATTAGTAATATTAGCAAGAGCAGGCAAACCATATTGAAAGATTAACAAGAACCATAATCTGTCAATTACCAAGGACCTATACATATACAGATATACATATACAGTGAGATCTAAATTGATAGGATTGAGAATTTACCTAAACGAAATTGAAGTTAGAAATTGAATGTGTGTGATTGAGAGAATATGAAACCCTAAGCGAGAGAGAGACCGAGACTGAGAGCCGGTTGAATTTGGGGATAGTGGAGAGCATTGGGTTCAAATATTTTACACGTCTCTCGATAAAAAGAGACAATTTTATACGTCGGAGTTTAAGATGGCTGATGTAAAAAAAATCTATATACGTCGCCTTTTTGCTCAACCGACGTATATAATAGCATTATATACATCGTCTTTTCCTCAACCGACGTATATAGTAGCATTATATACGTCGCCTTTTCCTCAACCGACGTATAATGTAATTATATACATCGTCTTTTACTCAACCGACGTATATAGTAGAATTATATACGTCGCCTTTTCCTCAACCGACGTATAAAACACTTATATACGTCGCCTTTAGGCGGAACCGACGTATATAAGTATTTTATACGTCGCCTTTGGATAGAACCGACGTATAATAGGCGACGTAAAAGATCATTTTTGTACTAGTGAAAGAAGAGAGAAGAGAGAAGGGAAGAGAGGCGATAGTTCTTCTGTTCGGAGCAAGAGAGCGTCGAGAATGTGTTTGAGAGTCGAGAGTTGTGTCTGACATTCGGGAGAGTGTGAGTGTCTGAGGTAAGGATATTGTAATAGCGTAGTTCTATTAAGGGGGGAACTTTTGGACCGTAAAAGATGTTTTGGAGGGAAATTTGCCACTCAATTTTTCAGTTTTTCAGTTTTTTTTAATTTAACAGATTTTAAAACTTAAAATTAAATAAATATTATAATTTTATTGAAAAATCAAATATTATAGGCATGTTCATGTAATATGTAATATTATATATAAACCATAGTTTAAAATTTGTATTAATTTATATATTAATTTGAAATACATTATTTTTATATTTTACAACATTTTTGTTAAGATGCGGTACAACCGGACCTTTACAATATCTATATATTTTAGTGATATTTCAAAAAAAAAATAGAAAAAGATAAATCAATTTTGTTTGTGATTTTAAAAGTCAATTACTGATTTGACTAGTATTTCTAACTGGAGTTCGTCTGGAACCGGTGTTTCGATTTTATTGAAAATATTTCTCGACGATTCAATCGTATGACTCTTAGAATCTATGTATTTTAATGATATTCCAAATTTTTTAAATTCTTTTCTTAAGCAAACATAATTCTTATCTTATAAAAGACCATTAAATACATATTTTACATTTTTAATCATCGTAGCACAAACAATTTATATGAACTTGTTTAAATTCTTTTCTTATTAATGAAAAATAAATATGTAGAGACTAAAATGATATAGTGATATATTTGACGTTCATATCATTTACAAATTATTCTTTGCCATGTATATCGTATCATAATATTTTTTTTCTAAAAAATTACAAAAAGTTGCAGACTCATTTCCTACCACCATCGGTCAGAATTGAGTTGGCTCTCTAACTACTTTGTCTCATCCACTTTGAACGTGACAGGTATTAAAAATTAGGTGACAAAATTTAATACACTCTGAATAGTCGGTTTTGTCGGAGCTCGTAGGTTATCAGTTCGTAGGAAATGATAGTGACGTGGTTGTGGTCCCCAATGCAACTGATAGATGGTTGGTTTTGACGTAATTGGTTGGTTATGAGTAGGTCAGAAATGACAGTGATGTGGATGTGGTCCCCATTGCTGCTAATGTATGGTCGATTTTGACGTCGTTGGTCGGTTATGAGTTGGTCGGAAATGAGGATGACATTGATAGTGGGCCCTTATAATTTCATGAGTGACCAATGTTGGTCGGTTGGACCGTCAAAGAAATCATTTAATAAAATTATTCAGTTAATCTGACACGCGTCCCGTTCCCGAAAAAAATAATATTACAACGTTTCTGAAAAGATGCGGCATATTCGGGCCTTTTTATTTTTTGATTATTTTTCCCAACACTATAATGAGTACCTATTAACATCCATACGGTTGGATCTTCGAAGAAATCATTTAAAATATTATTTAGTGAATCTGACACGTGTCATGTTCCCGGAAGCAGTATTCTTATTTTGATATTTTTAAAATTATTTCTCGATAATCCAACCGTATGGATGTCAAGTTCTATATGTTTAAGTCATATTTCAAATTTTTCAAAAAAAAATAAATTTATTTGGTTTGATATTTTATTAGTCGACTAGTTATTTGACTAATAATTCTAACAAGTGTTTCCTCCCAGATTAGTATTTCGATTTTTTAAAAGTATTCCTCGATGATTGAACCATATGCATGACAATATCTATATATTTTAGTGATTTTTAAAAAAACATTAGAAAAAGATAAATCTATTTTGTTTGTGATTTTAAAAGTCAATCATTGATTTGACTAGTATTTCTAACTAGAGTTCGTCTCGAACCGGTGTTTCGCTTTTATTGAAAATATTTGTCGATGATTCAATCGTATGACTCTTAAAATCTATGTATTTTAATGATATTACAAAAAATTTAAATTATTTTCTTGTACAAACATAATTCTTATCTTATAAAAGACCATTAAATACATATTTTATATTTTTAATCATCGTAGCACAAACAATTTATATGAACTTGTTCAAATTCTTTTCTTATTAATGAAAAATAAATACGCAGAGACTAAAATGATATAGTGATATATTTGACGTTCATATCATTTACAAATTATATTTTGTTGTGTATATGGTATCATAATATATATTTTTTCTATGGGTCAGAAATGAGTTGGCTGGCTAACTACTTTGTCTCAGCGAATTACATGACAGCTATTAAAAATTAGGTGAAAAAATTTAGTACACTCTGAATAGTCGGTTGTCGGAGCTATGAGTTGGTCTGAAATGAGAGTGACTTGGATAGTGGGCCCTTATTGTTTCATTAGTGACCATGGTCGGTTATGACTTTATTTACGACCTAGCTTGGTGGTCGGTTGTTTGGATCAGTTATAATATATCATTTGTGACTATTTACATTTTTGGTGGTTATTGGCTTATACCAATATTTGACTCTAAATATAAATGAATTATTGATTTTGTATTTTTCTTGGGATTCCAGTGTAGCTAATGATGGGATTGGTGTGTTTTTTCTTTGATTTTATACATAGCTATGGAATCTCTATCTAAACCGGACTTCTTCTCTAATAGGCTAATAGCAGAGGAAAGGGTTAGTTCTCCCACATTTAACAATATACACTAAAGATTTCACAACACAAAATCAGTTAATTCTTTTTCTATTTGAACCGCTTTTTTCTAAATATTTGACACAACACTATTCTTGTGGTTGAACAGTGGCCGAGGGGCGTGCAGGGTGCTGCACAGGTGCAGCTGGCAGTAGATAGATCCCTGATGAGTTACTTCTTGACCTGAATTAGAACTCCCACATTATGCTTTCTGCCATTCAAAAAGTAATAACTTAGAAGAGCTCACCCTTATTATGTGTGTAAGAGTAACAAAGTAATGATTCTTAGTAGGTTAGTCATGATTTTACAAAGTTTTTGAGAAAATGAGCATAAAATAAAAGGTGGTCTTACTTGGTTAGTACCAAATCCTACTAATTAAGCACACCTCTTATGATAATATAAGCACATAACTAAATCCTAATAGAACATAATCAAATGGTAATAGTAGAGAAAAGAGAAGATCATACTTGGATAGGGCTAGCTTCAACTAGCGGACCAGCTACCATACCTCCTATGATATGGTCGTGAGCTACCATACCTCCTATAATATAGCCGTTTGTACCTGAGACACTGAATCCACCCGTCCTACTTCTCAGCCCGCCAGTTTGTGTGACTATAGAGGAGCCATTTAAGGACACGATTCCAAACCGACCCTGCACTTAATATTTTTAAAATAACAAATTACATGTCATTAAAAATATAGAGTTTGAATTATATGTATTACTTCAATTTGCATTCGGACAAACTAACAAACTTATGCACATATATAAACCTAGCTAGTATGCATGCAAACAATAAATTAGGGTTGAAAGCAGTAGAAAGGAAGATAAGATTCAAACCTCGTACGTGATTACACAACCCGAAAAACCGGCTCGGGCTGGCTGATTGTGGCAGTAGAACAGTTCCGTTGGCAAAAAGAACAAAAATTCCTCTAGGCCCGTTTTGGGTAAGGGACATGATCTTTAAAATGACATCCTGAAATATTTAATATAATTGAATAAAAAATATATACTAAAAGAACATTAAAAAAAAATTGGTATGCATACCTCCCGAGTGTACACTCCATCACATGAGCTTTAAAATTTTGTGCAGCAGTGTCTGCATAAAACTCACCTTGACAAATGAATAGTTAAAATGCTTTTAGTTTCAATAATAATAACTCGGAAAAAAAAAACTCTCATTCCGATAAAGTCATGAGGTATTAATCTTGTTTGCTATATGTTAAAATAGTATTAACTTATACATAATGGTGAAGTGGGTTAAATGTGAATGCAAAGCCTACTTACAGTTAAGTACAAAATCGCCCGAAGATAATGTGATGTACCATGAACAATCCTTGGTAAAATCGTTTGCTAGAAAAAAAAGGTTTACACCAGGTACTATTTGAATTTTAAGAAATCACTCAAAATGAATGGTACAGGATCGGATGGAAAGAAGAAGTAACTTTGAATCATGGACACGAAGTAACGATTTAACGTAAATAGATATAAATGCATCTATATTCATAGTTAGCAAAATAAAATATAACCTGACTTCAAATCAAATGTGACCTTCCATGTAACCCCTCCTGGATCCTCTAGTGGGTCTACAAAACCAATCATTCTGCTGCTATTGCTATTACCCAAGAAGCCAAAGGGAGCGAGGGAGGGAGGGAGAGAGAGAGAGAGGTTTAATGTTTATTCTGAATTGCGAGTAATGTATGTATAGAGGTCCGCTCAGAAAACGAGGAAGTTGTTGGATACAGGCTGAGAAAACGAGAAAGTTGGGAACAGTTACTCACCGTAACCTCCTCCTGAGTTGGATACAGGTGTACACAGAAATATCTATCCTTGAAACAAGCTGTCCTTATACTTTTTTAAATACTTTATAATATCGTTTCTAAAAAAATACTATAATTCCATCCATTTACTTGAAATAACTTGATTTTAAATTCAACCATTGATACAAATTTATAATCCCATCCATTTAATTTAAATAACTTGATTCTAAATTCATGGTCGTGCTTGTACTTTTACGAGAGAGTCCTTAAACATTTTCGAACTCATAAACTCATAAACCTTTTGTAAGTATAATGGGTGACTAATTTACATTTGTGATATTACTTTGTTATTGCTGGTTTAATATATCTTAATATACGCACTTTATGTTAAAATTAAAAATATAAATTAATAAAAAAACAACCAAATAAAGTAATAGAAAATAAGATGGGCCAAAAGTACTTTCTTATTAACCTAACATGTACTTTAACACCCTTAATAAATTCAATGAGCTTTTATGCTCATTTTACCAAACAGCTCATTATGTGCCAATTTGACTTAGTTTAAAAAATCAATAAGAGTGCTTCTTCTTCTTTTTGAAAATAAGTTATTTTTTTCTAAAAAATCAGGAGATTATACATCAACTCTACTGTTACTTCTATCTCAAAAGATTGTATCGGTCCTATATAGCATGTCCTATTTTAGTTAGTAATAGAAATTGAAGGTTAAGTCAATCTAAACATTATCTAGTGGCAATCTGAATGAGCAAGTGAGTGAGGGTTCTTCATGGCAAACTAATTGCAGTGCCCGGATTTGTGTTTCCTATATATATTTCCCTATTGAGAAAGAGATTTTGTTGGTCGGTCTAAGGGGGTTGCTTTTTCTCAATCTCAAGGTGATCGAAGAGAGTACAGACCTTGTGAAGCTATTTTCGGGAACTTTTTTGAAGTCTAAACTTTAACACCAAACAAGGTCAGTTTCGCCCAAACCTAGCACAACTTGAGGAAAATGATCATTTCTTACAACTGCATTTTCAAGAGAAATGTTCCATCTAGCAATATAATGAGCTATTTTTTAGGTCTTCTCACTCTTTTTATAAGGGAAAAACCACTTTAGATTTTCAAAATTGTCACTTATGACCTTGTTGAATTTTTCGGAATAGTAATGTAAGTGGTAAAGTAGAAAATGGTCGTTGTTTTAGCTAAATACGAATTCAGATAAACATGATTGCAATTCAACAAATATTGTGGTGCATTTGTTGCATGTTATTTTGTATATACATAACTCGGATAATTCAATTAATAATTAATAAATTAAATATTTTTATTGGATACAAATCAAAATATGTATAAACACAAGAATACCGTAAACTCGGTTTATTGATTTTACTGATGGATCATACAAACCGTAAGAGATAAAAACTAACGTACATACATGCAGAATTTTAAAACAACTCAACACCTAAGGTGGCCACTAAAAACCAGGATCCACTACCTGATTTATCTCCCCTTCTTCCTAATAAAACTGAACTTTTCTAGACCTATTCAAACTCCAACTAACACTACTGTTACATTTGATTTATTCAAAACTAAAATAAACACGTTTAAATTAATATTTTTACAACAATTTTAAAACTATATATGATCAATATTGTATTCGTTTACATTTTTCAAAATATAACATTAAATGATAAATGGACGGACACAAAAAAAGAGAATGTTTCCGTAAAATTATAAGTTAAGTTGACACCGAAAGCAATGGATAAACGTAGAATTAGATTAAACACTCGCCACTTTAAGGAATCCTTGGTAGAGTAGAGATAGAGCAGAGATAAGAGCAATCTCGCCACCCAAAGAAAAACAACCTAAGGGATAAGAGTATGAAGAACAATGTACTAGAAATAAATGGTGACCTTTTGCTTTCTAGATTTGGAGAACCCATAAATATAGTTAATATCATTCTTAAGCACTCACTAAACATTGAACTAGTCTAGGAAATGATAAGAACAAAAGAAGAATCGTTAATGCAAATATTTATCCCAAAAATGTGCGATTATGGACAGTTTGACGGCTTCTGACTAAAAATGGGATTATTAACTTCATGTGGAAAATATTTTTTTACGAGCCGTAAATTTATCTGAAAACTAGACTACGATACCTTTCCAATGGTATATCACACTGCACCTAGAACCTTTGAGATCAAATCAGTTTATTCTGCCAAGTTGGCTCAAAAATAGCCTCAGAATTCTGATTTCCTATGTCATTATGTAAATTAATTAAATTATTTACCTTTAATGAGTCACGGAAAGATGAAAATGTTTTTGGTTTAAATTTTTTTTAAGACCTCATATACCACAAATACTATTATGTTTATTAGTTTATAACGCGTGCAAAACACGGTTATTTTTCAATATTTTAAATTTTAAATTTTTATGACGAAATAAAATTGAAAGGTACAAGTTGGTGAGAGACAGACATGACATTAAAAGGTAAGGAAGAAGAGAGAGGGGAAGATATGGGAGACGTAAAGAGGAGAGGGTGTCTAGGGTTAATGCGAGGAAGACGAGACGAAGAGAAACCTTTCAATGTTTATATATAATGGACTATATACATATTACATACAAAATACGTACGTAAAGATTGAGTTATCGAACAAACTCATGTTTTAAACAAATAACAATGTCCTTTACAATTTTAAATTCAACTGTACTTGATGTTCGACGGGTACTTTGGCTTAATGAGCTGAATCATACTAATTAAGATGTGTCTTATTAGAGCCTAAATACAAACTCAAATCACTAGAACCTCTAGTGAACTTCTAATGTTGACGGGCCGATTATCCACAGGCAATCGCTGGTACGCGAAGGATACCCAATCAAAGTAGTATCCTCGAAGAGGGTTTCACTCCCAAAGGGAGTGCACTTATAGGTTTTAAGTATGAGTACAACAGTGTGTCCCGTTCTTGATAGTCTTTGTAGATCGTTACTCTGGTGTGTTATTATGGTTAAAACTATGATAGAAATTCAATAATAAAAATATATGGGGTCTTTTAATCCACTCATAATCTCGGTCGGAGTCCTTTCGTTGTAATCCATTTGTCTTAAACCATCCCATCTATTCATCCCTCAATTTTGAGACAATGGTGTCATGATCATCTAAACAAAGTCTTAATACTGGTCTCCCGTATACTTATGGTAAGTATTCAGTCTCACTCCTACTTACGAGTTTTAAATCAACATTTTATGTCACATGCTTAGATTAATGATGTCTATCAAAAAGCTCAACTCTTATCATTTTACCCTTGATATAACAAGTTTGAAGGTGATCAATCTTATATCTATTAACATTTATTAATCTAGGCATGCATCTCTTGTGTTCGACATGTTTTACACGATGACTCCAGTCTGATCTACAAGATGGGCTTCATCTAAACCCCATAAAGGAAAATTAGCTACTCGTGACAATACAAAATATAATAAACATATAGGAGTAAGAAACAATACTACTTTTGAGTTTAAAAACTTCCATACCTGAGTTCAAGCATCCAAAGTAGCAATAACAATTGAAAAGTAATCTTCTCCAATGAGAAGATGAATGATTACAAAGAGAAATTCAAAAAACTACTAAATTTAAAAAGTGAAATGTATCTAAAGCAATGCATGTGAATGTCTCTCTGTCATACAGGCCAGGGTTATATATCCATCCTTGTTCCGCTACAAAACAATTACTTGCAATGAAGTTACAAAAGGAATTTGAAATTCAAAAACCGATAGGGGTGCTCTGCGGTACCCTGGACTTTCGAATAGGTCCTCCGTGATGCTGCGGAGCGTGTCCATGATCAGTGGCTAGTTATGTTTTCCCAATAAATCTTTAGACTTTAGCCCCTGAATTGTCTTCTTGAACTCCCAAAATGAACTTTTACACCTCAACTTCGCACCTCGCTGCATTTCCCCTATTTTAGTCCTTTTTGGCACCAATTTGCCAACAAATTTAACAAAACTTTACAAGCACCGAATTCAAACTTGAAAATAGTGCATAAATAGAGACATCCCTCCTTCCATCCAACCAACCTTTATTAGGTGGCATCCTAGCATCCTGACTCACCTGAACAAGTAGACAACTTGTTCTGTATGGAAGGTGCCTCATCTTTCCTAGTACACACTAACTACCAGTACCTTCATCACCATGCTTCAACTTTAACTTAACAGTACTCTCAGTTCAAGCAAGATAGTTAGAAACCTGCATCCAATTACAACCCTCCTGCAGAGACTCATTTGAATCATTATTTTAGGTTCCATAATTTCCTTTTCTTTGCCTTATGATGGACTTCAAGATTATCATAAGGAATCTTATTAGTATCCTCCCCAAGATCAGGAGGAACATCACCAGGTACCAAAGATATACCTAAACGCAAATCCCAATCCGCATCATCCTCACGAATCTCAGAGGAGATGGACCGACTAAAGGCCTGGTACCCGTTCCGATGTGAGCCCACATCCACTGGCCCCCAGCTTTTTAGTATACTTACGTGCGAAATACAGCACACGATATATGCACACAGAAAAATATACATGGTCAAAGTACTATCCCAAACAAGTGGGTATCGTTCCCTCTCAGAATGCACTACATGTTTAAGCGCCAATACAACATTGTGTTGTTCTTTGTAGTTTATGAAATTCAAATTTTGGTGGTTGGATTATGTCTAAAACTAATGTCTATGAAATCAATATATAAAGCATACGTCTTTGAATCGACCCCGCCTTTCGTATGGATTTGAATGGTTGCAATCCACTTGTCACAAATTAAGTTCAACATGCTAATTGGAACATGAAACTAGAATTAACCATGTCTCTGTGCGAAAATCCCATCCCAAATATTCACCCCTCCAATCCTAGTAGGTAGTGGTGTCATGGTTAACCAATTAAGCCTTAAATCCCAATCACTTAGTGAAATAAGTCATTAACCCGGTTATTAAACAAGTTCTAATTCGATTACATGCGGTAAGTATTCACCCTCACTCCTACTTACGAGTTTTAAACCCATAATTATTCCACATGCTAGGTTAACATGTTCTATCACTAACTCATACTTTCGTCGTGCTGCTATTGATTTAACAAGGTATAAGGTGATCAAGCTTATAAATTATTAACATAGATTAACCTAGGCATGCATCTCCTAAAAATGACAAGTTTCATATAACGACTCTCATCCAAATTACAAATGGTGCTTGATCTAAACTACTTGTCCATTTCACTTTTAATGAGTTGACACTAAAAAAAAAACACACATTTCTGACCATCAAATTTTTACCTGGAATTGAAAGCCCCATTTTTACCCCGAACATTTGAGATAAGAAAATAAGTAAAAGTACAAATAAACTCACAGTAATATCCATGAATGTAGGTAGATGTAAAACCCCAATTTTACCTAGAATTGAAATCCCTAATTGAAGCCCCGAATAGAAAACCCAATTAAAGCCCTAATTGGAAAATCAAAACCAATTTATTGAAGAATGAAGAAAAGAAAAATCAATTATACAATGGAGAGCGAGTGAAAAGAACAAATCAATTTTATCTACAATGGAAAGCCCCAACTAGTTTTACGTGCAAAATCAGTTTTAAGAAAATTAGCAAAAGAAAAGAAGAGAGAACAGAGAAGGGAAGAGAGACGATAGTTGTTCTTCGGTTCAGAGCAAGATAGAGTGGAGATTGTGTTTGAGAGTCAAGAGTTTTGTCTGACATTCGAGAGAGTGTTATTTTCTGAGGTAAGGATACTGCGTAGTTTTTGTTAAGGGGGGAACTTTTAGGTTTTCAGTTTTTCAGTTTTTTGAATTTAAAAGATTTTTAGAACTTAAAATTAAATAAATATTATTAAAAAACAAATATTATATGCATGTACATGTAATATGTAATATTATATATAAACCATAGTTTAAAATTTGTAGTAATTTATATATTAATTTGAAATACATTATTGTTATATTTCACAACGTTTTTGTTAACATGCGGTACAACCAGACCTTTATAATTTTTTGATTATATTTCACAACACTAGATTGAGTACGTATTAAAATTCGTACGGTTGGATCATCGAAGAAATCATTTTAAAAAATTATTCAGTGAATTTGGCACACGCCCCGTTACAAGAATTAGTACTTTTACAACGTTTTTGTTAACATGCGCGACAACCGAGCCTTTCGATTTTTTGATTATTTTTCCCAACATTAGAATGTGTACCTAGTAATATTAGTACTATTACAACGTTTCTAAAAAGAAGCGGCAAAACTGGGACTTTCTAATTTTTGATTATTTTTTCCGAACACTAGATTGAGTACGTATTAACATCCGTATAGTTGGATCATTGAAGAAATTATTTAAAAAAAATTATGTAGTGAATCTGACACGCGTCCCGTTCCCGGAAGTAGTACTATTACAACGTTTCTGAAAAGATGCGGCATAACCGGGCCTTTCTACTTTTTGATTATTTTTCTCAACACTAGAATGAGTAGAAAATAACATTAGTATGGTTGTACCATTGAAGAAATCATTTAATAAAATTATTTAGTGAATCTGACATACGTCTCGTTCCCGGAAAAAATAATATTAGAACATTTCTGAAAAGATGCGGCATAATTCGGTCTTTTTATTTTTTGATTATTTTTCGCAACACTATAATGAGTTCCTATTAACATCCATACGGTTAGATCGTTGAAAAAATCATTTAAAAATATTATTCAGTGAATCTGACACGCATCTTGTTCCCAGAAGCAGTACAGTTATTTTGATATTTTTAAAATTATTTCTCGATGATCCAACCGTATGGATGTCAAGTTATATGTATTTAAATGATATTTCAAAATTTTCAAAAAAAAATGTATAAATTTATTTGGTTTGAGATATTAATAGTCAAGACTAATAATTCTAACAAGTGTTTCCTCCCACATTGGTATTTTTATTTTTTTAAAAGTATTTCTCGATGATTGAACATGTCAATATCTATATATTTTAGTGATATTTTAAAATTTTAGAAAAAGATAAATTTATTTTGTTTGTGATTTTAAAAGTCAATTATTGATTTGACTAGTATTTCTAACTAGAGTTCGTCTCGAATCGGTGTTTTGATTTTATTAAAAATATTTGTCGACGATTCAGTCGTATGACTCTTAGAATCTATGTATTTTATTGATATTCCAAAAAAATTAAATTCTTTTCTTGTACAGACATAATTCTTATCTTATAAAAGACCATTAAATACATATTTTACATTTTTAATCATCGTAGCACAAACAATATATATGAACTTGTTTAAATTCTTTTCTTAGTAATGAAAAATAAATACGCAGAGACTAAAATGATCTAGTGATATATTTGACGTTCATATCATTTACAAATTATATTTTGTTGTGTATATGGTATCATAATATATATTTTTTCTATGGGTCAGAAATGAGTTGGCTGGCTAACTACTTTGTCTCAACCAATTACGTGACAGCTATTAATTAGGTGAAAAAATTTAGTACACTCTGAATAGTTGGTTGTCGGAGCTATGAGTTGGTCGGAAATGAGAGTGACTTGGATAGTGGGCCTTTATTGTTTCGTTAGTGACCATGGTCGGTTATGACTTTATTTACGACATAGCTTGGTGGTCGGTTGTTTGGATCAGTTATAATATATCATTTGTGACTATTTACATTTTTTGGTGTTTATTGGCTTATACCAATATTTGACTCTAAATATAAATGAATTATTGATTTTGTATTTTTCTTCGGATATTCCAGTGTAGCTAATGATGGGATTGGTATGTTTTTTCTTTGATTTTATACATAGCTATGGAATCTCTATCTAAACCGGACTTCTTCTCTAATAGGCTAATAGTAGAGGAAAGGGTTATCTCTCCCACATTTAACAATATACACTAAAGATTTCATAAATTTAAATTACACAACACAAAATCAGTTAATTCTTTTTCTATTTGAACCGCTTTTTTCTAAATATTTGACACAACAATATTCTTGTGGTTGAACAGTGGCCGAGGGGCGTGCAGGGTGCTGCACAGGTGCAGCTGGCAGTAGATAGATCCCTGATGAGTTACTTCTTGACCAGAATTAGAACTCCCACATTATGCTTTCTGCCATTCAAAAAGTAATAACTTAGAAGAGCTCACCCTTATTATGTGTGTAAGAGTAACAAAGTAATGATTCTTAGTAGGTTAGTCATGATTTTACAAAGTTTTTGAGAAAATGAGCATAAAATAAAAGGTGGTCTTACTTGGTTAGTACCAAATCCTACTAAGCACACCTCTTATGATAATATAAGCACATAACTAAATCCTAATAGAACATAATCAAATGGTAATAGTAGAGCAAAGAGAAGATCATAATTGGATAGGGCTAGCTTCAACTAGCGGACCAGCTACCATACCTCCTATGATATGGTCGTGAGCTACCATACCTCCTATAATATAGCTGTTTGTACCTGAGACACTGAATCCACCTGTCCTACTTCTCAGCCAGCCAGTTTCTGTGACTATAGAGGAGCCATTTAAGGATACGATTCCAAACTGACCCTGCACTTAATATTTTTAAAATAACAAATTACAAGTCATTAAAAATATAGAGTTTGAATTATATGTAGTACTTCAATTTGC